>JAILWY010000028.1:3697500-4930000 GCA_022113835.1 Atopsyche davidsoni
AAATCAAACCATCACCAAACGCAGATCAAGGCATGAACTTTTACGAAAAGCTGATTTATTGTTTTATAACTTTTTTTCATACACTTTAAACAAACCGTACAAAAAATAAAATGACTGCATAAAATAATTTTATAATTAGTACTTGATAACATTTATCGCAGTTTCATTGGTGCTTCGATTTTAGGTAAGAAAAGTTTGTTTATTTAATGGTAAATAGTCATCATCGGTAAGGATTAGCGTTCATTGTCTTTTTGGGAACTTTTCCAAATGTGAAATAGCCTTAACTTTGCTTCGTATATCATTTCCTGTAATTCCTTCCTGTAAGCTGAAGTATTTTGGCGCCGGGCCAGGAAGCCTGTTGATCCTGCCAGATGGTCTTTCAGGCGCCAATAAATGATAGCCAAAACACTGCTGTCTAAGAATAGCAATGATTTATAGCATTATCATGAATAAAAAAAACTATTTTTACGCTTTTATATGATATAAATGCCTGTAGCTTTTATTTTACTGTGTATCGTATTTTTATCACAATTACTCTACCTTACAAACCGTTTACGTTAAGATTTATATATTTAACTAGATTATAAATAATACATGTATAAATATTAAAGAAGGATATTTATACTTGATATTATATTAAATAATATTGTAAAAGAACCCGGTAACCCATTACACTATTTCCCCATAACCATGAACACTAATTCAGCATAAATTTATGCTCAGTAAAATGGTCGCTAACCTCCTCTGAGGAGGCACTTTATTATTAATAATATAATTTCTACGGTTCTGTTTAAAAAAAATGTATGATAATAAATTATAAACAAAAAAATCTTGATACAATTAATAGGCAATAAAGCTTAAATAATCTAATGTGCTCCGGATATATTTTTAATTTGTCTAGTAACAACGTAATTTATCGTTTTGTTTTTTTACTTCCTTTCGTTGATTTGCGTCATTATTGCTGATTATCACTTCTGCACTTACCTGTAACAAAACAAAAAAAATAAATTAGTACAGAACATAAACACAATATTTACGAAATAAAATTAATTTCAAAACCTCACAAGAGCAAGTTTTCAAAGTTTGCTGAAACCTGAAAGCAAATCTCGCAGAGTTATTAACGAGAGGCTGCGACCTCTGAGAGGCTCTCAGCCGACAGGTTGCAGCAGACTGCATTTCAGGGGGTTGAAAAATATGTGTTTCAACAATTTTACTAAAATATGAATAAGGTCATTCCATTTTACACATTAAAAAAGTAAAATTACAAAAAAAAATTGACTGAATAATAAAAAAATTGCACTGTGAAATGATCTGTTAATGAATTTTTATTTTCAATGTCTGATTTATCTATCGAATTTCATAAAAAAATTGTGAAAAACCTAAAGATATTCTCCCCATATTTTTTTATTTATTGGTGACCGGTTTCGCCAACCTAGCACGTTGGCATTTTCCACCAAATAGAATTCCACAAAAAAAAACTTAGATTTAATATTTGAGGAAGAATAAATCTCATATTTATTACTTGTGCTTATTCTACAATTTGCAGATAATTTTTGAGTAAAATACTTGATCTTGAAAATCACTCAAGTATTTTACTCAAAAATATTAAAATGGAATTCAAAAATATCGAATTTCCTAATTTTTTTTTGGTAAATCTAATGAGGAGAAGAAAGATTTATTATAGAATTGGTAAACACATATATTTTATACGCACTCATTTTAATGCAGGAAGTCAGGAAGATAAATGAATGCAGGGAGTCTAAAATCAATATAAGCTTTTTTTTATATGCATGTATATAATAATTTTATTGTTTATATATGGTTTATATATAATTACTTGTTCCATACAAAAAAACACGATTTTAATCTAAAGTACGATTGTTCTTAGATCCGCTCTCACAAAAAGTCCCTTTGTCGTTGGCACAGACAATGCCCAACGCAAAGGGAGTGCTCCTTTGAACAATCTGTCGTACTACGTGACATGAGAAGACAAAGAGCATCAGTGGTTAGTGTCGTGGGTTGCGGGTTTGAATCTCTTTGAAGGTGAAATTCAAACCTTTGATATCTTAGCTTGCCTCAAAGATAAACGATTTTTCACTTTTTATACTACTATTCAAAGCACTGTTCATACATTTGCGTTGTTGACTCTGAAACTGAACCGAAAGATCGATGCACCTATTGATATATATATATTGTATAAATAATATTCGATTTAAATCAGAAATGATAATAAAGTTTTTGATACTTGTTCATTTGAATGATGGCAGACCTTTACCCGAAGGTAGTGAAAGTAAATAGCAAATATGCGCCACAGCAGAGATATGCAGAACACTCCCCCAGCCAGTCGAAAACAATGCCACTTAGGGAGGATTTACAGGAGGGTGGTTTACAGGAATTGTAATACTCAACTGCTAAACAAGTTGTTTGTATTCAGGATCGAAACACACTAACTTACAAATTGTTAACATTCATTTTTATTCCGCGAAATCCGCTTATAATATTGCAGCAACGAAAAATCGAGAAAGTGTGCCGTTATTGTGATTTGGTGTCATTTGAATGCTAAGTATACTTTTTGCAAAGTGTTAATGAAGATTTTCGTTTATAGTTAGTAATAACAGTTTAAAATATTAACTTAAAAGTTCAAAAAGTCAAAATGAGGATAAGTAGAAAATTAAAAAAATTGTATTAATATATTGTATACTGACTTATTTCAATCCAGTAATCACATTTTCGTTTTATTATCAAAGCCAATTGTCTAAAGAGGCTGATGTGATTCAAAATGAGTGCCGTTTTTCGCATTTTCTTGCCCGAGGGAAATTTATTAATCTTGTTCAGTATTGATTGGGGCTTTTAGCTGATTTCATAATATTCAAATTTCAACAAAAAAATAAATAAACAGAACCACTCCAAAACTTGATATTAAATTCCAGTGAACTGTAAGGCACCCAATAACGTGTTTTTATATTTCAAATAATCACCCAGCGTATTAAAAGACTCGGTATGTAAAAATATATAGATTGACAAAATTGATTAACTTTTTTTATTTCATTTATAAATTCTGTCTATTAAAATACTATTTATGTTATTAATTACTTTAAGATATATTTCAGCGATTGTAAAACTGGATACAAAAATACCTGTCAACTGACATAAAATATAATTTTTAAAATATTGATATCGTATTATCTTAAATAACTGTGGCTTTCTTTACAATTATTAACATAACGATTTCAGAATAATAAGGCTTTAATTTTTTTTTAGAAGTTCAATAATCATAATATTAAATGTATAAAATCAAAAATCACCCACAAACACAATCGTTTTTCTAATACTGCTATTAGATTAATTAAAATGAAATGAAGTTATTACCTTTTTAATTTAAAAACTAACTCTGCGTGATATATCAAAAATATAAAGTTATCAAATAAAATTTGTATTTAAAATCATTATTCTACATTATTCGTACTTAAATGGCAGGATATAGTAAGTTACTTTTTTGTTTTTCTTTCAAGTCTTAAATCAATTTCTTTCAATGCAAAGGTATATTAACGAATGAATAAAAAGAGATATGCTAAAGAAATTTCATTCTAAACATGTTTTTTTAAATCAATATAACTTTTTCAATGTGAATACGGATTTGTGTTGCATTTTTATCATCAAATATCGAAATTAAAATAAAAAAACATTTTGCAAAACACCCGTAAAAGCCTATGGCTGATATAATAATTTATTTACCATTGATTTTTTTATTTTGACATCAAGAAACATGGAAAAATATATACATCTATATATTTTATAAATATAATTTTTTTGGTACTTGTTATAAATGTATTGAAACTTAAAAAATATATTTTTTCGGAAAATAGACATGTGTAATGGCAATGTTATTTTAAAACTTTTATTATGTTGTGAGTCAACAGGAGGTTTTTTTTTTATCACAAAGCAAGCACTTGCAGACGAGGGCGCTTTACTTTGTCTGAAAAAATGAATTTTTCCAGTCCAGTCAAGACCCATTGAGAAGGTACTCTTTCATGATAGTTTCCAAAGAGGAACAAAAAAGCCATTCAGGCTCTCTTTGATATAATATTCACCATAGACAGGTTTAATTTGTAATTCTACATATTCAAACCATTCGGCTAGGGGTTTCAAATATTTGCGCTAGTGTAAATTTTCACCATTCGTGGACGTCTTAAGCTTAGTCTGAAAAAGCCCTCTAAGCCGAAAGATCTCACAAATGAATAAATATTTTGTGACCCAGTTGTATGAGTTGGAATAATTCGAATTAATAATGGTCAAGATATGTCATTAATTTAAAATTACTACAGTAACTTCACAGCTTTGTTTCAAGTTTATATAAGCTATGGGTCCTTTCTGAAAGTTGTTAAACTCGAGTTCCTCGCCACTTAGGCATAGTTGCACTGAGTAATAAACTGAACTCATGCTATGGTTTAAACTCACAAAGGATTAAGCTCGGTTTAGCGTTGCGCCATGCACCTTTGGACAGTGAACGAGCCTTAAGCCGGATATTGCTTAACGCTTAGCTTGTTGGTAAAGGCTATGACGGGGTAGAAACTATTTTCGAGACCAGAAAACAAACGTTTACCCAAAAAGCACAATTCACTTTGCACTTGTATTATCATGCAAGGTTTTTATTAATATTTTAAATATTAAGGCAGTTGCTTCCAGCCTTTTAATTGCCTCGCCTCTAGTCCATTACATGGCGAAATCGTGTCATTTAATTAATTTAATTGTCACTTTATTTTTCTATATCGAAAGTTGATTTTTTTATACAGTACCAAAAAAACTATAAATTATATTTATCGATTTTTTATTATTTAATTAACGTCCATTTTTAGGGTAAAATAAAATCTTGAAGATGTTGAAAAATTGGATAAAATGACTACTTTTCAAAACAAAAGTTTGTTAAAGTTTTTTTTTTTTAAATTTATAAAATAATAAGACGCACATGGTTTATATTAAATCTTTTAATTCCAATTAAAAAAAAGACTTTTAAATGTTTAGGATTCTTGGAAAATGTTCCGGACGAATTTCCAAATTCCTACACTTCAATCGGAAAAACACATATTTATCATATTAATAGTAAATTTATAAGAAATAAAAAATATTTTGTTCGGAAGAAGAGATGTATCTAACTCTTTGAATTTAATTTTTTTTTATTGGTGCATTCGATTTTTCGCAAAACGGACTAGATAATGATAAAAAAAAACTCGATTATGGGACCTAGATTATAAATCCTATTACTTAAAATTATTTTGTAAATATTTAAGGGAAAATAAATGTTTAAGCTTGTGTACTTGCTTGTACTCTTTTCAAACAAAATTATTAATCTCTGATTTAACTTTTTTTTTTATATAAAATAACTAGCAAAAAAACATATCTTTATCGGAATTCATGTAAGGGTTGCGTTGCGAATATTTTTAATGATGTCGTTAAATATTAATGACTCGCTCGCTGTAATACTGCGAATGATTCCTTTGTTATCTATGGCAGCTATAACGGAAATCAATTCGCGCGACGACCCCTCCCCTCGCAGCCTTCGGACCTTTACATCCCTCCGATGACGTCATTGCCCCTTCAGTTACAGCCCCCATGGCTCGGGGTTGTGTTAGCAACTGGGGATTATGAGATTCGGCTGTATGGTTTGCAATTAAATGCCTTTTCCAAAGGCCATGTCTCTGAGCGGAAGTTCACCCCTCGTGTACTAATGAAATGAAATCTTTGTATATTAAAAAATGTACTAGTAAAATAGAATATATAACTAGATAAGCACATGTATAAAAAAACCTTGAACTCTTAAAACAAACAATTTTAAGCATTCCACATTAAAGTAACCGCAAATCTTGAAAGCTTTTAAAAATGTGTAATATTAATTGTTGTTATGAAAAATTGTCGAAAACAAAAAAAAATAAAACACTTGAATTAAAAAAACGGTGCACGCCACTGTTTTTTCATATTCAAAAACTATTGTGAGGGCACAACATTATAATTAATTATGTTTTTTAATTTTTTTCCAATCAATCCAAAAAACAATGCAGTTGATTATTTTGTTAAATTATAAAGTATTGATAAAAGTAATACAACATATACATAAAAAAATGTTAAATTTCAAATACATATTAAAATAAATATTTCAGTAAAACAAAAGAGCTTTATATGTTACGTGTGATTTTTTTTTATTAAAGCAATATCAAAATTTAGCCGTTCTCAAAGGCTATGTATTAAAAAAATTATCGAAGGTATTTTTTCCTTTTGCAACCTTAAATAAAAAGTTCATTCATTGATTTTAATTTGAAATACAACGACCCAAAAAATTATGTAAAAAAACATTAAAAGGTTTCACATATCACAAAACAATGTTTTTACGGAGAACGCTTTGAGAAAAATTTACTATGAATGTGTTATTCATGTACTTAGTTGTTTTTAACGTCTAAAATGTCAGGTTAGGTTATGCAATGCATTGAACCGTGTGAAATAAACGTTTGATAGTAAATTTATTATTTTATTTAAAAAAATCGAAAAATTCAGTCCCAATATACGAATATTTTTGACGTCGGCAGCGGAATAAGAATAAGGAATGAATTCTATGAGAATATTATTCTTTACGGCTTATTATGAATCTATAAGTGAAGGGAGGAAACCCCAGCCAAAGCTCTCTACTTGTGGGGGATCTTTCTCAGAATCTATCCATCAATCAGTCAAAATAAAATGCGTGTAAGGGAGGTGGAAATATACAATTCATCCCCACTAGACATCGAACCTACATACGAATCGTGAAATACCCGATGGCAGGAAAACTTGTGAATTATCATACCGGTATAATATTTTAACGTCTGAGTGACCTATATTTTTGTCATAAATGCGATAAACGCTATCACAGTTTAAATAAATTTGTACCAACCATTTTTGGCATGCAAAAATTTTAATAATGATAATAAATATTACATTCTAATGACTGTTGACTTTAATGTGTAAAAAGCGTATTTTTAATTTATTATATCACATATGCTTGTCAACATATAATATGTTATAATAAACAAGAACAAATACACCCAAATATATTTTTACAAGTTTTCACGAGCTTTGTAAGCATTTTTATACTCGGTTGTAAGATTGTGTATTAGTATTAAATGCGTGTTAATCAGATATTAAAAAACCACCGTTAAATTCATCAGAAATTCTGAAAGTCAAATATATCCCAGTACAAAAATTTAATGGTAATTTTTTTAATATTTTGATTGGTTGGGAATTCGCTACTTTGGTCGAAAAATTTTCCTCTTAGTTAATAATTTACACGGCCTTGTTCTATTTATGGACCTCTGTTTTAAGTGTAGTAATGAATTTAGTAGGTAAATCTTTGAAGCCATGAAGCCTTAATAGCAGTACGTGGAATCCCCCATGGAGTGTTGCACTTACGTACGTGTCTTTAGGACTAATTTAATTTTGCTACAATATGGGTTCCTTAAGGTGTCTACCACAAGAGAGAGAAGACTGACAACTTATACATACGCCCATTTAATGTATACCTGCCACTTAAATTTTAATAATATTTGTCTTCTACAAAAGAGAAAAGACAGGTACCTTATTCACGCAAACAGTTAATATATATTTTTGAGTGAAAATTTAACGTTCGATTGTCTTCCACGAATGAAAAAAACACTACCAATTTTATTATGTACACATAAAAAATAATAAACTTGCCTGTATAAATTTAATATTTATTTGCTTTCTCCAAAAAGAAAACACTGAGAACTACGTCATACACAAATTTAATACATATTTTTCTGTTTTTAGTTTGTTTTTGTGTTCTCTCATAGAGAGAAAACTGGAAAATCGTTAATTAGTTAATTTAGGCAACAAACACTGAATTTTCGTTTAAATCCTTCAAAATAAACATTTATTTTGCTGAGTTGTATATTTTAGATACGTAAGAGTCTATTGCTAGAAAAAAAAAATAATATTTCATCCATATACATACTTTAAGTATTTTTATTTGACTTGTATATTTAAGCCAATTTAAGTTATCTATTGTAAATGGGAAAAGACTGATAATTTGTACATGCACATGAAATACTCATTACAATTTTAAAATATAAACAGTTTTTTTTTCGTTTGTTGCATTTTCAAAGCGAGACAAAATAGCAAGTAACAACTTTTCAAGATTTTTCAAATATTTTCTTTTACTATCCTCAAGCAATTATTATTACAGTAAGTGAAAAGTTTTAAGGCGTGAGTAGGGTGACAATACTTTGTGATATTAAAAGTGGAGACCCAATCTCAGAGGGTCGGTGCGATCTTCGTTGTTCTCTATTGAAGTGCTGTGTGGGAAACTTTTGATAGAAACTGATAAGGGTAGATTACAATTCTGTGACGCAAAGTCAAGGGTTCAAGGCTTCGACTAGGTTCAAAGAGGGCAGTCTATGAGTAACGAGATATCTAAGTAGAAAATTTACATATAAGAATGTATATTTATAAAACTTTCTCATGCACTGACTTGTACTAAGCGTTTTTAAATATTTAAACTCAATATTCAATTGCACCTGTTTTTAGCTTGAAAAGTATGTCAAACTAGCCTTGTATGAGATAAATTATAATTAAAAATACTTTATTGATATGCGAGCATAACGGAAAATGAACTTAAAGGCTGTTAATAATAAAAAAAATGAATAAAACTACTCACGTTTTAAAAGTTATGATACCATGAATGACAGTTACTCTAAGACTATATGATAACTAAATTATTATTAATAGATTTTGATCTTTTTTGATTTTGATGAAAGCTTCAAGTGTTTTAGCAAGTAATTCGATGATTTGAGAACCAAAAACATCGAGCAGCTTAACAACCAAGAAACTACAAAATAATCGAGTATTTTTATTGAAATTTCTATGAAGATAATAAAGGTAAAATAATTTTGATGCAATGTTATATAAGTAAATATATTTGATCTCATATTCAGGTGCTTTTTTGGCTTGATGATTTTTGAGACGCTATGTATGAATTGGAGAAATCGTTTATTGAAAATGACTTTGGACTGATTATCGCGAGTTTGAAGCGAGTATTCCTGAAGCAAACCGGTTTCTCAAGGCGGTTAGCACGTTAACCGGTTTGTGTAACCCCATTTCCTTTTCCGTTTCCACGAAAAGCTCGCGGCACCCTAATTAGATCAGCCCCGTTACCGGGGTGTGGCGATTTTTTCATCACTGAAAAATGAAGAAAAAAAAAATCTCCCACCTCAGCGAACTGTGAAATTCGTTTATTTTTTTATTGTTTTTTAATTAGAAACCAACTGATTAAAATTGGGTTAATTCTTGTAGAATGTTTTAATTTGTTTATAATAAGGGTGTTTCTTTTCAGGATTCAATTGAGGCGAGTCTAGTACCCGGGGTTTCCATTTGAGAAGTGTTTATATTGATGTGATTTATATTCAGTTGCTTCAGGGTGAAATTAAGGTTGTATTTCCCGTAGCACTGTCAGGTCACGAAGAGTTTCAGCCTAATCAGGCTGTGACATTCTGTGACCTCTGAACTCACTCAGTTACGTATATCTGGAACCTTCTTCTAATAAACTACCCCAGTTTATAATATATATACCCTTGGTTTTATTTAACATACAACTTTATTAACAACAACTATTTTTTTTATTCTGAGTACAGAAAATTATTTTGACTAATTCAAAAAATAAGTTTCAAATATCGGTTATGTACTAATTATAATTAATTTGATTCAATTATAAGTTATAGTCTTTTTCAGAGAACGGATATTTATCATTAAAATACTGAAAGATTCTTCATCTTTTAAAGTCATCGTTAATCACAAAGTACTGCTAAGAATAACGTGCTTTTTACATATATGAAAGCCTTAAACTGAAACTAACTGCTAAATTTTTATAGATATTTATCGGTTTTATTAGCAGGACAAAAAAGCTTTTTCATCGATTATTGGCTTGTAAATATATTTTTTTAAATTTTAAATAAGAATATTTAAAAAACATTAGTATCATGTACCATATTTTGCAGGTTTCTTTTTCCTGTTTGTTATTAAATACTGTTTTTATTATTTTTGGATCATTTCACTTATGTAAGTTATAGAGGGTTGTATAGCTCTCCCAAAAAATACACCCGTTATTTTATTACCCATAAAGATTTACGTCTTTTCCTGTAAAAATTGCTAGGTTTGTGTAATAGAAAAATAACTTCAGCAAAAGCAATTGTAGTATTTATAATTCTTTTATTTATTTTTGTAACTTCAAAGCATTTTGTAAAATAAATTTTATTTATTTTACAAAGCGATTCAAGTAATTATGGGCTTTCTTTTTTTTATCTACGAGTATATAAAAGTGAAGGATTCTTTGATTTAGAGTTGTTTGAACGTTTGTTTCAAATAATAAATTTATTAAGATTGAAATAAATCTTGTTAATTTTATAATAATTCAATCCTAGAATAATCATTTCAGACTGAGTTTGAATTCATTTCAAATGATTTATTATCCACAAATACACTAAAAGCTTTTGTTCACGAGTCCGATTAAAAAAATAATCAATTTATTTCAAAAACACTTAGTTATCTATCATCCCAAAGACAGAGAGTCGTTAGTCAATATTATAGTGCAAAATCAAAAGATAAATTGTAAATTATAACTGAAGTTAACACAAACACATTATCTTTGAACACATGAGTGGATATAGAATTAATCACAATTGATAATACAATTGAATAACCGATTCGAGAATAATGTTTTTTTTAGTACTGTTATACAAATACTAATACAATTGATATCGTAGCAGGTGTTTTATATTACAAAGTATAAAAAATATTTTTCTTTGGTATCTCCATATAAAAGTTTTTTCGATGAGTTTTCAGAGCCCTCAGGCAATACAGGTGAATAAAAAAAACAGTTCTGCTATATAAGACTTCATGATAAAATGAATAACGTCGAAGTCCCGTTGAAATATAACCATCGAATAGTTACTCTTAGCCGTACAATGTTTATTTTAATTTATAGTTTAAATTAAAGCTATTAGGTATACTTTAAGCACTGAAGTTTGAGAATTACTTGAGTAATTTTATAATTACTTAGGATTTAATAATTTTATTGAAATCTGCATTTGATCGAAAGCACTTTCAAGCGTTTCAATGCAACAAGATATGATGCTCATATTATAAAAATAAGAAAGCTAACCCCGTTATTATTAAGGATTACTTTTTTATTATATCTGCACTTTATTCGAAGCTCCAGTAAAGCATATTTGATGCTTAGAGCTAAAAAAGGTAACCCAGTTATTATTTAGAATTTATTTTTGTAAATTTTAAGCACATACAAACGTTTTGATATTATCATTTCAGAAACAAAATTGAAAAAACTTTCTAAATGTTAACGTACAATTGAAAAAACAGAAAAAAAACAGCCTTAGACTGAGACAAAAGTTTTTGAATTCCAATCTTGCAGATGAACCCGTATTTTTTTCGGAAACCACTTTGTAGAAGGAACTGAAAATAATAGTGTTTTGTATTCCATAGAATTATGACTACTCCTGAGAAAATAATTTTTCTGTACAGCCTTAAAATATACTCGACATTTTTATCTGCATTAGGCTCACAGTGATGACGATTTCGTAAATAAAATGAAGTAAGTATGGTGGAACAGATTACTTAATACAGGTTAACAGGTTAGGTTAGTTTAAGAAAATCACCTTGGTTAGGTTAAGTAAGCACAGTGATGAGAGTAAGTAGATGATAGCGGATTTTTTAAAGTAATATGCTGAAGATACAAACCACTGTGCATTAATCATTATAACAACTGCCAAAACCTTCGAATAAATATCGAAGACAGGGTTAACTCAGCGAGGTAAAAATTTCATTCAGATAAAAACTAAATCATCAATACTCGTTTATGTCTTTAATGAATCAATAATAATCATTTACAGCAACAAGCAAAAAGGCTGTGCAAAGGGTTCGTGTGATGCCTATTAACTGCTAGCTAAAGGATTATCACTGAATGTTCTTTAATGAACATACTAATTAGGTGAGTTGGACTTAATCACGACTTAACTGGGGTATTTTACGATTTAACAAAAGACCTAATATTTTTGGGTAGGTAAGTTACTAAGAAAAATCATAATCAACGCATTATAAAATATTCAAAAATATATGTTTAATTATAAGATATATTTTTAAAAATATTGTAGCATTTAAATCACAGTACAGTATTTTTATTCTCAGCCATTTATTCTTTACTGTAATACTGTTGGTATGATTTGTGTTAAATAGGTTATACATAATGTTGTCATCGTTTTCATGGAAATCTCTATTTAGGTTAATGCTGTATAAATCGTCACACGTGTGTTAATAGTTCATACATCTGAAATCTATTATGAAGGCACATCTGTGGGGTTGTAAACGCGCCTGGCTTATAGTTTCCCTCGTAAACCTACCCCTTGGAGCGAGAGAATCCTTACACGGATAGATCATCCCCTTTTGTTTAGAGGTCCTTCTTAGAAAAATAAATACAGCCATGCAATTAAATAGACTCCTGATTAAACGCATTCGCAGGTTTTGCGACCAAATATAAAAAAAAAATGGTATTGAGTGTTGAGTCATGTTTCTGAAAAAAAAAAAAACACACGTAAATAAATAAAAGCAAAAATAAACGTAAACGTAAATGAGACTGAGACTACATCTACTTCAAGTACAATTTAAGATATTGTAAAGAGCAAAAACGTGTTTTGAGGAATATCTTACAGGCACTTTTGTATGTTTTTATTTTATGACAATCTTTTAAGTAAATGTTCGGTTTTAATGGACGTATTTTTCTCTTGATGGCTGTGTTTAGTGTTGAAACATTTACTGTACTTAAATTTTAAGTAAAAATAATGTATATAACCTTTTACTGTGTATAAAAATTAATGCGATAGGTTTTTATTAATTTTTCATGTTTGCCATTATACTGTGATACATTAACGAAGGCATTATTGCTCATAGAAGTGAGCGTTTTATACACAAATAATTTAAAGTTGATTGAAGACACATCATGCTTTTATTATTTTATATATATATATATATATATATATATATATATATATATATATATATATATATATATAATTAGACCATATTTGACCATTGACATTGTAAAGCCCGCATGCTGGTTGGTCTCCAACATCAGCCCGTATTGTGTAACTTTCCTGAAGTCTCTCGAGTATCCTCCTGCGATGGTATCTCTATGGTAATAAAAATAAGAATCTATAAAGAATTCATGCCGGGTGACCTCTGAGATCTTGGCTGGAGATAATGTTGCCATAAAATTATTTATTTCCCCAGTTTAGTACCGCGATATAAAATACCCGAACACAAACGATAACAGATGACATAAGATTGTCCGAAGAGAAATCCATGTATTGGACATGATATTAACAAATTTTTAAATGTATATTATATGCCAAATATTTTCAATGCCCTTACATGTAAAATGTGCTAACAATATATGAAACGACCTGAAGCGAACTTTCATAATATTTCATATATCAGTAATTCAATTATATAATCCTATATGATACATAAACGTACGATTAATTGCATTTTTTTCTATACTTTTGATGAGAAGGTAATTTACATAATTTATACTAGCATAGTTATTAAGATCAACCCTTCCGTATATATATATATAAAATTTTCATAAAAAATATATATTCAATTTCAATATCTACATGCAAATTTTGATATGGTTTTTTTACCTTCACTGATTTCATAACAACCCTATTTGCTGAAAAGGACTCCTGAAAAACTAAGCCACCCTGGCCGCAATAAAAATTGTACTAAAACAAATCCACATTTAAATATAAAGTATCCAAGAACCGCTGCTCGTGTAAAAGTTTAATTTCGTTTAAGCTTTTAATGTATTGATCCAAGTATTATTATTTTTTTTTTGAAAAGTCTTTTTCAGGTTTTCAACAGTTCTGGAGTACGGAAAAGGTTGTCATGACAGTACGTCTTGCGCCTTTTGTATCCCAAAGTTGAAAGCACTTCGGGTAAACTGGTCTTAGCAACTTTTATAACTGCCCCGTTTTGTGGCGGCGATTTGTAGCTATAAAAAGATATTTATTAACAATGCGTTTACAAAATTACACATTGTATGTCAGTAGTAGCTTTTACGATTTAAAAATACGGTTTATGATTTTTTTTGTCTTCCTTTGCGATCGCCTCTTCTCAGCGGAGGTTGATGACTATTTTACTGAAAGTGTGTAAAAATATTTATACAAACATATTTTCAGTGAAATAGCCACCAGCCTTCTTCAAGGCATAACACATGAAGAAAAATAATGCAACAAGGCTTATCGGATTGCAATGTATTGCAAAAATGCATTATAGTTTTTTTTCAAAATTATATTTTATGCAGACAATTTGAATTATAATATTTAACTGCCTACACGCGCTGAAACACATAAAAAAACTAACGGTTATCAGTCAATGTAATATTTTTATTTTAATATTTGTATATAGGTATCACTACTCTTTTGGATACGATATCAAAAAAAATGTGTTTGTTTACTTTCAGCCATCAATTAAATATATTTTAAAGTAACGATATCATAAGATACACGTTAATTTTCAGGTGATTTCCGGCCAGTGGAAGGTTTTAAGCCACCTGATCTCATACTGATTCCCACAGCAGGTGGCTTCTAAGCACAAAGTTTTTTGTTCAGGTAAACCTACCCGAGTCACCTTTTAATGGCTCCGGCAACGTAATTTACGTAATGTATTTGTAATTGGGGTCTTGAAGCTACGAGCAGAGAGAGATATTAGCGAAAACATAAAATAAATCTTCATCTCTTACTTAATATCGCATTAAATATACTCTTGAATACACATTACATTAATCAATGCCTAATTTTGAAAAGATATTTGATTGGAGTTTTTAAGTTTTGGAAGTCTGTGTTATAAGTTAAAATGGTTTCTTGGGTGTTGAGCAGCGATCAAATTTCAGTTTTAGTAATGGTTAAAAAATCAAATATGATCACCGAGTGAAAACTTTGATTCGCACAAAACCGTAAATTTTATTTCTTTATAAACAAAGTGTGAGACTCAAAAAAATGAATTCGTGTATTTTTTTTAAAAATCACTGCATTGTATATTCAATAGAGGGTTTTGTGTAAAGCCTTATTGAAACATAACAGTATTGTAATGCTTATCGCATCCCTTTCAGGCGACTGTCCTGCACCAGATAAACTGGAAAATTCAATACACAATAGAAACCTTCACTGCACACTGACTAATTTCAGACTATTGAAAGGGATGAAACAGCTGATAAAATTATTATAATATAAAAAAAATGTTTTAAAAGGTATTTATAACCACCCTAGAACACCTGCGGAACAGAATGTATTTATATATTTATATAATCAAATAAATCAAGTTTCATAAAACTGTATTTCATTCGAAGAACTTCCTACAGTTATAGAACCTTTGTTATGAGGCTGTAATTTAGAGATTGTGCTCAACTAGCGAAGTGGAGATGGGAATATTACTTCAACAAACTCGCTCATTCCCTAATCAATCACTGCCAATGTTCATGAAATATACAAAGCCTTCTCGAAATTATACGAAACATGGTTTTCTTGTATTGTATATTTGTAAATAATAGCGTTTGATTATTTTCACCCTAGTTGAAAAATGATTGGTGCTTAATAAGTACCAGGTTCCACAAAAATTATATATATATATATATATATAAATATTCTGTTAAACAATCTGTTAATGTGGAAATGCTATCTAAATACTATGGGATAATATTAAAAAAAATTATAATCACACAAAACGTTGGTAAAAAGGCTTTGTTTTTTGTCGCAACGCTGGCTTTATAACCATATTGATTAAAAAAAATCATTTCTTCGTTATTCTTCATGAGCCACCAGACCAATGGGTGATTTTAAATCCTTTCATTTCCTTTTGTAATCACTTCGAGCAGCTGTTGGTCGGAAAAAAAAACTTTTTTGTTAAAACGAAAACCGTTCAAGTGGATTGACGTAATAATATAATGATAAATTTAGTAAATTCAATATTTTTGGCAGAAAGCTTTCGGTGAAAATCCATTCAAATATCTCAGTAAGATTTGAGATGAAAGGTTTGTTGTTTAATTTTGTGATGTGCTTGATTTATCAATATCTAAGCATCTTCGTGAAAATTTACGTTCGTTCATGTAGGCAATAAAATAAAAATTTCTTTGCGTTAAGTAAACAGACTTATCATTTTCATGTGTAAAATAGTACGCTTATACCGTCAATTACTTGTTATGGCTAAAACTACTACCCGACGATTCAAAAGACTGCTGAAAATTTTCAGAGAGACATTCAGAGATATTCGTTTGAAAGAGGCTACATCGAAATCAAAACAAGATTTGTCACAAAAGCACACACGTTTATTTACTGTGTTCGTCTTGTATTTACCTTTGGCATTACAGCCACGCTGAAAGGCCATACGACATCAAACCGATATTGTCAATAAAATCAAAATTGAATTGCCCGAACAAGACGCACCGAGAGGCTCAATCGTATCGAGATAGCAGGCAATCACCGGAAACCAGCGGGGAGGCTCGCGATTCTATGGGGGAAACACGTGGCCAGGTAGTCATGGGATACATTCAATACAGATATGTAATAGATATACTTTTTTTCTCAGGTGTTGCGCTGCATTTAACTTTGAAGTTTAATTTTGGTGTCCCGTACGTTTTCAGGAATAATTTTTTTCCTGAAAAATTTTTTTGGAGACCTGCTGAAACTATAACGTTTCATGAGTAGCTAATCTTGAGATACTATCAATATATATAAATTTACTTTTTTTTTGTTGTACCACATTTTAGTTTGAAGTTTCGGTACTAGAATTCCCCTACCGAGAAGAAAAATGTTGCATAAAACGTTTTTATAATACCAGCAGATGCTAAAATCGACCTGAAAGCCGACGATACTCGTTTGTCTATATGTAGATGCGATAATGCAGTCATCGATTAAATATCGGATAAGCGTATCATCCAGAAATTTGATACCCAAGTCTGTCATAACACATTTTATTGATTTCGGAAACCAGCTGAAACAATAATGTTTCTATTAGCAAACCCACGAGTAGCTAATCTTAAGATACTGTCAATAGATATAAATTTACTTTTTTTTGTTGTACCGCATTTTAGTTAGAAATTTCGGTACTAGAAGTCTGAAAATTCCCCTGCCGAGACAAAAAAATGGGAGATTCAAGAAAAGTCTTGCATAAAACGTTTTTATAATACCAGCGGATGCTAAAATTGACCTGAAAGCCGACGATACTCGGTTGTATATCTGTAGATGCGATAATGCAGTCATCGATTAAATATAAGCGTATCATCCAGAAACTTGATATCCAAGTCTACCATGACATATTTAATTGATTCATTCATGATAATACTATATCATCAAAACTGAAATGGGACGTAATATAAAACTGCCTGCGACGTTTCATCACAGAGTCACCCTGAGAGTGGTTTTCGGTTGCGACGCGCCCCAGCCAGGCGACACGTGTGACGTCATCTCGAGGGGTTGGGGTTGGGGATGGGGGTGGCTCCCTTCAGTTTCAGGCTGTGTAAGCGAATAATTGGGAGCGGTCACCACAGGAACCGGGCGGATGTGCTTTCATTCACAATTATGACGAACTCAAGTATCTTTATACAAAAATAATTGACTGTTTTGCGCCGTTGCGAAGTTGAGTTGCAACGTTAGTTGTCATAGAAAAAACTACATTTTTTTATTATCTAAATATTATAATTGTGTGTGCTTATTTTCTTAAAACGTTTCAAAACAAAAAAATAACACGAAAAAGGATTTATCGGCATTAGTAAAAGCTCATTGAAATATGCTTGAGTATCCCGAAAGTAATAATCCAGAGCCTCCGGATTTGTTTAGGTTGTTCACTGAATCTGGGTGTTTCCGTAGATTTTAGTTTATCCATTATTTTTCAGCGAAAGAATGCAAAGGGGGTTGAAACTGTGTAGCACGGATAGAGCTTAACGTTTAAATGGACACCCTCTCTTTGAAAAGCGAGGCTCCGTGTCTCTCCGAGCTTAAAGGCGGAGAGAAAGCCACTTTAGAGAGATGCCGTTCGTGTCTACCGGCTGGACGATCAATGCTGAAAATTTATTTATTTCGTTTATTTCCTTCTTGTTTATTTTATCATCACTTAGAATTCAGTTTAACATTCATTTATTTTGCAATCAACGTACTAATACAAAATAAATTGAATAAAACTAATTTGAAACTTGAAATTTCATACTAGTTTGTTGCACTGTACTGTTATTAAATTATTATTTTTTTAAATATATAACCGTTTATATCTGATGTATTCTATGATATTATTATTATTTTTTTAACAATTTTGAACTGCCTTGCATCTTTTTTATATTGTAGCCGATGATTTCTTTTATATTCTGGTCGTCAATCGGTTACAAAGCCATTGTTTGCACACGAAGAGCCAAAGTCAAAGATAGACTCAACATATTTCACAGCAGGAGAGTAATGAATTTAACTGTTTGTATGTATATTGTCGGTTTGTTTTACACAGTACCTGACACTACACTGAATAGATTACTTGCTGTGGGGTCAGTGTATTGTTCTGTGTTTGCATTTGGTCCAGTGCAATTGACAGGTGCAGTGGAGGCGAGGGATGCCCTGAAAGCCCAACTTCAGAGATAGATTACAGTGGCGTCACGTCACAGGCTTAGAGCAGGGGGCGTGATTGCGCCAAAGACAGAGTTCACTTGACTGATGGGTTATACTATCAATCATATTTTGAATAGACACAAAAAAACTAAAAAACAAGTAATATATTCTCTGTTTGAGGCAAAATCTGAATAAAAGTTTATTTAAAAAAAAAAAAAAAATTATTCACGAATACTTTATTTTTATACACGTGCTTGAAAGCAAGCTTTGGTATGACAGTAAATTTAAAAAATATATATATCAAGTAACTTTAATTTTTGAAATCATAAATGAGAGTTCAGGTGGCTCATATTTTTAAAACCCCAATTACACTTTCTACTTAAAATAAACCTTATTTCTCTGTAAATTAATAGGCATTTTCATTAAAGTATATTACTTTAATTATAATGAATATCATGTTTATTTTCTAAAAAAAGTTTTGCAATTTTCGTCCAAGATTATAATGGATAGATAGATCGTATTTATGCTCCTTATAAAAAGTAAGCATTTGCACGGGATCTTGAAAAGTTGACAAAGAAAAACTTACGCAGGGACAATGGAAATTCCGCTGGGTAAATATAAAAAAAACGTATAATTAAAAACAAATGTTGTTTAACATTAGCAGTTGTTCCTTTTCTTTAAAAAAACTGGGTTTCTTTGCTGTTGTAGTCGGCTGGGTGTATTTTTTTTGTTGTTGAACTAAGCATATGTTTGAACAACACAGGGAACTTCAGTGAGCAGACAATTACGAAGCTGATTTAACTGTAAAGAATTCTAGCATCTGTTTTGGTTATTTTTTAATGCTAATTTCATGAATACAGAGTATCCATGTTTGTATAATCTAAAGAAGTCCATTAGCATATTAACAAAAGAAAAATATTTTAGATAATACAAATCATTATAAATGCAAGATAATCACATAAATTTAGGTCTCTTCTCGAGGGCTAACTTTTTTGGTGTAAAGTACAATGATATTTAATTATTGATTACACAATAAAATATAAAATAATCTAGTTAAATTGGCTGCCAAGACCTACAAACACATTTGAAAATTAATAATTTAATAAAATTACAATCGGAAAATTGTTGGTACACCTCAATTGAACGCCCAATTATTTTTCTTTTAGATCGACTTTTTATGCTGAAAATTTAGGTTTCTCGAAGATTTTTATTCGTTTTTCTAAAAAAAAAATTAAAACAATTTTTTTATAGACTCTTTTCATAGGCAAACAACTAGTCAGTTAATACATATTTGAATCATTGAATTGTATTTAATTCTAAAATGAAAAGTTTACGAAACGAAACGAGAACTTTTGATTATAATATTTTCTAAATTTTAAAATTAAAATTTTCAGCTTTGTCAAATAGAGTTTTCATAAAAATTACATTTTCAGTGCTCTGCAATTGTAAAAGTTATGTCGGCGTCGCACCGAGCTACGCCACCCTGCCTCAGAATGGAATAAAATCGATGGGGTGCAAGGGTGCAACGATCCCCCTGAGTAATAGAACAACCCTTGCTGAAAAAGTGATGGTCTAACTTTCATCTATATATATATAAAACACAAACTCAAAAACCAGCGTGGATCTGTCTGCGCTAAGCTTTAAAGCTATCAAACCGATGTGCCCCAAACCGGTTTGATTTGAAAGCCAATAACACTTAGGTGGTTTTAGGCCACTTAAATTAAACAATTAATAATCAAATTCGGTTTATTTAATTAAATAGATTTTCGACATTTCCGAATAATTTTCAATAAAGGAACAGTAATATTTTCGCGTATATGCAGGCTGCCAACAAAAAAATACTGGTCTTGATGTATGTTAAGATTAGTATGACGTTGCCGTTGTATAATGCAGGCTGCCGCAACAACAAAAAAAACAACACAGAACTGTCATTCATTTGCGACCAGATATTTTCATCACATTTACGTACAATCGGAAATCAAAGATTTGCTTTAGTTTGGTCAGTCATCGCATCACAGACACGATCTTACAGCTAGAGTCTCAAAGAAAAACTCATGGATCTCACGATAAAAAATCATATATACGGCGAAGTGCAATGCTAGATGTATTCGATTGAATGGCAAAAACGGCGCTTACCGCACGATTTTAAATCGATAGTATTATATCTGCTGAACTACCGAATCAACATGAAGATCCGATACTTTTTGACGTTGTTTGTAAGAACATGATTCACGGCCCATGCGGTGCATTGAATATGAATTCACCTTGCATAAAAAACGGCAAATGCACGAAAAGATATCCACGCGATTCGATTAATGAAACTCAAACTGGTGAGGATGGATATCTGAAATACAAACGACGAAAGCCAGAAGATGGTGGATTCACCACCACTGATCAAAAAAATAAAAAAAACTGAATTTAAACCATAGTTGTCTGTTGAAATTCAATAGTAAATCAATTCACGACGAAAACTAATCGAGCCTTTTTTGTGTCGATTGATAGGAAAAAAATCTCGAAATTAATTGATTAAAATTACTGCATGGATATATTTTATAGGATTTAATTGATGATCGATATTTTGGCTTCGTTCACAGCTACCTCATTAGTGCTTAGAATATCAAAGAGGAGTTGGGAACTTGCAACCAACGACCGTCTAGTTGATGAACATCGAAATCTCGGAGGAATGAAAACTTCAACTCGTACTACACATCTTCAACGGGAATGTTGAAACGAAGTTCACCGAACCGTCGGCCGTTAAATGCTCTACGTGAAAAGCAAGAAAACTTCTTTAATTAATATATATCTAAAAGTTCTAACCTTTGTTCATATAACTGCACGTTCATATAAAAACATATCGTCATGAAAATTAAGCTCTTTTAAATAAATTACCTTCCTAGATCGTGACGTCATAGTGCTGACATATTAATAGGACGACTACACATTAATTAGATTCAGTAGAACCAGATATTATCTTTAATTAAAAACCTATTCTTGTATTTTAATGTTATGTAACTAGTAGAAAATAACAGGTTAAAATGTTTTAATTTGTATATAATTGCTTGTCAGCTTAGCACAAAAAAAAGCCTCGGAAGCGACCGACGGTTAAGCAGCAAAATACATATATATATATATACATTTTTAAACTATGTAAATAATGAATACTTATAACAATAAAAAAAATGGCAAATTACTTCATCTACAATTCAAGTAGGGATCGGTAGTAGATTTTTTTAAATATTCAGGAAACTTTGCCTCCAGCTAACTTCGCTTGTAGATTGAACGCTTCAAACTTCTCCTTCCTTTTTGAAGTGAAAGAAGTACATGGGCCTTAATTTACTGACCCACTTAAACCTGCAACGATAATATATTGTTTCAACTGTGTTTTCAACATATTATATTCGTCTAGTCTTGTATTTTCTGCTTGTTTATCAAAAATAACATTAAAGTGTCGTTTGAAGAAATAATTTGCGTTGCAGTTGAATTAACTTAATACATAAACGATTTAAGAGTGTAGCAAGTTATCTGAATATAGCATTTCAGAAAAGAGCCATATCTTAAAAGTAAAGTACTTAATTTTAAAAATAAATAAGCAATGCGTTTACTTTTAATTAAAAGTGTTGTAATTGAAAATGACTACAAAGACGTTAATCTTTGATAAAGGCAATTGATTATTTTTTTTTCAGAAAGTTGCGGTCGATGAATTCAGAGCTGTGGTATTTCTTCACCGCCATTGTCTCCGTTCCAACTTCCTACATCTTATAGCTATTAAATTATAAACTTTGATCGTAAAGATATTATTCTGGTAGAGTTATTTCAATATAGAATGACGACTCAATGCGATCTCACGAGGGTTTCACAACTTTTAAGTATTCGACGGTTTCCATTGAAGTCTACATAGATAAAGTGCTAACAACCTGAAGGTGGATCATAAAATAATACAACCCCAGCTGTTCTTGTAAATTGTACCCTTTAAAAAGCATTAACTTCTCACCCTCAGAACTACACTGTCAAAAACAGGATTTTTCAGGCGGAAAACCTATTTCAACTTTTGCAACTTATCATTGGCGCAAATATATATAAGGTTTGTTGTTATAAGTTTGTAAGTAAGTAAGAAAATTTATTAAAATACAACTACTTTATTTTATGCAGAATTATTGAATAAATAATCATTATCAAAAATACAATAATTCATATTGAAAAATAATAATATTAACAGGCTTTATTGAGTAGAAACGTGGATAGAAAAACAATCGAAAAAATTCACCTAAAAATAGGGTACCACTTAAACATTTTTTAAGTTTATATTTTACGCGAAGCCTCATGAAAAGTGTATTGTTCTTTCGAAGAAATAATGATTTCGTGTCTTTCTAAAATATTTCAGAGATTAAAAAACAGGATTCTTTTCTAAAGATTTGTGGGAAGCGCGCTTTTTGCAGAAGGCGTGTTTTCACAAAAGCCTGAAATTTTGAAAGACAGGCAGTTATCTTGAGTGATTGGAGCGGCCTTGTTATTCCCTCTATGTGAATTGTTGGGGTGATTCTGTTTGCGGCTGAAAATATTTTGTCATCTTCAATTATACGTAAACTTTGGAATATTTGGAGATTCTCATTATTTGCGGCCAATTTGCGTGCTTTGACATCGAATTATAATAAAAACCGAAGATTGTTTTTGATGATTTTATAAAATTTAAAGTTTTCGTTTATTCGATTGATTTTTGAGTATATTGAGCTAGTTGGTGTTTTTTTATGGAACATTTCAGTGCCAGTGCTGAAACCATTTTCAGGGATCCCAAACGTTGCAGGACAAAAAACAATATTATTGGCTGCAAAACCTTCTAACAAACCTTATATTTTATTGCCATTTTTACTAAATGGAGTGATTGAAAAAAAATATATTGCTCAGGTATATAATTTACATTAAGACGTTTTCCTCAACACATAAAAACTATCAAAACTCAAATTAATTTCACCATATTATAATATTGTTTTCTTGTGCATGATTTTTTCATGTGTATTTTATTTTTTCAAGCATATGATATTATCTTATTTAAGAAATGACTTTTGTGTGACTTGTATAGTTTAATAGTGTTAATCTATTGTCATATATATTACAATAAACACATTTATGATTCAGATTAATACGCTATATATGAACTGTATAACGAAAATTCCGCACCCGAGAGACTTGTAAGTCAGTTTTTGAACTAGAAGACGTAGTTTCTAGTTTTATATGCAAAGCCAGTATATAGGTAAATGTTTCTATATGAGAAAGAATGGAGAAGATACGTTTGATCCCGAGAGAAATTTCATCCAATGGTTTATTTTATTTTATTCTTACTCCATTTTTATGTGATTTGGATATTCTTTATATTTAAGTCATACCTTGAAAATGAAATATTGAATAAATCAATCGATATATTGATTATCAATCTTAACCACTTTATCCATTATGTTGCTTGTGCACAGCTGCTATCCTGTGCCCTAAGCGTATATAATTAATAAGTAATAGAGTAATGGAATCGGAACTATTATTGAAAAATATAGTACCTAAAAAAGAGATACTTGGAAAAGAAGAAAAAAATAATTCATTCACACATTGGATGGCGTGAAAGTCCTTATTTTTATTCAGACATAGTTAATAATATATATTATTAATAAATATTATATAAAAATATATATTAATTTCGCATATGTCGACATTACTAACTTTCCACGTGTTAAGTTAACGAATATAATAATTTAATTGTCATGTTTTATTTTGAAGCTAACTCTTTCTATTTGATTTGATTCAGACAAACAAAGACAGTGTATATTTGACGAAAAAATATTAATTATTATGTACATAAACATAAATAACAAAAAGAGGTCACATAAGATTAAAAATGAGCTTTTCAAAATTGTGAAAATTTTCATACAATTACGTGAAGAAATTTCATTATAAAGTTTATTTCAAAAATGTTTTTTTAGTGAAATTTAGGTTGACATAAGAATTTCAGGAAAGGTGGGTGCCGGCATCTTAATTCTGAGAAATTACCTAAAATAATTTTCAATATTTCCCCATGGGATATGTAATAAATTTAAATTAAAGTACTTGAATAAACATGGTGGCTTTAAGGGGGTGGATTAATGAAAACTTTATTCACACTGTGGTCCATTTTTTTTTATTTTTGGTTTCGTTGTGCAATTTATTTGCGTTTCAGTAAAATTATTTATATATCACTGAATAAGAACACTGAGGCTTTATCATGGTATACCTGCTCAAAAACTATCTTCTCTTGCTAGCATGGTAATATAAGGTTTTATACTTCCTCACGTGATGAAAACAAGTCAACAACAAAACTCTTGTACCCTATAAGTTTCCGAACATGAAAGCCTCGACAAGCTGCCTTGTAAAAGCATATATATTATTCAAAGAATATCATTAAATATCAATACCTTTTTTTACCTTAACAAGTTTATTTTATTAACTAGGTATTTTTAGATATAATAATACACGTAACGACGAAAAACTTCCGTGTGTATCTTACACTGTTTTATTCAGTAAATAATTTTGGACGAAGATGTTGGCAACAAGCTCAAGTCTATTTTAACTCAAAAGAACGTGAGGCGGACCTGTCTGACAGTTTAATGGTTATTAAAAAAATATACATCTTGTTTGGGTATATATTTTCCTTCACCACCCATCTACCAAGTCTCTATACGAGGAAGCTGTCAAATAAAGTCTTTATTAGGAAACTGAAAAAAGATATTAAGTCAGTTTGTATCAAATAACATAATATTGGCCGCATTTAAAAATGAACATAAACGTATTGTTTTGCTTCGAGGGATTCTATGAATATTTATAATATATGATACGTATAAAAGTTATCAAAGAAAGGAGTATGCAAATAACCAAAAAAACTTATTATTTGCAATGTTCACAGTCCTGAAGGTTTCACACCTAAAGAGATAATTTCCGGGAAATGGACCAGGCCAACCGTATTATGTAATATTTTATTTTGAAAGCACAACCCCCGACGGTCAAATGGACCCTTCTTAGATTCAAGACATGTCAAGGGAAAAAAAACAGCCTTAACAAAGATGACATGCTATGTGAGTAACTCAGGGATTATAAAAAAAATACGATAAATTACAAAAAAAGGATTTTAAAGATATCGATTTGTTTAAATACAAATTTAAAGCATCACGTGTAAAAAAATACAAAGATCTTTTTTACAAAGAAGCACATGTTAATATTTTTTTTTGTTAGCAGTTATTGTAAAGAGATAAAACTTCAAAGCAATACCAGCTTTTGATAACACCTTAAGGAAATTATTAAATGCGCATATACTTACGTAATTATATAATTAAGCTGAAGTCCAAACAGTTTTTTTTTTTAACAAAACGAGCTGAGTACAGCAACACGATAATACTTTATACTTAGCAAAACACAACAATGTAACAACAGACAACACTGAATTTTAATTACAAAACTATTTATATATATATGTATATTAAGCACTATTTAAGCAACAATTTTTTATAAATTTAATTTCAATAATCACTTTGAATAAAACGCAGGTATTTTTATCAAACAAACTATCTACTAAATACGACACTACTTAACTTAACGTACGATTAAACATTACTTAAACAATATACAAACAAAAACTCAACTCCGCCGGCTATATTGTTATTCCAAAACTTAACGTTGAACAGTGAATTTATTTACTTCGTCGTTCGTATATATATATAAATATATATTTGGCACTTAAAGCTCCCAAACAAACTCTTCAAAAACTTCCAAAAGATCCTGAAAAAAAAATTATTAATAGTTCTAATGAAAATTGAATCACACTGATTAAATTAATATTTATTTATTATTATTGAAATAATATATCTTTTTTGTTTTTGCGTTTTTGTGATGTAACAAAAGGGTATCTCCCGGAACGTGCAATGGTGGGAGTCGAAAAGTGAGGTTGATGGTGTGAGCGTGATGGTTGTTTATCGGTGGCTCTATGGGTTTGTATTATTATCCGCGGTTTGTACTGTTCGCTGGGGATCCGGGCGCCAGGTCAGGTTAGGTAGCCGCGCACAGCGCACGTTGCGTCTGCCCTCCGCTCGCGCCACTACTGGCTCCGGGCCCGGCCGCCCCCGCCCCCGCGCCGCTTGCCCCGCTCCGCCCCCGCCCCACCCCGCCCCGCGAGGCTTTCATTCATGAAGCGAAGCCTCGGGCCGCAAAACCCGCTCTGCACTCTTTTATCATACCGAATAAGCACGCGCCTCAATTCTACGTCCAACGATACGAGGGCGGTCCGATAAGTGCACAGCCTACAAAAAAAAAAAAAAAACGAAAATCAAAATCTCAAAATAAATGCTGTTCCGAAGTGGTCTCACGGTTGCGCTTGTTGTCCTGACGCGGCACCCATCGCGCCGACAGCTTTGTCATGCAGGATATGACCCACGCGGTCTTTTGAGATGCCTACTGTTGCAGCTATCTCGCGCACCTTCAATCGGCGGTCTGCCAATACGATGGATTTTTGTCACGTTATCCTCCGTGGTAGGCATTTTCGGGGCACCTGGGCGTCGGTCATCAAAAACCGACGTGCAACCACGTTGAAACTCGAAGGAGAAGAGTCACCGTGCACAGCATCCAAGCGCTCTTTGATTTTGCTGCGCGATTTCCCTTTCAAAAACAAGAATCGAATCAGCGACCGATATTGCTCTTTTTCCATTTTTATAAAATACAGTCCGATTCGGCTGAAATTTTGACAATAGAACCGTCTACGAGAATGTACTACACGACAGTAAATCTCTCTTGCGATACTAGTACCATCGGGCGGTGAGGCTAAGTACTTATCAGACCGCTCTCGTTACTGCTCCTCAAAAAAATATATATATATATCTATGATATATATATATATTTTTATTCATTTATTTCATCTGGCGAAGCATTGCCATCATCATCGTTTCTGAAAGTCATTATTGCGTTTGGTGGGACCGGAAAGGCATCGCGTACACTTCTGGTCAACAACAAGGAGTCATAGTGTTCGCAACGCAATAATATTTTTTTCTAACAATGAAGATGTCGAGTTTTGTGCCAGAAAAACAGCTTCGATTGCTTGAGGAGGTCTCCGGTGAACATAAAAATTGGTTTAAACGCTTTAGAAGTGGCGATAGAGACGCTGAGGACAAAGAACACCAACTTGCGGAGGCGTTAAGCATGACTCGCCAAGGTATTTCCAAACGTTTACATTCCATGGGAAAAAATCATAGGGAAGGACAATGGGTGCCGCATGAGTTGGTGGAAAATCAAAGAACCACTTCTGAAATTTTGCTTCTGCAGTATGAAAGAACGAATTTCCTGCATCGAATTGTTGCTGGCAATAAAAAGTGGATATGATAATAAAATAAAATATCGTGACTTTCATCATCATCACCATCGATGGCACGGCCAAATCGTTTCGGAAAGAAGTCAATGCTCTGAGCTTGGTGGGACCGGAAAGGAATAAGCATCTCTATCGACTGATCAATATGAACCATGTATTGCTCGAAAAATAGGCAAAATGGGACACGAGACACGAACGAATAATATTGTAGCCCCGTGCCATAATTTAATCGTCACGATATTCATGTATTGCCAGAGAGTTTGCAATAATGTGTATCCACCAAGGGACGATATACTGAATAAACCATTTGTTTTTAATTCTCTTGAAATTATCTACTTTTCATTAATAAAAAAAACCACGAAACTTTGTGACTCACCTAGTATTTTTACCTGCATTTTTTATTGAACTATTTTATTTTATTTTGAAGGCTTACAAACGTTTAAAATTATTAATATATTGAAAGCATCAGTTAGGAAGTGGAAGGTGAAAAATGGCTTCTTACTTAAAAATAAGACAGGTTAATTGGTATTATCTATTTTTTCATTCAACAATCGAATCTCATTATCCGAAAAACGAAAATGAAAATTCTCAAATCTCTAATTGAAATCGAAGAAGAGCTTTTTACACTTTTATATTTTAATGTCGCAAAATAAAACTAAGATATTGAAAAGACAGGAATGTCAAACTAATATTTATTGTGTAGGAACATCGATGGGGTTTTTATGTTGGTCCAAATGTGGTCTACAGCAGCTGATACTCGATGAGAAAATCAATGGGAAAAGAGACATTGATAACGTGGAAGCATAATTTATACAACCGAATTAGTGAGACTGCCTCATGACAAATATATGACCAATTAAATAATCAACAACCTTGTTTGAGGAGTGTTAGTTAAAGATGAAGAGGATTTTTTTATTACATAATAAAACAAGTAAATAAGTTTCAGTAAAAACGAGAAACGTCAATGGGAAGCTCCCAGGACTTAATGGGTCTTTTAATTCAATCTTATCATAAAATGGACTTTTGTAAAATCTTAATTAGCCCGGCAGTCTGCGATGGAAAATAATTTAACGTATAATTTCAATAAGGGACGGTCCTTAAAGGAGCTTACTTAAATAATACTGAATATTATTCACATTGAACAGTATTTCCTGAAAAGATCAAGGACAGGATATTACCAACGTGGTTCTATATTAGAAGTTTGTGGGGCGAACTTTCCTGAAAATATATATTATTAGACGCACAAAGCATATTAACTTCATCATATGGAATGATTACTATCGTAAATATAATATCTTAATTACTGTAAGTATAGAGCGCATGAAAAGGTCTCTGATGATTAATAATAATATTTATGTGACGAGTAATAAAGTAAAGATGGTGGAAACCATTTATATGAATAAAATACATCTAACAGTTAATAAATGACTGTTTTATAAGAACAGATTATTTTTTTATAATATATATAATATCTAAAGAATAAACTGGATACGTAATAAATATTTTTTGTGATCTTTCTCAGATTTTTTTCACTGAGCCCTAAAATAAACTCCAACACTTCCGGAAAAAAAAAAACCCAACAAGCTTTTGAAGAATTTTTTCCTCGTCCTCGAGTTTAAAAAAAAACACAGTATAGAAATGTTTTATCCTGTTAATGCTGTCGGATTCTTTCTCGTTTTCTTAGTTAACACAAAATTCCAGCATTCACTGCTAAAACAGGTCAAATTCCCTTAAAAAAAGTTTTTAAATCTTCTGACCTCAAATAATCAGTATACAATTATAAATTAGAAAACCAACAGCATAATTTCTTGTGCTTTAATTAACAGACAAGTTTAATTTGTAACACTTCATATTAAAACAGTAAATATACTGTACTCTAAAAGCTAAATATAAACTAGAGTTTATCTTTTAAGGACTTTTTAAAATGAAGTCATAGTCTGTTTTTGAAGGCCTTGCACGGCAAAGGTTATTTTTTTTGAGTATTTAAATTTGTAGTTGTAGCAAAAAATCTAACGTGAGTTCAAAGTTAACCACGAAATGTGATAAAAATCCCACATAGAAAGTCAGGTTTAGTATCTCGTTCTTAGAGCTAGAAGGCGTGCAAGTCCTTGCCATGGGGCGCAGATGCTCATACACACGTGTACGTTACACCATGCACGTGTGCACACGTGTACACCAGCCCCGTGCCAGCAAACATAAACTCCATACACCCCCATAAAGTACCACCACCAGATTCGCTGAGATGTGTTTATGGACTCAGGATTTAGGCATTGTTTATGAGCGGGAGGGTGGTTTGTGATAAAATCTAAGCAAAAGAATATATTCTCGCTGCCGTAATGGAGTCGGTACCTGAAAAATATTTTTTATAAATATTTTTTAAGGTTGAAAACCTATTAAATATATTAAAACGACACTTATGGGATACTAAAAATAAATACAAAAAGAATTGTGATATTTCTACTTGTCGATTTTTCAATCTAGTCCAGTCAATAAAATTACATACGAATTATTTATTATTAAAAAAAATATTTGATAAGAACGTTTCCGACGTTTTGTTACCGGTACTGAAACCATCTTCAGGGTTTAGCCTTGTTCAAAAAGATGATCTTCGTATTGAAACCGAAACGTATAGTCAGTGTATTGTTCAAAATTAAAACTGATGGTTTTCAAAAAAAACCTTGCCGATGAATTACGTTTGGTTAATTTTGTACTTTCATATATTTTTATTTTTATCTCTTACGCGTTTAAAGATATTTTTCTCAAACACCGCATAATAATTGTTTGAGAAGCTTACGCCAACAAAAAGAATTTTTTCCTTTGAAAAGCCCCTTTTTCATGGCGTATAGTGACTTAAAAAAAATATGTAAAACGCAAAACCTTAATTAAGTTTTTTTTTCTTTTATTAAGGCTTCTGAATAAAAAGTAATGACTTAAATATGAGATAAAACCTATATTAATTTTAGAATTAACATCTCTCATGAATTATTAAAAATAAATACACAATTTTCGAATTCACGGTGATATTGCATATTGAAGGTTTAATGTGATTATATATTATATATAGTATGTAAAAATAAAAAAGAAACAATAATTTTATTTATATGAAGACACTAAGAATCAAACATCTTGATTCATTTGAATGGTTTCATTGAAATAAATTTAGCAAATAAATAATTTTAAAAGCTTTTAAAATATGTACTTAATATTTATCACTTCAACTAGTAAGAGTAAAATTTTACGCATCGATTTTCTTCCATTTGAAATTTCTATAATCTAGGCGAACAATAATATAATCATCATTAATTTTAATCATATTATTAACATTCAACAAATACCCGCTCATAACGAGAATGATGTTAATTTCTTATATTAATCTAAATGAAAATCAGTAATTAAAAGCGTAAACAAATTTCAGGCATTTCAATCAAGTCATCGGAAACTCTGCCAAATTAATTGTTTCACGCTACACGCCTATAAATTAATATATGTGAGTGTGCATTTAAGGCAGAATATAATACATTTTCGTAAAAATTATATAAATAATATAATAATCTGGGGATATAATTAGAGTAAGAGCGACTGGTTTTGAGTATAGTACATATATGTATATTTGTGTATTTGTATATATGTTATTACTAATATGATTAAGCACATTAGTTCATACATATAAGATGATTTAAAGAAACTCTCAGAAAAATATCATCGTGGTTTGTGTGGGATTTGAAGCTCACATCCCCTGGCTTACATGGCCGGTGTACTAACCCTTGTACTAACGAATCACTTCCGTTTATCGAGAATTTTTAACAATCATACTCTACATATGTATTCTTAGTGATTTGCAAGCACTGAACTTTTTGAACAAAGTAACAAGTGAAGCGATTTTATTCCCACCTGGATATTATTTTTAAAATCTATTAGCGCGTCTTGGCTATTAATTTAGCCAAGACGCGCACCATCATATACGTATGTCTTATTTTTTGGATTGGACGTCAATCAGATGCGTATTTATTACCCATACGACAAATATTAAACCCGTAATGGGTAATAAATACGCATCTGATTGACGTCCAATCCAAAAAATAAGACATTTGTATATATGTGCTATTCACTGTAAACTTATAAAGTAAAAAAATTCTAACGGATTTTTTAGCACGAAGCAGCTTTGTAATCGGATTAAATCAGTGCTGTGTCTTATTTATTCACAAAATAACAATTTCTACGAATTCCAAAGGAAATAAGGCTTTACCCCTATTACGTTACATTAAGGCAGCAGCGGGTTGTAGTTTCCTCCCTTGTTTGGCGTCACGCGCCCTCTTGGCAGATTTGGATTCGGATGCCGGTCGTATTTTAAACAGAAAACGTTAGCCACACGTGTGGCGCGAGCGGCGTTTATTTGCGACATTACGCTACTCCTCCGCGGGGATCCGTTTGTGAATACACTTCTACTTTGCCTAATTTCTTATTCGATCCGAGCGAGCGGAAGGGGTTTATTTTTGCCCTGCAAAAAAAATAGCACACGGGAAACTTGTCAATCTTGAAAACAAGGATAAATCATACAAAAATTATGATTATGAGAATCGACTGTTTAAATACGAAAAAAAAGTTTCGAAATAAGTATGAAAAAAAAAATATTTTTTTACACAAATAATTCACCGAATTGAGTACAAATCAAATTAATTAAAGAATAAGCTTATTTGTAATTTTCTCACGTATTTATTGGTGTTTTCAAACGAGGGTTAAAATTTCACTGAGCAAGGTAAAAACAAAAACGTAGAAAAATTATGTAATCAAATATTAAAAGTGATTTTTGTAAAAAATATTAAATTGAGTAATTTTGGAAGCATACAATATTTTTTCTAAAAATATGTATAAAACTTATATAATATGTCCTAAAATGATCTGTAACGAAAGTAACCCTTTTTTATCATATAGGCTATATTTTTCATCCATGTTTAATATAATTATTTTTGATGAGCAAGTCTTAATTAAAGCTTATACAATATTTAGATCATGTCGATAATTTTTCTATTCGAAAATTTGCGTGTTTACTCTAGATTTTTCCAGCTTTTCCAGCATATAAATCTGAAGAATAAAGTATTTGCAACTATTGTGATAACTTTCAGTCATTGTGTGTTCTCTCTCTCTCGGCTGAAACACAAGAGACTGCCGTGCCGCTGAAGTCGCGACACGCAACGTGCTACAACAACACGCGAATTCATTAAGCAAAACCACACACTACATCTTTTTACTTTATATATGTTTACATATGAAAAAAATATTCAAATAAAAAAAATATAGGAAGACGACGTACTTATATAAATTTAAAAATTGTACAGTAATAAACTGCAAATAAAATTTTCAGCATATTTATCTGAAATTTCTTGTGGATTGAAATTATATCCTTTATTTTCAATGTTTGGTTAAAATATTATGTTTAAAAAATAATTTTTAAATATATGTGTATATCTGTACTACTTCACTTTTTGCTAGCAATGTATGCTTGATATGCAAGGTAGATTTGGTCGAAGGTTCTTTTCTCCAATAAAACTACGTGGCAACATACATATTAAACCGACCTACTTCCAAAAACCAAATAGCCACTACTTTTCAAAATTTAAAGAAAACTACGAGAATTTTTAACACAGATATATCTTTCTTTTTAAAGGTTTACTTAAACTTGAAGGAGGATGAAAAAATTGTTTTAATAAATTTTTATATTCATATTCGTTTACAAAATAAAATGCTATTATACAAATTATTAATAAGCGATGCTTAAATCTATTTTAAGCCTAATAAAATACATAGGTTTTATTATATATAATCAATTTATTTTAAAACTTAAAATAAATAAGTACAAGTGGTGTTTTATCTCAGTATTGTTTACTCAACGTGGTTAGTTTTCATTGAAAGGCTGGACTTTTTAAACCATAGCACAATGGTTATTTCTGTGCTTCCTGTTTTCCTGATACTTATTTGTGGCGATGGAATGTGGTAACCTTCATGAGGGTCATGTACAGTGTGTGCTTTAAAAAAAAACCTACCCTCATAGAGAGGCTTTCAGAGTACCTCTGGAATATAAATAAACCGCCAAAGCTCAGTACTAACTGAAAAATGTACCCTTTTCGGATATACTTGTTAAGTGGCCTGAAAAATTGCTTCACTACTAAAATCTACACCTCGACGTGTAAATAATAACTTTAATCATTTTTATGTGGAATTCCATTTAATTAATGTTCTTATATTAATGGGGTAATTATCTAAAGTAGTAGCTTTGAGGTAAAGCAGCAGTTATTCTGTGTTATGGTTTGTTCTGTAGTGTGTTTATCTGTAAATAATAGGTGATTTGCGCAGTAAATAGTTTTTCAAAGATGTGATTTAGCAATAGGGAATAATAGTGGAGACTTATTTAGACCACTTACACAAGGTAGATCCTTCAACACAAGGACCAAAGACCACATAAGAGGATGGAAAAAGGGAGATGAAACATCTACCATCTCAAAATTTTGAGATGACTGAGACTGAGACTCGATCGCCAAGAGATTTTAGAAATCAATCGCATAAAAGATAACACACCGGAGCACCTGCTAAATGACCAAATTATGTAGAAAATCACTCAAGTATTTTACTCAAAAATACTATTACATTTAAGAAATTATATGTTTTAATATTAAAAGCAAAGTAAACGATTAAAACTCATAATAAAAAGCCGATAATTTATTCTTCAGGCAGTTTCAGGAATGGTCGGGGTATTAATATATTGCAGAGGGCCTGAACGCCGCCAGCAGATTCGGACACCTGAATATTTAGGTATTGCTTTTACCACCCCACAGTGGGAGGGTGTGTACTCCAAGCGACCCCGTTCAACCCCGGTCAATATTATCCCTATTGTGAGAATTCGGGAGTGTTAGCTTTGGGCGGACACTCCAAAATAAATTTAAAGTCCACGAAAAAAATCATGTCCGGGTAAATCGAAGTGTCCAGGTTTCGATGTGTTGGATATTAAAAATACGTTCACGCCATCTAAATATCAACAAAGTGTCTTGACATATAAGTATATTTATATATTATTTTTCAGGTGCATCTCAAGTGATATATCTCTATCTTTATTAATGAATTTTTAGGAAGGATAGTGTAGTGGTTCATTCTATACAGCAGGCTTATTTATTTACATATTTTTGCTGCCCAGTAGCAATATCATTGCATTGATATTCTTTCAGCAGCATGCTGTAGAAATAAAAGCAGAAGCTTCCCACCTATAAAAAGTACTTCCAGAACACATCCCCCCACTTTCATTACTCCATTGCCGATCTTTTACATACAAAAACAATTTTTTTTTTTATAAGCAATGATAATATATAACAGGTAGTAAAAATTGATAATACCTTGACTTAGATATAACCGATTGAGTTATGGATCCCCAATTCAACAGATAACGGCCATTCCCTCAGGTACGTACTATCTCTAAATTTATACCGCATAATTCTTCATTATTCCAGTCTGAATATATATTTTTACCATTTGTACTTTCCCCCCCATCGCATCCGGAAATCCGGATCCGCTTCAGCGACTACAACGTAACGACCCCTGAAAATAATTAACCGAACTCGATTTTCCAATGACACGTCGTCATTTTTATTTTGGCTGTGAAGTCATTCCGTTGCAATTTTGAGTTTTTCGATTTGACTGATTGTATTTTGTGGCTTCTGCATAAATGAAATTTATACTATTTCTACTTATTTTTATATTAAAATAAACAATTATTTTTTGTTTTTCTTGGATGTAATTTTGAAAAATGTATGCTATAAATGAAAGCGTCTTTGATTTTTACAAACATATTCAATAAAGATATTCACAAATATTGTATATGCTCGCGATACTAAGATTATATATCAAAATCATAGTATAAATTACACAATTATATTTCAATAGATTAACTCAAAATTAAATTCATTGCTTTAAAAATGCACAGTAATTTTATGGCAAAAATATATGTATAACACGTAATTTAGTAGTTTTTTTAAAAAGTCTGTAATAACAATAGAAGTTTTTTTCCAATATATTTTCTATGATTTTCTCTTTTTTTATTATAATTTCTTCCCAAAGCAACTCATTTCATAAGGAATGATAATCACAAGGGTTTTTTTTATAAATAGATAAAAAATATTAATGAGCATCTTTGAAGATGTTTAATATTATACAGTGATCATATTTTATATAAAAAATATTTTCAATTGACTTAATACTGAAAGAAATACTCAATTTATAATTTAAAAAATATACATAATTGATTAAATACGGAGATTGAAAAGATGAAGCTTTTTGATCTTATTCCTAGATTATAGTTTCTTTTTCCGATTTAGTCAATGAGGCTTCGATTTGCAACGTGAGTCAAGACACGATATTCATTAGTAAGTCTGGAGTTATAGTCTTTTATATGATTTCATTTATAAAATAGCTTTTATCATTTTAAATACACTATTTAATACTACGCTATTATAAAATAAAATCGATTATCTGAATTGGATTGTTATCAATTAATTACGCAAAGATTCAATAAGCTGAGTTCAATTGATTATAATTTATATCTTTCAATAAATTATTATTATAATCTAGAATAAAATTACATTCAACATTTTAAACATTATTTTTATGTATTTTTGACGTTACAACCCAAATATTTTTATTGAATTTATAAAGTAATTTAACGCTGTGAAGGTTTATGCTAAATAAAAAGTCCCGCTTTAAAAGGCTTCGAATAAAAAAATACAGTAATAAACTCACCTCTTTGAAGATCTTTTATATACGTATAAAAACGATATTGAGAGAAGACATACCTGAAACAACAAAAAATATAGTTTTAATTATTATTGTTATATATTTTGTAGTTAAATCTTGCTATTTTATTTCAATCGTGAAAAATAAAATTATTCATAAATATAAGCATATTTCCATATTTCATTATGTAACTTGTCATTGTGTTCAATATTTTCGTAGATTTTTTCTAATTTAATACAAATTTTATAAATTAATAAATTAATATGTGAAAATCCACCCTAAATTGACAAAATTCTTGGTATTCAATTTAAGCAACTCATCAACTTCCCAATTGCCTCCGGCGTGATAAAATGAACCTGCCATTTACTCACAAGGCTGCATCGTCATAATTTAAATATAAATTTATAATATTATTAATATAATAATATTTTCCAATACTTTGATAATCGATTTACATAAAAAACACGAAAAATTTTTGCCATAAAAGCTTTAAAATGTTGAAAATAATAAAGATTAACTATACATTTATTTCCACGCTGAAAAAAAACATCAAAACAATAAATATCATTTATACTGTCAGATTCAACAGAAAATATGCGTTGACGAAATTCGCAAATCATTCAGATTTGCCTGGTTTTCATTTTTGGTACAGCTTATCAAGAATATTATAAACAAACGCAGCTTTTTATCCTATCATGTCTGAAAAAATTTAACCCTCGTTCAGGATGTTGTCGATTCATCAGCTGTTCTAATCTTGATACAACTGTTACTCCCAAAAGCCGGCGATGAATATTGAATACTTAATTTATACGCATTTTAAGCCTTACAAGTTTTTTTTATCACAAATTTGTCTAATAAATCATTACAAAAATGGATGTTTTCACGGAAGATAAATTTTAATATGCAAGAACTTTCTATATAAAAAAAAATACATGTTGAATATTATTGAATATACGCTTATTACTATTTTTATTTAAAAAGTATAAAGTTTTATTAAAAAATAGCTTAAAGGCTAGAAGATAAATATTAGTGCTTTTACAGTTCAGTAGCTTTTTACCGGTATAAATTTTGATGACTTAAATATGTTTCCAAGTATTAAAAAATAAGGTATTATTATTTTATTTTTTCTTGTCAAAAAAAAACCGTTGAAAGGCTAAAGCGCTCACGTCCTAACCATTTATTAATTATATTTAAAACGCATTAAAAATTATACCCGATTTCATTAGTTATATTTTTAGTACTGCATAGCAACTGTGACTGAGTGTCAGGTGTTTAAGTGTTTGTAGTTTTGAATTGAAGGGCTGGAAATATAAGAGCAGCACCTGGTTCAGTGTATACAGCCGCTATCTAAAGCAGTGAATTCAAAATGGCGGCGGAAAGCGCCATTTTTTACCCTGGCAATGTTTCACACAACAATGACGGGCCCTGACAGAGGACCCTGAACAATGGCCAAGATTATATTTATTGCCGTACGGAATTCGCCGGTTTTTTTCAGGTTTTTATTAACCCCAGTGGTTTTTAGTTGTTGCTGATAATTTACTCTAAAAATTTTTTTTTCAATCTCGCATGCACAGGCAGTTTTTTTTTCTACGGTTAAACGAAGAGGAAAAAAACCCAAACATGCTGTGAATCAATTGCGTTTAATAGAGTCTAAAAAGAATAGAGTATTTATGTATAAAATTTTTGTAACACACAAACGTGATTCTGATGAATTTTAAAGTATTCTGAAACAAGCATTTTTCAATGATTATTATTAAATGTTTAATAAATTCGCATTTTTAAGAACACAAGTAAATTATTTAAATTGTCAATAACTAATTTAGACGATTCCATACTCGCGTTTAGCAGTTAAAAATTTCGCACAGTTATTAACCTTCAATAGTTTAAACTGAGAAAACCACAACAGGGAGGATCATAATTGGATTTTTAATGACGTTTTGGTCAGTTTTCATAAAACACACTATACAAAAAAATATATATTCGTCTTACACCTTTATTTATTTTCAGTTTTTTTCCACTGCAGCCTCATTTTAAAAAGTAAATAAAAATAAAGCCTTCCTTCCTCAGAATCCTTGATGCAGCGGGTTATTCTTAAGGAAAAAACAATTTGAGTTCCATGTCTACCTACAAACAAAAAATCTCCACTTTATTAAGAAATTCGCAGTAAATTAATCAATCAAAGTGAAAAACGGATTGGTTCTTTAGCTCGTGAAGACTTTCAATTTTTTACTGAAAATTTATCGTTTCCTCAAAACCATTTAAACAACTCGCATTTTATATTTATTTTTTATAATGAGCTTTGGTTTTGTCGAATAAATCAGCGACTATTTTTTGGCACAGGTCATTTTATCTTGATCAAAATAAATTATTATATCAATTTTATAATACCTAGATCTAATTTATTTTGAAAATCTACGTCGAGGTAGAGTATAATTGATTGACCAGTTGTCTTAAATTTTTTTAAAATATGTTTAAAGCAAGAGTAACACGATTTATTTACTGTGTTTTTATTATATTCAGTTTAGGGAAATCTAAATATTTCAGTAACAAGTAATACCCATTAGAAGCAATTATAAATACTGTATTACTTTACATTGCTTGAAATTGTAAATACTGATTAATTGAACAATCATAGACGAATAATTCACGTGTTATGATCATGGATAATAATGTATACGCCATCAATGACTAATGGACCCTATTGGCAATCATCAGCTGATGCACCCCATTGAAAATCATCACCATGTGGCAATAGCTCTGAGATACATGCAATCTATATTTTTTTCCCATCAGTCATTCTGAGATTTCAGGGAATATTGATAAGTCTGAAAATAACTTTTTATTAAGGTCATGGTTTCTTTTGCACCTTATAATTATTAATACACGACTGCTTTGTTAAACGTTATATAAGATTCACCATATTATGTGATCACATCCCTTTACCATAGTGAGCTGTGTTATACCATTCGTATGCAATACGACCCACCATTATGTCGTACCCATCTCATTGATCTCCCCTGCAAACATTCTACCTTCTGCATATTTGCAAAAGGATATAATGAAACCATTACCATCGACCCTTCTTACTTTTAGATATTTACAAGAGATCGTCATCATTTTAATTATATGTGTCTTTTGCCGAATTTCGTGTGCACCGTTGTCACAAAATATTGTCATTTTTTAAACAATCGTACCTTGATCGGATAAAACTACGGTGAACTTATCGCAGAGAGAAAAAAATCATCAAATACAGAAATCAAATCGCATCATCTGCAAAATGGATTCATCAGTCGTGACACTCAGAGAGCTAGTTTAAATTAAAGCACTCAATATACGCAAGTCAAAACTCTGTAATGATAATAAACTGTCTGTGAAGGCTAACGGAGAAAGGCTTTTCCAACCAATTAAATACTTCCCTGAAAAAATAATAGAACCAACCCTCCGCGGCCACGTAATTACTGGGGCTGATTTATTGCCTTCAGCAATTTATGCTAATGAAGCCAGATTGGCGAGCCCAGAGATAGTTTAAGTAAATGTAAAAATTAATTTAAAAAATTTGACGTCAAAGTGTATCGATCATCTCTAAACTCACTTGCGTTCATCTTTTTTTGCACGGCTTTGCAAATATACCAGTAACTATTATATTAAATATACATCTAATACACTCTAAAAATAAAAGTAAAAATATCCTGAATTCAGATAAATTATTTCTTAATTTTATGTAAGCACAACGGAATCACACGATTGTTAAACAAACGGCATTTTTACTGTTTTAAACTGTTTATTTGTGTTTTCCAACATTTTGTAAGTTTAATTTTTCTATGCGGTATGGATATAAATATTCACAAATTGCATGGTTTATCAATGAATTGTATTATATAAACGAGCTTAAAGCAAGCATACAGAATTCACGCATAAGTTTGAAAGAAGCCTCCGGCGTGGCTGATGGTCAGCCAGGAAAATAAAGCGAAAATTATATCAAGGCCTAAATTCTTTTTTTAAGAGAAAAATATTTAGATATTTTTGAATAAAATACTTGAGTGATCTTCCACATTTTCGTTTTTATTAGTGACCGGTTTCGCCAACCTTTCACGTTGGCATTATCAAACAGAGTGCGATTTTATATAATAATAAGCAATTAGGTAAACAATTGTCAAAGGGAGAGGTTGTTGGAAAGAGAGAAAATGATTGTCAGGTGGTAAGGGCTAATGTGATTTTAATGTACCTGACAAGTCACTACTGTAACATTAATGTACATGTACTGTACAATGTACTGTACTTTTAATGTACCTGACAAGTACCTGACAAGTTAAAACGAAAATGTGGAAAATCACTCAAGTATTTTATTCAAAAATAATAAAATGGAATTCCACCAAGTACTCTCTGTCAAAAATATTTAGAAAAAACCAATTTTTCAGCACGGTATGTAATTTTCGCTATCAGTTATATCACATGTCTAAGCGTGTATATTTTTAATTAATTCAATACTTTTATATTAAATATATATATAAGGCTTGATCTCTATTTTTTTAGGGGTCTTAAACCAACTTCTACGCTGATGTTACAGCAAGTTGTAAGTTTCCCAGTCAGTTTGGACGTTAAGGTACACCTGGTGATTAATATAAATGGAGAACGTGTCGCGGGCCGAGGGATCCATAAACCCTTGGATTTTTCAGTAAAATATAAAACTTCACGACGTGCTGTCAATCTTCAGGGGGTAGTGCCTGAAGCCGCACGACCTTCAGATGTCCTGTGAACTTTGGGACGGGGAAAACTTTTATTTGTTTGTTTTTGCGAGCATCAGTTTTCAAATTGGAAATAAGACGTCTTTTGACTTGACACCCTAAACCGGAAATAAATTTCAATGACGTAATCAAATTATTTAAATTCACACTCAGTCGCAAAGATACAGTGAATTTGTTGTTTCGAACACAACCTGCGTGAAAAAAATTAAAAAAATATTTTTCTCGTCTTTTAGTATACATATATAAATATATATATATTCAAGCTGCTTCAAGTTTTCAAAAAAATCTTACTGTACAAACATCATTTATTATTAATACGTATTTATTCGTTACCTTAAGAAATAATAAAAAATTGTTTGAGATCAAAATATATCAGTGCATGTCTTGTAATATTTTATTTTATATAATGCATTTCAGCATCTTCTTATACGAGTCGAATCGTTCGGATTTCATTCGTTTCCACCTGAAGAAGTCTCGGGAATCCCTCTGGGGATGTTTTCAGCCTCAGACGATAATATTATCAGCCTGATCTTGGCGGTGTGACCTTATCTCACATCCGGTGGAAGCTCTACTTTGCGAAATTATATTAATTTTTATTGTTTTACTTTTGATGCATGATGCAGTCAATACATAAGATTTCACCACTTCTTCTTATTTATATATATATATATATATATATATATATATATATATATATATATATATATATATATATATATATATATATATATATATATATATATATATATATATATATATATATATATATAGTATGAGAGGCACAGGGTTGTTTAATAAAGGGAGGCCTTGTTATTTCATTTTATCGCACAACTATCAAATACAAAAAAAAGCATTGGAATCTCGCGACGAAAAAACCCATTTCAAAATAAAGTATATTTTGCCAACCCGGCTATCAGCTGATCTCATTCCAGCTCTTTCTACACACCCTGTATACCCAGAACACCCAGAACACCCAGAACACCCAGAACACCGAGCACACCCTGTACACGGTGGACTTCTTTCTTTGCATATCTTTAAAAAAAATCTATTGCAGATTATTAAGAAGATTTTTTTCCTTGTCATTTAATTTAATGGAAGTATGTTTTAATTAAATCGTATAATATATTTGAATATCCTTTATGGGTGCTAATACGTTTTTAAATATTTAAAATAATTACCAATTTACTAGGTCATGAATGTTGATAGTTTATTTTATATTTTAAATAATTTTAATGGTGGGAATAACGCAACGAAAATAATAAATTCAATGAGTACTCAAATAACAAGTTTATGGATTGTTTGAGTCCATTACAAGTTATAGCAGTAATAAAGATACATTGAATGTATTAAAGCGAAACTCAAAATTAATTCATTGAATACTATATCGGAAATAATAATTTGTTTATTACCGACATTACTTTTAATGGATTTGCTTAATTATTTATTATAGCAAATAGTTTTTTTATAATCAGTTATATAATTTAATATATTGTTGGTCGTATTTTGGATTTAATATTTTATAAATAAAAAAATAATTATTACGTAGATCTTGGCACTGATTCATATATCATACAAATTGCTCCAAGAGTTAACAATTATTTTTTTATTTCCTCACATTTTAAGCATCAAAATTTAAAAGTATCAATTAATTTAAATAAGAATTTATTTATTTACACAGCCATGTATACTTCTAACAAATCACGTTTAGCTTCTATACGTGCTCTTGTAGAATTTGTTCCCCGACTGAAGGCCTATCCTGTAAACTGTTTATGGATATAGTAGGACATAAACTGCACCTAGCTTATCGCGAGAAGCTCACAAACCGCACGCTGAAGAGCTTCGTTTGGATAACGCAAAATAGGTTTTAGAGATATACAGGGTGGGCGTAGTTCAATAACTATTTATTTAAGTATCTACTGTGTTTTTATTTAAACAGTTTGTATTGATGCATGCATTTTATTTATAAATTGTCTTCGACTAAACTTTAGTTGTGTGATTTTGTGATTCACCTGTCAAGATGAAATTCTTAACATGAGACTCAGACCTTGATTTTCATCTAATAAATATAATTGTACTGAAACTAATAATACATTTAAAATTTTACGTAAAAGTAGCAACAAAGAAAAAATTGTTGAAATAAACTCTTTTGTACATTTAAACAAAATTCATTCAAAAATTTTCATGTAAGTATTAAGTCGTTTCAATTTTCAGAATTTCAGCACCCCTCTTTGCGTGGACGCTACTGAATAAAACAAACATCCCTGATTGCGATCTCCTGAAGTGTCTATCCTGTTTATCCATTTCATAGATAAAAAAATATGATGCCATGTAAAAAGCTCTGCTAAAAGGCGAGCTATCGTGTTCCTCAGTTGACAAGAGGCCGGCCTATGCCGCAGGAATATCTGATAAACATGAAAATGCAAGTAAAGATTGTATAAAAAAGGCTGTACATTTTCACTAGTAAAAATTTACTACCCCCATATTTGTTTATCTGGTTTTTTGTGCCACTTTTCCAGCTTGGTAAATGCACCACAAGTATAATAACAAAACCCGCACCGAGTGTATTTATTAAAAAAAGCAAGTTAAATATTTTCGTAAATCAAAATTAACAATACTGAAATATGATAAAGTAATCCGTTTTAGTTATTTCAATATTGTTTTTTTTTATTTGCAAATAACGCAGAGTAATTTTTGCGCTCAGAGTGCTACAAACGCATTCACTCGAAATAACACAAATATGATTTAAATACAGCGAGCTTTGTTTATTGAAACGTTCAAATATATTTTCAGATTATTTTTTTATTTATAAAAGAATACGAGTTGAATACCTGCTTTGCCATAAACTGCTAATTCCATGGTTTATTTGGGAGTTTCTGGGAAATTTGACGGAGCAAATGGCGCGTGTGTGCCGAGAGAAATAAAGCTGACCCGTCAAAAACAGTTACGAAAACACTAAAGCACCGTTTAAAATAAAGGCATTAAAGGCTTTAATACAATAATAAAAAAAACCTAAACATCACTCTTAAAACTAAATATTTTTTTTAAGATATCTAATCTTGCATGGTGTCTATCCCCCATCTGCCACAAAAAAAGAACCGTTTTACCTGGCGAAATCGTGTCATTTAATTAATTTAATTGTCACTTTATTTTTCTATATCGAATGCTGATTTTTTTATAGAGTATTGAAAAAACTATAAATTATATTTATTTATTTTTTATTACTTAATTTGCGTCCATTTTCAGAGTAAAATAAAATCTTGAAGATGTTGAAAAATTGGATAAAAATGACAACTTTTCAAAACCAAAGTTTGTTAAAGATTTTTTTTTTTTAATTTTTAAATTAATAAGACGCACATGGTTTATATTTAATCGTTTAATTACAATTTAAAAAAAAGACTTTTAAATGCTTAGGACTCTTAGAACACGGACATGACGATTCTCCAAATTCCTACACTTCAATCGGAAAAACACATATTTATCATATTAAAAGTAAATTAACAAGAAATAAAAATATATTTTGTTTGAAAGAAGGAATGTATGTAGATTTTTGCATTTGAATTTATTTGATTGGTGCAGTCATTTTTTTGCAAAACGTACCAGAAAATGATAAAAAAAACTCGAGTATGGGACTTAGTACCTCTGTTTAGAAGCTCTGTTTCAACTGTCAGAAACACGTTTGAAGTTGGTGAAAATCATAGAACATGGTCTACGAGACTAAATAGTTTGAGAAGCACTGCTTCAAATCACACTGTTTCACCATCGGCACACATTGCATGCTTAGACAAATCGATATCTTTTCAATTCGCCCAGTCAGGATCCACCCCCGGAGGTCTAGATTCGCAGAGGCTCGTGTACTCGACTCTTGTTAACAGGATAGCGCCTGAAATTAGACCTCGCCGACTGAATCAATAATGCCAACCGTGCGAATGAAGATTCGCGTGTGAGATTGTCACCCCAGATGGGAGCTCGGCTCGTATTTATCGGGAGACTTACGAATACGGACACTAATTTATATCCTTTGAACCGGGGCGCAGTTGATAAAAGCCTCCGTTTTCTCTTTGCTGAAACTTTTCGGGCCCAATTATTGGAGCTGTATAGATGTATCGCACTGATGACGAAACTGCTGTCTCTGATGCTTTCTATATATTTTTTTATTAATTTCATATGTAATCTACGGGGAATTATTTTTTAATGCTTACATGTAGTAAAACTCAAATAAAGTCTCCATAGGGGAAATTTTAGCTGTATTGTCTCATTACTGAACCCATCAAATAATACAAGAGCGAAGGCCAAATGCCTTTAGAGTGTTATTTTGCTTTCAATTATATTATCAGTCATATCAGTATCTTGAAGGGTGTAATAACTAAGGGAGAGGCGTTATATAACATTATAGCAGAATCCCTTCCGTTACAGAGAGAGACTGGAATTTCCCAGTAATCAAGCCTCACAGCTTAAATCACATCCATAAATTTTAACACATAACTGTAATTTACTTAAATTTTAGTTAAATACAGAGCAAACTAAATTATCCCTAACATAAAAATAATATTTTATAATAATGATAAATTTTAATTTAACCTGACAAAATGTGCTTCACTGAATTTACAAAACGTAATTTTAATAAATAATTTTTTTTGAAAATAATATTAGTTTATTCGCCAAAAAACTTCGTTGTACCAAATATACTAACAAAGCAAATTTCCGTTTATGCATTTATGTTTTAAAAAATATTTAAATTGATTAAACCAGGTATTGATTTTTTGCCATTGAATAAAACCAACATATAGTTTATATAGATGATTTTTTTTTTATTTAATGAAGAAAAGAAAAAAGTTGGATTTGTAAATTTTCCGATCTATTTCAAATTGTTAAATAAAATAAAAAAATAAACACAATTTTGAATTAATGCTTTATACACAATAAATATTGTATGTCAGTTGTGTGCTTTTTTATCTGAAATTAAGCCAATATTTGTAAAAATTATTCTGTAAGTGATACTCATTTAGGGTTGTTTTTTTTTAATTTGATTTACACTCGACTTCGTCCCTGTCTGCGCAAGATAATATTTTATTATAATTAAAAATACGGTTTCAGTTTATACGTGTGCATGTGTGGAGGCTGTGCGGCTGAAATTATCTTTGTACAAGACAAACAGTGAACTCTTATTATGTTTGAGCTGGCGCTCTTTCAGGACAAACAATTTCCCTGAAAACACCTGAAGTATCAGTATTAAAAGATCTGGTAACTTTAGTATAAAAAAAACGTCACGTCTTAAAAAAAATAATTATCTAATCACAAAGCTGGTTATTGATTTTTTTCTGTAATGAGAACAAACATGCTTTTGAGAAATGCAGAAAAAATCTGAATGAAAATGTTAACCCATGCTATTTACGGTTGCAGTTTTTTTCAGGATCCCTTAGAGACTATGTATGCTTAGAATATTTTTTCACTTAACATATGGAATTTAATTGATTTTGTAATAAATTTATCACTGAGCTAAATTTTCATAATTTCTTTGTAGATAAATATTGACCGAAGGTTCGAAAAAAATATTTCTCAAATAAAAATATGTTGTTTTGCTGATAGAGCCTTCGTAGGAATGGCAGCATGTTTACTTGTTTTTGGTTCATAATATTGAATTTGTGATGTAAATATTTTTATTTGATCATTATTATTTGATACCCACACGAGATTCTTCTTCAAAATATTGCTTGTGCATTTTGTGAATGATTTTTTAAGATTGTTGTAACAGCTTATTCAATGCCTTTGAATTATTCCCTGAGAATTCAGCTGCAGTCGGTTTTATTTGGTATTTATGCAAATATGCCCACAATAGCACAAAAGTGGAAGTCACTTCATGTTAATTGTGAAAAAAATATAGCAATTAGAACCTTGTTTTTATGTTGTACAACAATAGTTGGAATCAAATGAAAATCTCAAAAAAATCATACTATTTATAAAATAGTATGCATCAAATATGAGTGAAAAAATAATCGATAAATTAAATTGTTGACAACACCTTTTAATATTAAAAATGTTAAAATTTAAATTTATATATACAAAACAAGTAAATTAGTAAGGTAGTAGATAGGTGTATATATTGATTTTTTTTTATATTACAGTAAAGCTTTCTTGGTCAACCTAGCAAATACCATATAACAAGTTTACGTAAAAGCAAAAAAAATATTTGATTATGCAATTTTGTTTTTCGGGTATTTTCAAGGACGGGTTTGAAAGGGTTTCATCCCTTTTCCGCTTCCGAACCCTTAAATGACTTAGACTAGGGCCAACTTCCACTGTTCTTGGAGTAATGACGGATAACACATCCGGTACGAACTGGAAGCAACTAATTTAATTTTCAGAATATTCTAAATATGCACACACACAATAAACTTTAATTTGTGATACTTTTTATTCAAATAAACAAACAGCTCAATTGATTGGACGTAACGGATTATTTTATTTATTCAAGCTTTTGCCTTTTATGAGCTTAAACAGATTACCTCGAGAGCTTCGTTAAAATGTTCATATTTGTTGTTAAAATATTTTATTGTATTGTTGACTGTACGGCTTTTATTTTAAAAGACTTAAACTAACGTGTTTACATTTGTATAAACTGGAAACATCCAAACATAAGCTGTAGAGAACTACCTTAATATTTTCTTCACACAGTCGTACAATATTAACGGTTTTTCCAAAATATTTGCGAGGAGTTTTCAATTCACTGTATTTTTAATTTTTTTTAATTGTAGCAGAAAAAATAAATTAAAAAATAAATAATAAACCGACACTGGACACAACTCATTTGAGTAAATCTAATATACATGCACGAATAAATTTAGACCTCACGGGTCATTGATACAAGTTGAAGGTTTCTTCATAAAGTAAACTTTCCCATATAACAATTAAAATAAGCTTTTAAACGTTATCTTGCTCATTGTATTTTGAATTGAGCAGCTCAGAATTAATATTTACAGCAAACTTCAGCTGGGTTCTAACTTTGCGCTAAATAAATTTAACTTTTAGGGGCTGCGGTAATAAACTTAAAACTAATTGAAAAGTGTGTAGTAGAAACAAAATGAGCGTACTTGATAAATTTTCTGTCATACAGAATAACTAACTCAATTATCAGGCAGTACCCATGAGCATTATTAATTTTGTAAATATGTTTTTTTAGAATATTTGAATAAATCCCATTAAGTATTTAAGGCTTCAAAGATACGTAGCTTCGATATTTTTATATCCTCATGAGCTATTTATTGAGCGACGATTCCAAGTGGAGTACCCTTGTCATTCGCCAAACGAATTCAGAAAGGCGTGCGTGGGCTTATTCCTATTCAATATTTATAAGAAGGAAAAATGTATTTAATTGTGAAAAAGATGGGATCGAGACTAAAATAAAATATTTTCTTTATAATTTGACTTTTTCAATTACAATACATTCACAATCGATCATTAAATCCGAGCAAATTTGGTTTTTATTTCATGAACTGTTGGGCGTTTTAAATACAATATTGATGATAAAAATGTAGCACTAATGTTATATAACTATTTTTTAAACATTAATTCATTGAATTGAATTTTCAATTTACTTACTCGATTTCTTAACTTTAGCCTTAACGAATATTTTTATCATTTTTTAGCAATGGGTGTAAATTGCGGGTAGTGAATATTTTTTAAGTTAGTATAAGTTTTGTTTTTTTTTTACTTTTCTTTGGGTGAGAAACAATATCTCGAGTCGCATCTTCAAATGACGCATTTGAAGTTTGAAACCAAAACACTCTCAGAATAATTATTATTCACAGCTCCTTGTATAAAAAAACGCGCCACGCTCGCAAAGCCGAAAATTTCACGGCTTTATGAAAATTCCATCCACTGTAATGGGAAAAAAATGGTTGATCCATAAATTGGAATTTTCCTTGATATATGAAGCATTTTGCAATATAAAATAGTTTAACTCGTTAAAAATTAAATAATAACTTTAATATATCCAAGAACATTAAAACGTGTTTTTATAATTAAGCGATTATCAAAAAAACGTATATTTATCATTTACTAAAAAAATGATGCACTTATTTTTTTTCAAAAATAAATTATGAAAAAATATTTTTTGATAACGACAAATTTTTTTTTTTTTTCTATTTGGTAATTTAAAGCATTATAGTATTATGTAATATAATATATTTTTCAAAGCTTAGTATTTTATTTTAATAATACCCAGACGTTTATAATTCGCACTCCAGGAGTATAAAGAGAGCTTTCGTTCCAGTCAGGAAGTAGTGTGTGTATAATGTTTACAGCGGATCCCTGTTAATGTGCAAAGGCTTTCACGCTGGCGACCGGATATGACCTGACCTAATCTAGCCGTTCTTGCCGAAGTGTAGCGCCCGCAGCCTTCAGCCAAAGCCGTTTCAGGAGGGGCTCGCTGAAAACTTTGGGAAAATCAATGCTTTTAACATGATTTTTGGTTACGATAATGTTTAAATATAGTGCTAGATAAATAGTGAATATAAACTGCTTCTGTTCTGATAATTATTGCAGATAAACATTTATTCATTGGCAATTTATAATTTATAGCTTGAGATAAAAGTGATTGATACAAATGCGAAGTTGGTCGTATCGTGTTTGAAAATAAATATATATTTTTTAAATTATTTTTTTGAAAAATGTGAATTCTGAAAAAAAATATGCTCTCACACCTAATCGTTTATTTTCATGATTTCTAAATTTATTTTAAAAAGCATATATTTAAATATCTGTGATAGAAAAATGTTTTTTTTTTACTAGAAATGTGTAACTTTAAAATTTATATTTTTAGGTTTTATGGCATTTCTCCCTTCGCCCCTTCAATATTGTTACTATGGCGTATCATTTTTAGTTTAAACTGAGCTATGCTCCATATTGAGCTGAGTCTGTCTCAGTAACTGTGGTTACGTAACTCGGTTTATGTGCTAACGTATGTTTCAAATCATCATACGTAAATTTAAATTTTTGAGTCAGGTGACATCTGTTGTTGAGTTGCGGAAGTACTCTGTATTCTTGCTACGAACGATAATGGCGAAGGATTGCGTCTCGGCTAAGCTACGTATTTAAAATTTATTTTTTGCTTAAAATATTAAGCACATACACTGCACAAATAATGAAATGATCATTTTAATATATTTTTAATTCACGTATTTCACAATTTAAATATTTTTTTTTTTACTAATATTTGATAATTTTTTAACAATCTGAAAGTGTAAAGTGAACGATGATTATATTAATGTAATTGTGTGTCGTACTCACCCGAGAGTTTTGGTGCTGATGAGGGGAGTCTTCAGGTTCAGGAAGCCGTTCAGCTTGGACTTCTTCTCCGTAGCCTGCTCCCCCGAGCCGGAACTCTGCTCCATCCTGGGGGAGAAACTGCGAACTCTTAGTCATAGAGCCTTTAATAAATTTTAAATTCTATTTTTTATGTCCTTCAGGTTTGGACTACCGTCAGGGTCTATCCCTTAATCATTGAGGATGGTCCCAGCAAGGTGATAAATATATTGACACCTCAACAATCGATAAAATACAAAATCATCGAGTGACATCGGCTGCTAAATCAGATTCAACAGCTTTAAGGAAAATTAAATATTTATGGAATTAATAGGAGGTTTTTTCTATATCCCGAACCTTTTATCTCGGCTCACTCCCTAGTGATGTTACCTAGAACCTTTTGTAAAAACAGGAGAGACTTGTACCTGCCGAAAGCAAGTTAAGATAGTGCCTAAGTATTCTACTACTTCACAGATGGCTCTTGTTAAATATTAAATATATTTATAGTAAATTTATTATTTATATATAGTATAAACATGTAAATAAACGAGTAAAAAATAAATATTTTTTAAAAGTAATGTGGTGTTTAAATCTATAGAATTAAATCTTGAATTGTAGCAAAGCTATAAACTTGAACTTAAGATTTAAAAAAAAGTTATCAAATACGATTTGAGATATAAAAATTTTAGTTGGGGCGTTGGAAAAATGGTTCAGATCAGATTATAAGATAGCAAAGTGTTAATAAAGTGCCACGTTTGGTGGAAATCCATACAAACGACGTGCCGAGGCAGAAAGTAAGAAATCATAACATTCATCATCCTAAAAAGCAACCGCCCTCCATGTTGGGCCCCAATTTACTGATTACATCGACTATACCAATTTTTTTTAATCGAATATTCCTTCTTATATAAAGCTTAATTTGTCTCGTTTAATTAAATTATAATTATAACAATGCACTATAAAAGTATGACATGCACGATTTTAGTGAAAACTTATTTTTTTATGTTTATCCAGCAAGTACAAATATCGTTTTTTTTAATATGTAATAATAATCCAAAGTCTGTTTCAGTTACACAGATAATCGTGGTTTTTATATGCCAATATTTTTTTTGAATTTATATGATTAAATCGTGTGATTATTTTTTTCAGTTATCAAAGAGCGGTTAGTAAATTTCAGCAAGTAAGCTTTCTCTAGTTCCATTACAGCGCCTGAAAAATGATCCGGATATCGCTGAAAGCATTTACTTTAAGCTTTGATAAATGTGCTCGTTGTCCTATCCCATCCCCCGTTGAACTAACCCAACCTCACCCAATCCACCTGAAAGAAGAGGGTTGCTTCATTTACTCTGATGTGTGCTCAGTTTTATAAGTCAAATATACTGTGATCCCTTATGTAATCGAGGGATACACTTTTATATAATACGTGTAGACCCAATCCGGTTCTTACGATTATTTGTACTAATGACGCCTTCTGGTTGTAATTTATTGAATTTGTCTCATTTATATTAAAGAAATAGAATTGCTTGCCTTGATTTTAGACTCATCGCACGCCACTGGCTTATATATAAAACGCGCCATAGAAAGATCTTAGAAGCTAGGTGATTATTTTAAGGACTTTATTCGATGGGATTTATTTGCTTTATAGGCAATTAAATGAGCCTATAAGACACTTAATGATCAAAATAAAAAAGGTTTACAGAGTTTTATCAGTAAATAAAATTTAAACAAGATAAGAAATACTCTAAGATTTAATAATATTTAGTTCTTTGCTAATGACCCAGGAAATAAAAATAAAAATACATAGACTCGTGTTTCTAATTTCGACTGAATTTTATCACGCGAAAAAGTATTTACATAAAGTTTTGAAAACTTTGTAAGCTGTATTTATGAATAAACATTATTTTGAAAAGTAATAAAAAATGGTTTATCACATTTCAGGGGGTTGGTTTGCTGAAATGTCCAAATTTGAAGCCTGTTATGATTTGCCTGAAATGGGATTTAATAAATAAAACCAATAACGTATAAATCAGCGAGTACATAGGATTTCCAAAACTCGTGGTATTACAAACGTGAGTTGACTGAAAATTGATTCAAGGAAATCGTATACTTTGTTTTTGTAAAATTTAAAGAAAAATATATTTATTATGTAATACATAACCTCTTCGATTTAGAAAAATAAAACAAAAGCAATTATTTTTTAATACTTATAAAATATAGTTTGAAGATTTCAAACAAACTTTTTTATCGACTTCATCATGTTCAAAAAATTATTATTTCGATGGTTTTTGTAACATATTAAAACAAAGTAAGATCTTTAGTTTCTTAATTTTTTTTAATTTAATTTAAAAAAAACAATAAATAAATAGCAATTTTCAGCACATTTGGTTTTTGAAGGCTTTTCAGACTAACGAAGTAAAAATATTTAAAATTAAATGATTTATTAAAATGAAGCTACAAAACACATGAATTGAAATAAATTCGTCTCTAATTTGAATTAATTTATATATTTCGCTTCAACTGACCAAAATTTATAATTAAATGTCAAGCCTTAACAAAAATTAACATTTTTATTTAAATGATTATTTACATGTTATTTTTTACACAATTGAATAACTAATTACCGGTGAGTTTTTTTAAAAATGCTTTTCATTCAAGTTTAAATATAATTTATCGCAAATTCGCACGACTTTAATTTAAATAATTTCATACATTTAACATCATTACAATTGAGTTATAAGTATTTATACGAAAGCTTTAAAAAAATAAAGCTTAAAACATTACATTTTATAAATATTTTTTTTGAGTCGAGCTTTCAATATATACGTCTCTAATTTATATAAATTGATATGTTTACTATAATCGAGTAGGTTTTGAGTAAATCTTGACTTGAAAGGTTTACTTAAAAGGTTTTTTTGAGAAGAAGACAATTTGATAACATTAACATGATGAATCCAATTATTGAAATATTTTTTTTATATATAAAAGGAACGAAACCGATGTGTGTCTATTGATTTGGCAGATTTCAGTAGGAGCTTTCGGACTGAAATAATAAAGGCATTCGAAGTGGTCACGTACATCTGAAACTACGCCTGGTTTTTTGTTACGAACGTGAAGCCTCAAAGTGAACAAGTCAGTGAAGGAAAAGTGGAGTGATTCTGTAACACACAAATCCACGATTTCTTCGATTCCTGACGTGAGCGGAGCATCAATAGTGCGATGCGAGGTGGTTTATAATGAAGGTAACGGATGTTATCAGCTCATTCCGGTCTCCCAATAAAACCAAATCGACAATGTGAACAGCCGAACGGATAATACTGTTCGTGAGCGCTTTCGCCTTTCAAACTCTGAAAAAACCATCGAAAGGAAGTAATGGAAAAATTAAAAAATATTGTTATCTATCATTTTTATAATATTCTATTCGTACTTGTTGTTTGTAAAAGTTGTTGATAAATTTTTTTTTTAAACAGTTTTAAATACTTAGAAAATATTTTCTAGTAAATTTAAAGTTAGCTTTCGTGACCTACAAAAATTCTTATCACAATACTTTTTTTAATTTTTTTATAACTAAACTCAAAGTAAAATAGACAAAGGACACTGTAGAATTTCAGTTTTGTAAAAAAAAAATATGATTACTAGGAATGTATTGGTGCTTTGAAGATACACAGTAAAATTTGACATTGACAATGTCATAAACCTTAATCGGTATATATAATATATAAAAAGATTATATATTTATAATATATATTTATATATATAAATACGCAGAGACAAAATATGAAATCATCGATCTAAGATTAGAATTGCAAACTCACTGTGGACCAGCTGAGTTAGTTGTAATCGTATTATTATCAGTACATTTACCCCTAAATTTACGCATTTAACTGTTTTGAAGTTTTACAGCTGTTAAAATTTTAGTTATTTAACAGGAATATTATGAGATAACAATCAAAACAACATTACTGACTTACAACTTAAAAAAATCAGTTTTTATAAAATAATTTTTGATATTATATAAAACTACCTTGGACATGATTTTATGAAAAAATTTGATATGCGTCTGAAAGACAAGATAAAAAAGATAAAATTATATATTTTTTACACAGTATTTGCTATAGTTATTTAAAATTATATAACGTCAAATTATTTAAGACAGTGTTTTATATTTTTAACTACGGATTAAAGTTATTAGTATCTAACATAAAACATATTATTTTAGATATCAAAATTGGTATGCAATTGTTACTCACATATTTAAAAACTTAGGGGTAAATGTTACTATTAACACCAAGTCACTAAAGTGGAGGCCTATGATTGTTTTCTCTACCCTAGCACCACAGTTTGGGAACCGCAGATGTTTTGGTCGCAGAACGAAGACCGTTACGTCGCAAGTTTTAACATTAAAACCAAGAATAGAGAGATTCATATCATTAGACCTGCCACTGAAAGCTCAAATTTATGTTATCTCTTTATTTGTCTCCTGAAAAATTATGTGCCAACCTGAAAATAGACTGAGCTATTGATTGACGATATTATATAACTATATTCTATAAACGTGTTTTGGCGAAATTATAAAATTATACTCCCAACTGTGCCTTGGAAGAAATAAAATAATAACTGTAAAATAAAAATATCAAATGTACTTTCTCTGAACAATTTTCTTATTATATTATTGAGCATCTTCTCTAAGACATATAATATTTTTCTATTTATCTCGAAGCCTCTAATTTTTATTTACAGAGTAGATTTGAACATTATATTTGTTCATTTGAGTCTTTCCTATGCACATTGCTTTTTTTTCAAATAAAACATAAAAATCTACTTTATTCTTGACTTGACTTGTTTTCATCATGAAAACTATGGTGATAAAAATCTTTGCTTTTTTAGAAATATTGGGGAGGAGAATAAGTTTTATACAGAGAAAATCACAAAGAAATTATTTTATAAATAAAGTAAAGGACATCATAGAAAATTTATAAAAAAATATATGTTACTTTAAAATCAATAGATGTATTTTTTTTATAAAAGATTTTTTTAAATAAATATACTAAAGACCAGTTAATGCATATAATAGAAAAGTTAAAAAAAAGATTGTTTTCTTAATGATGAATTATAAATAAAAAATGTATTTTGATATGTTTTCTCATTTTTAAGTATTAAATATATTTCATTGGATATTTCGATATTTTTGCCACTTAGCCTGAAAATCAATAAATAAGAACAGCCAAATGGATAAGAGATACGGTCATTATTAATTGTGAAACCTCTTGAGTATCAAAGGAGTAGATATCAAAAAAAAAATTGATTGCCAACAAAAATATTAGGAATTAATTGATAAATTTACTGTTATTAAGTAATGGGATTTCATTTAAAAAAATATTTTTTGTTGTTGATTAATTATGGTTTGAGGCTAATATTAATACTTCGCTGAAAAAATACTGTTATTACCAAAAAAAGAATAGCTGTGAAACCATAAAACCTTTTCTTTTCTCTTCACAATACAATATTGTACTAATTGAAGACCAAGGGAATAGAAGATCCAGTCCGTAAGTTCTGGCGTAAAATAAGAGAAAAAGGTAAAAAAATTGTAGATAACATAAGTAATTTTGATACCTCAAGCCGTAGCATACTTTCTTATGTTATTTGTTATCTTTCAGGCTCAAAGCCTTAGAGTATTTCGACCCATGAGTTACAATTCTAGCTGTGGATTACTAAAGATTTTTGCTATATTTTTTATCAAAACCTTGACCATTTTGATTAAAAATTATTTAGTAATGATTATATAAAAATTATAAAAACCTAATAAGTACTTAAGTTGAAAGTGTGCAATTCTTATTATTCTTTGTCTGTCTAAACTCTAAACGAATTTCGTTGAATAAATATTTATATTGTGTGTTATATACAAGTGTGTAAAATTATATTACAGCTTCTATTATTTTTCTCTTTGCTCACATTTTAAAACTTTTGACTATTACAATTGGTATGCTTCATAGATTTAAAAATATGTTCACGCTTTTTCAACCTTACACCAGACAAAAACGATTGCAATAACTTCTTATTACACAAGAGACAGTACAAAATTTACGAGACCAAAAGTCTAAAAAGCCACAATTTTTTTTTTTTTTTTTTTATAATTCGCTATTGGAAAGTCCGAAAATGAACACTGTGTGGAGGCATCAACCATAATGTACAATATGGCGGTCGCTTCAGTCCCCTAATGTGGCCTAACGAGTGCCCAGTTACGAATTTTTCATCCTAATTGAAGTTTTTTGTCGAATGAATCAAAATGCGTGTAATTAGCGGAGGTTCCTGCGTATTTGTACTGAATAAGGCTGTATATGCCATAAGGGATGACACCAGTTTTAATTCATACTTTTGCATCTAGTTGTGTTTGTCAATTTTTCTTTTATGTTTCTGTGTCACAAGTCACTTTGAAAATAAAGTTCACGTGTTCATAAAAACTATGATAACGGTCTTAAAAATAATGCGTCGCGATAGCTCTGAAGTACAAATACAAGCAACGGTTTTATTATTTAAATTATTTTTGTATATCTTATTGCAATCTAGTTGCTTAGTTATATGTAAGAAGGTTGTAAACAGCCTTTTAAATATAGGCTTTTGGTGATTTCCGAGCTTCGCTAGGGCAATTATTGTGTCTATTGAACGTTCAGAAAGATATAGGTTGCGATCCCGGATGTCTAATTGAAATTTCTTGGACGCATTTTATCCCTATTGGGGCAATATATTTTATAGAATGGATTTGTAGAGTCCTGAAAATTTAATAAAAGAGATGTTTTTCGTTTTTTATTATTTAAACTATGCAATAATCACTTGTAAAAGTAAGAAACTGCACGGGAAGATGCAAAAAGGCAAACTGTAAAATAGCGATATTGGCGTAATCCTTCTCTAGAATTTTTTTTATATGTACTACGTATTACATTTGAAAACATTATTATCAATTTAAATTATTTATTAGATGTCTTAAAAATAACTAAACTTACCTGAGCCTCCTGCTTGGCAAGAGAGATAGCGATTGAACTACGAAATGAATTAGTAAAAAAAAAAACAATCAAATCATTGTATAAACGAACATTTGAGATGCTTCCAGACGTTTTGATTATTTAATAAAATAAAATAAAACGGAAATTTGAAAGCCTTGACATAACATCCGTGCTTATTAAAATATTTTCTCAGAAAATATCTTCAATCTCTCTTTTATTTTTTAAATGATAAAAGCACAAATTAAATATACGATTTAATAATTTGTAGTAATCTTACATTTCAATTTCCTTTTTTTTTTTTAAACAAAACCTGGTGGAATAATATGAAAATATTTAATACTAATCTTAATGATAAATTTCTAATAAATAAGGTGTTAGCACTCATTTTTAAATATATTGATCATATGTTTGCTCTGAGCCTGTTTTAATATTTCCACTTTCCAATGCCTCTTTCTCATTTAATTCACCTTCAGTAGGTTATATTTATTAAATCTACTAATAAAGTGGATTTATTAGAAATATTTTATTAATATATTTATTATTGGTAATACAGTAAAATCTCGTTCAAATCATACATTTTTTATAACTCAATCAGTTTTCTTGTTGCCCATTGACATTTAGAAAGCAGGTTAATGGAACATATTAAATTACGCCGCTTTGAGGCATTATCCGATAAAATTATTTACACAGCCTTCTGCTCAGTCGCAAAAACGCTAAATTGTCGAGCAGTTCGCATGAAACCCTATTTTCGATTAGAAACGTTTACCCGAATAACCTGTTTGTGCCTCAAAAGATGATCATATTACGAGTTGACCCAATAAAAATACAGGTACAAAGAGAAATATTTATTGAGTATGTTTGTGAAATGTGATTGAAATATTTTATTTTATACAAATATTATATCATGGCGTTTTAAAATGTGGCTTTACAAGAGAATCCTTAAAATACTATGGGTTGACCGAATCGCAAATGAGAGACAATGCACAAATAATTAAATCTCCTGATGGTGGTAAAGAGGCGTAAAGTATATTATTTGGCCTTATATATAAATATAATTTTTTGCAGTTATTCAGTGAAAAGTTCTGTTAAAAAAGGCATTGAAAAGATAAAAAATTACGTGGATGCTGAATTTGCGCCATTGATTGGAAATCGGGAGTACAGCCTAAAGTTTTCCTCAATATACGTTTATTAAGATGGTCTTAAACCTCCTGAGAAGAAACACTTCAAGAAAAAGATATTTCTTAAAATGCTGTTGAATTAAATTATTATTAGAATAATTAAAAAATATATTAACTTCTTGTATGTCGCGAAATTAATTCCGACAATTTTCCGATAAATTTATCACATATAAAATTTTTAACAAACCTGAAATATGACCAGCCAACTGGGGTAAAAATATTTTTAAAAATCTAGATGTTTGGCATTTGTTTGTGAGCGTTTTTGCCGTTCCAACGTGTCTTAAGACAGCTTAAATATGCTTTAACAATTCAAAAACGCTCCCCAGAAACCTCCTGTGCATTCGGATTATCACAATCTTAAATATATAATGTGACCAATTAAAGTATCAGTCATGGATTCGCAACAAACGTGTAAATTTTAAATGAATTAATTTATTACATATTTCATTTTATACATCAGTATTATAAAGCCTTAATTTTTTTTAATTATAAAGGGTATATTCAATGCAATATGGTGTATGGATTATGATAAGTTCTCTATTTGCTTCGCTGGCTCTGACACTTGCTGTGAATGTTATTATACACAAATCAACTGACAGTTTGCGTGTTAGATTCTCCCTGACACTCTCAAAACAGCTCTTCTAACACTATTTATGTCAGTTCCCACGCCCGTTGAACAACAAATACATCAAAATGTATTTGACATTTTGACATTTGCACTTACACTGTACTGTTTAAAAATAATCTCGTACAATAATATATTTTTGTATTAACCTATATTGATTCGACGCAAAAGATGATTGTATAAGTCATGCATAACACAATATACACGGTGCTATGAATTCTGACAAGTTCATTAATAAAAATTACTCTGCTGAATAAACAGGTAAATATTACATTATGCTGGGTGTGTCTGCTCTAAGCAGGTGTGGCGAGAAATTACTAGGCCATAGTGGGTCTCTATAATATATCAGTAAGTAAGCCTTACACTCTTAGGCGATGTATAAATAACCTAGAAATGTATTACGACTAGATTGTGGAATATTAATATAATGAGAGTAAACATATATAGATATTTTTAAAAATAACCTACCTAACCGTATATATTATATTATTAAAAACAAACAATTTTAACGAGGCATTGGTTGCATGATTTAAATTTATTTTCTACTTAGTTACAGTCAGTAACAAAGCCACGCTAATATTATAAACAAGGTTGCTATTATATCAATTTTTTTATCAAAATAATTGAATAGATAAAATCTGTATTGTACGGTTATGTCAGACAAAAGGTATATTATTGGAACAAATATAATTCACGTACATTATATTATATCAATCTGCATGACCTCTAAAGGGAAATACTTCACAATGACAGAAGAGAGAGCCTTCCGCTTAATTCTCATTCAAATTACATCGAGACTGGCATACATAAATCTGCTATAAAGACAGCGTTTCTAAACACTCAGTTCTTGGATGTTATGCCGTATTTTTGCTCGCTTAATATTCTAATGAGACAACATGGCAATGGCAAGGTTAAGCTTGATCGAAAGGTCCCCAGTTCAATCTACTGTACAAAAATTAAATTAATATAGTTGAGCTATTGCATGTGCTGATGCAAATTGTTATGAGAATCCCTGAAGATGGACAAATGCGGCATAACACCCGAGAACCGAGAACTTCTCATAATGTTATTGTTTTCATTCAGTATTATAAAACTTTCACTATTGAATCATTTAAAAGTATTCTGCCGTTGTATACTTACGACTACATAATTCTAAATAAAAAGGTTTTAGTATTATTTTAACTCCACGTGATATTCCATCACGCTTTAAACCTTCAAGAAAAACACGATTTTCGCGGACCAAAGTTTGAGAACCGTTGTTTCATTGTAATTAGAACGATTGTAACCACGTTTTACGGGAACGTGGTTTTATGTTTCAGACTTCGTAGCATTCTCAAAAGACACATGTAAAAAAAAATGTAGTAGATCTGAGGTGTTAAAAAATTGCACGGACTTAAAATTAAACTGCATCAAGTCATTTTATATTATTAACTATAAATTTTCATTTGACTAGTTACATTTATACCTTCCTGCTATATAAGTGCTAATTCTAGTCTAAAACCTATTATATCTATAAAATTGTTGATGAAAATAAAATACGTATTTTTTGCTAGTGAATTAATTATAATGATAAAAGTAACTTTGTATTCTGTCTTCACTTTGAGTTTATTATATTTTTTGCATGACTAGTTTCGACCAAATAGACTAGGTCATCATCAGATGCATAATTTAGCTATGCATCTGATGATGACCTAGTCTATTTGGTCGAAACTAGTCTTGCAAAATATGAATCTTCACCAACCAACTGTCTTGTCCCTCAACAAGAGTGAAGTAATTTTTTTTTCTTCAAAATATCAGTATATTTAATTTTAAAGGTTGCTAAATTTTTTTAATGAATTTACTTCTTGTGTGGAATGCATTTATTTATTAAATATATGAATAAGTTTTTAATTTTTTTTTAATCCCACAAAAACGCGTAAAATGCGTCGCACGTTTCAGTTCCGGTATGAGACACGGAATAATTTGGCCATGTGTAGCAGACTGGCTTTACATTCGCAGGGGGTGGTTAAGGGGGTGGTTACCTCGCAACTTGCCACCCCCTGCCCCCAGTGTTGCCAGTGCGTGCCGATTGTTAGGCGCCGAGCACGCCCTATCCAGCAGAGGGGAAGAAAACAGATAATTTAATTCTGCGGAATTTAAGTGGTTGAGAAAATGAAATTACTCCAAACGACGTACATTACAATTGAATACGCTCCTAATATGGACAAAACGTCGTGTTTGGTGTTATTTTAAATCAACCGGTTCAATAATTGAAGCCTCGTTTCATTGTTACGCGTTCCAACAATTTTGTTCCATAATTATAGCATATATAAAAAAAATTATTATCTTAAGACTTCTAGGTAGACAAAATTCACACATGCTTCATTATTACTTGTTTTATGAATAAGAACCCAGGATTAATTATTATGTGAAAAATGATAAGTTGGTATGTCTATCATATATTTCTGCTCAATATCCCGAAGTTCGCAAAAAAATAAGCTGTATGTTCAAAATAGTTTTTGATTATACATAAACTAATGTTTTAAATATTGTTTCATTGTTACACGGAATTTTGAGAAATTCAACACTATCATTCGAACAGTAGCCGATATTTTATTTTCCAACAATATGCTCCATAATTATTGCTCAGACTAAAAATGCATAAAAAATAATTATCTTTAGACTTATAGGTAGACAAAATTCAAAATCGTTACAATAATTGACGCCTTGCTTCATTATTACACTGATATTGAGATAATAAATATTATATTTTAAAGAAACACGTACTTTTGAGTTTGTTTTATGAATGAGAACCCAGGTTTAATTATTAAGTTAAAAATTATAAGTTAGTATGTCTATCAAATATTTCCGCTCGATATCCCGAAGTTCGCAAAAAAATAAGCTGTATGTTCAAAATAGTTTTTCATTATACATAAACTAATGTTTTAAATATTGTTTTTAACTGTAACACGGAATTTTGAGATATTCGAACAGTTACCTATATCTTATTTTCCATCAATATGGTTCATAATTATAAAAAATAATTCTCTTTTAACTTCTATATAGACAAAATTCACAAGAGTTACAATAATTGATGCCTTGCTTCATTATTACACTGATATTGAGATAATACGTATTATCTTTTAAACATACACGTATATTTAAGCTTGTTTTATGAATAAAAGAGCCCAGGCTTAATTATTAAGTTAAAAATGATAAGTTAGTATGTCTATCAAATATTTCTGCTCGATATCCGGAGGTGTGCAAAAAAAAAAAAAAAAATCTGTTTGTTGAAAATATTTTTTTTTAATATTGCATAAACGAATTTTTTTAATAAAAAAAAATGACTGGGTGTATGTGAACTAAGGCTTCGATCTTTTCTCCTATCCGAGACAGCTATAAAGCTTCAGGGCGGCGTTTTTACGATACCATTTTCCAAAGAGGCGCTTCGTGTGTATTTTGTTGCAGCAATCGACATGAAGTTGGATTGATCATTCAACCTAAAGTGCTTTCGTCAAAATATATTATATAATTGCGAATATAAATTTTATTTTTATGCAGAAGGTACACCAGAAAACTCTGTTTATATTATTTTGAAGTAGAATAAAAAAAATCACCACATAGCGAGTATTTTCAAAACACACAATTTCAGCAAAAAACAGATTGAAATTTTGCATAGAGATTTACTCGTAACTTTTTTACTTGCTCGTATAGACTGCCACTGATAATAAAATAAAACAATTTAAATTTTATACTTTTCTAAGGCTTTTTTTTGTGTAAGGAAACACAAAACAATATTAATTAAAACATTCTAACGTTTCAGATTTAGAAAACGCAAGAGAACGTGAAAAATTTACCCGGCTTACGTTATTCTCCTTGAAGGCTGTATTCTCGGGAGGAGGTCTGCAGCTACTCACTTAACCTACAAATTCTCCCAACTACGAGGGCTGATTGTGAAGCCTAAATTTATGGGTAAAATTTAACATACAATTACGACCTTAATGTAATTTAAAACTAGCCTTTGCCAACAGGAAGGGAGGCTTTTAGGAAATTGTAAGTTTTAATTGGTTTCTAAGATAATTATTTATTTATTATTTCTGGTGTACTGTTTCTTTTATTATAAAAACTTGAAAAATAATAAATATTTTTTTATAAATACAAATGTGTTTTGAATCTAGTGTCCTTACACTTTGTATTTTTAAAAATATCAAGAAGTCAAAAGCCAATACAAGTGTATTATAAAGATACGTTTAGTACTCATTAATCGCCGGATTATTCGTAAAAGTCAAGACTTGTGAAAGTAAGTACATTTTTACTCGACAGTAACTGCCAAAAGCTTCATAAAACTCTATAGGGGGTGCTTAGAGTGCCAACATTATAAGGGATGATATTTGTTAATAGCGTGCATTTAGTTAGCTGATCGTTCTGAACCCCAAGTATTTATAAAAAAACCCATTATTTTTAGTAAAAATATTTTAACTAATAGTAAACTTATAAAATACCTTAAAACTTACTAAGGACAAACGATTGGTATTGTTAAGCAAGCTCTGTTTATTTTGAAGATATTTTTTGAATTTAAAGTTATTCAACGCGTTTGAGGCCACAGGGTAGAGCTTTATTCTGTTATCATCATAAAATCAACATTAAGGTCAGGAGTTCACATAACTTACAGGGTGTATCAAGAACCCTAAGCAAAATGGAGAGTTTGCGTTGACCGTCGTAAAAGGAGACCGGGTCTGCAAGTGAAGCCAACGACGTCTGGAAAGAAAATAGGAAATAAATTGACAAAAAAAAAGATAGTCCACCCTGCTGGGCAAAGGCATTAGGGGTTGCCATCTCATGGTGCCTCCATATACCAACTTGAGCTTAAATCTTTATTCATGAGACTAATCTAGCGGTAAACCGTTCTGAAAAACTTATCATAATTATCATTAATATGAATGTTTTTATTCTTCTTATATATGACACTTATCGTTAATATCTTCTGGTAAATTTGTGAAAAAAATTAACAATCTTTCAAAAGAATATATGTTATATTTCATTTAGATGTTTTTCAACGTTTATTTGAAACTTTTTTATACTAAATATAAATTTTTCACGTAACATTAAGCATAAGCACTGTAAGAAAACGGTATTCCTGAAATCCAGGTAGAATAATCTACCCCCTGCTGAAAGCAAAGGAGTGGGATTTGAGAACTTTTCAATGATTAGGTTGATTTATTTTGCACACTATACGAAAAATTGTTTTATTTTTATGAACGTGTATGCACTCTAAAGACGCGCAACCTCTGAAATCCAATATTACAAAATCGAAAGGTAATCTCTCACTGATGAGAGCAGTATCGTGCCAATATATCAAACCTTGCTAACGTGATATATCAAGGGGATGAAATGATTGTGTTTTATTTACGCTTTTCAACAATAATGTATTGAATTGCAGGGATGTTCAAACAAACCGATGCTTGATAAAATAACCAAAAAAATTACACGTAAGTTTATTTATATATAAATATAAGTTTTTAGTTGGCTTGTTGGCTGAGTGTTTACAGTAGATTTTTGATCAATAGTTTCTATTTGATTCCCGTTATCACAAGTGAATTTTCGTTATTTCGAGCTATCGTATATCATTTTCGATGTGTATAATATTTCAGCAAAGCTCTTGTGATATGAGTACCTGGAGGTATAAGAGCTCACGGAATACGAAGGAAGAGGTATTTAATTAATATCTTTTCTGAGACAGGTGAAATATCGGTAGGCGTGTGAGAGAACAATTTATGACTAGGGTGCTATCCTGATTACGAACTACCTTACCCTCGAAAAACACATGCGATACACATTTTGAAGGCACTCTATACTTTCTTTGATCACGTTTAAATACATTTTTACTCACATCGTTAGCGTTACCGTCGTTTCAACGTAATAAGTTTTTATATTTTAAGAGCCAAATCAAAAGTTGCCCTTTCAAACCTTTTTGAAGGTTTAGAGATAGTAGAACGCTTCCACGTAAGTTTTTTCTCATAAAAAGTACTCTTAAATGAAACGTACCTGAATCCTCAACCGGAAATAGGTTTTCGATGAGTTCAAGGATAACTTCTAGCTTTGGCAAGAAAGAACTTTGTAAAATATCAAATCTGTATTTGTCATTTGCTTGTACGAAACCTTAAATAATATTTTTTGCCAGAAAGGTTTACTTTGTAAAGAAATTTAAGTTTGGTCTATATATCAAATTTTTGATGATTTTAATTCGCCTCGTAAAAAAAACTCGCCTTATAAAATAGTTACACAATGCTTGAAACGGATATGAAATGAAAACATCAATCCTACCTGTGTTTAGAAATTTTTTCTTAACAGATTTTAGTCTCTTCTTGTGCGAAACGATTACTTGTATTCTGTTTACTTGTAATTTGGTCGCAGAAGGCTTGATGTGGCAACTTTGAAGGTTGTGTAAAAAAAACGTGACGAAAAATACTAAGCAGCAAATTCGGCAAACAGTATGTTTATCGTTGGTTCTTGTTTAAGAGAAGAATTTATAAATATATTTATCATATTATATAATTTATAACCTACTTAAGATTTTCGTACAAAATTTATATTTACAACTTTGTGCATACACGTGTGTAATAAATAAGAAAACGTATACCTTCAAATCATTTTACTACGTATTTGAAAAATTAATACTTTCACGCTGAACGACAGCCTTAAATTCAGTTCGTAATTTACGATATTTTCATTACCATCACGTGTTTATTAAGCAGAGTTATGTCAGGGGCACGTGGAATTTTCATGGTTTCAGTAAACATCGCTGAATCCAGGTTAATAATTAAAACAGGAACCATTTTGTCAATAAAAAGCACAGTTAGAAAAATAAAACAGCACGCATGCCTTGCATGGATACTTTTTGTTCAGTCGTAAATGTACTAAACAAGAAGTTGTTAAATCGTATCGCAGGTAAAAAGAAATAAAACGTAACACAAGTAATAATTTATATGATAAAAACTTCTAATCAGTGAGATATGTTTATTTTATTTTTTATAAAAGAACCCATAAAAACTTATAAATCCAATACGATTAACATCGGAACATCCACAAGTATATAATATAATATACACTACGTATTAACATATTCAGATATAAAGTGACGTTAACTCATGATTTTCTTACAGAAATGTTACGTCGTTAAATTATTTTTTTATTTTTATAGTGATACGTTTAGTTAACGTACCCTTTTGGGATTTTCAAACGAAAAACAAATTTTATTTAAAAAAAATTAAAAATGCAATTTCACCGAGTATTCACAATATTTATTATTGATTTTTATACTGTCAGTATTTTTTAAAAATAAATATAATATCTTGTGTGTATGTGTGCAAGGTAGAATGACCTGGAGATCCATTTCTAAGAAAACAGCAAACAGACAAATATCTTTAGTGAGATGGTGACCAACTCCCTGAGGAGGAAGATGTTTGTATGCAAAAAATTTTTTTACAGTAAATGTTTTCACTTCAACACTTGATTGTTGTCAAAAGTTAAAATTTAAAGCTGTGGCTAGTAAATTTTGTGTGGAAAGATGTCACCAAATACAATAGAGCAGTCTGCCCGAAATGGAGGGCCGCTTTACGGGTCCATGCTCTCTTTGTCCCGACCCACTGTTGTACATAGTTTATCTTCCTTTGAGTCTGGTTTTGCTTTGAACCAGACTAATACATCAACCTCACTTCCAAAACTAACATCAATTACTCTTTTGTTTGTCCACAAACGCATAAAAACCTCAATTAAATTTAATCCGTTATAAAATCTAGCTTTGAGATCCATTGCATTGTTTTGATCGATATGAGCGCAAGTAAAGTGTTTTGAGCGAAAGTTTTCATGAAAGCTTTATTTCAAGTCTCAAGTTCTAAATATTTTTTTTTCATTACCCCTGCGTCCAACGGAAGGCTTTTATTGCATCCGGCAGAAGTACCCGCTTTTTACTACAGTATATACAGCTTTTGTAAAATTTTCAACATGTGCCACTATGAATATATAAAATAGCTTCAACGAAGTTTTGATAAATAAATTTGCAAAAAAGCTGTAAAAAACAGTGAATATAAAATTTAAATTATATGTAAAACAAAATAAACTTATTTTTAATAGAGTATACAATATAACTAGTTTATTTATATTGTTGATTATAAAGTCATTCAAAAAAATAAAACCATTAATTGGTTAATTCTAATCCAAGACAGACTTAAAAATTCGGCTATTCATGCATAATTTGAAACTTCAACGTGAAATAAATGCGTTTTAATTTAAACCATTTTTTTTAAACTAAAAATTAATCTTCTTTTTCAAGTGCCTCTCCTCAGAGGAGGTTGGCGATCATTTCACTGAGATATTCATGCTGAGATACTCATGGTTTTCTAAGGGGAAAATAATATAGTGGGTCCCCGGGTCATTTAACAAAGATTAATCAATGACAGTTAAATATAAAATACTCAGAGGAGGTTGGCGATCATTTCACTGAGATACTCATGGTTTTTTAAGGGGAATATAATGTAGTGGGTCCCGGGGTCATTCAACAAAGATTAAACAATGACAGTTAAATATATAATCCTCAAAGGAGGTTGGCGATCATTTCACTGAGATACTCATGGTTTTTTAAGGGGAATATAATGTAGTGGGTCCCGGGGTCATTCAACAAATATTAAACAATGACAGTTAAATATAAAATACTCAGAGGAGGTTGGCAATAATTTCACAGAGATACTCATGGTTTTCTAATGGGAAAATAGTGTAGTGGGTCCCCGGGCTATTCAACAAAGATTAATCAATGACAGTTAAATATAAAATCCTCAGAGCAGGCTGGCAATCATTTCACTGAGATACTCATGGTTTCCTTAGGGGAAAATAGTGTAGTGGGTCCCCGTGTCCTTCAACAAAGATTAAACAATGAAAGTTAAATATAAAATCCTCAGAGGAGGTTGGCGATCATTTCACTGAGATACTCATGGTTTCCTTAGGGGAAAATAGTGTAGTGGGTCCTCGTGTCATTCAACAAAGATTAATCAATGACAGTTAAATATAAAATCCTCAGAGGAGGTTGGCGATCATTTCAGTGAGATACTCATGGATTTCTAAGCTGAAAATAGTGTAGTGGGTCCGCGGGTCATTCAACAAAGATTAATCAATGACAGTTAAATATAAAATGGTTTTAAGCATTTTAAACAGAGAAACTACACCAGCGAGTTCCGCCGTAAAGCCTTATTGGAGGTCGAGGCAATCCCGGCTTCCGGAACAACTTTTCTCCACAGCGCCTCTGTGATGTCTCCCTCCCGCCGCCACCAGAGACATGTCTGCTCTTCCGCTAATTGCACCCTCGATTTCCACTCCACTCACCCGGAAGTTTTACATAGATAATAATTAAATATTTTCAGCTGAACTTTTGCACAAACGGCTATATTGCTTATAAAACGTCAACTTATTGATTCACAGAAAAAACGACGGAAAAATCCTCGAATTTTGCGACACCAGTAGTGCACAAAGTCACCCCCTCATGATTATCGTTTATTCAATAAAAAATAAGAGAATGATTATAAATAGTATATAAAAACTAAAATATTATGAATATTTTAATGAGTTGAGTTCATATTTAATTAAACTTGACCCTGAGGCAAACTTGAGGGCAAGTTTCCAATCTGCATATCCGATAATCGGTCAGAAGCGCAGCCTTGCTATGAGATGCATTCAGCCACACTCAGCAAAAGCTCAGCTCGTACTAAGGCCACGATATGCTGATGAAGCGATTATAAATGAAGCCTCAATATTAAAATTACACCAGCCTTGTCATTCTGACACTTCCTGTCCCAATTATTGAAGGTTGAACTATGCAAATTTATGCTCGGATCACGTGAAAAGTTTGATTGCAACAAACGCGATTTGGCCTTCCGGAGGTTTCGTCTTAAGTTTAAATTTTGCTAGTGTGGTCTGAATTAGAGTTTATATATATATAGTGGTAGTTCTGGCACTCGGATAGCAAAGTTTGATAAATGCTACTGACACTTCTGCGGTACCTCCATGTGTTCCTGCCTACTCGACGGGAATATAAATTCGAAAAGTTTCTCTAATGCCTGCGGTGTTAACGGGGCTACTAAAAGTTAAGGGAATCGCAAAGGGTTCCTGCAAAAAAACTACCCTCCGGTGTAATTATTTAACGCTGGAAAAAATACTCGTGATATTTTTTTCAGCCTTCTGGTTATTTGATTCATAAGATTCGATCAACAGTTTTGCATTACTGTTTAGAATTATAATTAATATAAATTTGTTATTAATGACTACTTGGATTTTTTTAATAAATATATATGATTAGCTTAATTAACGCGTGGTTGTATATAGTTATTACTGACAGGCATGGCATGTAACATTGCGTGGCGAGGCGTGTTTGAACATGATGCCTGAACAAGTAAAGCCTAGATATGCCTCGTGTTTCACTACACCTGGACTTGCAAACTGGGTGCTCCTCAGGTATCAGCATGTGTAACCTTAATTTTAAATTCAACGTATCGTTAAAGAATTATAAGGCTTTATATATTTTTAAAAGTATTTCGAGTGAAGCAACTCATATGCGCTCCGTCCCTGGGTTGAAAATTTAATTTAAGCTCACCCCGTTCAGTTTTGTCTAAACTTAGACTTTTCGTAGATTTATGCGATAGGGTTTTACTGATGATAGATACACTTCAAAGAAACGAAAGGGTGCAAAAGTTTTTTCTATAGTTTAAATATATATTTTACCTATTTTTTAAAAATACTGTTGGATAAAAGGATATGAAATCTGAAATCAAAAGGATATCTGTATCCACTTTATACTTACTAACGAAGTATATACTAATAAAATACTTATATTCATCTATGATTTCAATATACATACATGTATTTGTTACTAATTTTTATAAAAGCAATATGTGCAAAGCAAATCATTGAGTTTTACATTTATCAGGAAATCATATTGTACACATTCAAAATTTAGATGATTGATAAGTGTGTCAGCTATGCGAATGCAATAAAAATATCAACAGCACTGTAACAGCTGCGTTTTATTTAAAACCTATTTTGATTTTCGGTAACGCTGAAATAACGAAAATTGAAAATAAAATAAATCGAAGGCTTCAACCCCACACAACCTTCCCACCCCCTATCCATGGGGGGGTGGGTTAGGTTAGACAGCCAGATGCCGCCTGCACGCACTCGCCAGAGCTTTTCTACCCTCAATGTAACACGAAAAAAGTTTCACTTCATTCATTACAAAAAGTCCCATATTAAGCTCATGTACGTTTGGCTCTAGAAAAATTTAAGAAAATTCCGATATAAAAACATGTCGCCTTAAACTATATCATTTTTCAGTATTGCTGAAAAATAGTTATTACGTAACGTCGGACGACAGGTAATCGTTCAATTACTTGCTATTCTACCTAAACAAACTATTTATTTTTTGGAACTCTGCGATAATTTATTTTTTTAATATTTAATGCGCCATTCGTTCGTATATTTATAAGTTTGCTGTCCTTTTCAGAAAGCAAAAAACTTCATGGAGCTGCCAACGGTTTATGGTATTAAATGAGCAATTTATAATACGATAGGTGAGAGTACAATTTTTATATGTACAGTAGCAAAATAAATATATTTATTAAATATTGATTTTATTCTTGAATAAGTTTTATTCGAGACGTTTCTCAACAGAGTTTAAGCGGTAACCGACTGGAAATTTATAGCAATGCCTTCACTTCAGTCTAGATTGTCTAGTCGAGGAATATTCCAGTACCAGATAGTACTGTCTCTGGTTTTATTATACAAGCAACGATAATATGCAAAGCGAGAATAAGGAATTGTATTATTCACTCCAGTTTATTACAAACATTCTTGGCTAAGACAAGGAATAATGATACATAGATACTATCTGACAAAGCTATGACTAAACGGTTTTATTTACAATTGATATGAGCTTATGGTAGTTTTATAAAATTAAAACCAAAAAATTATACTTAACGAGTTCAAGGTATACAATAATTAGTTTGCTTTTAGAGTAATCAAACAGCTCATGTACATTTTTTGTATTTTCGTGTCTATAATATGACTGAATTTATCTACCAAGCCTAATTTTATACTGTGTTAAGTTTTATTTTTGGTTATCACTTATGAAAAAGTCAATCAATTAAATCATTAAAAAAATATGCATAATATACATATATTTATATAACATTTAACAAAGTTAATTTGGAGAGTAAAATGTAAAAAGTAAACGTTTTTTTAAATAAATAACCGAAATGGACTCAAAACCTCTTGGCACAACTTATTTTACGACACATTTTAAATGAGTCACGTTTTTACTTATGAAATTGCTTAATTTGAAAAAAAAAACTAAGTGTGTAGTGTTTAACTAACCCCTGTGCTCTAAAATAAGCTGTCCTATTTTTTAACCAATTTATTATGAAGATCTTGATATTACAGCACTTTAATTAATTAATACCGATTAAATGATTACTTTGCCCACAATTCCACCTGAACTACATAAAAACCCTGACTGAATTTGAAAAATCCCACCTCCGAGCCATTTCGCTTTTAATATTCCCCATTAATTTAACATAACTTTGAGTTTTTTAACGCAATTAGTTATGAAAACAATTCTTCATGAAAAATATAACAAAGGATTGCAAATCTTCTTAATAAAAGTTATAATTCAAGTTGTAACTTCTTTTGTGGATCCATTTGAAAGAGACAGTCCTCTACTCCTGAAAACTGTCATCCCCAATTAGTTTGAATTTCATTACGAATATGGATTACCCTAAACTTCTCTTAAAACTTTTCAAGATATTGTACATTAAGAAAGCTCAGACTTAGGCCATACATAATACTAAAAGCACTTGTAAAAAGCACTTGACATATGTTGTAGTAAAAAGGATTTATTTTCCGATTTACCAATACCAATTTTATAAATAAATAAATTCTGTTGTCTATATCAATTTACCATATCTACTTTAAACATTTTTTATATTAATTGCATTTGACAGTATCACTAGTCGTTTGGTTTTTTGTAATTACTATCTAATAAACTTTTAAAAAAAGTCTAAACGCACATTTCATTTTTATTTAAAAAATTTCATGGATTAAATATTATGCATATTTCATAAAACCCTTTGTTTTTCGTGTCTGTTTTTTTACGAATATCTATTTCAAGAACACAAGTTTCGTTAATTAATAACGCAGATAATAAATGTATATTCCGTACTAACATTAATCGCAGTTGGTTCACTTGTATACTTAAAAAATACAACCCACAGAATTATATCATTCTATATAAATCATACATTATTGACTAGGCAGTGTCGTAAAAGCCAGCTGATACCAGAGCCCTTTCAGTGGTTCTTATGTCTTTAATACCGAAGACAAAAAAAACTTCTGTGAAATATCTCTTTGCCAGATTCACCAACCACAATCCATGGGGTATAATTTTTTGCTACTGCCCATAAAAAACAAATATATCATACTTCAGCAGTTAAAGGTAGAATCTGTATGTTCTTGGGTGGTATGCTACGAGGCAGAGATAATCGAGTTTTTTTTATCATTTTCTGGTCCGTTTTGCGAAAAATCGACTGCACCAATCAAAAAAATTTAAATGCAAAAAGTTAGATACATCCCTTCTTCCGAACAAAATATATTTTTATTTCTTGTTAATTTACTTTTAATATAATAAATATGTGTTTTTCCGATTGAAGTGTAAGAATTTGGAGATTCGTCATGTCCCTGTTCTAAGAGTCCCAAACATTTAAAAATATATTTTTTTAATTGGAATCAAAAGATTAAATATAAACCCTGTGCGATTTATTATTTTAAAAATAAAAATTATTTTATCAAACTTTGGTTTTGAAAAGTTTAATTTTTCAACATCTTCAAGATTGTATTTTACCCTGAAAATGGACGTTAATTAAATAATAAAAAATTGATAAATATAATGTATAGTTTTTTCAATACGTTTTAAAAAAACCAACTTTCTATATAGAAAAATAAAGTGACAATTAAATTAATTAAATGACACGATTTCGCCAGGTATGGACACCAAGCAAGGTTAGGTAGCAAGACCCTTAAGTGATTTATGAATTGTGTGTTTTGCTTGAAACTTATAAATAATAAATATAAAAATATTCAAGAAAACAATTTTTATTGACATGACAAATACATTTTGACGATTCGTTGAGCAATAAAATAACCCCGACCTCAAAATAAGTAAAATATAAATGAAGGTTTGTTGTTTACAGTCCAATAAAATAAACCATATAAATTTAGTGAATCAGTATACAATAATGTATTTGGAATTTGAGAAATTAAATATTAAAGGAGTTTTTAGAAAGTACTGAAAGTACTGAAGTAGATACACAAATTTGAATAAATCCCATGACTTGTTTGTTTTTTTAACTAGACTTCTTTTGGCCAGTGAATTGGGAGCACTGAATTTTCCTTAAGCTATACATAGGGTTGGTCTTAGGGATAAAAACCAAACTGCTATATCTAGGTTACTGCAAGGGTACGTACTTGCGTAGGTATAAAACATAAAGGATTCTTACGTAAGTAAGGTTTTATACCACCTTATGGCTGACGCAGGTATTAAAAAAGTTAGATTATGAGGAAAATACTTTTTATATTCCCTTTCAGGTAAAGATATGCACGACATACTTCCCTCAAAGGGGTTTTTAAATATTCATAGAAAAAAAATATGAGACGTTGTGTGTAATATATATATTATAAAATTTTGAAATTTTATTTATTTAATTTAATCAGATCTCAGAAAGCGTGTTTTGTTTAATATTTCAAATAAATCTAGAAAAGTTGTTTTAAATTTTCAAATTTAATCTTTACGGGTACAATAAATAAAACTTTTATTTGTAGAAAAAAAAACACTTTTTTTCTTGAAGTTAAATATTTAACTACAGGAAATTACTGAATAAAATTCATAACAGTTATTTTTGGATCAAAACCTTTTACTTATTCATTTGTATAAGATGGAGTTTTAAACTGGTTTTTTCATAAAATTATTTTAATTTAATTCATTGAAAATCTCTGAAAACAGATCCAATTTATTATCTTTAGTTGCATTTGCTTTTCATCTGCAGCAAAATTAAAATGCGTATTTTTAGTCTCTAAATGTAATTTACTATCAATATATTTTATAATAATGTGAAAGCAACGTAAATATAAGGTTTTTTCAAAAAATTTCACCCTTAAATATATTTGTAATTCTAATTTAATCTTCTCCCTACGTCATAGAGCCTTGTAAGCACCACCATAATAATAATAGTTCTCATCTGGATCTTTAATTAAAATAAATGGGTACTTCACAAAGAAATGCTACGAAATATAAATAAAATCATATCACTTTATAATAAAAATATAATTTAAAAAAAATCTCTTTCTTCTTTTTACATTTTTTTATTTTTGTTCCAAAAAAAATCTAGTAAACCGCTTTCAGTGCTATTCGTAAATAAGAAAATAATAAATAATTATTGAGTGATCAACATAGGGTGGCTTTTTAAATATCATCAGTGCAATTTGCATGGCTTGTTTTTTTTATACCAATGCAAGAAAAATTATTTTTAAAAAAATTGTGTATGAAAAACAAAATCCTAATGCATTTTTAAGCACAAAATAAATAAGTAAATATTTGATTTATTCCTTCAGGAAATTGCACCGTGCGGCAATGTTTATTTTAAAATTAAGAGGCAGACAGAAATCAGGTCATTTGTCAACCAACAGTTTCGGCAAACAAACTAGAAAGAATCAAAAGCTTGCTTGGGAAAAATTTTAATTCAAATAGATTTTGCAAGAAATATGCAGAAAGATTAATACATGTCAAATTTGTGTTTTATCAACAACCGCAAAAAAATTTAACCCAAATTAAATTTATGAGCTAATTTTATTTCTCTAAATGTTAACATATTTTTTCTTTCTATTCGATATTAATAATAAGTTAGAAACAATATTTTTTTTTTTGCACCTCTCTAGATATCGAGCGCAAAGTTTTGACAGATATACTAACTTATCATTTCATATAAAATTTATTACTTTTCTGACTAAGCTTTTAGTTTTTTTTTTCTACGTAGACTATTCTGCTTTGTACTATCAGCTTCTAGGTTTATTTATACCATTAGTTTCTGGAAAAATCTTCTATTCATCTAATTTTCGAGGCCGAGAATTTTTAGTTTAAGAAATATCACAACCAGTGACAATTTTAGAGTAAGCCCGTGAAACTTATTTCATACTGTAATTAAATATTATTTACATATATAAGTACTATGATATTTACTAGAAGGCAAAACTATTAGTTAATTATCTTCATTTTTTGAGTGCTTGAAATGTGACTTTATACCAGAATATTTAATATACCTTGCGTGGATCGCGTCACAAATGAAATTCTTCCATAGATATTCACCAAAACCTGACGATTTAATAAAAGCGTAAGGTATACTGATTTGGCCTTATTAACAGAAATATAACTGTAGCTTATTGTCCAGGGAATAATTTAGGAAAAAAGAGGCAAAAAGAGGAATCCGAATCAATAAGACGAACCCAGGATAAATATTTGTTCAGGAAGATTGTCACTAGACTTTTCTGAAGAGAGGCACCGGAAAAAGAAGAATAGATGGTTCATTTTGATATTATTTTTATTTATTCAACTCATTTCTTCCTAATGAAAATTTATAGAGTATGAATAATGTTAAATGGCATATATTACATTCAAAATATATAAATTAGCATCTGGAGTACTCAGGGAGGCTGCTAAAACAAGTCACACGTTTTCCGAGGGCTGACTGAGCTCTGAGGCTTACGCCATTAATGTTTAGTGAATCTGGGAACAGATTTGGGTTTTGGGTCAATTTAAAGTTAAGGTGGAGCAAACACCACTAGTAGAGTAACCACCTCGTCCATTATGTAACACGAAATCGGATTTCCCTCAAACAATATCTTTCCACCCCTCCGGTTGTACGAATCATCGATGAAATGATTTAAACACATAAGTGTCACATCATATAAGACTTCGCTTGTTAAGAATTTAAAGAAAAAATATGTTTCTTTAAACAGTACACATAAGTGCACTTGCAGAAGTCTTTTTATATGAATCTTCAATTCAGCAACGTAGAAAATTTTCCTGTTTAACAAATTGAAAACAAATCGATTACCCCCAACAAAAGTTTTTATATTTTCACTGTCAAATCTGTAATAACTATCATCAGTACCGCATTTCCCGTGAAATGATCGAATTATATATAAAAGTTCTTTGAAAGGTATTATTATATAATCCGGTCAAATAGTAATTTAAAGTTTTTCTTCGATTTATCTAGCCAAGCGTAAAGACATTATCTCCTTTGAAGTACAAAAAATGGAGTCTTTTGTATGGAATAACGCCTTTGAAGGCTCTCAGTTCTTTTCTATAAGTTGGGACGCACTAAGGTCTCACAGTCCGCAATTGAATGAAATATATTACTATTTTCAATAGTATCCATATATATACACACACACATACACATGCATACATAAAATATTAAAAAATGTTTTAAAAACCATTGGTATTTTATCGTAATGTTTGTTATAAACTAGTAAAAACTACTGTGATCTATTAAATATTTGAACATACCGATTTTTAATATTTGTACGTGGGATCGTTATTAATACATTTTATAAGAGGAGTAGAGGACCCAATAATAATGGGAAAGCTTGCAAGTTGTTGGAAGCTCATCTCATTTTATAGATCTAAAAATCAAAGAAAGGTTGTTGGCTGAAACAAAACAGAGTTTATAAAATTACTAAAAACTTTTCATTACTGATGTAAATATAGAAAAGTAAAATTTTTAGAAATTGGAAAACGAAAAGTGTTAAAAGTCATTTTGTATATTTTTGATGGCTAAGACCTTATTTTATAATTGATTATTAGATCTTAACGTATAACAACTATTTTCAGATAATATTTTTAATGTAGAATTGTAAAAATATATATAATTTTCTATAATTCACCGTAATATGTGAATTGCGCGCAGTTACTTGTGAATAGTGAATTCGCCGCCCTTGAATTCCCCGAAGCCTTGAAACATAACTATGTTCGCCTTTTCCGCCCTTCAAATAAAAGCGGGGATGGTCCTGAAAGTCCTGGGGAGATTCTTTTGCGAAAAAAGCGATCCTATTTCAGCGTTAAAAAGACCATACTGAAAGTGTTTGGAAGGCTGTATATCAAATAAAATGCCCGAATTTCGAACGATTCCTCGGAGATTTCTGTTCATTTTCAGTAGTATGTTAACGGTAAAAAATATATTTCAGTATTTATTAACAATGAGTGTAGTAGCAAAGCTCCATTTAATCAAATACGATATATTTATATGCGTTGCTTTGAATAAAATATAATAAATTTAAATTAATATCCATCAAGAACATCTTCAGAAAATTGAATTTTCTAAAAATTTAATACGCTCTCAAAATTTAACCAAAACGTAAGAATATTAAAAAAACGAATGTAATAAAATAAATTAAAAAAACGATGTAATATTAAAATATGCACGATACTCAAGAACTACCAAAAATCGTTAAATCTTAGGGCAATATATAAAATGTTACTTTTATGGGAATGTTCATGGGTTTTGGCAGTCGTTGCTTTGAGTTGATTTGGTTTCATGGATGTTGAGCTGTTTCGATATCAACTCAGTTATTTATATGATTAAAATATATTTAAGAATCTTTCTTGTGCTTTTACAAAGATATAAAAATAATATACTGCTATTCTACTTGTGGCTCGAATCCCAGTGGTATAAAATTTATATCAGACGCTAACCTTTACCAGTTATTTTATTAATAGTTCCCCAGTTACTACAGGAAATCGATCAGCTTGATGCAGTAAGTTATATCTACGTTAAAAAAATAGTTTTTTTTTTTTTAAATGAACGTAATAATTTTTTTATAAACCTTTCAACAGCAGCCTCAAATTAATTTTAATTCACACGCTAAAAAACCTTTCAAAAGTCCCCTTCTCGTTGAGATTTTCACGAGATTTGAAATCAAATTTTGATTATCTAATTATTGTGAAAATACTATTTGAATTTTTAATAATTAACTCATTGATAAGTTGAATAATATTAAAAAAAATATCCTTTTGATGTCAAAAAATGAGTCAAAAATGTAAATCTAGTAAAAACAATGTGCATCAGATCTACACTTGCATATAACGATTTAAATTCTCACTAAGAAAAAGCATCGGGCTGCAATAGCCTAAAAGGTGTGGGTTTGAACTCTATTTGTGTCGCTGAAAAAATATAAATTAACTTCGTCATTTTATGTGAAAACCGAATACTTAAAATTTATTATTTACTCAGTCTCTTTGCATAAATATGGCCAGTGAATCATTAATTTTTAAGCATCAATGTGCATTTGAATATAAAAGCTTTTGTGGCTTAATTCAGAAAATAGATCTAACCGTAATAGTAGCATAAATAAATGATTTTTTAATGAATCCATTAAACCGCGTTTCAAAAAAACAGACGATACCTTTAAAATACCTTTGTTTTTATAAAATATGTATAACTTGATGAACATCGAATAGAGGAATATCAAATTATATATATATATATATAAGATTTATGCATGACTAGTTTCAACCAAAAGACTTGGTCATGATGATGACCAAGGCTTTTGGTTAAAACTAGTCATGCATAAATGTTAAAATAAACTCAAAATGAAGAAATTATATAAAGTTATTTCATATCATTAATAAAAAAATGGATCTTCATTAAACAAATGCCTTGTCCCTCAACAAGATTATATATATAAGAGTATTTTATATTATTTTTTTAATTATAATAAATAACTGATAAATATTGTGACTAATTGTCAAACGTATAAAATAGTCAATTTGTTTACACATACTAACATTTAAATATAAACTTGGATAGTGGAGTGGTTAAAACATCGATAAGCTTAGTTTAATAGGGGTTTGAACAGTTCCAACCGCAGTTTTCAGGCTGCTAGCAGCTATATATTTATAAACAGCTATTGACGGATAATTAAATTATTAAATACTCTCCCACTACAGTACAATTATTTTAAAACCGCTTTACTATTAAGCCAACAGCAGACTTTTAATTTACATTTTGGTCTAGGGACCATTTCTTTGTGAAATCAAAAACTATGAATTCTTAAATAATACACTCCATTTTCGTGCTTTCTATGTATATTATTTTTTATTAAAGGTCCTTTATAATATTTTATATGAAAAGTGTTGTTCCAAGTTTATATTTTTTCACGCTTCCAGTTTCGCCAACAAGCTTTTTTGCCAGCATCAGACACTCTCACTTTGTCGGAAAATGGTGATTCAGCAGCATTGTGAAACAAGTAGCTACAAAAAAATAGTTGAAACAACACTAAAAACATTTTTTATTATAAAATATTATTTTTCATTGGCGTATCTAGCAATGCACAGCCGCAATTGTCTCCGCATGCCTGTCTGCTTCTTTCGATGCAGCCTCATTATCATATTGTATGATGATGAAAAGTGAAGCTTGAAACGTCTAGCTTTCGTCAAACAAAGGTAAAGTAAACAATAAAATCGAGTGTGTTTTAATCTAAACCAACAATCAGGGGAAAATTATATATTAATCCATCAGTTACTGAGCAAAAGCATGCCATGCCATAAATAAAACACAATGCAGTTTCATAGCACCACTCCGAGACGCCATTTAAAATTGTATATTGCGCAACTGTATTTATAAAATTTGTTAAATGTTTTTAAAAAATGACGTTTGATCAAACATCAGTAAAAGATTTTTCATAATAGTGAGAATAATTATTGACGTAAGTTTTATAAAAATCGACGGATAAAAATAAGCAATTTTTATGATATTTTAAAATAAAAAAAAAAAGTTTTATAAATAGTTAATACGCTTTTCAAATAAACCGCTGAAAATATAAAATACATTTTTAATAATCGCAAGTGCTTTCGTTGACATCTTTCCCTTCGTAGCAACAGTGTCACAACGAAAACCTATTTTTATAAATATTTAGTATCGGGTGGGGGGGGGGGGGTGTATTTTATAAATTATTGCGCATCGTGCATTTATTAAAAAAAAAAACTTTCGCATAGTTAAAAAAAAAAAATACTTGGTGACATTTTTAATATTCCAGTGACGAATGCAGAAATATACTGCAACAGTGTATTGTCGTTTGCGAAAACAAATCAAAGGGAGGTATCAAAAATTATATGTTCAAAATATTGCGCAATGCTGAATTTTAATTCAAAACTTTTTGAAAGCGCGTAAACTTTTATTGTTTTATTGCATCGCACACGAAAACAAAAAAAAAAAAAAAACACGATGCGTCATTGTCAACAAAAAACAAAGCGGTGTGGAGCGTGTCGGCGACCAACCTCTCGTTCGCCTTCGCCTTCAGCATGTCGAACATGGTCGCAACTGTCACTCGCGGCTTTCAGAATACAAAAAACGAGCACGCAAACAAATTTGGCATCTCAGTGCGACTCGAATCGCGCACTGCACTCGGGCCGCACGCGTCCGCACCGGGGAAGAGCGAGCGCGGCACTGGCGGGCTCGCGGCCTGGCCAACAGAGGGCGGCCGCGAGGAGTACTGCGGAACACTTGTGACGTAACAACCCCCACTCCCACCCCCACTCCCACTCCCTGCCTTCACCCCCCACCCCTCACACAAACCCCCCCCCGCCCCACGCGCGCCCCTCGCGATCCGGCGCGCCGGGCGATTGGGTGCGGGGGGGCGATTCGGCGCGGCCACTCTCGCGCCAGCGCGACAGTTGCAACTAAATTATATTTAATATTTTAAATTATAATAATTATCTGGAAATGCATCGTCATCATCATTTCAATGCAATCGTGTACTATGTGCTGCTGAAATCAGGCGAAGCGTCAACGGGCATCGCTACCGACAATAGCTGATCATTTTTTGGTTAACGAACAGTTGCAACTAAATTATATTTAATATTTTAAATTATAATAATTATCTGGAAATGCATCGTCATCATCATTTCAATGCAATCGTGTACTATGTGCTGCTGAAATCAGGCGAAGCGTCAACGGGCATCGCTACCGACAATAGCTGATCATTTTTTGGTTAACGAAACCGGTTGGCGATTCGGCGCTGCCACTCTCGCACCAGCGCTACAGACGCAACTAGATTATTTATAATATTTTAAATTATAATAATAATCTGGCAATGCCTCGTCGTCATCATTTCAATGCAGTCGTGTACTATGAGCTGCTGAAATCAGACGAAGCGTCAACGGGCATTGCTACCGACAATAACTGATCATTTTTTGGTTAACGAAACCGGTTGGCGATTCGGCGCTGCCACTCTCGCACCAGCGCGACAGTTGCAACTAAATTATTTTTAATATTTTAAATAATAATAATAATTTGGAAATGCATCGTCATCATCATTTCAATGCAATCGTGTACTATGTGCTGCCAAAATTAGGCGAAAATGGGCATTGCTACTGACAATAACTGATCACTTTTCCGCATTTAGATTTTTATCAATCCGGTTGGCGATTCGGCGCTGCCACTCTAGCGCCAGCGCGACAGACGCCACTAAATATTTTTAATATTTTAAATATTAATCTGGCGATGCATTCATCATCATCATCATCATCAACATCGTCTTTTTGGAAAAAAAGCCAATGCATTGCGATCGGTGGGCACCGAAAAGGAATCGTGTACTATGAGCTGCTATAACAGCTGATCAAGTTGAAGCATGCGTTGCTTGAAAAACAGCCAGAACTTGGTGGAATTTCATGTAAATAGTTTTAAAAATAAGTAGGAGTGATTTTTCTACATATTGGTTTTTATAAAATTTGATAATGTCAACGTGAAAAGTTGGCGAAACCGGTTGGCGATTCGGCGCGGCCACTCTCACGCCAGCGCGACAGACGCCACTAGATTATTTTTAATATTTTAAATAATAATAATAATAATCTGGCGATGCGTTTATCATCATCATCATCGTCGTCGTTTCGGAAAAAAACCCAATGCATTGCGATCGGTGGGCACCGAAAAGGAGTCGTGTACTATGAGCTGCTATAACAGCTGATCAACTTGAAGCATGCATTGCTCGAAATGCGGCCATAACTTGTTGGAATTCTATTTTAATAGTTTTAATAATAAGTAGGAGTGATTTTTCCCCATGTAGATTTTTATCAAATTTGATAATGCCAACAACGTTGAAGGTTGGCGAAACCAGTTGGCGATTCGGCGCGGCCATTTTCATGCCAACGACAAACGAAACTATATTGTTTTTAATATTACAATTTATAATAATACGTAATATACTTGAGTGATTTTTCCACTTATAAATTTTTATCAAATTTGATGATGCCAACGTGAAAAGTTGGCGAAACCGGTCACGAATATTTTACTTATTATTTAAAATATTATAATGGAATTCCACCAAGTACACTCTGTCAAAAATATTGAATTTCTATTACAATTTTTATATATTTAGTGCGCCAGTAAGTTTCTGCTTCTTTTGATCAGTGTTTATTTCTGTCTACGCATTTTTGCCATCGCTCTGGCAATACATAAATATCGTGACGATAAAACGACGCGTCTTTGAACCGAAACCAATTTTTCACTTCTTCAAAATTGGCCAAGTGTAACCCAGCCAACCCATGCGCCATCGACTGGACCAAGTGATAATCGAAAGGGGATAGGTATGGTGAATACGGCGGGTGCAGTAGCAAAACATCATTCCGGCCGTTTTTCGAGTAATGCATAGTTCAAGTTGATCAGCTGTTGATGATGATGATGATGATGATGCATCGCCAGATGAGAAAGCCACGATTTTTTTTGCGTTTAGGATTCTCGAACTATATCCTCTTCAATATCATAAATATTTGCGTTATACTCTTAATCTTACTTCGTCTGATAACTTTCAGTTTCTCTATGAAAGTGTACAATGATTATATTATATTTGATTCTTTACAAGTTTAGAGACTGGCAGATAAATTTAATCTTTTTAATATTATTCAGGTAACGTTTATTAAAATTCAAGCGTTGTCGAAGCCTCTGTCAACCAGTAGAACTTCATAATCGTCTTCGAAAAGATTTAGTTGGGGCAAGACTGAAGGCAAGCAAACCTCGATTGGGCTTCTTTTTCAGGATGGAAAACGAAGAGGGGAGGAAAACTTTATATGAATTATTATTACATAGCAAATTCATTGCACAACCAAAATTTATCAATTTTTTTGTTTGAAATCGACTCATAATAAAAAATTAAGCCTAGTAATCATCTTATTTATATATTTTAATAAATACACATACACATTATAACCGTTGTTTTAAAAAAAATTGATTTACGTATTTCGGATACATACCGGTTTAAAATTTTTAAACTATTATATTTAATAGTAAAAAATTTACTACATATTTTTTTTTAAGCACACATATAGCTTGTTTAATTTTTATTTTGCAGTATAAACACAATATAATTAAAAAAAAAAATAGTATAATATTAATCCTTATTTGTTTGGTCCATACTAATATATAAATAGGCTACAGTACAAAAGGGGTTTTTAAATATTAATTTAATGTGAGATTAAATAAAATATTCCCACTTCTTCACCAAAACGTAAAGCTATAAATATTTTAAATTTTAAATCGCAGTTATTTTTTAATTATTATTATTAATTGTGTATATAACCTGTGCCAGATCTAATTCAACAGCAAATCGTGTCCCTTACCGGTTCAAATGGACTGAATAGATTAGCAGCTAACTCTGTAGGAAACTGCTTTGCCGACAAAATGGCCGAAAATGGCGCCAAATAGATTGACATTTCCGGCGGCGCGTGCTTTTGTTTATAAATGGCCGTTATTTTTGGCGCCAAATCCGAGTGCTTTCGATTTCATGATGCAATATCATCGTTTATTTTTATATGTTTTAAATATGTTTTTATGTACTAACAAAAGAAATAATACTAAATTACGAATTTTAATAATTATTACCGTTTGTAGCAGTTTTTAAATATTTCAATTTAATTAAATTTAAATTAAATAAGTCGACTGACATTTTCAATGACGAAAGCTGCTTTTATCATTATAATTATAATATTTCAGTATAACCAATATTAATATTTTTTAATTTTCTACGTTATTCTCGACTGTTAATTTTTTTTTATTAACTTGAATTGGAAAGTGATAAATAATAGCGATTACTAATATTAAATTGAATCAATTAAACAAGATGTACGTTGGGGTTATATGAGAATTTTTCACATATTAATAGGCAATAAACCTGTTTGGATGAAAAAGCTGATTCGTTTAAATATTCATGGATGATAAATTGTGGAATTTATATATTTGAACGCGTTATTAAGTGATGTTTAAAATTAAACCATGAAAGGTTTTGATTTCACTGCCACAGATCCAAATATATTAAATATGCATTTTCACCAAACAGCAGTGCTATACGATATTTAATATTTATAATTAAATCAATCAACTTTAATATTTGTAAAAATAATTAAACCATAAATTTTACTTTACTTAAATTTTAAACTGTGAGGGTTTAGCAATTTTGAGCTTCTTCAGACAAGTACAAATATTTTTTTGATTACTTATTATATATATGAAAGCAGTCGGAGAATTTTTTTAATTTTACTGTGTTTTAATTACACAATTTAATTACTGACGCCTTTGCAGAAAATTGGTCCCAACGAAAATTACCATTTAACATGGCGGGTATTCAATATTATTTTTAATTAATATCGGTGGTAAAAATACATACTTTAAAAGCTTTATAGGGCATAGTTTAATTTATGTGGGTTTGTTTTAAACTAAACCGATTTTCAGTGAATTTTAGATAATTATATTATGAAAAAAAAAAAAAAACTATTTTAATAGGATTGAGACAGGATTTTTTTGTTAATTATCTTGTATGCTTGTTGTAGGCAAAGTATTTTTGATTATAATATCCAATTTTAAAACTGTCACTTAGATTGCCTTCTGTGTGCGTTGGATTATATGAATCTATTTTATTCTCAAAGTCAAAACAAACACAAATATAAAACCTATCACTATTCACAAATATATAGATTTACTGCCAGTATATATTTAAATTAATGTGGATGTTAATTATAAAATGTTTTCATACAGATGGTTCCAAACTTGTGATAAACCTTTCAATCTGTCATTTCTAATGGTATAATAAATAAAAACTTTTCATACAAAACTTTCATACAAATCCAATCATTTTTGCTGTTTTATTAGTATACTTAGTTTTAATAATGTTTATTTTGTACCCGAATAAGTAAAACTGACTCAAGACGAACATATGTACAGTGAAATGGTCACCAACTTTCTCTTATGAAAGTCACTCGATGAAGAAGTGTTCGGTACGTAAAAGTAAGAATAACAAGCTGATAGGCTCGTTAAACTTCCGGAACCACCCTGTATATAAAATCGAGTAAATTCTAAGCATTCAAGATAAATCTGTGAGAGCGTAGATGATGTTTTTTTTTTCCACCAAAGCGAGCAGTTAGTTTTCTGTCACACGTTTCCTGTAAAAGTTAATAAATTGGTCTGTCTGACAAGCCTGAGCCTAACTTTAAATGTTTAATGTATAAACTTTAAGCAAACACAGACAAGCCAACTAACAACTTGAATAGCACTTAAAAGTATTAATATATATTTTATTTTACTTATTATTAATTTACATTTGTTGTAAGCCGAAGAGAAATATTTCAAAAATTTTATAGTACTTGAATCATTAAAATAATTGAAAAAATAAGGCATCAAATATATGCTTATTTGTATAAAACAAAGTGTTTTCTACAAGGCAGAATTATATACTGTTTTTTTTTCAATATAATTCAATTCATTAATGATAAAAGTAGCTTTGTATTTTTTTGTCTTCACATTGAGTTTATTATATCAATAACAGTTAAGCTATGCATCTGATGATGACCTAGTCTATTTGGTTGAAACTAGTCATGCAAAAAATATAATAAACTCAAAGTGAAGACAACATACAAAGCTACTTTTATCATTATAATAATTTTTTATTTTATAAAAAATCATTTAACACATAATTTATAAAAAAAAAAATCTATGAACATGTAATCATTCAAAAAATTAAATAAGGTTAAGCTGTAATTTCACTTGCGCCTCCTTCGAGCGGATCGCTTTTAAATGGCCCTCATTAATCAGCGAACCTCTCCGAGCTCGCCCGGGAAGTGTCGAAGGAAGCAACCTTGACTGGGTTAATTTTCAGACGATCTCCAAAAGGTCACCACAATTCACTAAAGTAGACATGCCAACTCTTTATTCGTATCGAGAATAAAAAATATTGATCAAAATCGGAGTTGGCACCAAAATTTTTTTGCATTTACATAAATTACAGTTTCTCAGTCTAAATCTATTATTTTTATTTATTTATACTATTACTTGGGGAACAAATATTTATCATTTAGGGTAGTGGAAGGTAACATGTTTTAAACAGAGAAAAATATACAAAGTATACTATTATCAAAGCATTGATAAAAATATACACATATAGTTGGAGTATTTATATTCAATTTTTTTATAAAATACCTAAAAAAATATTATTTAATTTAGAATTACAACGGTAAATTTACCGACTTTTCTCCAACGCCATTAGCTGTGAGTTTATTGGATATTTCTTCAGCAGATTGACTGAAGAAGCCTTAACTGATCGATGACTTCTTAAAATGAGATATTTCTTGCTTAGCACTAAATTAATCATCATTCATTACAAGTTTTGTACAATTAATCATTTAAAATTTAATATTGCACCTGATTTGAATAAAGCACGAATTCTCTCTAAATTTATACGTATCATAATATATTTATTCTTTATGGTTTTTATAAAAAAACCAGTGAAAATATTAAAATTATTTTATGGGCGTTGCTACCTTAACTGTTATATTATTCACAACTAAGATTTTATTCATAAAGTGTTAACATTTTAAATCTAGGTTTAAACCTTAAGCAAGCAAGCTTTTTATATTGCTTTTAATAATCTAGGACTTACACCGAGTTTTTAGTGAGCCTCCGACATTATAAAAGTATCTTCGAAAACACTTTAAACCTGCGTTAAAACGTTCTTAATAACTACAAACAAACAAGCCTTTTTAAGGCTTTAATCTAGGAATAACACTGAAATATCCACCTAGTGTATAATGAACCTATGCCTGTATACAAATAACCCATCCCCGAATACAGTAACAGACTTTGAACTCACAGCCAGGTCAGTGCAAAGTCATTTCAGTATTGATTTTTTCTTTGGGTGTATTGTGGTAATATTTCAGGACCACAGACACTCGAGCTGTGTGAAAACTTTACTTTGTAGTTTTTTAAAACACATTTTGCAAACTGAAACACGCGCTGGTGTTAATTTATACCAACGGGCTCGCCACACGTTTAACGAACCGTTATAACTATAAATTTATATTTATATATACCATACATAAAAGTACTCATTTTGTACAACTCAAATTGGACTCCAATAAAAACATTACTACGTGTAATAAAATATTTTTTTATTTAGTGTATACATTCATAGGCGAGGAAATCTGTATTGAAAATCTTATATATATTTTTATAAGCGTACTATTTTCATTCACATAATATATATAAATGTTTCACCAGTATTAGAGTAAAACCAAATTCAATTCAATTTTTCACAATTCATTACTAAGCTTAGGTTTTTCATAATTCAAGTTTATTTAAAAGCAAATATATAATACAATACTTCTCGTAGTTTCATGTGAAAATTAAGCACTGAAAAATTGCATATACTCATCGTTTTATTTGTGAGCGCTACTGCCTTTCATTGATATTTTCAGATTAGTCAAAAACTCTAACATTGTGGAAAAATCAAGTAGAGCAAGGAATAAATGTAATACTGAAATAAAAATTCACATATATGAAATGGCAAGTTTTAAACCACAATAGTAATTGTTTTACATTTTAAATCGTAAAATTATGATTCAAAATCATGTAAAAAAATATTTATTGTAATATTATTAATATTGTGCTGATGTTATATAGCGTGGCTCGAATATCTCAGGGGCAATTGTTAATTCCTGGTGTACATAAATAAATTTCCAAAGTGTATATGAATGGAACTTTGCTTTGCGTATATCTTAATTCGTACTTTCTTTGCGTAATGAAGTAAGAAATGCTAACCGTGATTTTAATTACTTCAGGCACGGTAAGAACCGGAAGTCGATAAATATAAGAAAGAGGCTATTCTAAATATTTACTATTTTAATCGAAGGTTGAAATAAATTACGAACATCGTTATTCCAGAGTTTTAATGAAGTTTTTTTGATTCTTTTCTTCGGTGTGAATATTCCCAAGAATAAACAGGCCCATTAAAATATATTAGTTAGACTCTTTTAACACTACATAAAATAGTAAAAAAGAATGTAAAAAATTCAACATTTAAATTAAAATTATCCATAAAAAAATTTATTCATTAAAGTAAATGACACGTAAATTACAATCGTTTTTATATATATATTTTTTACATACAAAAACAATTAAAAAACGTACACTTTTGCTGCATTTCAAGATTTAATATGTATCAAGTAGTTTTAAATAAATAATTTTAACAATAATATATTACAAAAATATCAATTAATTATAAAAAAATTAAATCATCAAAATATACAAAGTTTCTACTGTCTTTAATTTTTTTGAATTAAACATATTTTAATAATAATGAAATCGTTTTATTTTTGATACAAATTTTAATGCTGATGAATTGATAAATATTATTACTTAAATATGGCAGTAAATTAAGTGATGCCTCCGGCGGGGCTCCATTTTGAATAAATTTAAATTTACGCACGCTTTTGTAAACAAAATGGCAGATTAGCCGGAATATTTATCGATGTATTATTTCGTATTCCGGACGTTTGCTGAAACCAAGCTCTCAATAAAACCGCGTGTTGTTCTAATCAAAAATTATTATTTTTAATAACTGAGTGGATTTTGGAAATGTTTTATGCGATTATGTTTTCATGCTATTATACTGCTGAAGAAATAAAAAAAAAAATAAGAGTTTTGTTCAATGCATAGAATCCAGGCCTCTGATTTAAGAGCGGTGATAGTTTTTTGCTTTTTGATAGATTTAATTAATTTAATTGTCACTTTATTTTGCAATTTCGAAAGTTGATTTTTTTACAGAGTATTGAAAACACTATAAATTATATTTATATATTTTTTATTATTTAATTAACGTCCATTTTTAGGGTAAAATAAAATCTTGAAGATGTTGAAAAATTGGATAAAATGACGACTTTCAAAACCAAATCCCGAAACTTCAATCGGAAAAACACATATTTATCATATTAAAAGTAAATTATAAGAAATAAAAAAAATGGTAGTAGAAGAAAAGATGTATCTAACTTTCTACATTTATTTTTTTTTGATTGGTGCAGTCGATTTTTCGCAATAGGTACAAGCAAATGATCAAAAAACTCGAATTTGCTATCACCGCTCTTAACGACTAGAAGAAACGATAATTTTTCAATGACAGTGCTTTTGGCTGTCGAGGGTTTTTTTCAGTACTGAAAAAAATTTTAAGTTTGAAAGCGTTCTTTAACAATTAAAATAATACTTTAACTGTTCGTATTATTTAAAGTGTATATTTTTTTCTAGAGGTCAGATATTTAATATCGATTCATGGGGGCGTTTAATTCGGCATACACGATCGCTGAAAGTTTTTTCAGGCGTGTAAGGATATGGTCAGTGGACTGACATGAGCTCTTACATAATAATCCCTTTGCTCGAGCAAGGGTGCTATGAAAGCCTGCGTATATCAATCTGTATACATCCTTGTATACGTTCCTCCCTAGAGTCGGGGGGTTAAAATGTCAAAACTTTACTTCGAGCCTAATAAAAAAGAATACATTTTCTACAAGTTTGCGTTAATTTTTTCATTATTTTTCAGCCCCAGAGCGAATAAGATTTTTATCGATTTCGTGAAAAAGATTTTTACAGTTTAATAACTTAAAAAAGGTAGTCATTTTTTTTTTAAATATCACGTCTTTGCCTTGCAAGAGGTAATGATTAATAGACGTCTTGGATTATAAATATTTTCTATTGCAGCTTTACCAATGCAAGGGGTAGTGATTTTTAAACGTCCTGCAGTGTTAATTATATCGTTTCTATGATAGCATGTTCTGAAATTTCAGAATTAATGCAAATGTTTCAAGTCAGACTTTTCAGCAGACTGCTTCGTTAGCGGAAACCCTGAAGGTGCTTAGCATACTAAATTTTCCTTTTTTATTATGCCTTGTTTCGCGAAGGTAATTTTCGTACAAAGTCGTTACTCAGCTCTTAAATATGTACGTGGATGTTATTTCATAGCCGTTTTTTTTTTATTTTCATACAACTGTGTCCATTTTTAAACATTTTGTTAGCCCAGAGATAGCTTCATTTTAAAATTTGTATTACCTCCACCTTTGCGTACTTAAAATTTAAAATTATTATTTTCTCGGAGTGTTTATATATATATAAAACAAAATTAAATTAAATATCTATTACTTCCCAAAAACAAATAAATTTATGTTTATTAAATCCTCTTTTTCTGATATGTCAACACTTTGACGCCATGATCCCGCAAAGTGTTTTTTTTTTGATGATCACTGATGCTTTCTACTAGAAGCTCAATACTTATTGATAAATGTAACCACAAATCTCATAGACTTTAGGAATATGCAATTTTACTTGTATACTTATATTTATATACATATTTTTATATATCAGGGAACTGTTTTTGACGGTAAGCAGGAAAGTTATATTTATTTAGTACAGCTAGAGAAATTTGTTCGTATTCGCAATGTTCTAGTTTCTGCTGCTTTACTAAGTCAATCACGTCTTCTGCGAATCAAGATGAGCTAAAGTTTCCTGTAAGTTTTCACGGACTTTTCAATCAGTCATGGCGCCTGCAAAATGCTAATGCGAAAGTAATATCCATCTAAATATCATCTATACTATGTGATAAAGCACATAGAAAACAGTTTTTTTTTTGTGTGTGAACATACTCCGCATTTCATTCCTTTCCGGCATATAAATGTTTGAGTAAAGTAAAATTTAATAATATTCGAGTATCAAATATCGATGGAGTGGACCCGAGGTATAAATTCGTTTATTATTTTATATTAAATGTCAAATGGACATTATTTTATAGGACAGAATTCCAAGCACGTCTTTATACCCGTAGCTATGAAATACTTTATCCTTTTCGATTGTATAATATATAGCTTAGGAGAGAGATCTTAAATGAATAAAATTAATTTCACTACCCAGTAGATACAACTTCCCGCATACCTGTATATGGTATAAAATATTTTATTATTTTTAGTGCATACTTGAATTGATGAATGTTTTGTTTATTATACACATATCAAATAATAAATCAAAACCTTAATATTTTTTAGAGAGATAAATGCAGCATAAGCTCTACTTTTTTCACAAAAAAAAAACTGCTTAAGGAAACGTTTCCTGTTGAAAAAAATAATTTTTACTGTGCATATATAAAAAAATAATGTTATAGTTAGATAGTATTGAAATGTTTCAGTAAATTTTAATAAGACTCTTTTTACTTGGACAAAAATTCTTGTATATTTTTTATACAAATGAAATAATTTGAAATAAATTTTTAAACTATAAATTATTAGATGCATTTAAAATGTACCATTGCTTCAAAATATTATTATTCACTATTTTCCCATTGGAAAAACCATGAACACTAATTCAGCATAAATTCATGCTCAGTGAGATGGTCGACACCCTATTCTGGGAAAAGGCACCCAATGAAGAATTTTTAATCTTAATCATTGTATTTCGATTCACTAGCAATACGTGCAGGCTGCAACTGCACCAGACATCTCTGGTAAAGTTTATTTCAGCACCTAGCTCTGTCGATGTATTATATATCTACTGAACATGCTGAGTTGAAAGACTCGTTTACTAACTTGCTCTTACTGAGTACGAGAAGCGTCCAGGGCGATCGATAAAGTCTCGAATTTCATTGGGGCTGTTCTTTCATCTCACAATAGTGATCAGGTTTAAATATAACTATTGTAAATTCTTCAGTTGCTTTTACTTTACTTGCAAACTACAAATGCTCTTAGAATTCGTATTAATTAGAGCGATCTACAAATGGCTGGCTACTGTGAGAAAACTATTCATTAATTCCACAAACGATCTGCTTAATTTGTATACAAATATTTTTAAACGACTTTTGCGAGGTCGTCAATATATTTTAAGATACCAGAAAATTATTAAAATGTATTATGGAGAATTAATGGTGTTACTGGCAAAGTGATTTTTCGTATTTATTGCTCAAATGTGGAGTCATACAAATTTAACCAAACCATTATGGATATACTTTTAGTGCTTGGGAACAATAAAAAAACTTACTTTATACTTCTGTTTACCGGAAAAGGTAAGACGTTTTATGTTTTCGTGAAATACCAAAAAATATAAAAACCATTCGATTCATATCGGTATCTGAAAAAAATATTATCGGTAGCATTACAATAATATATATTTTTTAATAAATTCACGCCTTCTGGGGATAAATTTGAAAAAAAATCATTTTATATTTTTCATATAAATACCATTTTGTATTTTAAAAAAATTAAACGATATATGGTCATAATTTACGATTTTATTATTATTAAAAAGAGCCGTTAATACTAAATCAGAATCGATAAATTCGTTCGTTCTTTGTACTTATTTTGACAGTTATTGCCTTTTTTTCTTATTATATTGCTTTAAAACCCATAATTCATTTATAATTAAATCGTTCTACTATTTTTAACGCAGATTTTGATGAATTTATATTTAACTGCTTTAGTATATTATGTTTGATATATTAGGTGTAGTTGGCACTCTGAAGATGTTCACAGCACGGGGAGCGAAACGTTAAAGTAAAAGCGTTAAACAACACTTACAATATTTTTTTATTTTTTTTCATATAAATAAGTCCACATTTTTAATGCAAGTAATCAAAAGGGAATATGAACAAAGTTTTTTGAAAAAATAAAAAATAAGGGTGATTTCCACATGAAATAATAATAAAAAAGTATTCAAGAAATCGATATAAGTTATTGTTTCTATTGTGTGGGATACATCAAACAAATTTCAGGACATGAAGGTGTGCGGCTGACGGATGTCAGGTGTCAGGAAAATTGGCGTATCTTTTTGGAAGAATACAAAAGAAACTTCGGCGAAGATTTGTTTGTTACACTTTTTCTCCTCGACATTATTTGATGTGTGGAGTAGAAGAAATGTTTTATTTTTATTATTATTATTGTGCCATTATTCAATATCATGTGACGACTGAGCCACGTGTTTATAGTCGCCCTGTAATAATATTACAGTAAAATAAAACTTTGCTACTGTTTGCCTTTTAAATTTTTTTTACATTCGACAAAATAGTTTATGTGAGTTCAGCAATTTTTGTAATAATATTTCGACAAGTAATCCTATTATTCCAGAAGTAAGAAGTATAAGAAAAATAAATTTTCGTTCGTGTATTTTTAAGTATGAGAAAATATGGTGCTTATAGACTTTATATTATGACTGAAAAGCATATCTATATATTATATTTATTGAATAAGAAATAAAATTATTTTTGTAGAAGTTTGTATATACAAATGAAACAAACTCTTATTTTCTCATTTTTATATTAAATTCTATAAGTTTACTCATTGTATTATAATATCATTAGGGTAATTTAAATTTTTCAGAAATCTACATCGAATATGAGTTAATTTATTTTTAAGATTAAGATGTTTTCTCGGTCTTGGGTGAAATTTCCTTTAACAAACCGTATATGGAAATGAATCTATTTTCACATGTCCTGAAGAAAAATGTGCTTTTGGTCTGAAAAAAATCGAACCTGCAGATAAAGAACTGAGACCGAGCCAAAGCACGAGTGACCTGGAACCTGTCTGAGTACAGCCTCCTTATATTTCACATATATATACCTTTTCTAACATTTTGTATATACTTGAAAGTATTCAATTACTTTTTTTTTAGCAAATTTAACACAAAAATATATTTTTCTTAAAAAAATGTATTAAATAAACTATACACACATCAACACTATTGATATATTGAAGCATGAAATTGTTCATAAAAACTACATATTTAATATATCTGTAGGCTTAGATAGTATTGCTGAATTTCTTTGTTAAAAAAATATTAATGTTTCGTTCCCAGTACTGGGGCCATCTTCAAGAATACTGTTTTGGTTACTGAAGAAACACCAAAATCCAGGACTCAAACATTGGAAATATCAATAAAAAACTAAGCAAAACGACTAAGAATATAAGCTTACTATTCATAATATTTGATTTTATTAATTCATCTTAACATGTTTTAATATTAAAAAAATAATTCATTGAGACGGGATGTGATTTCGGCGAATTATAAACTTTATCAATTACTCGAACTAACTGAAAGCTAAGGGGGTTTATTTAATTATGATTTACCTTCATACCCTGGAATCACGATCGAAGGCTCTTTATCCTCTCAATTAGGATCAAACTACCTTACATTGGTCCAGAGATACCAAACGCGTAAAGCCTCTATTAATTCTTACTATCCCAAAGCTCACATCGCCGAGAAGTGATTTTTTTTGCTTTTTAGGGGGTTTTATAAATGTTGAATACTTTTTTTTAATTCAGTATTCTTTTATCCACGAAATACTGACTTAATTTGTATCACTCTACATTTAACATAAATATAAACATTGTCGTGTTTTTTCTCTGTAATTTTTTTTCACCCCCAACCCTAACGAGGAATAAATTATAAATAAGTAAGCAAGAAATTTTACGTATTCTCTTAGTACTCAAAACTTTACGTTGACTTATATAACTATTAATAAAATAATGTCTAAAAATTAATTTCATTCCATCAATTAAATCCCAAAAATATTTTGTGTAAAAGATTTTCATGTGAATTGGTATTTTTAGACAAAAATATATCAAACAACTGGTGTTTTATTTTATTTATAATAATATGTTCATAAACACATCTTGGAATAACCCGAAATAAGAAATCAAAAATTATTGTCCCTTGACCTCATTTCTGACTATCGGCTATAGAATAAAATGGGAAAACATCTTTGAAAGCCGAGAAAAATCTCATCCACAAAAAAAAAACGTATTACTTTTGTCAGCCGGGCTTTGGTTTTCCTTTAAATCTATTGAAATATTTCACGCCGCAAGCTTTTTACATCGCATTACGTTTAAGTGAGTGTCACACGTAACTTAAAAAGAAAATTACGTATTATTCTGTAACACGTTGAAAGCCTTCCCGTGACAGATAGAACCTTTAACAATTTTTTTTTAAATGTAACACGTGTAGTTTATTCACGTTGAGCAATGAACTTCAATTAACCTCCTCGTAAACTTTTCGACCAGCCAAAAGCCTATTCAAGTCAGCCAAAGTTCTAAGAAGAGTTAATCGAACTTTGTTGCAAAAAACACTGTAAAAATAATAATTAAAATATATGTGGTTTTGGGTAACAGTGTTAACTTAATCGAGTGGTGAATATAGACCTTAGATTCCCAAACAATTTAGTCACGTCGAGTTTTTCGTAGACCCCTGCCTTGCTTATATTGAATTTTTATAGCATTCATCAACTTCAAACATATTTTTGACATCTGATATACAGGGTGCGCCATATTTTATATCGGTACGTAAACATAGAATATATTTTACATTTATAAACCGATTGACTTGAGTAAACATGTTTTGAAACAATAATTTAGTACAATTTAAAACAACGTGCCGAAATAGTGACGATGTATATTGAAAATAGTCGTTTAGTTGTGTTAACTCAACGTGCATATCGTGGCCAACATGGCCCATTGGGTCCACTCTTGTAAACTCCCAATTTATTATATTGACCACTTTGGGAACCTATGATATAGACTGACGTTATAAGAATAAGAAGTTGCGTCTATGTGAGTTGTTCTTTTTGAATTTTAAGGTTGAGCTGGGGAGCGCAGAGTGGATTGCGCTCTGCGCTCGAGGGTGGGTCGGGGAGGCAGGGGTGGGCAGAAAGTCAAGGTTGACGCACCTGACTCCGCAACCGTTGCTCTCGTCGGTGTCTTCCAGGTCGGCCAGGCCTCGCTTTCGGCGCTGACGCATCCTCCGAAGCGCAAACAGAGCCACGGCCAGAAGAGCCAGCAACACCAGCGCTCCTAGCACGCCGGCCAGCACCACGTCCCGCCTCTGCATCCTGGCCTGAAACCAACCCCCATCATTATAAAAAAATCCCTTCTTCCATCATTAAAAGTGACATGTACGTACTGACAGCGTATTTTTTAGCAGATTACTGGCAGACAGATAAAAATATTTGTATGAAACGACTACTGTAAAGTTCAAAACTACCCATGCTGAAATAATTTACATATCTTCCAAGCTGAGCTAGTATTCATGGGTTTTTTAGGGAAAATAGTGTAGTCGGCCCCATCCAAAATCTGCGTATTGCTGCTGCCTAATAGCATTATTTTACAAAGGTTTTAGATTTGATACTCCGCAGAAGGCTACCCTTCCTCGACAAGGTAAAAAAAAGTCAATTAATGTCACATGTAATGGCAGTGTGTTTTTCAGCAGATTACTGGCTGACAGAGAAAAATATTTGTATGAAACGACTACTGTAAAATTCAATACTACCCATGCTGAAATAATTTACATATCTTCCAAGCTGAGCTAGTATTCATGGGTTTTTTAGGGAAAATAGTGTAGTCGGCCCCATCCAAAATCTGCGTATTGCTGCTGCCTAATAGCATTATTTTACAAAGGTTTTAGATTTGATACTCCGCAGAAGGCTACCCTTCCTCGACAAGGTAAAAAAAAGTCAATTAATGTCACATGTAATGGCAGTGTGTTTTTCAGCAGATTACTGGCTGACAGAGAAAAATATTTGTATGAAACGACTACTGTAAAATTCAATACTACCCATGCTGAAATAATTTACATATTCTTCTATGCTGAGTATATATTATGCTGAGCCAGTATTCATGGGTTTTTTAGGGAAAATAGTGTAGTCGGCCCCATTCAAAGTCTGCGTATTGCTGCTGCCCAATAGCATTATTTTACGACAAGATAAAAAAAAATCCCTTCTTCTATCATATAAAGTGACAGTGTGTTTTTCAGCAGATTACTGGCTGACAGAGAAAAATATTTGTATGAAACCACTACTGTAAAATTTAATACTACCCATGCTGAAATAATTTACATTTTCTTCTAAGTTGGCGACTTTCTTACTGATATTAGGCTGAGCCAGTATTCATGGGTTTTTTAGGGAAAATAGTGTAGTGGGCCCCATTCAAAGTTTGCGTATTGCTGCTGCCCAATAGCTTTATTTTACAAAGCGTTGAGATCTGATATTCTCTTTCTGTAGAAGGCTACCCTTCCTCGACAAGGTAGGAGGGATTTTCAAAGCACATCTCTCCAGTCATTTCAAGTTCCTTACTCCATTACCGATCTTATGCATATGATCAAGGTACAGACAGTTTTATATTCAAAGTCTGCGTATTGCTGCTGCCCAATAGCATTATTTTACAAAGCGTTTAGATCTGATATTCAGCAGAAGGCTACCCTTCCTCGACAAGGTAGAAGGGACTTTCAGAGCACATCCCTCTACAGTCATTCTAGGTCTACCACTCCATTACCAATCTTTTGCATATGATCAATGTACATACAGTTTTATATTAAAAGCCTGCGTATTGCTGCTGTCCAATAGCCTTGTTATATAATCATTTTCTTACAAAGCATTTAGATCTGATATTCCTTCTGCAAAAGGCTACCTTTCCTCGACAAGGTAGGGAGGACTTTCAGAGCACATCCCTCTACAATCATTCCAAGTCCACTACTCCATACTCCATATGTATATATATATATATATGTGTGTGTGTGTGTGTTTCGTATAGTATACATTAATCTACTTGTGATTTATTTTTAGTCGATTTCATTGTTCTAGCAAGCCTTGAGTGAGAGATTTCACATTTTCCACATTATATAAGAGAGCATTACGCGAAGTTTCATAACGGAACAAAAATAAAATATTCTACGGCTATACATAGATGTATTAAAAATAGATTTGTTTACGTCGAATTATCCTTTTAACGACATATACAGTTGGTTTTTTGTAACACAATTTTTGTTATTATAAAAAAACGTTAAAAAAACGCATCAATATTAAAGTATAATGTAGAAAAATCCACTATCTTACATGTGGTATTACGTCACATTTTTTTTTATTATGCCTCCCCCAATTTGAGTTCGACTGAAATAAAGCAAAATAACAGTAAATGAGTTATAATTTATCGACTGCTGATATCGGATATTATTAGAAAGAGTATTTTATTTTTTAATGGAGGTCGCCTCTGAAGTTTTCAGGAGCTCTGGACCGGAAGCCACTCTGAAGCCGAATTGGCAGAGCGACAAGAAACTGCACCTGCATTGATAACAATGCATTCCGAAAGATATTTTATTGCTTTACTTTGCTTATATTCGATGCATTTTATTATATTGATGTTGTGTAACTTTGTTATCGTAGAGCCGGATGGGTTTTGAAGATGAATAAGTATGTAGCCTTGACCTGATATTTGCGACACCTCCCGTGGCACTCGATTTAAATATATGCATCCACAATTTATTATTGAGCTTGGAGCTATAAAAATATTCGGTGATGCAATAATAAATATAATATAAATTTCATGGTAATACCATGACACCTTGACCTGTTATTTGTGATAATTTACCGTGCCATTAGTTTCAAATTAATGAATCCGCAATCCACAAGTAAACTAGTAGCTTTAAAATAATTTAATACTGTTTGGGAGCTTGACAAGTATTTATGTTACAAAAATAGCAAAAAAAAACGTTTTTAAGTAGTACCTTTGAAATTTCAATAAAAAGTTATTCTTAATTTTTTTTCAGCATATCTCAAAATATCATTTTTACTGTTTTGATAAAGAACATTTTTTTTTTAAAAATAAATATAAATAATTTATTTTTATTATGATATTGATAGAGCACTAGAAGATAGAAAAAAAATTAACCAAAAAATAATTCTACACATAATAAATCTTAGTATAGAGTAAGAGTGTTTTTTTTGGTATGGGTCTGAAAAACTACTTGCTTGTGTTAGCATTGAAAGGATTGGATAACAATACTGAAGGCTCACAGCAGAGCAACCCCTAGTGTCTGGTAATTAATAAATACTAACAGCTGGTGCATCCCATGGGGTTGATGATCTCTACAAACCCCATCGTGCTGACTGAACTGATGGATGAACTCCCGAAGAAGCCTGAATGTAATATTATGTCCCGTCATCTTACATCCACCATTCATCTTCATCCACTCAGTGTCTAACTTATTCCCCTCTGGTGCAAATAAGTCATAAAATCTAGACGTGAGAAACGACACATCATTTTTATGTAACGTCCAATTAAAGTTTTTACCAAAGGAATAATAAATTAACCTGTCGCATCAAAAAATACTGTTTTCAGTAGATCTCGTGTAAAAATTCAAATTCCATGAGATATTTATTAAATTGTTTTTTTTTTTTTTGTCACTGTGCGTTTAAAATTATTACAGCTGTTGTGTTTTACCGCGACGAGTATAACTTGTATTTAATTTTATTCGCAGGTGAAAATAACATTCTGAAATATTACCTCAGGGCTTATCTCCAAAGCCCTCGCCGACTGTGTCGCTTTTTGTTATCGTTGGCATTTTTTTTCCTCCCCCCACTTGCCTTACATCCCTCTCGTTTATTTATTACCAGATAGTTCAGGCGGCTAAGAAATGAGAAAGCTCTGAGAAAATAGTACACCAAAAGAAGCCATTTCATACTTTTAATAATGCTAGTATTAAAAAAAAAAAATTCGGTCTGTAAACATCAAAGTATTTTTTTTTTTATCCAAACTCATGTTATACAGTTATTTGATTATATGTGTCAGTGATTCTTAAAAGACAAGATTAAACTATTTCCGATCACAAGTGGTAGAATATATTTTTTACCGACCTCGACGACGTCGTCGACAGAAGTGGCCCATCTCTCGTAGTATATAAGTCATGCTAAATTTTGTTATAAATGTTACAATACATCACAAATCACATCATGATATTTTTATATAGTTCAAATATATATAATTTGCTATTAATGCACATCCCTTAAAAAATATACAATTTGAAAAGAAACTATATAATAATATTGTTTTGCTGTGTCTTTTATATTTTTTCTCGTTGATAGATATAAATTCTTAGAAGGAAGACTTCTTTTGTGAAGTTTTTATTTTATTGTTTTATTGAATAACCTGAATTTCGTAACGTCGACATGAAATGTAAACAACATCGTCCATGACACAGATTAAATTTTCAGTGATGTCTATTATGTATTTATATGTAATTTTATAAAGCATATTATCTAATAAAACAAAATTTGAAATGTTAATAATGTGGATTTTGTATAATAAGGATATAAATAAATGAATCCACACAGATCTTGCAGGTATTAATATTAAGCTGTCATGAAGAGTTAGAAATCGTTTTTAAATATATTTTCCACCCCTTATTCCCATTTTCCACCCCAGTGATGCGTTTCAGGTTCAAATTTCTCATTTCAGCTTACTGGAAAGATCAAATCACGGGTCCACACGTATAAATATTTCTTAATTTTTATTCTTGCAGAATTAAAAATATATGACCAGAAATGGTAATTCAGGTTAGAACCTTTTTGGTTTGTGTTTGTATTGAAATAATAAATAAAAAATATGCCATAATGATTATATAAAATATATAGTATATTTGATTTAACCCCAATTAATGGATACAAAATATAAGATTGCATAATCCCTGAAGGAAAAGAATATAACGATATTATGAAATGAGCTGTATTTATTTCATATAACTCCCTCTTCAAATAGTAATACTCTAATATTTCTATATATTATATATATATATATATATATATATACAGAAGAAAAAAAACCGTAAGGATTCACCTGCTTCAGGCATTGTTACCAGTTTCTTCGTGACAGGCTTTATTTATATAAAATACAGGTGCTATTGTAGATCTTAGATGCTTGAGACAATCCCAAACAAAAAATAGACCCAGAAATGTACAGTGTTCTTACAAATGGATATGTGAGTACTGATCTTTACTATATTGTATTAAATAATTATTATAAAGTTGCAAATAAATCTGTACTCAAAACAAAATAAACTTATTAATGCATCACAGTACAAAGAAAACTTTTCTTTTAACCGCACATATCGTGACTGTCGCATATTGAAACGAATCTCTTTGAATAAAATTATGCTCTTGGTCTAAAAAAAATAATATAAATTTGCAAACAAAGAACTGAGGCCGAGCCAAACTGACTAAATATTGAATAAATCTGCATTTTTAACCCTTACACGTGTATTTTATATACAATATGCTTACATGTACGATTCACCCCTAAAAAAAAAACTTTTCAGTCTATGCAGTCTGCCAGAATCTGTTTATTAAATATAGCCTTACGAATATGTTTTTTTTAACTTGGTGAATACATGAGGTATTGGATATCGAGTAAACAAAATAATAAATAAAATAAAATCAATGATTGAGAAAACCTTTTAGGTATGTATAAGGAGAAAAGCAGTTTTGCTTGAACTGTTACGCATGTTCTCCAAATCGTTAATAATGCTTGTTTTCACCGTAACTCCTTCCCAATAACGTATATTTCAGCCTAACACAGAGTAGAAGCCTCTGTAAAAATATAATAAAGTATTCGAGGCATGCCGACCTCACAAGCAACGACCCTAGAACTATATTGATCCTTGTTATTTTTACAAGTTTGACTATAACTTCCCGCAATGCTAGAAATAATAAACGACAAAACACAAATATTCGCACAGGTATGACAAATCGAAAAAGTTGCTATGCAAATAGTTTTTAAAACTGTCGGTAATATTTTGGGTCTTGAAGAGGCTTTGAATAACAAAAGTATTTAAAATAAACATAGTCTCCTGCTAAACAAGGCTCGATGCCCAAATCAAGTTATTCCAGGTCTAAGGGCCACAATGGCCGCCAACCGACCTTTTGGATTTGCATAAATAAATAAATCAGGCTTCGCTGTGTTTATATATTGTCCTAAATTATTTATCTTGCGCTAGTTTTGATTTTGGATAAAAATTTCAGTAGCTCGGGGCATTAAATCAATTTGAAAAGTTTTTCAGCGAATTTTTCAGCGAATTCTTCAGCGGGAAGCTTTATTATAATACAAAGGTTTTTTTTTTGTTTAAGGTTCTATTGCTCACCTTTTTTTACAGGTGAATGCAATATTTTTTTATGATTTCGATTCACTAGTTTTGTATGACGTAATACGAATGTATGGCCAAATTTACGACAACGCCAACATTGTACATGAGGTGTGTCTTTTGTGTGGACGACGTCGTCGAGATCGAGTCTCTCAGAGGAAAATCATATTCGTGCATGTGTCTTTTTTTATATAATGATTAGAAATAAGCATGATGATCCTTTTCCGTGTTCGACCATTCGTAAATTATAAGTGATCAGCAAATCTTTACAATGGAGGTTTTAGCTAATCGACATGACCTAGATGTGTTGTGTGGGAGATGAATATGATTCTGCGAGCTTTGTTTTTTTTTTTTTCTACTTGTGTTATGGCGTTTCCCGCACATTTACCTTTACGTGGACGTATTACTGCTCATAAATCTACTTTTATCGCCATTTTGCGCAGCTGTAGGTACGAGCGGCCATGTTCAATATAAATTGCTCAGAGTTACGGAGAATAACAATTAAGAGATTAATTTAATATCCTAGCCTGCTTTTTGACATCCAGCACTTCCGCATCCAATGTATAACAAATCATTGGGGTTTTATTATAAATTTAATTGATTTTAAAAAAACTATATAGAATTTCAACATACTGAAACTGCTCAATCATAAACAATTTCACAATATATAAAAAATCAATTCAAGCCTGAAACGATGTGAGAAATCCTGAAGTAAAAAAATTAAAGCTTAAATACATATTTTAATAAACTGTTTTTTTCAATATATTTTCAAAAAGTAGACTTATTATTTAATTTCTACATTTAATATTTAATCTAAATATTCGGTCAATATTAAAAAAAAAAAAAAATACAATATTTTATTGATTTTATTATTATGTCGATATATGACAATAAACTGAAAGAAAATAATTTGATATACTTTACACACGCACAGAATTTTTTCTGTTTTATTTGCAGAATAAACACCTTCCTGATTCCCTATTTTCTGTTTATTTTACCAACAGATCTTCTCTGGTATTGTATTATTTTCTGAAAAAAAAATAGCCTGAGATAGATCGAAGCGTGAACGAAAAAAAAATACTTGTCTTTTTCTGGATTGCTATATAGTTCTTGGGTGCTTTTTAAACCATCATTGTGTTTCAAAAAAAACTCTTTAAACCTCCTGAAAATATCAACAGAAACAATGGCATTCAGCTGAACAGCGTTTATTACGATTACGCACGCTCGGAGAGGTGCGCTCGCTTCCAAGTACCTAATTAAATAGACCTCGGAGTCGTGGTCGACTGATATTTCAAATACACGATGGCCTCAGTACTGGGACTTTTTTATTTTACGCGTTTTATTTTACTAATGTGACTTGTTTCAACAACTTTTGCCATTGGCATTTCAGCAAACAAATCAAACGTGGATAAAAATATTAATTTTTTTACACATTGGACCGCTCAATAATTCGCTATAATCTTTTCGCTGCAGGACGTGGTAATATTTATAGAAAATTGAGGTGGTATTTGATACGTTAAAGTTTTAACGAAGTTAGTGGCTCGACTGCTCTATCCAATTTCATCTCATGCATCTTCGTCAGTGGATTGTGTTTCACGATTATTTTCTTCCGTACGTCAGGTTCCCCGTTCCCGTTTCTTAAATCAAGCCGGAAATTGGCGTATCGATTGCCCACGATAGTGATGGGATGTGAACCAGCCTTTTATCGTGACACGACAAAAAAAAAATATTAACTAAAATAAAATAATTTACTTTTAAATCCATCCGAGATTCAATGATAATTCGCATATTTCAGGAATCGGTCAGTATTGAAAACGATATATAAATTTTCTACTTTCAATATGCTGAAAAAACATTCAAAAGCAAATATGTATATATGGAATGTATTAAGGGCCAAGTCCCACTTCTCGAGTTTTTTTGATCATTTTCAGGTCGATTTTGCGAAAAATCGACTGCACTAATCAAAAAAATTTTAATGCAAAAAGTTAGATACATTCTTTCTTCCGAACACAATATATTTTTATTCCTTATAAATTTACTATTAATATGATAAATGTGTGTTTTTCCGATTGAAGTGTAGGAATTGTGAGATTCGTCCGGTACATTTTCCAAGAATCCTTAACATTTAAAAGTCTTTTTTTCAATTGGAATTAAAAGATTAAATATAAACCATGTGCGCCTTATTAATTTAAAAATTAAAAAAAAAAAATCTTTATCAAACTTTGGTTTTAAAAAGTCGTCATTTTATCCAATTTTTCAACATCTTCAAGATTTTATTTTACCCTGAAAATGGACGTTAATTAAATAATAAAAAATAGATAAATATAATTTAATATTTTTTTAATACTCTGTAAGAAAATCAACTCTATCAATAGAATAATAAACTAAGAATTAAATAAATCAAATGACACGATTTCTCCAGGTAAAACGGCCCTCTATTTCTGTCAGAACGGAGATAGCCTCCAAGCGAGCATGACGCCAATTCGTTTCTCGGTATTTAAAAATCGTTATTGGTTGATTTATCGCTGTACAAGGCTTGACATCTATTAAAAAAGATATTTAAGCTCATCATGTCACTTTTTAAACATTAATTGTATTAAATTTGTGCGTATTTTGCGAGTAAAATACAAAAATGTATTTTATTTAAAAATCTACTTAGAATATTTGTGACGTGTCAGCCATGCTTGATCCATAGAGAACGGAGCAGATGACAGCTTAGGCTACTGTGCTCGTTTGTCGTTGTTAGAATTGGCAACATTGCATTGAAAGCATGTCTCTCTCTAAGATGTCAATTTGGCAACATAGCTACTTTGTACAAATGACAATTTCGACACAGGAGCATTTGCGACCGTAATACCCGACCCAGTGATACTCAACATTTTTTTTCTTACAAGTCACACATGCAATATTTTTGAGTAATGGCTTTTTTCAGGCAATTAGTTAGTGGGGACTTGGTTTTACACTTATTTCCCATGTATTAAATCTTAATCTTTAAAACCTAAATATATCCAAACGCCTATTTCAAATTTAGTGTGATATTGAGATAAAACTTTTTTATTTTAGAAAAATCGGGTTTATAATTGCTACACACTACTCTCAATACGTTATCAAGGTGAGAATCAGTAAGTCGATTTCTATATACATTTCTTGCATATTTCACTTTGGAATACGTGTTTCGGGCTGGAGGTTGAGGATGCCTGGTCTAACAGTCATTGGTCGTGTGGCCATATTCGTCAAGATCATAACGAAGTCTAACCTAAAAATTCATAATTGCATGTACAGTGGCGACGGACAGTTTGTGACAAAATTCAAAATGCCAAGAAAATACTCGCTTTCATATACATACTAAGAATCCAAAAGCGAAACGAGTAAATTTATTTTATATATTACTAGTGTCTTGTAAATCAATCGATTGGAGGAAAAATAAGAAAACTGTCGTGAATAATCATCTTGTCAGTTAGTAAATTCCTTCTTTTTTTAGAATTGTGTCCCTTTGATAGATCGTCAACACCTGATGGAATTAGTGGTGATAAAATTGTGGAAGTAAAATATCCACTATCAATATCGGGAACAAGTGTTGAAGAAGCAATTCTCAACAAAAAATTAAAATTTTGGAAAATAGATAAAAAACAGAATATTACTATAAACGTCCACCACGAATGGTATTTTCAAGTACAAGGACAATTGCACATTACTAAGCCTCCAATGAAGAGAGGCACTGGATGAAGAAGAAAAGAAATAACCTGTATAATGTTCAGATTTCTGTCCAGTGTCATATATTTGTTCAATTAATAATAAATAAATGTTTTTGGTGAGATGTGTGTTTTCATTATATATATTTGGGCCTTTTTATTATAATTTACATACATATGTCTAAATAAATAAATATATATATATATATATATACATACATACATATAAGTATATATATATATGTATATATATATATGCGTGTATATATACATATATATATTATATATATATATATATTTATATATGTATTATGTCACTTTATTTTTGTATGTTGAAAACTGATTTTTTTAGAGTATTGAGTATTTATTAGAAATAAAAAAAAGCTTCCGTTTGGAAGAAGGGATTTATCTAACTTTTTGCATTTAAATTTTTTTGGTTGGTGCATTCGATTTTTCGCAAAAGGTACGAGAAAATGATCAAAAAACTCAAATATGGAACCTCCAACAACGGATTTTGACTTCAGTGTGAATATTTATATTTCTTGTTTGGAATTTTTTTTGTAAAAAGGTAAAGTAGTGGTCGATTTATTGCAATTTTACTGAATTCACGCAAAGTTTACAAAAAAATCCCATGGAAATGTGGCTTTATAGCATAATTTCAATAAGTTAAATATGACAATAATTATTTTAAAATGTTTATAAATATTTATTCCTTTTTGAATATTTGAAAAGAAAAATCAACAATATAAATTTATTAAATATTAAAAAAAAAAAAATCTTCTTTGATAATTGACCATAAATAACAAAACTTAGTCCAACTAGAACTGTCATTCAGTTTCCAATTGAAAGCTACGCTAGAGACCTCTGGTGTCCGGGTTGGTGAATGAAAACGGAATTTTTGAAAAAGTAGCCCTCTTAATAGTAATTTGAAGCCAATACAAGGTTAATATTAATATGTTGTAACATTTACTTTATTAATCCTTCTCAAAAACAGGAGCAACACGCCGTAATACCTTAAAACTGTGTTTTACGGAATTAGTGAATGATAAGGGTGAGTAATTAAAATGGCGTTAAAATACTTATCAGCAATTAAAATATAAAGGAAAAGATAATTATAAAAAGTACGAAAATCATTCTTTGAATTGAAATTATTTTTTTTTAATTTCAACACTAGTCAACACAATTTTATAATTTAAAGTGAATTGTAAAAAGTAGGTTCAGTTGGGTAAAAAAATCAATAGCCTTAAATTAGTATCAGCCATTATGTACAGGCGAGACATCTAGCGGCCAGTAGCTAAACTTTTATTAGTAACTTTCACTATTCATTCATAGAGTGTGTAATATTAAAATAATACTATATATTATCTTTTAAATGAAGTCGACGCATACATATATTTAATTATAAATATTTAAAATCAGTATGGTAAAAAAATAAATATAAAACAGCTTAATTGTCTGAATTTTACATATAAACTTAATCTGATAGTTTCTTTATATGGTAAAGAGTAGATCGTAGAATAAATACAGTGTATTTAATTAAAAGTACGAATTTGATCAAAAAATAATGATAAATCATTTCCAGGGGCTCTTAAACATTTAATAAATTTAATTTAGTTGTAGTGTTATAAATAAATAAATAGTGAATGAGAATTTAGTTATTTATCCGGAGTGAATATTATATTATATTTATTTTACATTTTTTTAAATTTTATCTGCCATTTTGATATTTCTTCTATAAAAAATACGAAATACAATTTATAAAATGAGTTCTATCTCTTCTTAAGAATTATTTGTGAAATCTGACCTTTCTGGCTACAATTTCATTAATTAAAAAAGAGATATCAAAGAAATACTTTAAAACAGGCATTTTTTTTTGTTGCTGAATTTTCAATGAAATTATATTATTTATTCAGGAGAAAACAATTTATTTAAAAAATAATTTCTGATTTTTGTGTAGTAAAACAATTTTTTTTACTTGAATTCATATCAGTTTTTCTTAAAAACATAAAAACACATGGCATTGTTGTAAAAATAATAAATTTGTTTTAAAAATTGATTTTAACTTACTATATCGATAGTAAAAATAATAATAATTCACATATAAAAACTTATCAAAAATATGAATTTTCAGGGCATTGTATTCAAGACTGAGAAAGCCTTTTAAAGACAAAAAATTCTTGATATCCTAACCTAACCTTACCATTTGGATATTTAAATTTAAAGAAATTTTTTAATACTGAGATTATATGAATTATAAAATCAAATCAAAGAAAAAATAATTTTTGAATAAAAAAAATATACAACCGCTCATCTTTTATAATCGTTTTTAATTTACAAACTATGTCTGTTTGTTTATTTACCTCTGCCAAAACTTTTTCCTTTTAATGACACGCGACACGCGACACATGACACGTGGAAACTATTAATAAGCCGTCATGTATGATAAACACGCCACGTGCAGACATAAAACACGAGTCACGAAACTCGAAACACGCTACAGTTTGTCTGACATTCATGTTAAACACGTCTTGAAATATTGGATCTAAAACACGCGATGTTTTGATATTTTATTAATTCATATTAAAAAAAAAAATAGAACCTTAACCCAGTACCAGTAAATAAAAAAAACCATAGCAAGCAAAATACTATGAATAGTATTAAAAAAAATTATTTGTAAACTTACTTTTTGCTTGTTGTATAAAAAAAATATTGAGTATAATATTATGAAACAATGAGAGTTGTTTATATATAATTTATAAAAAAAATGTGAATTATAAGATGAAATAAACAAATATACTATACATAAAAGTTATATATATAGTAGATAATTAACTGAAAGTGTCCAGTTATCTTTAGTTAGACCATATGCTTTATAGAATAAAGCAAACATCGTTTTATATTAAGTCTAAATAAATTTTTAAAAATCTCATATTAATTTATTGTTAATCATTAATAAAAAATATATACATGTCCAACAAAAAAATGTAATTATTTCTTTATCAGAAGTAAAATGCATTAATAATCTGACAATCAAGCAATTAAAAATAACGAAAAAAATGTATACACATATTCACGTTCGCTTCCCTTTCTCGTAAAAAAAAAGCAATGTTTGCCTCTAGGGGTTGAAATAATTTGCTACCCCATTTGTGAAAAAATAAAAATAAAGTTTTAGGGACCCGCATTTTAAAGCATAAAGGCTTTATTATTCGCCTTGTTTGCTGATGTCATTGTCTGCCAAAGCTTCTGAGAGTTGAGAGAAGTTGATTGAAGAAAGCTGAGTTATATTATAATTTTATAAACATATTATTTAGGCTGTTGTTTTTTTTAAAGAATATTGCACGACCTCTAAACAAAGGCATTTTTTTTTTTTTTTTTTGCTTTGAACTGAAGTGTTTTCAATGTCTATAATTTTATAACTGTGTCCAATCAAGAAATATGTTGAGACTTATTTTTTCATCGCTGCCTTAAGGCAGTTGCTTCCAACCTTTTATTACCTGGTGAATTTGTGTCATTTAATTAATTTAATTGTCACTTTATTTTTCTATGCCGAAAATTGATTTTTTTAAAGCGTATTGAAAAAACTATAAATTATACTTATATATTTTTTATCATTTAATTAGCGTCCATTTTCAGGGTAAAAAAAAATCTTGAAGATGTTGAAAAATTTGATAAAATGACGACTTTTCAAAACCAAAGTTTGTTAAAGATTTTTTTTTTTTTAATTTTTAAAATAATATATCGCACAGGGTTTATATTTAATCTTTTAATTCCAATTGAAAAAAAGACTTTTAAATGTTTAAGACTCTAGGAAAAGAGACATGACGAATCTCCAAATTTCTACACTTTAATCGGAAAAACACATATTTGTCATATTAATAGTAAATTTATTAAAAATAAAAATATATTTTGTTCGGAGAAAGGGATGTATCTAACTTTTTGCATTTAAATTTTTTTGATTGGTGCAGTCGATTTTTCGAAAAACGGACTAGAAAATGATCAAAAAAACTTGATTATGGGACCTAGACCCTTTAAATTATCGTATGTTAAAATTAAATATTATAAACTTACAGTTATAGCTTTTTTATAGTTAAATGCATGTGAAAATAATTTTATAAAAATTTAATTTAGTCAAATATATTCCCACAAGTGTATCGATTAAAATAAAGTACATCTTATAAATAATAAATTATATTATATAGTTCTGATTCGAGATAAACAAAGGGTGGGTTTTTAAATAATTTTTATGAGGTTTTATTCGTTGTTTTATGCGTAAATCGATTACTTAAAGTATGTAAATAAAAACGTATATTTAATATTTATAACATATTTTTAATATTAAACTCAATTCAATATAAATCATTTTAATTAAAAATTAATTTTCACCGCATTTGCTCAAAGAAATGCAAAAAATTCTCGATTACACCAGTGTCTTAAAATAAAATATTTTTTTACGATTTTTTTTCGTCGTTTCACATGTAAATTGATTACTTTAAAGTGTATTGTATTTAATTATTTACACATTTCACTGAATTATACCAGCTTGAAACAGTAAACAGACTTGACGATCAAATGTAAAGTAACTCTTAACTGTTGTGAAAGAAATACGTTTTCTCAATATATTTAACCTTTTAGCTTCATTTTAATATGTATAAGAATAAATAGTAATATTTATTATTTATGCCATTTGAATTAAAAATGTTTTATTTGCGAACGCAATGTGTTTGATATTTGATAATCAACTTTTAATTCATCCTGTGAAAAAATTAAAATATCCTGAACAAGTAAGCTTTCAGTAAATTTCAGTTTGCAATTCAAATGTAGCAATTGTACGGGTATTTGGTATTAAATTTTTGAGCTAAGTATTTTTAATATAAAAACCCAATGTCAACAGAAGTAATATATTTTTAAAGAGATATAAAATGGCGGATCTTCAATTTGCACGGAGGTCTCGAGGGTCTGGAAAGAAGCCGAAAGGTAAAGTGAGGTTGGGATTTCTGAGATCTCCTTTAAAACCAATTTACATTTAATTATCGTGTCTAATATTTGCTAGACTACCGCTCTTGAAAAAAAAAATACCGGATTTATATTTAAATATCTACTAAGGTGAGTTTATTAAAAAAAAAATTATAATTGTTAATTATTTTTGTACCCTTTGAAATATTAACTAAACATTTCCAACGATTTCTTTATTGAATTTGTGTTTTGGTACAAGGCGTGTTAAAATTTCATTATTTTTTCAAGCAATCCGATCAAAGGCTTCATGGCAAAAGCGCTTACTTATAAACGTGATAATAACTGCATAACAATATATTTAAACAGATTTATTTAAACACTTGCGGTTTATATACTTGCACGAATATATTTATAAAGTTTTTTTGAAGAGTTATTGCATATACAATATTTTCGTTTCAGGTATAAAATTTTCAGGAAATATTCATAAACATGGATTAAGTTGGAGAAGGATCTAAATTTTGCTCAAGATGCACCGCAAAATAAGACAGGCACATCTTATAAAGCCTTCTTTCAGAAGCTCACGAAAGAGCTTGACGTTTAAATTGAAAAATGCTAGGTTGATACAATTTTCTATGAAACGTAAAGCCTTTCAGTCGATTGGCTGGAGCTTTTGATTAAAAAAAATCATTTTTTTAAATAATCAATTTAATAATTCATATCATAAGAAAATATGAATATATTGCTTAATCATTTATGTGGTGGGAAGAAAATGTGTTTAAAATAATAACCACCCAACAAAAAAGATGAAATATGAATGGCATTCAATGCATCCAAAAAAAAATTGATATTAAATCGATATTAAGAGCCCAAGGCTCTGTTTTTTATTTGGGAAATGAAAAAATAGTGTAATATCGTTTAATTTTATAAATAACCCAAATAACAAATACTTCTGATTATGTAGAAAATCCTTTATATGTTTATATATATATATATTTATATATACGTAAGGACTCAGAGTTTTCAGGTTTCAGGATTTTCATGAAGGCACTGAATTTCTGCAGATCAAATTGTACTCTATTGAAGTCTTTTGTAAGTATTCATATATTTTGAATGAAAAGGCGTTTGTGTTGAAGCCATCGATATAGAAATTCTCGCTCCAATAAATAAACATGTAAATAAAAACAAGACAGAGAGAGCAACCGGAAGCAGTGAAAAGTGTAGTCGATTTGGTGATCTAGTTCATATACAAATGAATTATTTTACCCCCTGAAAGATTGAGTACTTGTTTTGCATAAAAATAAATAGTTTTATTGATAACACTTATTATTTTTTTTAATTTTATTATTTAATATGTTTAACATACCAATTTTTCAGCAGTTTCGTCGAGATAGTCGAAGTCTTCGTCATCCTGAATATTCTTTGGTTTTCCACGCAGCAACATGATGGCGGCTGCTTTTAAGTTTTTTTACTTTGAATATCAATCACGATATTTAAATTTTAAGGTATTCACCTAGTAAATAATATCCAAATATACTTAGTATAAATTATAATTTAAAAAAACACGAATTGTTATGTTTGATACAAATATTAAACCTTATATCAAAGTTTATTAAACCAAGTAACTGAGTTAATAAATTTTGCTATAAATTATTTTTTTTAATAAACATGATATTAATGATGAAGAGCTCAAATAATTGGATATTCATTTTTGTTGCTTATATATGGAGTATTACAAATAAAACCAGTCAGCCGTGGATATAATCATAAGCAGTAATTGTTCTCTTAATCTGATTATTTTATTATATTCTACATATTTCTTTCAGTGAAAAAATATACACCTAATATAAGTTTTTCTCGCCATAAGATAAACGCACTATTTAAAATAGAAATATCGACTTAAATAAATTATTTTAAATTGGTTTTGATTCAAATAAAAATATATAAAAAATAGTACCTTGTACTGAATATTACAAATGCGAATCATTTAAACATTTAATATGAATCCTATATATATTTTTTTTTTGAGGTGTGCCTTAACGTCTGAAGAATATTACAGCATCATCAATATAAAAAATAATTTATATATATATATAAATAAAACGCAAGATCAAAAAAAGGGATGCACACATTTTTTTTCTGATTTGCTTGTCTGAAATGAAACGAAGGTTGTTATGAGCAGTTTTTTTAATTTTTTTTTTTAAATTTGTATAGATTGATCGAGTTTCAGGTTTCATTCTGTTTACTAAGCCTGAAATGTTTGTTCTAGCGTATTGCTCACTTTTTTAGTGTTTACGAAACGTGCGGCAAACACAGCCTTCTACTTTAATCCCACCTTTAAAAGAAATGGGTGCGTTTTTTTTACGTTTCACCAGTTGCTCTGATTGCTTTCAATATATATATATATATATAAACAAAAATATATATATATATATATATATACATGTGTGTGTGTATACTAATATCAGTAGCGGCTTGCCTTAAAATATATTTAATATACAATATTTTCATAATTCAAGATCATGAGTAACATGTGTGTTTTATTTTTTTTTATTTTCATGGTTTGCTTAATTTTCAGTTAATTAAACCTATTTTGGACTCACAGCCCACAATATAAATGAATATATGTATATTCCAGTTTTATATAAATCGTACGTGAATGCAATACAACAAAGCAAATTTTATTACAAACAAAATAATGGAAAGGTATCTTTTATCAAATGTAATAAGAAATCTTAGTAATTCTATACGCGGATCTGGATTTTCAATAATAACCTCTCGAGTCGTTCAATTTTCAATTACTTTTTATTTTATATTATATTTCAATTGAAGCGACCGAGGATTGTATTTTTTATATTATTTGCTATAAAATCCAATAATATGGGGAAAACTAATCATAATATCATAAAGCAATACAACGATTGATACTTTTAGCCTGAAGGTAGGAATATTTTTTCAAAGTAATATATTGTTTCGATTTTTCATTATTGATTTGAGGTCTTGTTACTTAAGACAGCAGTATTGCAAAAAATAAGGCTTAATAGTAGAATCGTTAAAATACCATGATATCCTATTTCAGCCATATTTTTTTATAAATAATATATAAAGCTTTCTACAGATGATTGACAAGTAAAAAAATCCTAGGGAAAAGGCGTTGGAAGGAGAAAACAAGAGCTTTTAAAGAGGTTGTAGGCTGTGGCTATATTTAGACAGGAGTAACCACAAAGGTGTTTTAAACTGTGACTTGAAAGCCAGAGCAAAGCTGGTAGTATTTGATAAATTCAAGCCTTAAACAAATACCGCAAATTTCAAGTCCTTTGAACAAACATGAAAGATACAATCTTATGCAAACTTACATCTCTATAGTTTCCTTTGAAAGGTTGTAACTTCTATTTGAAAGCTGAAAATGCTTTGAATATTAAAACGTTATTCAAAATACAATTATCCCTTGTGGTAATTAATTACGAGGTTTTATAAAAACACCTCTTTTCCTAAGCATTATTCAACATCAAAATTTTGTGTTTTTCGAAACATTCAGGAGCTTTCAAAGAAGTAATAGTAATTAATTTTTCGCAGCTGATCTAGGCATAATTTTTTTTTTTTAATTAACCCGCGGAAATCTGCTAAGATGGAAGAATTAAAAAAAGCCTTACAGAGTGTTTATTAAAATTTATATAACTCGTCATAAAATAAACAGTGTTGTGAGTTTTTAGTTCGTTGGGAAAAAAATTGATTTAATTAATTCGTAATTTTTTTTTATAAAATTGTTTATGCAAAACAAGCTTAAAATAATTTTTATGTCTGTTTAATTTTCTCGCTTTTGCTTGTTGAAATTTTTTAGGCATTTTTACTGACTTTTAGTGACTGGTTTTATTTGTGATACTGCATATTTAAGTTAAGTGTTTGATTGATCAATGGAGATACTTTTTTTTCAAGTGAGTGTGTTAATAATAAATAAAACTGAAAAATACAGAAAAGGTTCTACTATCAACTGCTGAGATAGAGTTACAGGTCACCTGTTGAAGGTTAACAGGATGAATGATCAGATAAGTTTGACACATTTTCGTGGAGGCAAACCTCCAGCTGATTTATCATCCAAAGTTATTTTTCAAAACCACTTTAGAAACATCTTTCGAGGGTTCAAAGTTTATATAATATCAATTAATTAAAACATTGAATTATCTACATTCCAATACTGGGCGTATCAAATTTACAGATCAGCATTCAAAATACCTTTCTTGTATATATATGTGTTAATAAGTTGTTAAAAATTAACGAGAAACAAATAACATAGAATATATTTTCATAAAATATACGTTTACTGAACTTTGCCCGAAAAACTTCTGAATATTAAATGTAAACACGCAAAAGAAAGAAAAAAAAAACACACAAGTGTTTGCGTGTCCATATTTGCTAAGCAATTTCTACCTTTGTAGAAAAGATAAAACAATATATTTATATGCAAAAACTATTGTACATTAAAAGTATGGAGTCTTAGTATAAAATTGTATTAGAATATGAATTTTTTCAGCCGCCAATAAATGTGAACCTGTTGCGCGTCGAACTTTAAACCGTGTTTTTTTTCGTATTAACAACCCAAAGAGTGCAATCAAAATACACGAGTCAAGTTAAAAAACATTTGTTTGGTTTGAGTAATTAATAATTAGTGATATTTTATGTATAAAAAAAAATCACTACAGTGATTTCCGCGTGTACGATCACTGCTCGCGGCTGGAGGGTATTTTTTTCAGGAAACACTCAACACAAACTCAGACATGGAATAGAGGGTTGATTCGAAATCCGGGCTGTGTGGCATTGCCTTGGCGGGGGTCTGTTCAGGACTACGGGGGTGTCGGGGTGCTGTGACGCCGCAGGAAGGCTCGGGGGTGGTCGGGGGTGGTCGGGGGTGTTCGGGGGTGCTCGGGGGTGCTCGGGGGTGGTCGGGGGACTCCGCCACCCCTCGGGCCGCTCCGGGGCGCTGGGCAGACGCAGGCTGCTAAATTTAGAGCCTCACGGTCTCGGAATTGCATTATGTTCTAGCTACTGGGAATCCAACACGACGCGAATGCATCCCCGGGAATATATTAATAAAAAAATAAATAAAAAAAATCCAAATCATATATGTCAGAGGCTCCCAAGCGTTTTGACCCGTCGACCCCCTGCATTGCTAATATTGAATTTTTACATTTGATCGGATTTTTGAGTCTGAAGTCCGTTAAACAGGGGTCCGTTATATAGAGGTTAGGTTAGGTTACTTCATCACAATATATTTTAATGTGATCAGAACAGAACGGTTGTTTTGAGAGTGTTTGCATCCGCCTATTTCCACACAGTAAATTGAAGGTAGTTTAATGTCGTATTTATAATTATTTGAAAACTGCAAGTAAATTTGTATTGCTGCATTGTTTGCTTTGTTAATTGCAAAAAATAAAAAAAAATCTTAATCATATATATCAGAGGCTCCCAAGCGTTTTGACCCGTCGACCCCCTGCATTGCTAATATTGAATTTTTACATTTGATCGGATTTTTGAGTCTGAAGTCCGTTAAACAGGGGTCCGTTATATAGAGGTTAGGCTAGGTTATTTCATCACAATATATTTTAATGTGATCAGAACAGAACGGTTGTTTTGAGAGTGTTTGCATCCGCCTATTTCCACACAGTAAATTGAAGGTAGTTTAATGTCGTATTTATAATTATTTGAAAATTGCAAGTAAATTTGTATTGCTGCATTGTTTGCTTTGTTAATTGCAAAAAATAAAAAAAAATCTTAATCATATATATCAGAGGCTCCCAAGCGTTTTGACCCGTCGACCCCCTGCATTGCTAATATTGAATTTTTACATTTGATCGGATTTTTGAGTCTGAAGTCCGTTAAACAGGGGTCCGTTATATAGAGGTTAGGTTAGGTTACTTCATCACAATATATTTTAATGTGATCAGAACAGAACGGTTGTTTTGAGAGTGTTTGCATCCGCCTATTTCCACACAGTAAATTGAAGGTAGTTTAATGTCGTATTTATAATTATTTGAAAACTGCAAGTAAATTTGTATTGCTGCATTGTTTGCTTTGTTAATTGCAAAAAATAAAAAAAATCTTAATCATATATATCAGAGGCTCCCAAGCGTTTTGACCCGTCGACCCCATGCATTGCTAATATTGATTTTTTACATTTGATCGGATTTTTGAGTCTGTAGTCCGTTAAACAGGGGTCCGTTATATAGAGGTTAGGTTAGGTTACTTCATCACAATATATTTTAATGTGATCAGAACAGAACGGTTGTTTTGAGAGTGTTTGCATCCGCCTATTTCCACACAGTAAATTGAAGGTAGTTTAATGTCGTATTTATAATTATTTGAAAATTGCATGTAAATTTGTATTGCTGCATTGTTTGCTTTGTTAATTGCAAAAAATAAAAAAAAAATCTAAATCATATATATCAGAGGCTCCCAAGCGTTTTGAGCCGTAGACCCCATGCATTGCTAATATTGAATTTTTACATTTGATCGGATTTTTGAGTTTGAAGTCCGTTAGACAGGGGTCCGTTATATAGAGGTTTTACTGTATACTTGTAATGCAAATATAAAATAATCATTTCTTTTAATGGGAGTATGGGTCTGATGCGTTGATAGCAAATTTTCAATAGTCAGATTTAACTTTGAATCTCCTCGCCCAGTGATTTCCGGTATATATATTTTTTTTTATAAGAAGAATGGGAAACGCACTGAAATCTCTTTCTACGAAGAATGAAGATGGTAAAGCCATCAAAAACCTTCTTGCGATAGTCCATAATGCAGGATGAATAGCAGGTATGTCTCTCCGAAGCCAAAAATGCTGATATCCCTTTCTAAACTGCACCTTCAGTTCTTCATTAGTGCTTATTCCGATTAGTTCTTCATATAGTATGACTTCAGATTCTTTGATGTAACCGATTCTTCTTCCGATGATTATTTGACCCATGGTGGTCGATATTGACCTCTTTGGGAACCTATGATCTATATTCACCAAGATATATTATTTACTTAGATCGTTTCAAAAATTGCGATTGAATAGAATCCTTTATTAAAATCAAATCAATCTTGTTGAGGGACAAGGCATTTTTTTGGTGAAGATCAATTTTTTTATTAATGATTTGAAATAACTTTATATATATTATTGATTTTTTGTGAAGACCGTCTCACAGGAAGTACGATTTTACCTAAACAGGTTTTATTGATTGATAATGATTTAGTACAGTTTTTCATAAATAAACTCTCAGAAAAATATCATTCTCATTTTTCTGAGAGTTTCTTTAATCAATAATTTATTTGAAAAAATGTACTTAATTATTATCAACTTTTTATAATTTCTTCACGTTGGGTTTATTTTAACACTTGATCATCAAATCATTAGTAAAAAATCAAAGTACTCTTAAATTATCCTTTACCACCTGAAAATCATTATCTGTCTTTCTAACAACCTCTCCCTTTAACAATTATTTGCATAATTGCTTATTATTATATAAATTCTCAGTCAGTTTGATAATTATATTAAAAATAATTATAGTCAAATTGCTCAATTATTTACTTGCTTTTATTTTATTGTAATTATTCATTTACGGTTTAATGATTTATCGTGTTATATTTTGCGATCAAAAGGCTTTGCTAGACTAAAATCCGCTGAAAAACGAAGTCATATACAATTTTAAAAAAACACGTATTGATTTCGTTACAAAAGACTTTCTTGTTTCTTACAGAGTATTTTTAATGAAAATACTTTAAAAAATATATATTAACAGTAACAAGTTACCCATCAACTTGCATTTTATATACTCGTTAAGATAGGGGTAAATATTTACACCCCTTCTCTTTCCTGAAGCTTGGTTGAACTTTAGATTTATATTTACACATAGTAACTTTTTGCTTTCCAAATTAAAGCTTGCATATAAGTTTAATGAATGAATAAAATAAGAATTTGCATGGATATTTGTTTTAAAATCCATCTCATACTGTAGTTGATAATAATGCAAATATTATAATTTGTAACTTCCGTTGGTGTAATTTAATTTTAATTTTAATATATTTAAAACTGCTTGTGTGTATTAAAAATATGATGCTTATATGAAAAGTTGAATCTATTTAGAAAATTTATTTAATATAAATCTGTATAGATATGAACTAAGAAAGTAGTTTTATTGATAACTTATTTTTTTTTGCTTCTGTAGAAAAAGCAAAAATAATATATCAAAGTCAAAGAATATAAGCAAACAGTTTATTTTTAATAACGCTTCGCGACATGATTTTTTCCTATTGTTTCCAATTAAATTCAGATTTTTCCCGAAGCTTTCAGGAAAGGCACTTCAGTTCTGGTACTGCTGAAATAAAAGCGGATGGAAATTTCCAGCAAAGGTTTCCACAGTCAAGACCAAGCCTTAATTATTAAAAACCGTTCATATACAAAGGCGAGCTTCTCAAGGAAAGTTTTCGAGAGAGGAGTGAATAATTAATTATACTAAAGATCTGCTTTCATGTTATCTGTTTAGTATTTACCTTTGAAGCTGATATTATCAAATATGCATCAAACGAAACAACAGTCAAACAAATGGAGGCTAAGTTTTCTATTCATATTTAAATTAATTAATTATTTACAGTAGTTTTAATTTGTGTCTAAAATGCTCCACACCGTAAAAAAATACTGATTTTTTTCAGGTGATAAACATGACATGAAAAAAAATTTTTTGATCACTGAAAATCGAAGAAGTTTCAGAAAATAATCTTCATTCGGATTGCAGCCTTTTCCACTCCTTGTGTACGGATCCAATTATCTCAATATTGCAGTCAGTACTGAGCAATTGAAGACTCTGCTTCAAAACCGTGCATTTTATGATTTGCAGATATCCTGGAGCTTCGCAAGAAAAATAAAAATAAAATCACTTCAATAGAGAAGCATAACAAGATGCGCCTTGAGATGAATCTCTAACTAGGGCGGAAAGGCTTTAGAGGTACTTCAGGAGTATACAAATGAAAAAATAATATATGTTTTGCTGTGTATATGTATTTAAAATATTTCAGACTATATATTTTAGCTCAAAAAGATAAAATGCATACAATGATGATTTTTGGTATATAAAATTTATTTTGGTGTCAATGGACTGTTTTTATTTTAAATTATTTAAATAAATATTTTATTTATATTAAACTCATATCAGCACGAGAAAAACTGTATCGATTTTAATTTATTTATTTTTATTTAAAAAATGTAATAATGATCCTAAATCTATACAGCATCTTATTTTGGAGTCACATAAAGTGTTTTAGTTTTAATGAATTTCTTATTTTTTTTTTTAATATGCAGCATTTAAATAACATCATATGAGTTAATAAATTTTAATTAACTGAAGAAAATCTTATGAATTATTAAGTATGTCGAAGCCTGAGCTAATTTCGCATTCCTTATTCAGGATTCCTTACAGCCTAGATCACGTCTGCTCAAGCCAGCCAACTTATACGTGTAACTTATATCCGACCACATGGCCCCTTCCTTAGACGAGAGCTCATTACAGTTCACCACAGCACTGTCATGTCTGAAGTGGATCTGTTCAAAGAGCCAGTGATCGAGCCCCGTCGTTAAAAAAGGCTATTTTGTGCCAAGGGCGTGAAATTAAATAGGGGAGTTCCAAAATTTTATGTTGACTTCCTAAAAATTTATGAGATCAATTTAAAAAATTCTATATGCGAGTCAAAGCCACTTTAGACTGAAAAAGCTCTTGAACTGCTAAAATGCTCACAAACGGAAATATTTGCATGGTTTTGGACTACTGACTATCAATACTTGTTGTTTTAATATCGTGTATTATAAATTGAACCAGTCTGTAGTGAAAAATATTTTGAAGTATGTAAAAATACTATTTGGTTCACTACGTCACAAATGAGTCTTACAAATAAAAAAAATAATATTTTCAGAAGTACCAAATAAAGCATGATTTTTCAGGAAAAATCTTAGTAAAAAATACGCAATGGAATAAAACAATTAAAATGAGTGAAAAATTTCTAATAGAGTCGTACTGGCAAATGGTGAGATGAGTAGAGTCACCGAAAGAAGAAGAATATCGCATGTGTGTATGTGTTTCGTATTCGTGGGCTTAATACAGAGCGTATATCTACTTAATACTTAGTAAGTTAAGCTGCTTAGATTATTTGTGAGAAGACCTTAGGTTAATCGATTTGTAAAGCTCACTTTCTTTGGAAACTCTACAAGTGCCCCTCGTCTAAGTAACTGGAGATTTTATTGAATATATATTCATATATATATATATAATAAACAAAAAAATATTTGTATTTTTGATCTATTATTTTCATCAACGATAAATAATTTGTACTGAACGAATGAACGATAATAAAACGTTTTTTGGATACTTAATACTTTTGACCCATGTACAACTAAAAAAAAAAAAAATTCAGTTAATTTTTTCAGTAAACACTACAATTACAAATAAAATCAACAAAGCCTTTATTATAAAATTATAAGGTTCATTCTAATATTGTTCAAGGGATATTTTCAGTGGATTTCTTCTCTTAAAAGAATAGTTACTGCTCCGAGCCAGTTATGAGTTTAAATTCAAATATTTAACCCTTGACCTTTGGCAATACAAAATGGCGGCAGGCGAGGATCCCAGGGGAATATTTATTCCTGTTTTCTTTGCCAGTGAGTCTGGTGACCTGAATGGAGTAATCTCTTGATAAAGTAAGTGCTTCCTTAAAGATAATTAATAATTTTGAACACAAGACTGATATCTTTAAAGTCAATGGTGTTTATATCCAAGGATAAAAAAAAAAAAAATATTATCTCATCTATTAATAATTTCAATAACTATATATATATATATATATATATATATATATATAATAATTTAAGGCTTGAATTTTTATATTTAAATATATTTTAGGGCTTTATTGCTTGTATGAAGGTTTTCATATATAAAATGTACTGATTTTTTTTTTATTTTTTATTCATCAAAAATGATGGAACCACAACGATTAAAAATATAATAATATTAATATTAATTGCATAGGTAAGTATTTCGTGTTAATTTGTTCATTCGTGTGGTTATGAGAAGTATTTAAAATAAATATGCAATTAAAACGTGAATATGTTAATTCGGCTTATATTTGGTGACGTAAATGTAGCGGAGAATTGCTATGTAAAGCCTGTTTTACACATCCTAACAAAGAGCACAAAAGCACTCAACGAAGAGCCATCACTACCTTTTTTTAATTACTGAAAATTACGTCCATTTTTTTCAGGAACGTACTTTATTTTAACTCAATTCAAGCGCCGATGGAAATGGATAAAAATGTTAAAAACAGATTTTTTTCACTAACACAGTACAAAATTATTGAAATAATTAATAAGCGATACGGTTTTCTTGAGTTGCTTATATATTTTATTAAAATTTAAATAATCAAGCAAATATTTTGTTATAAAGCAGCCATTTCGTATTAAATATATCAAAGATTGTTTAGTGTACAAAAAATCAAGTTGTGTATTTTTAATTTTTTTTTAAATAACTGAGTTTACATTTTCGGTGCAACAGGTAATTAATTTATAAAAATAATTCAGATATAGGTTGATATTAAATTAATATAAATCTAGCACTGTTAGTACAAAAATATTTAAATTATGATTTATTATTGGCATTATGAAAAGGTCCAATGTTAAAAGAGGCACTGCCTCTGAGCTGAGTAATGTATTCGTTTTTCAGCCCTGAAAGGTGAATCCCAAATGAATTGAGGCTGTAGAGCTTTATTTAAAGTAATTTTTTACTGTCTACATTTAAAATCTAAAAAATAATTAAATGTACTCATTCGTAACTATATAAAGTTGTATATTTTAAAAAATAACGCTGTTAGTCTGTAATGTAGTCGAATTAGAAATACTGGCTCAAGTTTAGTAAAATAGTCACCAACCTCTTCTGAGGAGAGGCACGCGGAGAAGAAGAAAAAAATATGCTATAAATGATACTAATATTCATAAAAATTGTTTTCAACAATAGAAAATAATATATATAAAACTCTAATACAGGTTTCTTACCTTTAAAAACTGTAACCGCCTGCAGACCTTAGTCGAAAGTTGCGAAAATACTTAAAAAACAAATCAACACACAATCACAATCAACCAATGTCGGTGGACATCATTTTTGGTTGATTTTCACAATAAACACAAATCAAAACTACTTAAATACTGAAATACTCGACACTTTTCACAATTTCAACACTGAACAATACACTGGACTACAGCAACCTGAAACACAAGAAAAAAATCACTGTTATTAATTATGTTACGATTTAAATTAAATAATATAATGCTTATTACGAGTTTTTTTATAAATCACCAACACCAAAATAAAATAAATTATTCTTTGTAAAAAAAACCGTCTTTTATAAAAGCTTTGTCATTTAAAAACTTTTCCTTTGACAAAATTATAAAGAAAAGCTGTCTCACATTTTCTTTTAAAAACGTAACAATGTGTTTTTAGAGTTTAATGCAAGATGAAATATTTTTTCCATTAACACCTGATAATGGCGATGGTGGTTACGAAACTAGTCGCGTTTTTTATTATATAATAATACATTTATTTAAACAGGTTTTTTTAAATGTCTATTTGTTTCAAAACACAACAAAAAAACATATTGATTATAACTTGAAGTTGTCGCATCCCTTTAGCAGATTTTTTCAATGATTATTCATGAATAAGAATATCCGGAAGAGGTATCCTGAAAACAAGAGAATAAGGGGGTTGTGTTTTTTGCGAAGGGATGAGATCATCAAGTAGATTCGAGCGATAAAAAAAGAAAGGAAGGCTTTAGAAATCATTGTGAAAGGGTCATCTTTCAGCAGTGGATCGATGGTGAAAAAATATCGAACATGCATTTTTTTGTGGATTTATTCTAATGAATTTTAACTTAAATTGAAATCAACTGTGAACCCAATTTTAATGATGAAAAATATATATAATTTATATACACAGTAAACTAGTTTAATTTGTATTATTTTATAGATAAAAAAAAACAATATTGTGTAGCTTAATGGCAAGGATATTACAACTATTTTTTTTGTTTTGCCTTTCACCCACAAAACGTGATATCCTAAGAATATATGATTTACATACAGTAAGTAGTAGTTTATAATTAAAATATTTTTTTTTCTGTTGTATTTATTGCAGTATTGAATTTAAAGAGTGTTTTTTGTTTAATGATAATTTTTTTATAAGCATTCACTATGTATTTTTTTTAAATATTGATAAAAAAAACTAGACATTGGTTAGCAAAGTCTTGCATCAAAGGTAAAATGTCAAAGGTTCACGGTCATACAATGTCAACAAAATATATATTTTACTTGAAAATTCCCCTATCGGTCAGTAGCTGATGCATTTTCGAAAAAGGTTTGCGTCTGGGATATGTTACTCTATAAATGTATCGAATTTTTTTTTTACAATAAAAAAAAATTAAGCAATTATAATATGTCGCTTATCTCAAACTCAATGATTATTTATTTTTTTTATTTAAGAATAAAAAATATATAAAACCTGTGGTTATATTGTATAAGTAGCTATTCAAGCAATCATAAAAGCTTTAAGTTTTTGTCCATAGATGGATAAATCATTTAAATGTTTATTTTTTATTGAAAATACTTTATAAAGTATTGCAGAAAACATTTATTTTAATTCATTATAAATGCATAATATGATGTTATAAATATTAAATGAATTTTTTACATAAAAAATAACACTCTAAACTACGCAATATACAGTTGTGAGTACATACATCCAGTATTGCTGTACTGTTACACCGGCTGGTTGACATTAGTGTTTAGCAAAGCATTCAAGCGAAGGACTGCGTGCGTTGGGGGAAATCATAATTTTCAGTAGAAAATCCAGCTCAAAATTTCGAGGGTATTCAACCAAATGAACATTTATTTTTCAGGTCGTATCATTTGTAAACAAAGCGAAGATGAGTTGGACTGCTAAAAGGTAGTTTTTAATTAAAGTTTTTTTTTAAGTGCCCTGAACAAAACTAACGTCTTTAATTAAACCAATCGAGGATAACTACTTCAAATCAATGATTGATTCAAAGCTTGATAAAAGTAAAATATCCAATATTTTTAATATATTAAGTTGTTTCATGTAATGTATGTGTGAAATATTATTAAAATAGCATATTTTGGAATTCTCTCATTCTATGCATTGCTTCATTTAATTAAGTTGAATAATTCAGTTTCACACTGTGCCTATTTAGCACTTCAGTTGCCAAGTGTTTTACGTTGCCTGCCAACAGTTCATGCCAATAGCTGGATAAGTCCAACAAATTTATGTTTCAATATAAATTCAACAAGTTAAATATACATGCTATTCAAAACTTTTACTCAAATCTACAAATTAAAAAAAATCTTTATCAAATATTTGTTTTATACCAAAAACAGTTAAAAACTCAATGTTTTGGTTTTCAGAATTTATATTTAATAATACAAATTGAAATAAACATTTTCTCTGAACTAAAACAATTTCCTAACAGGATTCAAGCAAATTTAATTATTTTTGTTGATTCTTTAACCACCGCGATAACAAATTTCACAATTTCAATATTCAATTGTAGTGAACCGTAAACAAATGTAAACCAAATAATTATTAATACACTTTATCCAATTACGTAATTAAATAACATCAGTGTTTATATTTTAATGAAAATTTTATTTAATTTCGATGCTTATTTAAAATAAATAAAAACACTGTAGAAAGTCACTAATGAAAGTTTTGTTCTACAATAGATTTCAGTTCAGTTTAGCTTAATCGAATATATAATAGTTATAATTATATTTATGAATTGCAGTGAGTCATTTAATTTCATTAAAACAGTACAGAAAAGCTGTTAACTTATTATTTGTTTTTTAATTTAAAATCCATTAGCAAAGAATTTTTAAAAGTTACGAAAACTATTAGAAAGCAGTTTAACGAGGAAAGACACAAAATAACTGACTTTGAGCTTTTTCACTATTCAGGTTAGGTTAAGTGTGATTTTATCAATAGTAAAGCTTTAGCATAAATACTAAAAAGTATATTAGAGTAATTTACTTCTAATGCAATCTAATTTTGAGGTAAACACTAAAATAAAAAATTAACACAAAATTACTCAACTAAAATATTTGTTTGTATCATTTAAAAATATGATAAATACAAATCACATTTATATAAAATAAAACAATCCTGTTGTTCATAAATATAAAACAGAAATGTTTAATAAATAATTGAAATTTCATTTATAATGAGCTTTCAGTGGAAGTGGATAAAAATGAAAAAAATAAATTTTAAAAATTAACGATGAAGTTAACAAAAACGAATGAATATTATCGCTGAATCCGACATCTTGTAAAAAATGTCGTATGATTCTTGTCCTACCACAGAGCATGCTTTATATAAACCCACGTTCATCCCCCGAGGGTTGTTCGAGACATTATTAAGGTTCATTGTTGAGCACTCATGTCGTGATAAATCGTGAAGGACTTCTGGTTTTTTCATTACGGCGACTACGTGACTCCAGATATGACTTACTTCGTTACAAACTACGAGAAAAAAAATTATTTATACGAAGAATAAACGGCTAAACACAGTAATATTTATTTATTTATTTATTAACGATTTATCAAAATATATCTCCGCGAATAAAAATATTTTTTCAAGTGATTTGTGAGTAATCTAATATGAAAAGATGTTCATGGCTGATATAATTTTAAACGGACATGTGGAGCATTTTAAAATTACTCAAATTACTGAAACCCGTTCGGATATGAAGCTAATTCGGAATTACTCTAAGGCTTTGTCGCTGGGAGGTTGCCTCGGGTGGTTTGGCTTCAGGGAAGTACGTGAAAATACAAGAGAGCATATTATAAAGGTAAAAATACAAATTCCGCTCTCAAAGGTTTTGTATGTTTTTCCAGGCTGCGCGATACAAAGAGTTTTATTGTTTTATTTATAAAAAAAGGGTACTTTTTTACTATCCTGCATGAAAATTTGCTTAATGTATATTTATAAAAGTACGTAAAAATCATTATCATTACTAGTCACTGTATGCAAAATTAAAACGTTACTCAAAAATATATTTTTTGGTTATGCGATTTTTTTAAAAATTAAATATAACCTCGGTTGAATAAATAAAATAATAAAAGCAACGTATTCGAAGCTAAGAAATATTTTATTATTTATACAGCAATACGAACACGCACTGGTCGTTTCCATTCATGTCGAAAAATGTATGAAAAAATTATCGTAAAATGAAAGCCTTTTATGAGGCAACCCCTACGGCATTATTGACGTATTGTTTCGAAGGGTATTTTTTATTAAAAAATTTATCAGATTACCGGAAATGAATCTGAACAAATAAAAAATTGTATTGGCACACTCAGTTTTTTTTTTACGTGCGTGATATTATTTAAACAGTTAATACTCTTAATATATATTTATAATATTTTTTTCAGCGTCTGTATTTTTGACCTGTTTTCTGTGTTTCAGGACGACGAACTGGATTCGGGATTATTCGGCTAAGATCGGAAATCCTCGGCGCCGCAGTATTCTGCAACTACCTTGTATATAATCGCAAAGCACTGCGAAATACCTAGCATCCCTTTTAATATAAATATGTATATTGCATGTAATTTTCTATGCATACTATCGCAAACTTATATAAAAATATTATACTACAAAAACATATTTTTTAAATTTCAGGTTTTTCAGGAAATTTTTCAGTTGTGGTTGGATTTACTCCAAGGTACTAAATCTACTGTAATTTTCGTGTTTTTCACTATAAATACGTTGGTTCGAGAGTAGTAACATGAAAAATAAACATCCTCTTATTATACCATCAACCCTTGAGATTCCGGGGTGGTTTTTGGCTGGCTCGGTGTGCCTTTAATAACACGCAGTACGTGCCGAGCCAGACACGTAAGAAAATTTATTACTCGGTTAATGTATGGGAAAAATTTATAGCTGGGGTAACACTACTTGTTGGTACGACGGTTTTGTAAAGATTTATAACTTATTTGTGGAACTAGGAGACAATATAGAAAGGTCAACACACAATGAATCTATACACAAACTTTGTTATTTTTTAGTAAAAAAATCTCTGTTAGTATATGCATAAATCGCATTTCAATTTACTTGCTAAAAGTACTGAATTTTTTGCGCAAAAAATTCTTAATTCTCAGCATTAATAAATAAGTTGAAAAAAATATATCAAGCTTTTTCGTTTTAGTGGAAGTAAATATTCTGAAGAATATACAACCTCTTTAAGCATTAAGCTCTACATAAATTATTCGTATTAAAAAATAATACAAACAAATAGCATTTTTCATTGTTAGTACTTCCGTTTTTCACAATTTATAAAAAATTTAATTTTTTCAAATCTTATAATATTATTTAATAATAAATAATGGTTAAAGGCACATTTATTATATTTCGGAAGTCTGAAATTTATTTTTTTATTTTCAACGTAGTCATCAAATGGAGATGATTGATAAGTTTGACAATGCCCTTTAAAGGCAAAAGTGTTCATAATATAATAATAACCCTTTTTTGCATATTTATAAAATAATATTATAAAAAAATAGCACCTCTTTGATAAATATGAATATATATATATATACATATATTAATTTTGTATTGTATGGGAAAGCTAGCCACTTTTAATAATAATTCTATAGTAAAATATACTCTAGTCGTTTAAACGCCAGTCGGCAACAAAAAGGTGGTTAAGGAACGTGTGTTTATTTAATTTATCAAAACCTTCGTTACTGAAAGTTTAAGCCCTGACTTAAAGAATCAGTAATATAAGCCTTCTTAGAAACGTATATATATATTTAATTTTTAACGAATTAACGTATTAAATACGATGATAATTGCATTTTTACTCAAAAGATTTTATTACATATTACACAATCACGTTGGTAGTAGATTGCTTTGAAAAATCCGTTAAAAAGGGATTCAAATTGGAGACAATCAGTGATTTAAATTTGACGTTAATTTATTTATTAGATTACGAATTCAAAACGTGCTTTTACAATCCTGATTCTCGATTAGATAAAAATTAAGCCAAATTTCTTTCGAATGAAACTTTGCGAGCTCTCAATTTGCATATTTTATCAATTAAACTTGTAGAGTTCCGCGGAAATCTTTTTTCATTTTTTTGCCCATTAAAAGAAAATTTCATTTTTCACATTTCTTAATTTACAAAAGAACCCATTGTACTTATTTGTATTTTTTTTTATCCAGAAAAAATGGCATTTTTATTTATGACGTTGACAGTTTACTCTTTGTTCGGTAAGAAACTTTGCATAAAAATATATTTTTTTTTAGCTAAACATAACTTTTAATAAAAAAGTAATGTCAATTAGTTGTGCCTTCGTTTCTCGTAATATTTTTTTTTTCAAAGGTTTTTGTTGTTTTGAATTTCACACGGTGAAAAATGTGTGAGATCATTCAGTCGTATTCACAAATTGTAGCATATTAAATTTATGTATGTTTGTAGGCTTAACCCCTGCTCTTTTTTCCTTTTATTCTGTTTCATAAATATACAGAAAAATCTTGGCCAGGCTTGCTCATTACTAAAAACACAACAAAGCACCGTTTAAAATTATCTTAAAAATATGCTGATGTTTAATGCCAAGGAAGTCACAAGTTGAGTTAAGCATGTATTTCATTTTTTGGGACTCTATTCGAAATATCAATACACAAAAATATTTCATTTAATATTACAAAATGAAATATGTATGTGCTAATTTTCAGCAGCGAACTGTTTGACATTCTGAAAGAGAATTAGTTCCGGTTGGGCGATTACTTTAAATATACACAGAACTAAAGTAAACAACGCAGTCAAACGGAAATAACACATATATGTTATTTCCGAGTGGAGTCAGTGAAAACTGAACAACCTTAACAATGAATATATCAATAAGGGATAACTCATTCAGAACATTTTCAGGTGTTTCAGCACTCTACAATTTTTTTCAGCAATAATGTCAATTTTTCAAAATCACCCTATAAAACTTAACTGAACAGCTTGACATTCATAAATTTAACGAGGAATATATCAATACGGGATAACTCATTCAGAACATTTTCAGATCTTTCAGCACTTTACAATTTTTTTCAGCAATTATATCAATTTTTAAAAATCAGCTATATAAAGTTAAACTGAACAGCCTGACATTCCTTAATTTATCGATTAATATATCAATACGGAATAACTCTTTCAGAACATTTTCAGATCTTTCAGCACTCTACAATTTTTTTCAGCAATAATGTCAATTTTTCAAAATCAGCTATATAACGTTTAACTGAACAGCCTGACATTCCTAAATATATCAATACGGTATTCATTCAGAACATTTTCAGATGTTTCAGCACTCTACCGTTTTTTTCAGCAATCAAAATCAGTTCTGTAAAATTCAACTAAATAGCCTGACATTCCCAAATTTAACGAGGAATATATCAATACACGATAACTCATTCAGTACATTTTCAGATCTTTCAGCGTTCGTGTCTAAGTTTCAAAATCAGCTCTATAAAATTTAACTGCGTTTTTCCTTCATATTTGAATGAAAAATAAAAATAAAAAAAATCCAAGGTAAAAACTGAACATAAGAAAAACGCCGATAAAAAGCAGTGATGGATGCATGGCGTGCAAAAAATTGTGGTACTGGTGACATCAGGGATGTTTTATTTTGCATTAAATAATTGCAAAAAAACCCATAAACTCAGCTCCACCCTAATTATTTATAAGCAATGCTTCAACCCTCTTTATTTTTTAGATATTTTTTTAAATACTGTAATATTTTTGGTAGTTTATTTTATTAATTTAATTTCACGTGCAGTCTTTTACTTTTAAAGAGGTTCTGTGAAAATATTATCGAACTGTGCCAACCCTTCGAAGGCTTTTACCCTCGAGGGGTTGCAGCTTGCATGGCTGCATTATTTTATATATTCAACGTAAATTTAACAAGTAGGTCAGGTTGGCTTTGACTGCTTCGAAATAGTGTAAACAAGTTGTAATGGAAAGAAAAAAATTACACTGACGGTAAAGGTATATTTTATTTAATCTTTTTAATAAATATAGAAAACACATCATTTTATATTGAATTATTAAAATTTTATTAATGTTATAAGAGCTAAGTGTATTTTACTGACTGTGAAATTTTAAATTATGATGTTTTTTTTTATCACATGAAGTCGAAGGTAAAAAAGCTTTTTTTAACAAAAAAAACATGTGATGATGGTGTTAGATGGACTCACACAATAAGGCTGATAATTTTATTTAAAAAAAAACATTGTGGTTGTATTGCTGGCATTTAATTCACAGTATATCGAATGCTATGTTATAATGTGCTATAAATTCCATTTTATGGGGAACTAAATCCTACAGAAATAAAAATCAATGGCCTTTAATGGATGAAAATTGGATGGTAATTTAAGATCTGTAGCGGATAAGAGAGTTATTCTGATTTAATATTTATTTTCATGTTAGAGATTTTTTTTGTTATCAACGATGTATTGAGTGAATACAAAAAATAATTTATTAATACAATTACCATGTTTTTTACAAAAAAATATATATTTAATTTAACAGCAGGTATTTTATTATTAAAAGATTTATATAAAACGTTTAATATTATAATTTGGGTTGAAACCTTTGTACTGAAACTGAGATCGTTTGGGGGTATGTAAATCCACAAAGACACTAGCGTATATATTAAATTGAAAATAACAAGGCTGCGAAGTAAGGCTTTGTTCAGGAATATTGAAAATTACACAAAACTCTTATCAAAAATATTAACTGTAAGATACAAGCAGTAAATTTATATTGTATTCATTATATCACATGTATAATAAAATAAAAATCACCATTGTGTCTTCAACTGATTTAGACAGACAACAGGTAGGCAGTTTATTTGTATTTCCTTTTTGGATCCGAGCCAAATACGAGAGGAAAAAATCCACATTTCCCACAAATTCTTTGTTAAATTAACGAAACAATTCGTACAGTAAATTGTGGATGAATAAAATATAAGGTTTTGTGAGAAATAGGGGTTGATATCGTGTTGTTCTTCACATATCCATTATACTCCAGCCGAGGTGGTGAGACAGGCTGTATATTACAACCACACATTGTATAAGCATAAGATTTTATTTAGTATTATTTTTTTATTATAACTAGAAATATTAATACAGAAATTCAAGGCAATTTGTAGTTTATTATTCAAAACCAATTTATTCACTTTAGCTTCTAACGTCTAATAACATGTGTGATACTTAAAATAACTTCCCACACATGCTTTGTATGGTACTTAAATTAAATAATAATAATTCTTAGGATGTTTGGTATGGTTAAATTTTATTTATAGTTTTTGGCAACAGTGAAACTATATAAAAAATTTAAATCATATAAAAACACGTACGTTAGTTACTGATAATAATAACGAGTATCTGAATTACTTTGTTCTTGGGTGTTATGCTGAGTTTTTCATTTTATATTATATATATTTTCAAAATTATTTTATCAAAAATATTTAAAGATTATATATATTATTATTATTATATATATATATATATATACAGTGCGGCTCTGGAGAAGTGATAAAATATAAATTAACTGACTAAATATGAACGCGCTGTTAGCTCATCATTTGAATACGTTCAAATAATAAATATGTACATAGTAAATGAATACTCTCTATAAATCTTGAACAGTTATAAATTAACTGTGATTTTTTTTAACTTCCAATTTAACTATTGACAGTCAAAAAAGTGACAAAAACTCCTTTGAATAGTTTTTGATTAAATATTGAATATATTTAAACTTTTACCCCAAGTGTTTTCTATAAAAAATTCTTACTGTATAATAAAAAGTAATCTTTAATTATTAAATTATCTGGATTAAAGTGTTTCCTGTTCATGGAAATCATGAAATAATTACAAAGAAACTAGAATAAAATAAAGTCTGATTTATTAATATATACAAGTGAAAATGATGAGGCTTTAAAATTTATGTTATAGTTAATTTAATTTCACATTCAAGACCATTTGAATATTTTGGGACAAACCAGAAACTAAATAATCCTTAAGTATGTCTATATGATTGGTTTTTTTTTGGTGATATTATTTATATAATTTTATATGCAAGTGAAGCAAAATATATTGTTATAATAAAATTTCACAAACAGTAAACTACGAGTGCATCTGATTGTACATTTAATTTCACATTCCACGACCATTTGCATATTATTTAGATATTGAAACGATAGAAACCCTAGTATTCATGCTCAGACAAATGTATGCGAAGCGGCCTTTTCATCAAAGCCTTCCTATCCACCCCTAGAATTATTTATCAAGTCATTACATAAATTACACCCGTTTCGTAAGTTCGATACGTTGATACTGAATATGTAAATAATAATAATAGAAGATTATATTAATTCAAAGGTTTCTTCGCACAATCTGCTAAAGTCCTTGAAGACCAAAAATCCACACAAACTAAATAAATCGTCACAGTATATTACACAATTAAAAAACCGGATATCAGAAGTTGAAATATGTTTGTTTCGGTGCTTATATTTTTCAATCTAGCTTCCGGTGTAATTTTTTTCAGGTTATACTACCGTAAAAGAGCGAGGCAATCAGAACCAGAATTTTCATAGTATTTTTTAAGGAAGAAAAGTAGGAAAACAAAAAAGAACCTCAAGGTTGAAAAATTACCTCCGTTTAATGCATAAAATGAGCTTAAAGAATCCACTGCTGGATGATTACGTTTTAGATTTGCACTTTGAGTAATTGAATTTTCAGGTAAGCAAAAAGGCATTGTAAATAATTATGCAATGCATAATTAATATGATTACTTTGATAATGTTTATTAAAACAGTAAATCAAGACTGAAAGCTACTTTAAAATAATTTATTAAGAACCAAGTGGATTGCTTTCAAATGGACATGCAGAGAGTCTTAAAGTATCGAATTCGATTCCCTTAATATGCATTGAAAAGTAACATCAGAAGATATACGATTTTAAATGTATACAGAAATATAAATATGTGCTTATAAAAACACAGACTTTAAGATTAAAATGTGTATTATATATATATTTAAAAAAAAAACTGATGTCATATAAACAAATTTAAAAACTGCAGAGACAAAGAAAATATTTTTTGTTTATAAATTTAAATAATATATAATAAAAATAATTATCAAAATCTAATACTGTTCACAGAGCACTGATTTCAGTAGGCTTAAATATTTAATTGTTAATTTCAAATTAATCTGCTTTCAATTTGTGCGAAACGTTTCAGGAAGTGTGTCACTCGATTCTCAATGAAAGCTTTACATTATGAACATCCGCCGGATGCCAAAATATGGTAATAAACCTTCAACGGAAATTGTTTTAACTAATTGCCATAACATTTTTATATCTAAACTGACAATTGTATATGAAAATACTGTGTAGTTAAAAAAATGTATATTGATCGAGAAGTCGCTGAATGAATCTCCGCTCCTACAAGTGAATCCTAAAGTAATTAAATTGAGCTTAAGCCAGATTCAGACATTTTTTTAATGACATAGTATAAATAAATAAGCATAAATATTGAAACACGGTATTGGGAAATGAGAATAATAAAAATACCAATAAATTTTATACCGTTTCGAGTGAGCAGATAAAAGACAAAAAATAGGTTAAGCTCACTATAAACTCTAGCAATAAAAATATGTGAGTTTATATTGTTTCCGGGGCATATAAAGATAGTTTAGGCATTTAACTTGTTGAAAGCTTTTATAAAAAAAATTTCAGAGATGAAGATAATACTTGTTAGTCTCAAATAGTGATAGTCATGTTTTACTAAATATATAACTGTGGAAAATGTATTTTTGTCTTGGCTGCGAGGCATACTTGTTGCTCAGTAGTGGAAGGGTGGATTTTTAATTCACACTGTTGATTCTGAATAGCAGAGGCCTGAAAACGAACACATGTGTCTTGCCAAGGTACAATAGCAAGTCGAGGGAGAAGTATCTCAAAGAGGTGTGCTTTTCTTTGTCCGACTTGAAAATGAGTGCTTCGTTGAGAGGAAACGAGGGTAGTAAGAAGCGGGTGTTGAAAAACTTGACCGGGTGTATGTCTGCCTTCATTGAAATGTTTTTGAAGAGGGTGTTGATGATTGAGTAGGGGCTGATGCCTTTTCCCGTGGGTGAATCGAGATAATGTTGTATATTTCAGTTATATGAATCTATAAAGAATCAGAGGAAATAATGAAACTAAATGGAACAGCGTAACTACTCATCGATAACTTCTGCAGATATTTTGCTTTCTGCGAATTCTTATTATACTTTTTACATTAAACGATGGTTGGATGAATGTTGTATATGATAATTATATGTGCATATGGTCTTTCGTTATAAGTATAATACAAATAATGAATCTATCCAGTTTTACTCGGTATTCTGTCATAACAAGGCGCAAAAAAGCCTTGAGTGCGATGGACGTTCAGCAAGTATATATTAAACACCTTTAAATGTTAATAATCCAAGTATATGTTTGAAAAATATATATATCATTTACATAAACAAGATTTAAAATACATAAATAATAAACCTTTACAAAATGGATTTTTTGTACGCGATTAGCGAATATTCTTGCTCTACAAACATCTTGCATACAAATCTTCATGGTTTTTTTATGGACGAGCTATTCGACATTATACGTATGCAATACGACTCACTAATTATTATCTCTTGATGCCACACCTATACAATTTATTTTTTCTACAAATATCCTGTAAAATTTTCCTATAGAATACTATAGTATATCATCATCCTTGATTTTAAGAATACCCTGTTTTTCTCACGGGCACCCTTGATACGTACACGATAGAGCCTTTTGAAAACCAACATAGCTCGATTACTTCCCATTGTATATACCCATTAAGGGAACAATAGAACTGTGGTGGACCTAGCTAACCTTTTTTCCTGAAAACTGAAATGTAACGCAGAAATAAAATTGCACATTGAGCATTTCCTGAAAAATTTGTGCGAGTTAGTTTTACATTTTTCAACAAGTGGTGGCTTCCATTCTGTTTGTTCAGAAGGCCGTATTGATCCAGACTAAGACTGTTGATCTGCCAGCGTTCCCTCGGGACTGTTTTGTGTGGATTCACCCCAACTCACACCCTAGCAAAGGTAGAAGAGAACCCCGTAACCTGACAACGTGATAGATTACAAGAACTTTTAAAAAATACACACGGGAATAGAGACCATAATATATCGATTGCAGTGAACCAAAAACTACGTTTTATCATATATTTTTTCAAATTAATTTTACTTAACCACTAGATTAAAGTTTGTTTACCTTATAAAGCAAAAATATTGTTTTATCCGCAAGCTGTTTCTTGCTAAGATAATACAACATTTGTCTGTTTTTACAAAAATATTGACATCCCTTTAAGCAACAACAAAGTCTCCTGAACCAATAAATTAATAAAAAAAATCACAACAGGTATTTTTTATATATATATAACCGTTCACCAGAAAAATGTGCTCTCCGTGAAAAATAAGAAAAGTATTGACTCTTCAATCAACATGATGAAAAAATAACATGAAAAATAATTGATTTTGTAACTTTGATGGAGGAAGAATAAATAAAAATGGATTGCTTAGATGTGAGATGAGTGAGTCCTTTAATGGCTACAGTTGGTGAACCTCTCCTGACATTGTTATTTATAAGGAAATTACCTTGGTAGCGCAATGTACAGCCGGCAGAGATCTACATATTTAATATTCCCATTACCAGATAATTTGACTACTGAATAAAACAAACATCACCTGTTGAGCAACTACCTCGAACCTTTGGAATGAAAACTGTATTTTTTAATCAAACACCCCTCCACATTATGTTGCTTGTCCATGGCTGCCATTCTGTGCCCTGGGCGTAAATAATGGGGTAGTGGACTTGAAATTATTGTGAAGAGATGTGTAGAGAGAAAGGCTTCTGATATCATATCTGCTGCATGCAGCCAAAGGAATATCAGATCCAAATTTCAGAGCTTTGTAAGTAAATAATTTTACTATAGTACTATTGAGAAGCAGCAGCTATCGTTTAAATACAAAACTATGATGTATAAAAGCACAGGTACCCACTACATTATTCGCCATAAGAAAACCATGAACTGACGAACATATGTTCAGTGAGATGGTCACAAACCTCAAAGGTTGTGACCATCTCTTAACATAATATTATGCGCTCATTATTATAGTCGTTGAATTAAATTGATAATGCTGAACTGTGTTTATGGAATAATGTAAAGTTTTTTGATATAACATTATATTATGTGCGATTTTTGGAAAATGAATATATAAAAAAATAATCAGAACTGACATCAATCTTGTGAATACACAATATTCATACAATTTTATTCAACGTGTCTACTCAATATTGGCAAGTAAAAGTATATTGAAATTCAGGTTTATTCAAGTCAACCATAACAGGCAATATTCAGATGTTTTTAAGAATCAAAAATATTTAATAGAAATATTTTTCACGGTAACAAGTCGGTAGAGATAAATAATTCAAGCCCTGTACATCAATTTTATTTCGAGGTTCCCACCAACCGTATTTCAAGTACTTCGTAAAGAAAACGAGGTACAGGTGTGATGGAATATCATTTCCCAGACTTATACTTAGTTAAAATATCGAAAATGAAACGGTAAGTATGAAGTATTACCACCTGTTAAATATTAAATACACCTGTGTGCCGTGTATGCACTAATAATTCAAACGATGAGGTTTTACGTCCTCTCCAATTGATTCATAGCTGATAAATAAATTATAAACGCTTCTTGAAATGGCGCAGCCATTACTTCATGGTGATATTCTTTATAGGTATAAATAAAAAAAATAAAACTAATATTATTAGCAAGGTGTGTGAATTAAAACGAATAAGCCTATTTTCTGTAAGTGCCTGTGAGTAAGAAGGGTCAGCAGAAATAGCTTCGATGTATCCTTTTGCAAATTTACAGGGGTAATCGATTGAACTTTGCTTGTTTACAAAAGGCACTATGTCACCCCAGGGGTGTATTCAAGAACAAACTGTTAAGGGATGAGGCTTTATTCTACATGTGCAAACTTACAGAGGACAATTAAAAAAAATATGCAACATCGAATATAACCGTAAAGTACGTTAGAAATGAAAATCATATTTTCGTAAAAAATCAGTTATTAATACGTTGAAATGTAGAATTGTTTAAATGTAAATTATATAATAAAATAAACAAAACATTATTGAGGGAATATTAATAAACTGTTAACAGAGATTATCGAGCAAAATTACGAAACAAAATAACATCCACCCTCATTATTAACAAAATTCTGAGCCTTCCAGTCAACTGGCTTGTCGTTTTTATTAATCACTGTGCCATATTTTACCTCAGGAGATAACAAATTTTCAACAGTAAGTTTAAAGTAGGTTTTAAATGATTTACGTTTTAAAAAAAGCTGAAAAACGTAACGAAAAAGTCAAACAACAATTTTACAAATATTTTCACAAAAAAATATTAATGCGGTTTAATTATGTGTTAATCAGTTTTCTGCGGAAAAGTCTAGTTTTAATTTAACTGAAAATTTTAAAAACTCGCAAATACGTTACTTGTCTTGATTTATTCAGAAATGTTTTTTTCATTTGCCTTATATGTTATTTCAAGTATTATAACAAAATTAAAATAGACACTGTCGTCGCAAAATGTGATTGGCAGAACAATTCGTATTCTAGTAACGTTATCACTAATCGCGTATTGATTTTGTGATTAAATTCCGACAGCTTCGGCCATGTTTGTTTAGTTGCCATGGAAACGCCCCGGAAAGAAAAAAAATATGAAAGAATAAAATCAAATATGTATTGTTTAAGTAGCCGAATGGCTAGGAGATAATTATTATATTTAATCGTTTGCTATTCGCATTTTAAGGTCTGGCGGAATCGCCTGAAAAATGAGACAGCACAAAAAATCAGTTAAAAATTTCTTACTGCTGATAAAAATATTCTTTATCTCATAGAAAATAATTTTTATTATGACTTTTTAAATACGTAAGACAGAATCAGTTATAAAATTGCGATCAATCAAATGTGATCAAGTTTGGACGTCGCCCGTCGGTCCAATGGCAAATAGTAAATGATAGACGACATTGAATTATTATTTTCTACATCAAAATAAGGCTATATTGATCTTTGAGAAAATTTAGAAGACGGAAGACGAGAACCTAAATTAATTTGTTTTTTAAAGAAGTCATGATTCGTATTAAAAATCAATAATTTTATTCTCAAAGAAGTGTGTTTATTGTATACCCAAATTTAATAGATCTCTAAGATGACATCATCGGTTCGGACCCAAACGTTTATAAAATACCAAATGCACCCAAAAACCAAATATGAACTAAACCACTGAAAGTTACAACGAAGGCTTTTAAATATAAAAAAAAAAAAAATAACCCATAAGAATTGTGTCATAATTGGGAGCAATTTTTTTCAATCCAAAGGTAAAATATGACGCAAGTGCAAATTTTTTAAAGTATTTATTTTTTTTTTTTTTTTTGCTTGTATGAAACGCACGCCACTGGTAGAGAGTTATCGAAAATAATAAATTAATAAGAAAAAAAATCAGACCTGTGCTGTAGCCGGAGGATTCAGAACGTGATCTGCCTATTGATTTCGTCGATAATTTTCGTGAAACATGTACCTTGCTAATACGTGACCCGTCGTTTGCAATCTTGTTCATGTGTCCCAGCTTCGTGGGATTATCCACCCGATAAAATGTAGCCTACATATCACATCTCTATACACAGCTTTTACTATGGTATAGAAAATTGATCACATCTTATTCCTTCTGCAGCTAGCTGCATTAAACTCAACAAAGATTTGTTCAGTGAAAAGTTCACCAAACTTTTTTGAGGAGAGACACTCGAAGAAGAAGATTTATTATTGAATGGATTCCTGTTCTTGGCTTATATTTTTTATACAGTATCTCAAGATTTATGGTATAGATAAAAAATACATGCAAAGCACCTGAAGCTATCAGTGCAAAAAGAATACGTTGGGATCATAAAAAAGAAATATCTCAGTTTATTTTCACGTTCTCTTATTCTATTTCTTGTTCCCTACACTGGCAAATTCGGAAGGACTTATTTTATATTTCAGTGCTACTTCAACCCATATATATTTTTTAAAAATACATATTTAAAACGTTGCCTTAAAATACCATACATTTGGGTTGCCTAAAATAATATATATATATATAAATTAAGAACTCACATTATATCAGTTAATGTATAAAAAATACGTATAAAAATTAATGAAAATACTAAGATGCAAATGATGTATTATAAAACGTTAACTATTTTATTTTCTATAACCAGGATTAACAAAACAGTGATGCAAAATTTATATTAAATAATAATATAAAACAAATTTTATTTATACTATTAAATAATGCTTTATACTTCTCACCTGTTAGAATTTTGATTTTGGTAAAGTTTCAGTAATAAGTCTGAGTAATATATTTATGTACAGTATCCCTGAAAAAAAAATGATTGCGTTATATTTAATATTTTATAAGAAGAAGGCTTATCAAAGTGTTTTTTTTTTGTTACGTCTTAACATTTTAATTATCTAGGAATTATAAAAGTAATTAATATTTCTCCGCTGTAGAAGATTTCAGCTTTGCTGGGGTGTGTTTGTTTGGAGCAAAAAAGCTCTCCTAAACCTTCTGAAATATTTAATATGCTTTGCCATGCAAATTAAAAGTTTACCATAACAACTTTAAGGCAAATTCTTTTTGAACGTATAGTAAATTTGATATTTAAAAAAATTTAATATAATTTTATTTTTAAATAATATTTCAGGGCTTTGTTGTATACTTAACGAGAAATAAATAGTCCCATGTCTTTTGATGATAATTTTTTTTTTTTATCCATAATTGCATATATTTCTTGTCCTCACAGTAAGCAACTGATATTAATATTTTGCAAGGTACTTCTTGTCTACTTGTTTTTTATTAATTTATGCATTTTTTTTACTTAAGAACCTCTGTGTGTAGAGCCTTTTCAGGCTTGCTGAAAACTCTGTCAGAGTATTTGGTTTAAAGCCAGTCTTTTGATTTGGAGTACAGACGATATTGATTTGAATCCGCAACGATTGGGGGAAATTCTCTGGCGTTTTATTCGGGAAATATTTTCACTGGCGCCTTTTAGCACCAAAAAAAATCATTTGCTCGATTTATTCAAATTCAGTGAACCACCGAAAAGTAGAAATCACGAGGCAAGTTGTCAAAATGGTAGTTTTTAAAATTCAACACATAATAAATAACGATCCTTTACACATAATTTTTTCATAAGGAATTTTTTCATAATAACTAAATTTACACATTTTGTATTATATTATACAGCATTACTGTAAAACTTTCAAACATTGTGTGTCTAAGGTATAAAAATTGTAATTGGTTCAATATTAAGGCTTCGTTGCATTTTTAGAAACTTTTCAGGGTATTTCAAAACTACCGACATTTTTTCTCCCCAAGGATATTTTTAATCTATAAAAATCAAATCCCAATAGTGCAGTGTCATATTTTTTTCAAAACATAGTTTACTTAAATATATAAGAAAAGCATTTAAATAAAATTGGCAGTTACAATTGTAATTTTTTTATTATTCTGCGTAAAATTTTATTAAAAATTAATTTAAGGTTATTATGCATCAAAAGCATGTTGATTTTTTTTTCATATCACTTTGCAGTCATTTTTATAATAAAAACTAAGTATTGGTCCTGAAAAATTTATATCATTTAAACACACGTGCTTTATTCTACCCCTTTTGTGTCTTTTTATCTTTTTCCTGAATTTTAAGCTCGCGCATCCAATTATTTAAATATTCCACCCGCTTCAGGAGTTTTTCTCTGAATTTCATATACAATACATCCCGGATACTACATCTTCGTTTCCTGTTATATTTTTTAACACGAGACGATACATTTTTCGTCGGTATTTCTTTTTAAATTTCTATTGTTTAATTATTCTTTATCCAATTATTTTTTTGCTTTTTTTTTTGGTTCAATTTTTTTCACAACACACTTTTTGTTACATGGTAGAGTAGAAAATTTAATTTAGGGGTGACTCGAAACCAGATCTCCAGACTATTATAAAAAGCGCTTTAATCATTTTACTACCGATAATCTAAAATTCAGCCTGAATTTTAATTGTTATATACAAACGTTATACATATATGAGATGATTTAGTATTCAGGGCACTGAACAATTTCAAGTTTTCAGGAATTTTTCAGGGATGATCCCAGATAGGGAAACGAAAACTTGAATATTGTGATAAATATACTGAGCTTAAGAAATATACTTAGCTACATTTTTAATCTAAATTTAACATGAATGTAATTTATTATGCATGTTTTTAAATATGCATAACTGTAAACCCACTTGTAAATAATATATGTTTTATTGGATTAGGAACTCGAGTGAATTTCATAAATTTACATAAAATAACCGGAAAGGCTTTAGAAATGTGATTTTGGTGTATTGTTCACGCAAAAAAGCGACGAAACTTGAAAAATATGTAAAATTAATTATACGAACATTTAAATATGAATATTCAATAACTGTTTTTTAATCCTTGTTTCGAGTGGACCTTATGAAATACTGTTTTATTTTACCAAGCATGAGACAATATATTTTAAATAAACATTAAGTCATGGTTTTTTTCACCATTCGAGACAAAATAATAATGAAATTACTTTGAAGAAAGCTTTATATAATTATATATATATAATAGAGAATATATAAGTAGTCAGTTTCAGGTTTTGCCAACATACTTTGTTGACATTCATAGGTACAATGGCGAAAGCCTAAAACATCAAATAAAACATGAAAAATATTATAAACGAATTCTTTCGGTCAAAAATATTATATTAAGGTAATTATATAAAAACAACCTGTGTTTATTTTATATAAAATTCAGCATAGTAGCTTTTACTAGCAGGTATTAGTTTATACAGAGGGACTCAGTTTTGATCTAAATATATTTTTTTATAAAAATCGGTTTACACTTTTATATTTTTGACCGGTGTATGGTACTGTGTGATAATTTTAACCGCTTTATGCAAGTGTGAAACAATCGTATTTTTTGTGAGCAAAAAAAAAATCGCCTATTTTGAATTCACTGCGTAGATTTATTTGTTACTTAATTTTGAGCCATTTATAATACTTAAAATTCTATACGCAAGCATAAATATATTCTACAGGGGGTGCTATTCTGGAGGTCCATGTAAGATCTCCGGCTTTTGAATAATTCATGTAAGTCTGTAGCTCGAACACCGTCTCATGAAAAATTCCATAATTCTGTCATTTCAGGGCGCCTGGCAGAATGGCCCACTTACTTAATAGTATCCTGAAAATTGCGGATAATATCCTGTTTATTTTTTTTCAGTCCCTCCCAGGCATCAAACATGCATAACTGTAACCGCACCCTTAGCCTGTCGATAAAACTCGCTTAGTTCGTGTCGTAAACTTATAATATTACTACACATAACACTGAAAAGCATTCTTTAATCTATACAAAAAAACAGTTTGTGAAATCAACAAACATTTTTTATATAAATACCTCAAATAAAAGCTTGAAATATAAAAATAAACATTGCATTCATACTTCTGCTGTGCTTCACTGTAGTTTTCCGCGGGTATCGGTTATTGTTTTTTTATTATATGTAGTATATATTCTTTAATATATTCGCAATCAGCTCTGCGTAAGCTGTGAGTTAATATTGATTTTCGTTATAATAATAACGACATGCGGACAAAAAGCTGCTTTGAGTGCGTTGCCGGTAGCAGATACGTCGAAAAAGCAAATAAACTTCGGAAACAGCAGGTGACTGTGACGTCCTTTTACCAACCTAACCTAACCCTGTAATTTCTTCAGTAAATTCATTCGTTTGATATTTCAGTCAGAGATTGGGTCATCATTCATATTCTGTGATATCTTGTTATCCCTAGACGAACAATATTTTTTTTAAATATTAAATATAGTTTCTCTAATACTCAGTTTGATAGTGCCAACGTGAAAGGTTGCCGAAACCGGTCACCAATAAAAATTAACATGTGGAAAAATCGCGCAAGTATTTTTTTTATATTTAAAATAATAACAAAAAACGTAAATTAACTTATTTTCATATTTTATCAAAGGCTAAGTTATTAGTTTAAAAGTGAAGGTGTTAGTTGTATTAATAAAAAAATGACTAGTATTAAACATCGAATTAAGTATAAAAAACGTATAAATATCTCGTATACCTAGAAAATAATTTTATGCCTATATTTCAAAAAATTAATTTACCACAGGAAAAAATCGACCATAAGAATAAAACTATTTAATGTATTTTTAAAAAAATAAATTTAACAATTAAAAAAGGTATTATAAGTACATATTATTGAATATATTTTGTGGTAAGCCTTTGTGAAAGAGGTTCTCTTATTTCCTTCCCTACTTCTCTCACGTCACCTTTACATAACAATAAGAACAATCTCACTTCTCTTGTGTTTTATCTAATACCATCCCTTTATCATTTTAAGGGTCTATTTACAAATATATATTTTTTTAAATAAACTGGTCGCTTTGTTGTATAAAGATATATAAATTTCGATATTAAAAAATATATATTATTAGAATACAAATATTTTGCTTTCATTATATAATAACGTACAGTAATGATAAAGTTATTTTCATAAACATGGCCACTTAACAAATAATCAACTTTCCTCAGCCTAAAACTCACAGGCTTTACGTATTAAACAGACAAAAACGTATAAAACAAACACAATAAAGGCTTATATAATTACAAAACTTGGTTATATGGTTTTAGCTTCGTCTTTCGTGAGCATCAGTCTCTTAGTCCACCGGTTCCCAAACTTTTAACGATGACCACCCACAACCTCTAGATTATATAAAATATTTTTCCCTATATTGCTCATTCATTTTTAAGACGTTTTAAAATAAATATAAATAACCAATGGCTTCATTGGAATCGTTACAAGAAGATTTTCAACAACTTAAAAAATCCCATCAATTCATGTGATTCTATAAAGTAAGTGATGTATGAAACATTTTTTCCTATACCAATTTAAATGAAATGTAATATAATTCAAATCCGTATATGCCTAAAAATAAATAAAACGCATAGTAAGCAATTAAATATCAATTAAAAAGACCTTATAATTAAAACACCCCCAATTTCCTGAAAGCCTTCAGCGCCCACTTTGGAATCCCATGATCTACTCAGGGGGAACCCTTAAAATGCGGAAACCTGAATTAGGCAAACTTTTTTTGACTTCCTCCCTAATTCTGCGAAACAAAAAGAACAGTTAACAAATATGGAAGTTAAATATTTTATAATAAATCTGCGATTGAATTTTAAATTATCATACTTACAATTTATAAATTACATCTTCTGAATCTACGCAGAAGGAAAAAATCTGTATAAATAAGATCCTTAAAAAATTATCTCTTAGGTATTTGGATGTACCAAATACTGTATTATGGGATAAATATTTGTATATTAAAGCATGTCTATTCGTATGAACTATAGTAAAAATATTTATAGGTTAAAAGGTATATTTTTTCTGCTCTAAAGTACCTTCGTACTAATGAGATAACCTCGAATTCGAAATCAAACACAAACGATCGGAATCTCCTAGCCGCATGGCTATTCATAAGAATTATGGTGTTATATGAATATTCATGGGTTAACCGTTTGAATTCCATGTTTTCTGCCCTAATGCTACTTATTTGTGGTAATTAGCATAGCGTGCTAGGGCAGAAGGGGAATGCGGCACAGGGGCGCGTCTCGTGCCATGGTTCATGGGAAAAATCGATCCCATCGAATGCCACTGTGACCCCTTTGCGTTCACATACCTGCCCGATGTTCGCTCTTTGGCCAAGCCAACGTCTTATTAAATTAATTACATGCTTAGAGTGCTTCAACCTGTCTATTATATTATATAAACAATAGTTAAATTACCCAGTGAAATACAATTTCACATTTTTTAACTTCACTGTGTAAGTACTATAAAAATACCATTGAAATATCGCCAAATAAAATCAGCTGAAAATTTTTGTACCTGAACCTACATATTCATAATACATGCTAATAGAGTAATTTATTATTTTATTCTTTAAAAAAGTAGACAAAAACATTTCTCTGTATTCAAAAGTAGGTTATAGTCAAGATCAAAATTCACATCTCAATATTCAAGCAAGATTTTCATAAATGTAATTGGCATATCAAAATACATATTTGTATCGTAAATTCCATGAAATTTAACTAACCACATTGTTATAAAGTTAATAATTTACTTCATGTTAGTATCAAAGTGTGCTTTATTTCCATGTAACATATCATGCCATAGTTTCAATTATTTACCTGTCCAATACAGATAACAAACATTCGTGAATGTCGTAGATAAGAAAACTCAATACGTTTTCTATTTCAATACGCTGCTATGGTATGAATATTAAATAGCATTTAGGTTCTGTTATTTTGTAAACGGTTTACTCGTATAACGATAATATAATTCAATGAATACAAGATACAATTCATAATATTACTTGTTTTAGATAAGCCCAGTAAAAAAAAGTGTTTATGTTTTAATTAAATGAAATCGCGTTGTGAGAAAAAGAAACAAAACAAATATGACAAAATTTTACCTTAAAATTTTACCTATGTAGTTAAATTTTATGATTATTTAACTATTATAGTGTTTTCAAATAAATATCTATTGAGATAATATTTATCTTTAATTTCACACTTGCATGCACTGATTCATTACTTTAGTTGAGTTAAATTCTAACCCACATTATCAGTTTAATTTCTAAAATGCTTCAAAGTGAATTTGCAAGTTTAAAAAACGTTTTATACAGATTTAATAAAATCTCTACATATTAACGATCGTATTGATAGTATATTAATATGTATAGAAAGCCAAATAGATTGAGCAGTTCTGTATAAAAAAAATATCGAAATGCGACCTTTAGGGTGGTTTAATGACAGCCTTAAAGTACCTAGATGTGCTCTAAAAGTGCCTTGTCCTGCTGAAGGAGTATCAGATCTAAAAGCTAGATCTTTGTAAGGAAATGATTATATAATAATGCTATTGGGCAATAGCTATACGCAGACTTTTCTTTTCAATATAAAACTGCGGTGTAGAAGGACTCAGGGATCCGCTACACTATTCCCCATCAGAAAACCATGAATACTGGCTCAGCATGCGTATGTTCTCAGTAAAATGGTCACAGACACCTCTAAAAAATCTCTACATATTTACGATTGTATTGATAATATATTAATATATAGAAAGCCAAATAGATTGAGCAGTTCTGTATAAAAAAATATCGAAATGCGACCTTTCGGGTGGTTTAATCAGCCAATTTAAGACAGCCTTAAAGTACCTGGATGTGCTCTGAAAGTGCCTTGTCCTGCTGAAGGAGTATCAGATCTAAAAGCTAGATCTTTGTAAAGCAATAGTTATACGCAGACTTTTCTTTTCAATATAAAACTGCGGTGTAGAAGGACTCAGGGACCCGCTACACTATTCCCCATAAGAAAACCATGAATACTAGCTCAGCGTGTATTGGTCGCCAACTCATCTGAAAAGAGGCACTTGATGAAGTAATGCATTGAATTAAAATTACGAGGACTTTTCTGTATTAATTCTGTACAGTCCGCTCGCTTGCGATCTCCCTCAAAGCAGAGCCTTCATGTGTTTTTCAGCGCCTCTGAATATTTCAGCCGAAGGATAAAAATACACCGAGACTTGCGAGCTTGTTACTGAATTATTGAGCAAAGGAGAGGCAGCATGCTCGTCACTCGCACACCTCTTGCCTAGCTGCAGCTTAAGGCAGTCGTAAAGCATTGACGGTCGAGTCGCAATACCGACTTTTACGAACAAATAAATTATGAGTAAAACGTGTTTTATTGTTTTGTTCGTTTGATTAAATATGTACAATGTTTTATTCACTGCCCGTTTCTGGAAAATTGAAGGACAAAGAATTGAAGCTCTGGTGATTAAATCTGATACTCTTTCTGCATCAGGAGCCCCTCTCCATATCGGCAATAATCATTCCAAGCTCACTAAAGGACCCTGAACCCACTATGCCATTTTACCCTTAAAAAACCATGAACACTGGCTCAGCGTGAGTATAGTCTCAGTGAAATTGTCGCCAACCTCCTCTGAGGCACTCGATGAAGAAGATATACCAAACTTTTTTTTCTACCTTTAAAAAAATTATTAAGTAACCAGTATCACGGAAATATTGCATTCTATCTACGATTTTTTTGATAAGAAATTAATATATATATATATATATATATTTTTACTCAAAAAAAAAACCATAAAATGTTAAGCAAGTCTGCTTGTTAACTTGTAAATATCAAAATATTTAGTACAAGTCACAAAGCTGTAAATATTTGGCAAAAACGAGACCTTAATGCAAAGAATTCCGGTAGCATCTCATTGTTAAATAATTTAGTATTTGTTTGAGTCTTTTCTTCGAGGTCTTTGAGAGCACAAGGAGAAGGGATGATTTCAGGACTGTCCAGCATCCCTTGTAATATAACAGTCGCTACTATTAAAGGTTGGCGATTTTGTTATTGGATACAAATTATTAATTCATTTAAGCCAATTATTTATCCAAAATGGAAATCAGTTTTTCTTTCCCATGTGTATATATTTTATTTTTCTACGTCTTGCATATGTGACATCTGATTTCTAAGCATTTTGACTGTATTTTTTTACGTGGAAGTTGCCTCTGCACGTGGCAGTGATGAAAAGCTTTCAAAAATAATGATGACACATCCTCTTGAAAATAATTTCACGTCCATGTTGAATTACGCAAGCAATTCCCTTGGAGAATACTCCCGCTGGATGAAGACCAACTTCCAAGTCAATTAGTACTTTACAATGTAACATCTTCAATTATTCAGCCAGCCTCGGGCACACTCGCCCTTAATGAAAAATATTTCAGACAGAAGGATAATAAAGCGAAACATTATGAATTCCCGCGAGGAATAGACTTCTTGTCAACACACTTGTGTTGTAGACCTCTAAGAACCGTTTCCGGTAATGGATTATCGGTATGAAGCCAAGTGATTACTTATTTCAATTTGCGTACATCATATGAGACATTAAAGTTAATCATAATACTGCCAACAATAATTGAAAAAAATACGAACATTTTCATTTAGAAGCGCTTTCGCCTTGTGAAGGATTTTTCAAGACAAAAAATATAGACTACATACTCAAATAATTAAAAACGTTTTATATATTACATCAGCGAAATCGGAGAATCAATTATTTCCTATATAACCTCCAGTCAACAACATCTGAATCAATCTTAAAATATATTAGAAGAAACAGGAATTCTATGATATGAGTAAAAAAAGATGCTGCAATAAAAATAAAAATGCACCAAGCCGAGCCAAAATCATTAATATACGATAAAAACTATTTTATTTATATTATTAATGAGTACATAAAATGATCTAAGAATACTTGCTAACACAAGCATGCTAAAATAATTGGGTCTTTTCTGCCAACAACGTCGTCGAGGTTGGACGCGTACTCACAATAAACTGATTTTTTTATAATATCGAATTGTGGTGCAATTATAACAGTATAATCATGAAAACCAAGAATATTGTATGTATTAATAATGTTATTTTTTTATAATATTGGTGATTGTTTTCAAAATCAGTTTGAATATTTTTAAAAAGTCAATATGTATCATCAAAAATAAAAATGTTTTCTTTTCTTAAGAACCGCAGGTTTAGTTATCAAATATTTACGAAGTCGCAGAAGCAAAGTACACTACTTTTGTATTACCAAACAATGAACATCTCACAGAAAGCAATATTGCCTTTTGGAATACTCATAAGGCTGTATTGCTTTTCTTTTTATAAAATAGAGTACAAGCCAAAGAACCTTACGTTTCAGTAAATTCTTTGAATATCATTACAAAAAGCAAACAAATTAAAACCTTAAAAAATAAGTAATAATCACTTGTTTGTTAGTTAATACGATAATCTAAAATAACTAAATCTATGCGTTTTTTTCTTTTGTAGTACATAAATTATTATATAAAAATATGTATTATTTTGATTTAATAGATTGGTACTAATAACTAAATATTTTTATCACTTTGCATGATTTAACTGTGTATCCTATAAAAAAATAACTATATAATTTTAAAAATATATATCAGCTTTAATACAAATATTATAGATATAGCTCATTTAAAGGTTTTTGGGATAAAATACGTGCAAAAATATATTTGATATTCATCGGACTGCAAAAAAATAATTTAACGTATTATATAATAATAATTTTGTATCAAAAAAACGCAAAGGTGATATCTATAAATTTTTTTACCCAAACTTAAAAAAAAAATTTAATCATGCATTTGACCGACAGTCATTCTCTTAAATGCGTACTTCAAATATAAAAATGGATAATAATCATACGTTATCCTAAAAATTCTCAGTAAGATAAGAATATACAATCAATTATTTTTTTTCATTCGTAGAAAGCAATTTCTCCTCACAAAAAAAAAATTGTCGACCTCTTACCCTTTCTGTAGACAAATCGGTCCACCCGTCTCAACCTGAAGGTTGCTCGGGATTCGGGATTTGGGAAACGGGACATGCGATTTACAAGAAGATGAACGAAAAGTGTCTCGAATAGTTGAGTACCATGTCGCATTAATTTCATTACAAATTACATCTTTGAAACCTTCAGATAGCCCGTAAATATTATCAAATGACACTCATTCAAAAAAGCAATACAGCCTTAAAAAAAAAACAGAAAAGGTTCATGATAGTATACATAGTATAAAGATTACGTTAAGTAAGATATTAAGAAGCCTAAAAGCACCATAAAAATTATATAACATATGTATGTATATTTTCTATAATGTAAAAATTTTGTATTAAATGTTTTTTAATAATTATGTAATATTTGAAATTAACTAAAATTTAATTTAATATATAAATAATATCCATACGAGATTGTCAATCTAAAAAAGCAACTAGCGACAGTATTTTTATAACTATATAAATTTTATTTAACTATGGGAGATTGCTTTAAAAGTCACATCGTCTTAATAAACGCCGTTTTTCAGATATTTATTAAATTTTCAGGACTGAAAAACGTATAAAAGATAATAAATAAATAAAACGTGCCTAAGGAGTAAAAATATACATAGAAAAAACACTAAACCTAAACAACCGCAATAAACTAAACTTACACTCAAGTTTAAAGTAAGATAAATGCTGTTTATCTAGAAGATATGAGTATGAAAAATGATCGTAAATTTTATATATAAAATAAAATATATATATATATATATATATATATTTATTACGTACATCATCATCAGTGGTGTGCGGTCCATAAAAGAAATTTATTCAATCTCTCATACCATTTGAAATGTTTATTTATACCCGAATCTGATACTGAAAAGATACCCGATACAAAATTGATTAAAAAAAAAATAAGTTAAAAATTCACGTATGTGATACGATGATGTTTTATTTCAAAAAAAGCCTTCAGAGGCTAAGGGATGCTCACGCCCTAATTAGAGTCCTCGGGGGTTGGATGTTATTTCATTTTTTATCGGGGGCATATTTAATGTGCTGCCTCGAAAACGCTGGGCGTTTTTATGTTTTTAATTTATTTTTGATGCGAGATTCTGTAATAAAACGGAAAAGCTTGTAATTGTTATAAAATAATAATGGGTTTTTAACTGAGTATGAATTTCCAATCAACCAATTAAAATAACGTTTATGAAAAGTATTATTTTACTCGTTTTCTTCTCGTGCTATATCAATTCTGAAAATATGAGCATGTGGACTAAAAATACAGTAACAGTATTGAAGATTTAAGGCTTTGATATTGCTTTCAGGTATTAATGACAACTAATTTCACGCAGATAAATTGTATTTGAGAATATCAACAGATAACAACTGGACTTATAATATGTATACGATAAAAAATAATGTAGCGCATATAGCCTTAAATAACAAAGCCATAAATTTAATTTAATTTTTAACATAAAAATGTTATATTTCACTGTGTTTTTCATTTCAAAAAGTTTATTTACATCCAGTAAAAAAATATATGTTATAGTTTAAGTTTTCAAAAAAATTACTCAAAGTAGTGATCGTAAATACGCAAGTATATTTTTTATAAAACGTAGTTTATTAATAATAAAAAAAATAAGGTTTATATTTTTACGATATAACTTTTTATGATACATATATGGCAACTCATCATTTTATAAATATTATCAAAAAAAAAATCAGTGGCCATAGGCATCCCTGTGCTGCTCCGGTGTTGCCACATTTCCCGAGAATTTCCCCAGCGACCGACTGTCATTTTATTGCCTTCTGTGGAAAAAAAACTTCTATAGTATTTATATACTGGCAACTTCCACGCCCCTCGTTCCTCCCCCGACGTCCCGCCCCGTCGCGCAAACATTGCATTTTAAAGTTAAAAGTACCGGTGCAGGTATGTTTAAAATTAAATTATTCCCTTATTAGCATAAAATAAACAAACGCAATTTGTTTTTGTTGGCAGTAACCTGGTGTGGTTTGAAATTGTTACATCCCCTATTTGTTTATTTGTGCTGGAAGCCATGATCGGGGGTGATTTGATTTGCTCGATTCTCGCTACATAACGTTTTGCTTTGGGCAATAAAGACAACCAATCAATTGATTTTGTATCCAAAAACTAATTTAAATAAATTGTAAAAGACCAAATTAAATAAAAATATCTTATATATAGAAATTGGTTGATTTTTTTTTAGGTTATTTATTATTCAAACACCGAAATAAAATATGGCGCACCCTATATATATACATCGTATATATTTATATATATATGTGGCGTTTTTAAGCATAAATTTTTATTTAAAAGTAATAAATATTTTTTAATTATGGAATTGTATACACTATATATAATTGTATATACTATTTTCCGTCATAAGATAAATTATTTTATATTTATTCACTCATTAAAAGTGATACAATATTCTTGATTCATATAACTGAATAAACGTTTTGTATTTTGACGATAAATTGAATATAAATTTTACGAATATATTATTTTCTATTATTAATAAATATTTTCTTTATTCTTTGAAAAATATTTATAAAAATCTATTTACTACTTTAATATTTTAAAATTAAAAAAAAAACTTTTAACAACTGTAATAGTACGTAGTATTTTATTACTTAACTGTTTATTTATAGATATATCAATTTATTCCATTAATATTATTTATTTAAAGGTTTTGTATGTCACAATTAATCATTTCTTTAATATTTTAATTTAGACAACATCTTCGACGTAATCAAAAATAATATAAACATAAATAAATAATTAAATATTACATATTTATCTGTTAATGTTTTGTCTTATATTGTTTGCTCTCTAGATCCTTAAACCTGAAAAAAAATTATTTTTATATGATAAAATAACTTCATAAAGGCTTGATCGATAATTGTACATATTTTTTCATTATAACCGTACAAAAAAAGCCTTAATTGCGATCAAAATTCGTTCATGTAAACGTTCCTTCAGGCCTTTTAAATACAAAAGACTCGCACAACAATGGGCGAAAGTAAATAAAGGGAGGGCAGCCTTCTACTCGGAAAATTCTCAAACACAATTCAATAGTCCTTTTTGTATCCTGTAATTCAAATAATCCTGAAAAATTAATAAACGTTTTAAATATTTTTGATAACGATTAGATTTTTTGTCTTCAAAATGAATTACAGGTTACTACGAAGACTTACAAAACGTAATGAGAAATAACCACACTGAGAGTTTATCCAATATTATATATATCCGTTAAGGCTTTAGGGCGTCGAATTTTTCCTGAAATAACAAAATTTATATGCTGTTATCGCGTCTAACTTCTTATGGCATATTTGGTCGCTCGTTGGAAGGGATATATTATATAAAACCCAACCAGAAATAAGGATTTATTCTTTTGACAACTCTTCGGGACGCGACACTTCATCCCGCTGAATTATTCACATGCTCAAATAAATATACTCCTAAAAAACCGTTTCGATTTCAATAGTTTTTATACATATTTTTTTCACACTGACAGTGAGAGTACTTTCGCCCTTAAGAGCTATAAATAGGCAATGTAGAATTTTATGCAGCCTTTATAAGAGAAGCAGAGATTAAATCTGTATTTTTACGCTAAAATGTCTGTTATGTTCACAAAATATTTCAAGATTTACGCTTAAAATGTATGAAATAAGCGTATACACTTTTTTGAGATTTTTTGAAAAATCTTATACGTAACTTTCACCGCATGATATTTGTATCGATTATATACAAAATTCCTTTTTTCTCTTTTATTTTTTTTTGTATTAATAGATGTTTAGTAGCGTGAAAAGTTTTATCTTCCTGTCTCGATAGCAAAAACTTGATTCATTATTGCTTGTCTATTTTTGGTCAGACTGTTGATTCTCGATTGAAAGGTCTTCCTTCTACACTGGCAGACGAATTCCAAACTGATGCTAATGCTATTAATTAAACCGTCACATTCTAGCTTAAATACACACATTTATTTATACATTAAATTCTTAATAAAAGCTGAATATATTACATGTAATAACGACGCATCGCGGCGGTCAAAAAACACAGGTTATTTTCCGTCGTTTTCAGGGTATTGTCTTCAGGACTTCAGGACATTTTGGCAGCATTTCCGGTGTAGGGACTGGTTCCAATTCCATTTCCGACCGCGATGCTGTCAACGGAAGCATTTATTGCCTCAACGGATATTATGGAAAGGGGGTTGTTAATATTATGAACGGAGTGTTTCGGCGGATTTGCCAATATCGTTTTGGTCTGGAATATCCCCTTTAACCAAAAGGTGAAACTTGTCTTTATATTTCGTGATAATACTTGGCTTCCGTTTGAATATTGATTATATTTTGGTAACTAAACTGATTGGATGCCTTTTCATGTTTATGTTTCTAAAAAAATCATTGAAATTTTATATTCAATATTTTAACCCTTAGGTTTGGTCGAAAATTTGAAAATACACATAACCTACAAATATAATGTTTCAGGTAAAATCTATACTCTTGTTTTATTAAAAACTGTATTTTATCAGATTATTAATAACTTTGCATAATATAACCTTCAGCTAATACTAATCATACGTTGCTGGCAAAATCAATACACTGCTTATATTTGATATGTTAACCGTAAGTAGACATTAGTATACAATACAAATTTATATTTAATTCAATCGAAAAACGTTTTATACACGGTGTTCTTAAAACATTGTCAAAGTGTGTAATCAAATAATAAACAAATTTCACATTTACAATGTGAAATTTCATTACAATATCAAAGAGCCAGCGAGGAACAGAGAAATATCAGATATCAAAGAGTACCCATTCCGTTAGAGCAGTCCTTCTCAAAATTGGCAGAACATTGTGGGAGAGTGCCGCGTTTATTATAATAGCAAACACAATATCGTTTGACATAAAGCACTCTAAAAATATAACATAGAAACCAGAAATAATTATAAAACGCAAAAGTATAAATTGACTAGCCAGAACTTTGGTTCAACCTGCGAACAAAAATCGGTCTACATATAAAATTCTGTTGTATGAAACATATTTTTTTTTGACAGGCATATTGTGTATGTTATCAATTTAATTCAAGTATATGTATTTTATAATATATATTAAAGATCATTTGCTATTTTTGGTGTTATTGAAGTATATAAATCTTGTTGAGGGATTGGTGTAGATCCATTTTTATAATGATAACTTTGTATTCTTTCTTCACTTTGAGTTCATTATATTTTTTGCATGACTAGTTTCGACCATATAGACTTGGTCATCGTCATATGCATAACTAAACTGCATGCATCTGATGATGACATTATATGAAGTATAGAAATAAATTTTTATAATGATAACTTTGTATTCTTTCTACACTTTGAGTTTATTATATTTTATGCACGTCTAGTTTCGATCATATAGACTTGGTCATCGTCATATGCATAACTAAACTGCATGCATCTGATGATGACATTATATGAAGTATAGAAATGAATTTTTATAATGATAACTTTGTATTCTTTCTACACTTTGAGTTTATTATACATTTTGCATGACTAGTTTCGACCATATAGACTTGGTCATCATCATATGCATTACTAAACTGCATGCATCTGATGATGACATTATATGAAGTATAGAAATGAATTTTTATAATGATAACTTCGTATTCTTTCTACACTTTGAGTTTATTATATTTTATGCACGTCTAGTTTCGATCATATAGACTTGGTCATCATCATATGCATTACTAAACTGCATGCATCTGATGATGACATTATATGAAGTATAGAAATGAATTTTTATAATGATAACTTTGTATTCTTTCTACACTTTGAGTTTATTATATTTTATGCACGTCTAGTTTCGATCATATAGACTTGGTCATCATCATATGCATTACTAAACTGTATGCATCTGATGATGACATTATACGAAGTATAGAAACCCTGCAAACGCACTGATGCAAGTTTCTAGATTATCCACTGTGCATGATGTGTTTTTATCATCAGTTGGACGAGTCCACTGTGCCGAGGGGATGGGGGGTGGCAATCGATACAGGTGCATGTCCACGTGGCCTGGCGTGCGACACGCTACCCCTGTCTACCTGCAACCCCCGAGCCAAAGCTTCAGCTATTAAACATTCATGATGATGATTGAAACGAGAACCGAAGATGGCATTCATAAATTAGCGAATCTCACAAATAATTAAAATTTAATTCATTACGATCATAAATGCAGTCATAAGTATGAATTTTTAATACTGATGTGTACGTATATGTTATAAAATGATTTATATCACACAGCAGTCATTATTAATATTAATAAAAAAATTTGGCAACAAATACAAAAAAATATATTTAAGATATTAAAATGGAATTCCTATATTTGCATTTTGTGTGTTTTTAATTAATAAAGGTATAATTAACTTTACGTGTATTTTAACTTTTTCATTTTTAAACCCACTGTACAGTAAACTCTATGAAAGTGATTTGTTATATATAAGATATCAAAAATATGTGTGAAGTTGGTGAATGTGTAAAAATTCAATATTAGCAAGGCAGGGCTCGACGAAAAACAGGAAAACTATGAATTAAACGTTTCAATAAAACTTTTTAAAGCACTTTCTGTGTATAATATATGAATTATGCATTTAAGAGATGTGGCTCAAGAGATTTACCAAGTGTTTTGTCGCCTCAGTTCTCTTTTATGTAGTCGAAGCTTAGACTTGAGGCGTCAGAAATGTGGCTGTATAAGAGAATTCTTAAAACACCATGGATTTACCTCGTTACAAATGATAGAATAAAGCATCCTTCAGCTGATTTTCTATGGAAAAATCGAAGGATAAAGAGGCATGTTTGATAAAATTATCACATATGAAGAGAGGCATAAGAGTGGTAAATCTAATTTGGCATATAAAATGAACATTTGGTAAAGTTAAAGTAGATTGGTAGTGTGCAAACCAATCGAGCATTAATGTCACTATTCTTATAAGTATTGTTAACTTTAAACATGTACTTTGTATTTCTAGTACGAATGTTTATATTACAATGCTTGTACGGGTGTTTTATGCTAATCTATTGAATATTACGTACGTGCAATAAATTATGGTTTTGGTGCTTTCATGTTGTATAAATTGCCTTGCTTCTCAGAAGAAACAAAAAATCAGAATAAATTGAACTTTCAAGCGGAAACTTGCAAGTTGCGAGTTTCTGTTATCAGATGGGAATGAAAGTTTTCCCCTTAAAATTTAAAAAGACTGGTTTAATTTATAGAGTTACATATTAATAGCCTTACAGCTAGAATAATACGATATTCAAACATTGAAAAAGCAAAATAAACAGTCTCATCTGTTGTTTTATTAACACTGTGAGAAGAAAGTCATTTTGGTGAGATTTTTTTTTTTAGACATATTTCATCATTGCTTTATTTTAATCTAATTAAATTTATTCACTGTGCATTGTGCACAAAAAAAGGTTTTAATTGTAGAAGTTTTAATTATCACTGCATAAGAAAAAATATTTTGACAGGGAAAGAATACCTGCCCTTTGATAAATAATACAAGTAGCCTTCTGCTAACAAAAAAGTTCCTTTGTTACAGATAAAGAAAGACAAAGTAAACAAACGCCGCAACTTTCTGCACTTGCCTCCATCCCCATCCCCATTTCCATCCCCTAACCACCCTTTCTTCTACTCATACCCTTGACAAAACTAAAGCTTTTGTAAGGCTACAGAGCTTCACAACAAGTTGACAAAAAAAAAATATTTTATGTTTACTTTTTACACGAAATAGTCCTTGATTTTATTTTTCATGGCATTATCGATTTACACTTAAAAAAACATTAATATTTATATGAATAAATAAGAGCAACGGAAAAAATAATTCTTAATAATGACACTTAAGGATGTTGATAGGTTTTAGTTGCTGTTGCTGGTTTTGTAAAAAAACATATATATTTATTATAAATATATATATATTTGCTCCCAAGCTTTGGCCTAGTAAAAATATTTTAACTGATATCAACTTATAAAACTACCTTAAAGAAAATGATTTGAATAATTGGAAACAAGAAAATATTGCATTACAACTATGATTTCTTTGATAAGAAACTAATATATATATTTATAAAAATTCTTATTAATTTTATTGGCATAGATAAGTCACAAAGTTGTTAATATTTGCCAAAACCCTGAAGCGAAAAATCCCGGTGACTTCTCATCGTTAAACAATCTAATATTTATTTAAGACTTTTCTTTGAGGCCTTTGAGAGCACAAAGAGAAGAGATAATTTCAGGACTCTCCAGCATCCCTTGCACTAAATAATAAAATGTTGCAGTTGTACTTAAGATTCAGAATTATGTGTTCAGCAATTTTCACGGTGTATTTGTTAAGTTTCATTTTTAAAATTATTACTACTTTGTTTTTTTGTGCACAGCTTTAAAACGATTAACATTGATTTTAAATAGTAATATCTAATACTTTAGACATTTATATATATATATATATATATATATATATATATATATACAGCTGGATAAGTATAGAGATTCGGACACTGCAATTCCCAGCTAAAGCACTCCAGGACTTCGGAGCAAACACTTGCCAATACCGCAGACCTGAGCACTAGTCAGGTCTAAACCAGGTCTACGTAGACCATACTATAGACCAGAGGTTCTCAAACACTGGAGCAAAGTAGACGTGTTTTTATATTTGGTTTCTATAAACCCCCTGCCTATAAAATATTTTAACTTCAAGGGTGTTTTTAATAGCCAACACAGAGCTTCTCACTGTTATAGGGTTTACTGTAAAGTAGACAATTGTTATTTGACCTAATAGGTACCCAGTTTAGCAATATTATAAAATCTCCTCAGTTCTATATTTTTTTATAAAATTATATATATTATATTATGCTTACAGAACGCTTAATGCCTTAATTTTGATGATGATATGTGATTCACTGTCGTGGACTTTGAATTCGTCTTATAGACATGGACCTCTGGGAGTTGATATAGTTCATTTACGGAAATATTATAAGTAATCTATCGTTTAAATAACATAATGGTCTGGTTTTGCTTTTAATTATTTATACACTGATTTTTCAATTAAAATTTTAAATTGTAAGTTTTTAAGGCTTCCAAAGAAAAAACATAGTTTCCTTGTTAAATAACTCTCCTCACCTCCAACTCCTAACTTCTCAAACTCCTGACAAAAGTTTAATCAGTGACCTATTTATAATGTTAACTATTTTTACTTGTTACAATGAAAATATTAATTGTTAAATATTTACAAGCTGTGTCTTTAGTGATGCAATTTATGGACATAATTAAATAATCAATCTCAAAATACGAGCTGGATGAAAGGAATCAGTTTTACAATTACGATTTTCAATCCTTTTATTTATTCGCTCTCCCCGGAAGCGAAATTCATACGCGAACGCTAAATAAATAAACGCGTCAGGTAGAAAGAAGCCTTTGCGTTTTCAGGCATTACAAAAACTCAACCGGACGGAAAATTTTCGCATTGGGGAGGAAATTCGGTAAACCGAGTGTCTGAACTACATTCCACCGAATACTCGCACCCGCAATGCAGTACCACAGCAGTGCTGGAAATTAATCATTTACTCGATCCTAGAGGAATACCTTCATATAAAAATAATAAAAAATTCATACAGAAATATGCTATCATTAAAAAAAACTATTCATAGCCTAGGATTACTTTACTGTGCGTAAAAAATCAAGTAAAGGTGTCAGTAAGTTTTGGCGGTCATTGTAATTAGATGATTCGGTTTCTTGGGTTAAAATATTAAGGTAATAATATTTAAATAAATAATGGATTATTAGGGAGAACTGAAAATTTCTAGTACCGACCACCAAATCAAAAAAATCATACAAAAATATGCTATCATTAAAAAAAAAAACTATTCATAGTCTAGGATTACTTTACTGTGCGTGAAAAATCAAGTAAAAGTGTCAGTAAGTTTTGGCGGTCATTGTTATTAGATGATTCGGTTTTTAGTGTTAAAATATTAAGGTATTTATATTTTTAAAAATAAGGAATTATTAGGGAGAACTGAAAATTTCTAGTACCGACCACCAAATCAAAAAAATCATACAAAAATATGCTATCATTTAAAAAAACTATTCACAGCCTAGGATTACTTTACTGTGCGTGAAAAATCAAGTAAAGGTGTCAGTAAGTTTTGGAGGTCATTGTGATTGGATGATTCGGTTTCATGGGTTAAAATATTAAGGTATTTATATTTTTAAAAATAAGGGATTATTAGGGAGAACTGAAAATTTCTAGTACCGACCACCAAATCAAACAAATCATACAAAAATATGCTATCATTAAAAAAAAACTATTCACGGCCTAGGATTACTTTACTGTGCGTGAAAAATCAAGTAAAGGTGTCAAGTAAGTTTTGGCGGTGATTGTGATTGGATGATTCGGTTTTTAGTGTTAAAATATTAAGGTAATAATATTTAAATAAATAATGAATTATTAGGGAGAACTGAAAATTTATAGTACCCAACACCAAAGAATCAAAAAAATCATACAAAAATATGCTATCATTTAAAAAAAACTATTCATAGTCTGTGCGTAAAAAATCAAGTAAAGGTGTCAGTAAGTTTTGGCGGTCATTGTAATTAGATGATTCGGTTTTTTGTGTTAAAATATTAATGTATTTATATTTTAAAAAATAAAGGATTATTAGGGAGAACTGAAAATTTCTAGTACCCAACACAAAAAATTTAAAAAAATCCGACTGTTTCAGTATTTTAAGACGAGATTAAAACCTTTTTATTTTTTTGTATTTTAACGGTTGCTCTGAAGTTTTATATCAAACTTATGAATATATATTTATATGTATATATTATATATATATATGGTTTGGCTGCTCAATTGTAGACCCTATGTTCCCTAGCAATCTCCCCAAGGCATTGAACTACTGGACGGAATCTGGAGTCGTATTTTAGATTTGCAAGAACAGTAAATCATGATCCCGTCATGCTTTGTTACCCCTCGGGTGAAAGGTTTCCAACTTGTGGATCGCACAGATTTTTCTGGATCCTTATAGCCTTACAGCCTCAATGTCTATATTATCTGTATTATACTTTAACAATGACGGTAAATTTTTGCTTTATCAAATTAACTCACAGTAATCTTTAATTTTCTTTGTAATACTCCTCAATTCAAACTCTGGGACTATATATACCAGGTATTGCAGCATTGGTTTTTATTGATTTATTCTTAAGTAGTAATAAAAAAAACTATTTAATCCAATAAATAAATTATTTATTTTATGTATTTTAATATCATTATATTTATTTTGAGTCTTTTGGTTTATTTCCAAAAAAATTTGTGCAGTACTGAAATATTGCAGTTTATCTCATTCGAAACACGTCTACTCTCAATTACACCACAGAACCATCTCATTTTCAGACAACCCTCACTCAGACGGGGTGTCTGAGTGAGGGTTGCTATACAGGCTGTATAGCACCCTTACTGTAGTATTTGAATCATTTATACAATGCAGATGACCAGCCAGTCCAGTTTTCAATCTGTATTAACATAATTGCACTGACGCTCCAGTACAAATTACAGAGCTCAGCGTTATAGAGGTGTTTTCACCCTTATTTATGTACATCTCTATATATTATATGTCCCGACACAGCCTTCGTGCAATTTTCCAATAGCATCCTATTTTGCGTTGTTTACCTAAAACTCTCGTAATAAAAAAAAATCCAATGAAAAATCGGTCGCATAACTGACTTAAGTAAAATATAAAGACTTGCTTAAACCAGTAAAAAAAACCAACTGATTTTAAAGATAAATAGATATTAATGCAATTACTTCAACACTTGTATTTTTATTCAGATTTGATCAGAATGTTGAAAAGATCTTTAAATAAATCCTACTTCTATTGATCAATCAAATAAAACACAGTAAATCTACTACAATTTGAAGCTTAATCAAGAAGACCTTCCTATTTTCGTAAATAAAATAGCGTAAAATGCAAGTCGTCACTATAAGTTCAATAAAAAATAAAATAAACGTGAAAAAGCCTTTTTTTATAATATTTTTCTAAAAACACGCAAACGAAGCTCTTTGATCGCGTAAGTGTAAAAATTGAATTTCACGAATACATTTATTAAGAAATTCAATTAAGGTTGGCGAAACCGGTCACTAATAAAAACAAAAATGTGGAAAATCACTCAAGTATTTTTATTCAAAATATTAATACATTTATTATTTCAAAGCAAAAAAAATAGCTGCAACGTGTAACGTGCAAAGTGTTTTTTTTTTTTTTTAGCTGACTTATTATTTTATAATGAGTATTGACAACTTGTCAAAAATCTTTAGGCGAGGCACCGAGGCGTGATAAATTATACATTTATGAAATAAAGGCTGAGGGGGTCGATGCGACCTACAGCCTTATCAAATACTTGAGTGAAAACTGGCAAGTGGAGTCTCGGCTTCGCTTGTCATCTTAATTGGTGGGCGGGGCACAATCCCGAGGATGAGAGGGTGTACATTAAGGAACGTTTCATCCACCAGCTGAAAGATGCAGCCTTAAAACACTCGGTTTATATCCTGAAACATCACATATACGAAAAAAAACGCTCGAGTATTCATATAAACAGAGCGTCCAAAGAGAGTATCGGGTATTTGTTAGTTCAGTAAAATAAAAACTACTTGTAATCACGTATTTTTTTAATTGTTGATTATAAGAATACAAAATGGAGAATTATTTCGTAAAGATGATGTTATCCAAATGGTGATATTGCTGCCATTTCTGACCTGATGTTTTGTTTCAATTCCGTTAGGTTCATCGTATTATTCCCATAAACTCTACTTTTAAGGTATCCCCATACGAAATAGTCAAGAGCTTCTGGGAGGTCAGTTGATGTTACCTCTACGTGAAATGACCTTATTAGGGAATAATTCGTTAATAACTTCAATTGATTGATTGGATGTATGACAAGTCTTGTTGGAAACACGTTTTTGAGTTGAAATCTTGAAACACCTGCAACTCTGGGCCCAAAATTTTTCGTAGCATATCGCAATAATGGCCACTATTTTACATACACCCGATACTATTTTTGGACACCCTATATTTATTTCTGATCCCAAGTGGGTTCGAACAACTACTTGTTATCGTGTTTTCATATATTAACTCATAAATATAGTAACCCAGCGTAAATTTTAATCGTCTTGTGCAAGTGTGTAATAATGTGTATATCATGCATATTTCATGTGTAGATTGGATTCTATATAATAAAAAAAAATTCACGATTACTGCGTCACTGTAACAGAGAAAGAATTTGATTGGTTGAAGATGCGAATTTAATTATTATTATTAAAAAATAATTATTGGGCTTTCTTAAATGACCGCATATGCAAATAGTACAATATAATATATTATTAATAGTCTGGCAATATATTAACAAAATATATTGTTTACTCACAGTAATATTGTTAGAATAACAAACCTATATGGGTTCGAAGGCATTTTTTTTTACTAACTACTTGTCACATGATTTAGGATTAAAAATTAAATAAAAATAGCTTTATTTAAAAAAAAACAGTATTGTTGAGTCATTGAGTTAAATTATTTTACGTAAATTTATTATACGTGTTTTTAAGGTATAAATCGATTTTTTTTAATATAAGAATTAACCAACGATGCTGAGGTCTTTCCAACGTTTATAATGTGTTATTTTAAAAGTGTTTTAAATGTTCGGGCACACCTCTCCAAGCTTTTTACTTTAATCTAAGTAAGTATCGATAGGACAGCGTTTGATCGACAGTTTGTCAATAAAATTTTAATGGATTGTTTGATTCTGAAGTCACTCTTTATGCTTTCACTATCGATTAAAAATTACACACTATAGATGCTTCATTTTAATTTTTAATATTTTTTGTTTGTTCAGCTTACTAAGCGTGCTTTTATTATATTTAAACAGTGGTCAGCTATTTCAGAATCAATTAATTTTTCTCAATTTACCAATTACTTGTTACTACAAATTTTTAACCTCACCTTCACAAAGCTTTCTCAGTTTTTCGTGGTAAACGTGTCTTTATATATAAGTATTTTTTTATGATTTGAACAGTGCTTAACTTGTACAATACATCAGAACTACTAAAAAAATTAATCGTCTTTATGTTTCATGAAAAATTACGACCTATGATATACTCTTATTTAACATTACTTTCAAGTTTAACCCCTAGTGGTGGTTTTCCTCTGAGACCTATTTAAAAGAATAACGATGTGTGGAAAATTCCTATGGGCGAAGTAAAGTCTTTTTACAAAATTACTTTTACTCATTATATTATAAGTATAAGTCTGCCAACAATAAATACGATGACTGCAAGCTGAATACATTTTTTTTGTTAAATAAATAAAAATGTGTCAAAACTGTGGCTTTAGAGTGTTTTTATTGATGTAAGACGTTTTAATCATTTTTTTGTACCACGTGTTTTAAACAGTGTGTATAAAACATACCCAACAAATATAAATTATTTGTAAACGTTTACAAGCAAATAAACATGATGCTGTGGTACGATAAAGTACAAAAACTTTTTATGTATTTTAATGTTTGGTTCTGAAGTTTAATTTGTACAAATAGTGCGAAAATATAGACGCAAGGCTTTTTTTGAAATATCAGTTAATTTTTTAGCAAATTCGGTATATTTTTTTCGTTAATACTAGTTTTTTGCACACTAAATTCTAATTCAATATTCAAGTCCCCGGTTTTGCCGTCAGAATAATTAATCCCCGATCAATTACAAGGGTATTGTGTCGTTATTTCGCTCGCCAGCCTCGCAGAGTGGCCGATACACCCTCCCTGAAAGTGACAATCAACTTCAACCCCCTCGTCCCTTGTCAGTGATATTACAAAATCGAAAATACTGTAAGGCTCTTAATTTCGATATCAAAATCAAAATCACCGGCCTGTAATTCAATTACCCGAACACCGAATTATAAAACTCGGTTGTATACTCTATAAGTCGATTCGGTTTTTTAGGTGTTGCTTCGCTTTCAGGGACACGTATATCTTTCAGTTTTTTTTTACAAGTGGCGTTTTTATTTATAAGTCTACAAAGGTGCACTCTGCGTCGCGGATTTTCAGCAACTATTTATATTTTGCGTAACGTGTTACAGTACGCCCTGGTTCAGACCAGTGATCAATTTGCGTCGTCATTTTTATATGAGATGGCCGCCTCCGCATATCTAATCTGGTTATTCACACTAACAGGAAAAATCAATATCCCCGGCCACGGTCGGCCTGAGGTAATTATGTTCCGCGACTGATGAGCTGCCTCGCAATCACATTTGCCATATCCTAGAACTGTGAGCCAATCGTGATTGTCCCTACTCTACCCCAAAAATAAAACAATGAAAGTGCCAAAACAGGGCCCACTGAAGCGTTACATATAAGCAATGCCCATATCCTTTAAAGGACTAGAAAGAAATATGTCTTAAAAGTGCCTATTGAGGTGTTAGATGTTTATATACATATATTGTCTAGGTATACCATATACTACAATACACTAGAAGCTAATATTCATAGCTCCTGATGCTGCCTATTGATGCGTTATATGTTAAGAAATTCAATATTTTTGACAGAGAGTCACTCTGTTTGATAATGCCATCGTTAAAGGTTGGCGAAACCGGTCACTAATAAAAACGAAAATGTGGAAAATCACTCAAGTATTATGTTTAGTACATATAGTGCCAAGGTAATGACCATATCCTACAATAAACTAAAAGCCAACATTCCTAATTCTACCTTAAAAAGTGGTCATTGATGCGTTACATGTTCGAGTACATATATTTCCAAGGTAATGACCATATCCTACGATAAACTAGAAGCCAATATTCATAACTCTTAATTCTACCTCAAAAAGTGGTCATTTATGCGTCACATGTTCTAGTACATATATTGCCTAGATTAAGACCATATCCTACAATATACTAAAAGGCAATATTGATGACTTCTAATCCTACCCCAAAATGTGTTTTTTGAGGCGTTACATGTTCTAGTACATATATTTCCTAAGTAATAAATATATCCTACAATGAACTAGAAGCCAATATTATATAGCTCCTAATACTACCCCAAAAATTGCCTATTGATGGCTTACATGTTCTTGTACTTATATTTCCTAAGTAATTACCATATTCTACGGATAACTAGAAGGCGATATAATATTTGTACCACAAAAAGTGGTCATTGAGGCGTTTTACTCATATTTCTCATTACCTTAGAAAAACTTTTAAGCAATAGAAATAATCTTTAATACCACCAAAAATGTGGCTATTTAAGAATTCATACATTGTTTTTTATTATACCACATACTATAAGCTTATTTTTATTCCAAACTCGCTGGAGATTCACCAAATGGCAAGCCGTCTCAGTTCTTCTCCGTGGAGTTGAAGAATCGACACTTTAAACAGCAACCATGCAAAGAGGCGTTTATAAAATAAATAAATGGTATTAATTAGTTGGTTTATTGGCTCAGTAATAAAACCGTTGTTTTTTTTATCGGGAGGTCCCTTAAAACTTCAATTTAACCACGGTCAAGGACCATTCGTATTGAGATGTGTTGTCATAAAAAAAATACCCTACCCTTACACTACAACCCTACACTCAGTTTCACTCCCGAGTCTAGAGTCTAGTCTAGACTTCAAGGGTAGATCGACTAATTTAAATTCTATAAAGTAGAAACGATAAACGATAAATATAAATATAAAAAAATAGATTAGCGAGACAAAGACAAAATCGCTCACTAACAAAAAAATATGTAACCTTCTAGCCTCTACTTTAAATTTCAGCATTTCTCTTTTCTACCGAATGCATAGCAAAATACGAGTTTTTTTGTATTTTAAAGAGTTTGTTACGTGTTTCCTTATCGTCAAACCATGGTTGTGTAGTATTTTTTTCAGAATACATAAAAAAATCTACGACCACGAGCTTGACATTTTTTTTTCAGTAACAACCATTCTTTTATGTGTGGGTCGGGTCATGTTTGTCGAAGGGATGTAAACGTAACCTCGCCGTGAAGTGTGGACAGTAAGGATGTTGCAAATTTCACCGGACGTAATTCACAGGTATCAATTCACCGACACGACTGAATAGTCAAATCAAAACATTAAAAAATATTCAAGGTATATTGACTGCATTGGCAACATTATTGGGTGTGATCTGAAAAATTTCGGGGCCGTTGTTATCGTCAATTTATTTCTTATGTGTTACGGTTATTCATACTACTCAACGAGTCCTATGAAAGTAAGAAAAAGCTATGCTGTGGAAAAATATAAATATTTGTTATAAGAAAGGTAGAAGGTAGGGTAGAGTACGAAAAAATATATAGAAAATCACAACGTAGGGGAAAAAAGTTTGGAGGCTCTCCCTCGTTGGCTGAAAGGTTGTATTTCAGTGACCAGTCCGTTGTGGTTGGTAAATTGTGAAAGGTAGCGATAAAGCAGACAAAGTATTTGCCGAATGGATGTATATGTGATCAAACAGTGAAAAAATGTGAACCACACCACGTTTACAATGCTCTCGTGGGCATCGCAAATAACCGACCAGGACATCATAGAATGGGATTGAATATACCAGCAAAGCCTAGGTTTATATAAATATATATATTTATATATATATATTCATGAAACTCTAATTCTGCTTGCCTTGATCTAGAATCCATCTCACGAAACTGATATGTCTTTTTAACCAGCGAAAACCTGTAGTTTAGTAAGTTGATAATCGCAAATGAAAAAAAACTAAATGTTTTAAACATCTGCAAATATTTATCGTAAAATCTATATATTGATTTTATATACAAAACACGATAAAAAAATATAATAAAAGTATTTTGTTTTATTATATATAAACTTGTGAATTTTGAGTTTAAGCGTTGCAAATGGACACATTAAAACTTATAACGTTACAAAGTTTGTTTTCTTTTCTTCGACGAGATAACCGTTAACCCCGCAACGTATTATAAGTTTACGTTTGTAATTTAAATTCGTAAGCCAGTATAAATAAAACAAAGCAAAAAGCAAAAGCGTACACAAAATATTGATCCATTCATTTTACTTTTACTTGCAAAGATTAAATTTTGGTTAAACTAGGTTATGTATATATCTAATATCGATCCACCACATTTTTTATTAATAAATATTATATTCTAGTGTTTTTATTTTTTTCTACAAAGACTATATTTTGATTGAGCAATTTAACGACATTAATTTAAATTCGTAATCCATTATAAATGAAACAGCGTATAAGTAGAGTGTGCAAAAAATATTGATCACAATGATTGTATTTTGATAAGGCTCAGGTTATGAATACATTATATATTAATCAACGTATTTTTTTTATTTATAGGGTGTACATAAATTATTGATAAAAAAATTGATTAAATGATATATATTAATAAGGTTTTTTTTATAGTTTATCTGCTTCATATATCAGCTTTTATGACTAGTTATAATATTTTTTATAGTGAGTCATGAAATAGGTTTTTTATACAGCCTTATTTTAAACACTTGCACTTAGTTTAATATACATAGTAAAGGGTAGGTTTTAGGGATTGCAATTCGGTCGCAAGTTGTGTCGCCGCGTGTGTAGTGGACTTTAAGCTCCAGGCAAGAATAAAAATCAGGGCTTCTCCATGGTTAGAATTTCAGGAATTCGTCGTACGTGATATTTCAGCCAATCACGAGTCGAGCAGCCATTCAGGCCAATAAAGACGCGACGGCCATTTACAAATTTCAGTCCAAAGCATCTGCGTCCCACGTTTGAATCTGAAATATATTCAATTTCATACATAATTGAAAAGCCTACTTCAGCGTGAGAGACAGAAGCCTTTTTCAATAAAATTTTGTTTAAAATTAAGTGATTGTGAATATTATCGTTTCCTTGAGTATCTAAAGAAAAAATAAACGTTTTATTCTATCAAAAATAATGCAAGTTTGCTTTACTTTGAATATTATAGATACAATATACTTTTGAATTACCATATAAAAATAACACATAACTCAACATATTCAAAAAACTTGAGTGATATAAGATTTATTAAAAATATAAATAATAATCATTGGTATTAAGATCTGACAAAAATGTAGATTTTTCGGTATTAACTTTTGTAACATATAACTACTATTTAAGTGCTTTTTGACTGAAAAATAAGTTTTTACAATGTGGGCTCGCAGATCGAGATTGAATTTTAATCTAAAAGCCTATAGAGCCTGAAAGTTTTCCCCTGAACAATTTTGAAATTGAATTTTCTCAGCCTGCTTTCTAATATTGACATGTAAATTTTGCCATACAGGAAAGTTGATGAGTTTTTTTTACATTTACAATTTTTAAATACTTTAATGCGTTTATTAAAAAAATGTTTATTGTGCAGAAGATGTGAGTTTCATTTATGGGTGCTTGAATTTTGGACACGAGATTGGGTTAGGATGTGAAAATTGCATTTCCAAATACAATTTAAATCACCCCATAGGGTCGAGACGCGAAGGTTGTATGTGAGGAAAATATAAAGTCACTAGAAGGCGAGAAATAACACCAACTTCCATCAAATGTCTGAAAAAATATTCATGTTCATATAAATAATCACGTTCACCCAAAACATGAATAAAAAAATATATTTACATTCAAAATATTGTTAGAAACTAGCCACTTGGTTATTATAAATTAAACCAGTAAATAATGGATTATTGATAAGCTGTATTATCATAAAAAAATGTAGTTAAATATAGGTTTTACATTACATTTTAAATTTACTATTAATATGATAAATATGTGTTTTTCCGATTGAAGTGTAGAAATTTGGAGATTCATCTGGTCCATTTTACAAGAGTCCTAAATATTTAAAAATTATTTTTTTAATTGAAATTAAAAGATTAAATATAAACCATGTGCGCCTTATTATTTTAAAAATTAAAAAAAAAAATTCTTCAACAAACTTTGGTTTTGAAAAGTCGTCATTTTATCCAATTTTTCAACATCTTCAAGATTTTATTTTACCCTTAAAATGGAAGTTAATTAAATAATAAAAAATAGATAAATATAATTTATAGTTTTCTCAATACTCTGTAAAAAATTCAACTTTCGATATAGCAAAAAAAGTGACAATTAAATTATTTAAATGAATCTCGATTATGCGGACTAGGCCCTTAAAAAACTTATCCAAATACGATCAGACATCTCGAAAACATGTTTTTTTTCTGTTGGGAGTATCACAAGTTAAACCAGGCTATCGCAGATAATTAATAAGCCTAATTTTCACTCCGAGCTTGTGAATAAGATAAGGTATCCCAAAGGATTCGTAATTTCAGGAATGTCGAAACTTTTCTTTCATGAAAGAACTGCTCTCCTCGCCCAAAGGACGCACTTATCTCCTCTCCTGTGGGACTTTCCTTTTATTTCAAACGATATTATATTTGCTGGTGTCCGATGCTCGTAAACGTGGATGGTTTTTCAGGAAAGGTTCTATACATGTTGGCATATCACATGAAATCGTCGCTCGATAACCATGCTGAAGCTTTATAGAAAACTATTGGCCTCAATACGATGTCTTTTCGTGTTCAATCTAAATATTTTTACTCATCTGTATTCTTGTAAGCTTCATAAATGTACTTGCATTTTCAGTTTTTGTAATATACAATAAATTCGTAAAATTGTGTAAAATGATAACCTAATACTTAAAAATCCTTAACTGTTAAAAAAAATGTTGATTTATTTTCATTTGTTGTATACAATAAACTCGTATTTTTATTAAGGGGCTGAGACCTTTGATGGGTCCATTTTCAAGTTTTTTGATAATTTTATAAAATATTTTGCTAAAAACCTACTGCACCAATAGAAAAAAATTTAATGCCAAAATTTAGATACATTCCTTCTTCTACAGATAATATTTTTTTTATATCTTCTACATTTACTTTTAATATGATAAATATGTGTTTTCCCTATTTATGTTTAGACATTTGGAAATTATTTTGACTGACGGATCTAGAGCACATAAAAAAACTTTTGAAAAGTCGTCATTTTATAAAAAATTTCAACTACGTCGAGACTTTATTTGACCTTGAAAAAAAACTTTGATTAAATAATAAAAAAATATATAAATATATTTTTTTAAGATTCTCGTATATGTAAAAAAAAATCAACGTACAGTATTATAATGATAAAGGTAACTTTGAATTCTTTCTTCACTTTGAGTTTATTATATTTTTTGCATGACTAGTTTCGACCATTATAGACTTGGTCATCATCAGATGCATAACTAAACTTGTAACATAACTAAAGTTTAGTTATGCATCTAATGAGTTGCCTTTATCAGTATAAAAATGAATCCAATCAAATGCCTTGTCCCTCAACAAAACTTACAGTATATTGTAAAAAAATAAAGTGAAAATTAAATAAATGAAATGACACGATGGCATTTAGTTTTTTTTTCTATTGGTATAAATATGTTTATAAAATATTATCAAGATACTCGAAAATGGACCCATCAAAGGTCTCTACCCCCATGAAACAATATATACTGAAGCACGCTATTTCAATGAAACGCCAAAGGCAAAGTAATGCTTATAATGGTTTTTTTTTTCAGTGAAGCCTTCCATTCAGGCTTCGACCCCACGCAGGTATGTCTTGTAACGAATCCAATACCCCTAATGGACAATACGCAACCCCCAACATTAGATTTATTTATGACGGCGGTGAGATAGTGCCTCGCCATGCTTCATCGAAAATTCAACGAAACGGGAAAGTTTTTTGCCATCGGAAGCCTTCGGCGAGGGGAAATCTGTACTGGGCGGGTCAAAACCGACAGCCTTACACGGTGAATTAAAAATACAAGGGTGTATCGAAAATTTACGTGAATAAATGATTTTATACAGTTGCCGTTCATGCTTGTTGCTTTGTTTAAAGTTAGTCCATTTTTAATAAATAATTGCTAAAGGTCGACTCAGCGAGGGGGCATTATTGCTTTTAAGGCATGTCAGATATTTTGCTTTAGTCTAAACCATAGGTTCCCAAACTATTTTGTCCCGTAGACCCTTGTCTTGCTAATATTTATTTTGATTAACATTCGTCAACTTCAAGCATATTTTTGACATCTGATATACAGGGTGCGCCATATTTTATGTCGGTACGTAAATATTGAATATCTTTGACGTTTATCAACCGATTGACTTGAGTAAACATGTTTTGAAACAATAATTCAGTACAATTTAAAACAACGTGCCGAAATAGTGACGCTGTATATTGAAAATAGTTGTTCAGTTGTGTTAACTCAACGTGCATATCGTAGCCAACATGGCCAATGGGATCCACTATTTTAGACCTCCATTTACAGTTCGTGGACCCCCAATTTAATTTTTCGCTGTCATCGACCCCTTGCAGGGCAAAATTGACCCCTGAGGGTCGATATTGACCACTTTGGGAACCTATGATCTAAACATAGGCCATTTATAATTATTATCTGCTTCTATGAACAAGTTCAACTATGCAAATTGAAGTTTTGTAATCGCCTTCCTATAAACGCGTATGTTTTTATTTTTACTGGTTATATCACATATGACTATTCAAGTTCTTTCTAAGCTATAGAACTACTGTGGTCGAATTGGATATAGGATCAGACGGTTATAGCCACAAAACATGGGTTCATATCTCACTTGTATGTCAATAGTCGTTTTATGTGTAAATCATTATTAAAAAATACATTAAGGGTCTTGCTACCTAACCTTAACCTGGCTAAATCGTGTCATTTAATTTATTTAATTGTAGCTTTATTTTTCTATTCCGAAAATTATTTTTTTTACAGAGTATTGAAAAAATTATAAATTATATTTACCTATTTTTTATTATTTAATTAACGTCCATTTTCAGGATAAAATAAAATCTTGAAGATGTTGAAAAATTTGATAAAATGACGACTTTTCAAAACCAAAGTTTGTCAAATATATATTTTTTTTAAATTTTTAAAATAATATATCGCACAGGGTTTATATTTAATCTTTTAATTCCAATTTAAAAAAAGACTTTTAAATGTTTAAGACTCTTGGAACAGGGACACGACGAATCTCCAAATTCCTACACTTCAATCGGAAAAACACATATTTATCATATTGAGTAAATTTAATCTAACTTTTTGCATTTAAATTTGTTTGATTGGTGCAGTCGATTTTTCGCAAAACGGACCTGAAAATGATCAAAAAAACTCGAGTATGGGAATTAGACCCCTAAATACTTGATTAAACTATTTCTATATCGGTTGATTATCGATTGGGTGTTTCATCAATTCGATACACTATTCGTTAAAATAATTTATTATACGTGTCGCTGTGGCCCCAAGTCTTGTCCTTTGATACGAACTAATAAATTAGAAAGTTAATGGTACGTGCCGAGTAATTTTCTCTGATCAAACTTCCATTAACACACACGACTTCTCTTTCAAATTATAGGTTTATTTTGAAAAGAAACGACATTAGACTAACAAGTCATATGAAGATGTAACACGAAGCCCACACTTGTGAATAAATAAATGCCAATGGAAAACTCAGTCATCTAGAGGTCACGAAATACTAAATTTTACTCTGTATAATATTATTTATATAGCCTAAATATAATTACATTAATAACATAAAAAATATGTAGATAAATTATATATTTATTAATATAATAAAATTCACATGTAACTGGTAGTAATAAACGTAAAAGGAAAATTTCAACATCTAAAGGTCACAAATGAGAAAATAGTTTTTACCATGTAGATTAAAACACAAATATATTAATTATTAGAGTAATAATATAAATAAGGTATTCGTGTATTTAACGATATCATAAATATATATATTTATAATAAGTAGTATTGATTTAATGCATATATATATTTGTATGTGTATTTTTGCTTCAACTTACATCAAAATAAAATATAACATAAAAAAATTATTATATAATCGTGTTAAATTTATTTAATTATAATTTTTTAATACTTTCTCAGTCATATTTGCTATATTACTATTTTAACCATGCAGTATTGAAAAAATTGAAAAAAAAGAGTATAATAACTTTTGCTGTATCAAATAAAATTTAATGTATAAAAAACAATTTTACCTATTGCTTAATACGGAAAAAACTGTCAATTGCAAAGAAACATGGAAACGACAGGGACCTTCATCACGTAGCGGATTGATAACCTTGTTCAAAGGTTTATCTTACATAAGATAACAAATACACAATTCTTCCTTTACCAAAATCAGTTTTCATACGTTTTCATCATTTTATTATAATATAATAAACATTTTTTTAAATTGCCCAAATACTTAGAATGACAAAAATCGTATGTAAATTAATTTATATAATATTTTATAAAAATATCTATGCGTCATGATTATACTGTATTATGTGAAATTGCCCGGTGGCATTTTAAAATTTTTATATATATTTTTGTCTGGATATTTGACAGTCGGGTGACTTTCAAATGGCACAAAGCCTCCGCCACAACCTGTTGGGCAAGTTAATTACAAAGTTTAAAATATTATCAATCCCTTTGTTATGCAAAAACGTGAAAATTCAATTATAAACTGTCGTATTAAAAGCCATTGAAACACACTTTGCAATGTCTAAGAGCGAATCCACAATCCGGCTAAAGTTCCGAAACTATCTTCTCGAGAACTATTCTCCGAAGCACTCGAGAGGAATTCTCATTTAAAATCTGTACAATCAAGATTATAGAGTGGAATTGTTAAAAAAAAAAATGCTGTGTTCGTATAGTTGATGATAAATTCATAGTTTTACCTGAAGGTATCTGAAAATTCGTACTTCAGAAACCCCCGGGGATACATTCACGCAATAAAAGTAATATTTTCAAGCCTCGCCCTCGCAGAGCAGAGACTTTTACAGAGACAATCTAACTTTTAAGATTTATTGTTGTGATTGAATAGTCTTTATGACCTTCTCTCGACTGTTGTTTTTGTGTATGAATCTTCTTATTCATGTACCTCTCCTCGTTAAAGGTTTGTGACCACCTCGCTGAGCAAGTCTACGTATGGTTTTATTGGAGTACTTCCTGGGATCTTCTGGGTTTTTTATTTAAAAAAAACGTCTGCGTATTACTACTGCCCAATAATATTATTACACAATCATAGATTTTAGATCTGAAACGTCTTCAGAAGCTTCCCATCTCTGCAAGGTATTCCCAGAACTGAAATTCCACGTCCACTATTGCCTTACTGAATACGCTTGGAATACCAAAAATACAGCATAACACCTTATATTGATTATATAAACATACATTTTGTTACTAAATTCACCAAGAGAAGATTCTCGTATCATTATGGATATAAATATTTTAAATAATTTTTTCAGGAAACGACGGTGAATGTCACGCGACTGGCTTCAATAAATATATTTTATAACTGAAAGAAACCTGAAACATAGCGCTGCTTAAACTGTGTAAATTGTTAAAAATCTAATGTAATTACTCTTCGTGCTGTTGTTAATAAAAAAAAGTTGTTAATATACCTCCGTTTTCAGGATATTAATTGTTCAGAATTGCCACCCAATTATTTGATTATATTTGATACAAACGTAACATTTGTATGAACTGATTATTCTGAAAGATATTTTGAAATTAGTTTCATGTTATTTTAACACAAATATGTAATATAAATGTTTTATTTTTAGTGTGTTACCTATGAGGTAGTGTAAAGTATATTTTTATTTCAAATGTTATATAAATCAACCCTTTAAAGCCCGGAATATTTCGAAACTTCTCCCTCACTGAAATTACAACGCGAACGTGGGTTGATTTTCTGATTTCTCTCTGTGAGTTGTTATTTACCAGAAAAATGCAACGGTTCGTATTTTACAATTTTGCACCGCAATTACAGTGCTGCTGGCTATTTCAAGTTAGTATACGGTTTTGTTTTTAAAATATTATTTCCTCTGCTTTCTAAAACACTGCTAAAAAATAAACATAACTTTGCCCTGCTAAATGCAGATTCCTTTAACCATAGAACGATAATCGAGAACGAGAAGATTATAACTGCACTACTTGTGATAATAACTACTTAAAATGTATTCCATAACTGAAAAGATAGACGGGCAAGCAGTTTTTAAAAACAACAGCGGCTGTGCAGCCTAAAAATCATTAAAAAATAAGTACATATAAAGGCAAACTATTTAAAATTTATCAGATAACTGAAAAAAGCTGAAAAACCATTGATTCTCTTGTATTTCAACCTGAAGCCTAAACATTTAAAAAAAACCACTCAAACACAAAGTAGAACCACAATGTTTTAATTTAACTCAGATTAAAGGCATTTTTTTAGTAATAAAAGGAAAACTTATTGCTTAACTGGGATACGCAAATATTGCATTGGCTATCAAAAAAATGATAACGCGCCCTGTAAAGAGTTTAAATTATAAATTGAATAAATCAATATAAATATTACTAGTCAATTTTTATTATTTATAAATCAAAATCGCAGGTAATCATAGCTTCAATACAGTGAGGCGTGGTTTGAGTCATACTTCTTGTAAGTGTTGACATTTTTAACACGAAACGTATTTCTGTGAATTGTTATTTATTTGCCGCCGCGTCAATACTTATCTATAATGCATGACTTTGCCTTGGATTGGGTTGTTAGTTTATAGGTTTATTGACATGTTAATTTGTGATGTTTGCTAACATTTCAGCTGCTCGAGACTAACACAAACCACTCCAAAACCTAAAAAAATGTATTTCACAAAGAAAAATGATAAATATTGATATAAAACAACTGTTCTTGCTGTGTATTATTTTTTTCACTTGTAGCATAGAATTTTATATTGTGAAAGGTTTTAATCGATTTTATGTGAAAGGCGTCCAGGTGTTAATATAAATTAAAGAATTTGTGGCTATCCGCTGGTGCCAGTAGTATATTGTATTTAATTATAATTGCGTATCATTTACTAAAACTTTATTCAGAAATACCGAAGAAGGAATCTAAAATTTAGGCAATAAGCGAGTGGAGAAATATCATGGTTCTTCAAAAAAATACAGTCAACCTTCCTATAACGCGACTTATATGACAACCGCGTTATAAGAAACTCAGAAATAAGTACATTTATATTATTCAGATTTAATAAAGGTTCAAAAATTATTTAATACAGCTGATCAAATATTGTTGAACGAAAACCGTGTTATAGGAGTTCCGCGTAATAAATCATTAATTATATCAAATTAGGGCAGAAATTTTATTGCGATATTCATATAATAATTTTAAAAAAACTCATTTTCGGCATGGCAGTAAATGTGAAGCATGTGTCTCTATGGCGACTAAAACCAAATAAAAAAAATCAACCTTACGAGACTTCTTAACAACGAAAAATGATTTTAAATAAACAAATTAAAATATTAGTATAACAAAGTTTTTTTGTATGCAGTAAAATTCGTAAAACAACAAATTGAAAAACTGAATTCTTTTTTTATCGTGTATGATAAAAAATCGTAGGTTTTTTTGCCTGTGATAAATTTCATGAAAAAATTTGAAATTATCAAATGAATTTCTCATTGTTTTTTTACGTGAGTTAGTGAAATTTAAATTACATTAAATAATCAAGAGAAACACCTCACCAATTAAGATTAATAAGTTGATAATCGTTACATTGTTGATAGCGTACAAAATGAAATATAATTCTTCGTTTCAGATCCACGATAGCGATAGCGTGTCAGTGTTTTTTTTAATAATATATTTCGGTATATTTATAATTGTTTTTCCGCCATTTTATATTTGCGGTTGCTCCTTCGATAACAGCAATTAATCAACGTTGACTGCACATTTGGATGAATAAAAATAAGCTTGTCTGGCGTGTTGGTAAGTGTGTAGTAAGATAACACTGAATTTGAAGATTTTCAGTCAAAGTGTATTACATTTTTAAATTTATTATTATTCAGTTCACTTTAAAATTGTATGAAAAATTATGAAAGGAGACTAATAAAAAAAAAGTACGAAGGAGTCCAGACGTTTGTCCATTAAAACAACAATGGGTTGCTTTTTTTTATATTAACGTTAAACAAAGCATAATAACTTGCTTTGTTTCTATGATTTAAGGCTTTAATGTGACCCTGCGTCTGAAAATTTATGAAACACATTGGAATATCAATTATTTATATTTATGTATCGATCATGATGTTGAATCGAAATATTGAAACCTACTCCATGGTTCATAAAAAAAAATTGGTGTCCATCATAAAAGGACCGTTTTACCTGACGAAATCGTGTCATTTAATTAATTTAATTGCAACTTTATTTATCTATATAATTTTTTTATTTTTTTATAGAGTATTAAAAAAACTATAAATTATATTTATCTATTTTTTATTATATAATTAACGTCCATTTTCAGGGTACAATAAAATCTTGAAGATGTTGAAAAAATTGAAAAAATGACGACTTTTCAAAACCAAAGTTTGTTAAAGATTTTTTTTTAATTAATTTTTTAAATAATACATTGCACAGCGTTTATATTTAATCTTTTAATTCCAATTTAAAAAAATACTTTTAAATGTTTAGGACTCTTAGAACAGGGACATGACGAATTTCCAAATTCATACACTTCAATCGGAAAAACACATATTTATCATATTAAAAGTAAATTTACAAGAAATAAAAATATATTCTATTTGAGAAAAGGGATGTATGTAAATTTTTGCATTTAAATTTTTTTGATTAGTGCTGTCGATTTTTCGCAAAACGGACCAGAAAATGGTCAAAAAAACTCGAGTATGGGATTTAGACCCTTAACCTTATTTAGTAATAATATTGAAATATGTTAAAGTGGTAAACAAATTAAATATACATATATTGTATTTTAAAATATTCATTCGCACATTTACTATTCAACCCCTCACCTTATAGCTATTGAAAGGGTAGAGCCCAAGTCTGATCCGACCTTTCACTTAATAGGTCATATTGTAATACATAAAATATAAACCTACCCCTTGCTGTAATATTCCTGAATATTTTTTTGCAATTCCCAACATATCTGTATATTGATTTTTGCTATTTTGCAACAGCGGAATAACTTTTTCAGGATGTTTTTCGTAATTGGTTTTTCAGAACTAACGCTGGAGATCATTTCAGACTCTGAACTGAAAGTAACGGAATTTCCATGAAAATGTACTGAAAACGTGAAAACTTTCACGCTTTTTTAATATAGTAAACCTCGTTTCAACAATTAATCAAAAGAGTATTTAAAATATTTCAATGTATTTTTTCAAAATATGACAAAACATTTTTTTTGAATCGATTACTTCTTCAAAATATTCAAGGCTTCAAAATATGTTTATATAGAAATTGTGTACTTTTATTATTAAATATTTGATGATTTATAGATTTGAAAATTATCAACGTTTATTAATAATTGTATAATTTTATATTATAATATTAAAAATAAAGAAATGGAGAATAAGTTATTACAAAAATATTGTAAATATTTCTATTAATGTTGAAAAGTATATTTAGTTAAAAGGTAGATATTTAAAATAAAATAGTTTTATTGTCAAAGAATAAATATGTCTTTTACTTATTTTTTTTTTATTTTTAATATCACTAAGCGTCACCTGAAAAATTGACTCACCCAACATTCATATTATGTACATATAAAATACTTTCTATCACGTTAGGTTGAGCATTCAAATACCTTTGGTATGGAGTCTGAATTATAACTTTTCTTAAATATTGACTCCTGTGGAGTAAATAGTTTCGTAAAAATAGTCACATCTTCAGAAAAATAAAAATTACTATGAAAGACGAAGCCGACCGAGTTTCTCTGAATACAAAGCACCTGAAGTTTAATGAAATATTATCATATCCGTGCACATTTTCTTTGAACTTTTGCATATATTTCAAAGTTTTCTCTTTAAATTCAGTAAAAGTGATGCATAGTCAATCCAAATAAACAAGAAAAATATATATACATATATCGAGTATTTTTTAATTATTTTTTCCACCCACTACTACAGTAATCCGGTAACAATATTTCTTTGCAAAAATCGATTCCAAGTCCACGAAGGCGGACCCGATTCTAGTACTGAAATTTTATCGGAGAAACGCGGCTCAACACCTAAGAACAAGTTTATAAAGCGGCCCGGAAGTAGTCCTGATTGTCTTTCAGTGGGGTTAATGAAGCAATCATCGATTAAGTATCAATTAGTCGGTTGTGTACCGTTCGAGGGCTCGATTCCCGATTCCATTATTATCATAATACCTATTAGCTATTCCATCTTAGAGAGATCACTGACCTACCAGTATCATTGATCGATCTATCAGTATCATTTTCTATCAAATTATCATTAATAACGGGTGATTAATTTCAAATTAAACTTGTGATCGTGCCACTGACGATAAATTGTACTATTCCAGATATCTGAACAAATTAATTATTAATAAAGCCGGTAATTCTGCAAATATTTACAGATCGGTCTCTTTGTATTATTCCGAATATCCCAATAAGCGTTTCATCAAATAAAATTGATAAATATTTATTTTTTTAATAAATTAATCAAATTTTTACTTATCCAAATATTTTAACAGGTTAATTTCAAGTATACTCAGTTAAATTACGATTTATAGTAGGTTAATTATTTTAATTTGATTTTTCGGTCTATATAATAATAATTATTAATTTGTGTTCGAACCATTTTTAATGATTAATCAAACATATAAACTTTTACTTTTACATTTAATCAAATAAAATTGACAAATATATATTTTTTTAATAAATTAATCAAATTTTTATTTATCCAAACATTTTAACAAGTTAATTTCAAGTATACTCAGTTAAATTACGATTTATAGTAGGTTAATTATTTTAACTTGCTTTTTCGGTCTATATAATAATTATTAATAATGTGTGTTTGAACTGTTTTGTAATGATTAATTAAATATATATACTTTTACAATAAATGTTCACAATTCAATGCAACGTTACATGATGATTAATTAATTAAAAAATATGTTTTTTTCAGTTCATTAATTATTTTTATTTTATTCATTGTATCTACAAAACGAGTAACGCGTTTGTACTGAGTTATGAGTTTAAAATAAATAGATATCATACAAAAGGCACTATGAGTATAGAATTATTACCGAAACGTGGAATTATAGAAGTCTATATATCTAAAATCACGTTTTCGTACACCTGAAAAAAAAACTTTCATTATTTTTGCCGCATAACTACGAACGACAACACACCAACCGCGGCTTGTAACTATTTTTGATACAAAACTCGATAAAACGCTGATGATGAACTGGATTTATCGTCAGTGTATATAGTTATTAATGAGTTTAAAGTAAATGCGACTCACGTATCGGGCATCGTGCACTGCTGAATTCCACTTTTACAAGTTTGCCGTGTACCACACGGCACAATAATAACACACGGAGCACTCACGGGGAAAAACACTTGCACTGCAGATGGACCGATCGAAGTGCGATATGTGCCAGGAGAGATATGCGAACTCGCGTACGGGGGAAGAGGGGAGCGGTTGCCGCATCGGTCGGCACAAAGCACAGACGGAGGCTTTGTAGGACTCGGTGGAGGCTTCGGAGGACCTCGCGGACCACGCGACCTGCCGGCTCGACGGTGGGCGGGCGACTGAATGCCACTCGGAATGGGCTCTTTGTTATTCGCGCAACGCAGAAGGGTCACACTGCCACACTGCCGGCTTATCATCAACACTGCACCATAGAAGCGTTACAATCACACGCATACACAGTAAAACCTCGATATAACGGACCTATCAACAAACTATAAAAATCGGTTTAAAATAAATCAAATTTTATTTCGTTTTAACCATTTGCACTCTTTGATTTTTTTTATTTTTCCGTTTGCCAACTCCGAGGTAATTATGAGATTTTTGTTAATAAATTAGATGTTATTGTTACACAATAGCTTATAATCATAAAACAAATTAATAACATATTTTTATGATATTGTTTTGTTGTAGAGTTATAAAAAAAAAAAGAGATATGAGTCTATCAATAATTTATTTTGCATACAATTTATTTTGGTGTGGTAATTTTTTAAAAATTCTCCTGCATGGAGGCCCGGCTTCCTTTCACAGGTCTCGAAATAGAATGTGGTTTCTATTCTTCCTCCAGGAACATTCCTATTGGAACACACCATGCAATTTTTATGTTTTTTCTGAGAATTAGAAAATATAAAATGACTTTTTCCATCTAAGCGCTGAACAGTGTCACCTGTGGATAATCGCCTTGATTTTGATATCGGAGCACGAAAGTCTCCTATGAGCTCCAGTAACAACTTTTCTCTAAATGCTTTATAGCTTATTGGATTTGCATTATTATTGCATTCTTTATACAATATATATGCATTTTCTATGGAGGTTTCTACACCCTAGAAAAACAGTTTTCTCCACCATTTTAATGTTTTTCGCATAAAACATGGTGCGTATTGATCTGCGACAACCACCTCGCCCATATTTATATTATTTGATTAACTAACTGTTCATAGATAACAAACATACTCTGTATCTGTTATTGTTTGCAGGGTCTTGCTACCTGACTCTTAATGGCGGCAACCGCCCGTCTCCGTCGAATGACAAATCGTAAAAAGTGCTACATTCTCGTAAATATTTAGCTAATAATACTTTTGAATACCATACCAAAATATCACGAAATTACTAATGTATGTCTTTCACAATACTCCAAAAAAGATTTGATAAAATAATAGTAATAACAATAATAATAAATATATTTTTGCCAAACACTGTAAAATGTCGAGTCCAGCTCGACATAGGAGTGCAAAGGGTTAATACACCTATACCTCGCTTTACGGCCTAGATACGTTCCACGAAACATGGCCGCTAACCGAAAAGCCGCATAACGAATCAATTATTCCAATACAAATTCAATGGGATCGGTTCCAAATTTGTTAAATATGTAACACTTTTTATACATTCCAAACATGGTTCATTGTTGATAATTTTAATTCCTTCCATGATTCAATGATGCTGCCAACAGCATCCGTGATGTTATAGTTTTTCCAAAATGTTTTAATTAATATGCCTTAAAAGTGGCTGTTGCACCCTGATCCATTGGTTGGATCAGAGCTGTTGTATTTTTCGGAAGGTATTCAATCATGACATCTTCAGATAGCTCGGATAAATTAGTAGGATGCCCTGGTGCATTATCCAAAATTAGCAAAGCCTTGTTGGCTAAGGGTCTAGGTCGCATAATCGAGTTTTTTTTGATCATTTTCTAGTCCGTTTTGCGAAAAATCCACTGCACCAATCTAAAGTTAGATACATCTCTTCTTCCGAACAAAATATATTTTTATTTCTTATAAGTTTACTATTAATATGATAAATATGTGTTTTTCCGATTGAAGTGTACGAATTTGGAGATTCATCTGGTCCATTTTACAAGAGTCCTAAACATTTAAAAGTTTTTTTTTCAATTGATATTAAAAGATTAAATATATACCATGTGCGTCTTATTATTTTAAAAATAAAAAAAAAAAAAATCTTTAACAAACTTTGGTTTTGAAAAGTCGTTATTTTATCAACATCTTCAAGATTTTATTTTACCCTGAAAATGGACGTTAATTAAACAATAAAAAATAGATAAATATAATTTATAGTTTTTTAATACTCTATAAAAAAATGAATACTATTTATATAACAATTAAGCAGTACAAAGAACTTATTAATTAATTAAATTCTTACATAGAACGCTTCCGTTGCCCGCCCCTGCACAGTAATATCAAAATAACATTGAAGTGTGAAAATACCCCCCGGAGGTCATTAAAACCTCAACTTTTTTCTTGTTCTCAAACAGGAGTCTTATCAGAAGCGAATGCTTATAAAGATAAGAGGAGATGAAATTAAGAGGGTCTCGAGAACAATGTTATAAATATATAACTAACCCAACCCCTCGTGGCCCACTTGACTCGAGTTCGGAGGGGTGGGACCGCATTTGTAAATACAATCTTACGCGTTTTTATAAAAAAATTATCTGCACATAAAATTTAAATTTTATAAAAAAACTTTACACGTATTATATTAGTTTGATGCAATTGCAACAATAAATAGTTTGAAGTACTGATTGTACAGTTTTAAGTCAAGATAACAATTTATATAAATATTACAAGTGGTTTTATTTATATGTCATACAAGGTGAATCATAACTCAAAACATAATTTAAAAAAATAAAAATTTCGGTTTAATAATTTCTACATTACTCTGTCGTGCTCTTTCGGTATTAAATTAAATTAATTTTGTTACCTTTTGTCAGTAAGTAAGCAAGTGGACTGGCAAGTGGTTAGTCAGTCCGCCCCCCCCTTGCAGGGGCTATGTTGCGTCTCGCTCTAACACCTTTGTTGCGGCATAGCTCGGTCTCGCTCTAGCACTGTTACTTGCCTGAAGTTATCAAACTTAGTAGCGACTGCGAGGACGAGCGTCTCTTGCCAGTCTGCTGTGACTGTTTTAATATCATCTATGAATATATATATATATATATATATATATATATATATATATATATATATATATATATATATATATACATACACGTGTATCATCTCCTCAGTGGATCGTAGGAGGTAAGTGATATATCTCTTTCTTTGTTAATCGATTTTTAGGAAGGATAGTGCAGTGGTTTATTCTTTACAGAAGATGTATTAATTTATGTATTTTTGCTGCCCAATAGCAATATCATTTCATTATAAAGCACTGTCATTAAGATCTGATATTCTTTCAGCAGCATGCTGTGAAAAATATAAAAAATACTTCCAGAACACATCCCCCTATAATTCTTGTAAGTTCATTACTACATTACCGATCTTTTACATACGCTCAGGGTTTTATATATATATATATATATATATATATATATAATGCATCTTCTCAGTGGATCGTAGGAGGTTAGTGATATATCTATATCTTTGTCAATCGATTTTTGGGAAGGATAGTGTAGTGGGTCATTCTATACAGAAGATGTATTAATTTATGTATTTTTGCTGCCCAATAGCAATATCATTTCATTATAAAGCACTGTCATTAAGATCTGATATTCTTTCAGCAGCGTGCTGTAGAAATAATAGCAGGAGCTTCTATAAAAAGTAATTCCAGAACACATTCCTTCACAATTATTGTAAGTTCATTACTACATTACCGATATTTTACACACGCTCAGGGTTTTATATATATATATATTATTTTTCATGTGCACCTCTTCAGTGGATCGTAGGAGGTTAGTGATATATTTCTATCTTTGTTAATGGATTTTTGGGAAGGATAGTGCAGTAGTTCATTCTATACAGAAGATGTCTTAATTTATGTATTTTTGCTGCCCAATAGCAATATCATTTAATTACAAAGCACTGTCATTAAGATCTGATATTCTTTAAGCAGCATGCTGTAGAAATAATAGCAGGAGCTTCCCACCTATAAAAAATACTTCCAGAACACATCTCCCCACAATTCTATATATATATATTCCTCATCCAGCTATGGACTAAAGGAGCACATTATTTTGATGAGTATTTCTAGTATCCCCACTACCCAATGAGGCAAAAAATCCATTTATCCGTTGCTACTTTTATGTAGCATACTTTGGAACAAATTAGTATCATCCTGGGACCTGAAAAAACCTGGAAAAAAAACCATAATCGTTATCTAGGTGCAAAAGTTTAAAATTTTCCACTTACATTTTTAAAATTACTCTATTATGCTTTTAGATAGATGAAAAAGTACCTGCTTGGCCACCTATTCATAAGAAGAAGTGTGTCTATAGAGATTATCCGAGTTTGAATGTCTTCCTCTATTAAAATAAACATAAAAATAAGCAAGAAAATACCTTATCTTGTATGGTCAATCGTGTAGAATTAATGAAGAATCGATTTTTTGAAATACTTATATATACTTTTTTTATCATAATATTTGAACCAACACGTCCATCGCCATTGCAGCCAAACTTTTTATTCATGCTAAAACAGTCATGAATTGGACATAATCATTGATGGTTTTTTTTATGTTGTTTCAACTCCATTAATGTAATTGTTTCTTGTGCCCGTACTGGTGAGAAAGAGGTGCTCGTTTCAGGCTGGGAAAAAGCAATAAACATGCTTGGACTACAAACAGAAACCACCCCAGACTTCTGGCTGAAATTCCAGCTCGGGTTTTATGTAGCAGTGAAATATAACCTCTACATAAACCAAGAAGACGGCCTGGCACGAAGATACAGCCTTCTGTCTACCTTGATTTGAGATCCGAGACCAAATTCGTTGCAAGGATGTCCACTGTGATGTATATTTGAAATAAATCATCATTTGTATTCAATTCCAATTGTAGCATTTGTAAAGGCTTATAAAGAGGAAAAGGCAAGTGGGCAATAATTCTTCAATGATTCGTAAACTAAACGAATGCTTCATATGAGTAACAAAGCAGGCAAGCAGGTGTGCTACCTGCTAGACTGCAGTCCTGTATTCGTTATCAACAGAGCCTGTTTGATAATGCCAACCAATAAAAATGTATATGAGTAAAAATCACTCAAGTATTTTACGTATTGTTTAAGATGCTATTATACACACTTAGAAAATAAAATATTAATACAATTATCATAATTTTTGTATCGTGATAAACTCATCACTAAATACTGTATTTCAAAAAATCAATGTTTTAATAAAAAATTAAAAAAACACACTAGAAAACACGTATAGAAATTCAGTTTTGTGATTATTTAAAATACTATTATACACACTTAGAAAAAAAAATTATCATAATTTTTGTATCGTGATAAATTTATCACTATATACTGTATTTCAAAAAATCAATGTCTTAATAAAAAAATTAAAAAAACACACTAGAAAACACGTATAAAAGATCAGTTTTGTGATAAATAGGTTAGTTTATAAATTATATATTAAAATTACTATTTTTCATGAATCGTGTTTTTTTCTGTTTTTGCATAAAATAAACAATGATTGAACGGTTAAATTTATTTTAAAAATAATAAATAAATGTAATATTTTAAAATGGATGTTTTTAGCGATACTAGTTTACGTGTAAGCGGAAATTCTTATCTGCAGGTAGTCAATAATATATTCTAATAGTTCTGTTCTTGCGTACGTGCAAATCTTGCATGTGACTTATTGTTACAACAAATATAAAACGACACGTCGATATATTTTTTTGTGAATAATATGATGAAATATTTTGCGGTGTGATTGCAACACGTATTGTCACAAAAAAATATTACACCATCGTATAAATATAAAATTTATTCGAGCATATAATTGTGCGAGTACTCACCATATTAGAAAAAAAATATAAAATTTTAATGATAGGTCTTTGTGTATATGTGATAAAAATATTCTTTTTGATCTTGCTGGATGTATTATTTTATATAATAATACAGAGGTGATATTCCATATAATCACACCTGGAGTTCTAACGTTTTTTTTTGTAAATATTGCTTCGTTTATATTATTTATATAGACCGCTTATTACTTGGTATATTAAATTATACCTTTGATAAATCTAAGCTTGTCATTATATTTATTATATACAAAACAAACACACCTATTATTCTGTGTGAAAACATACAAATGGTTATATTTTATAACAAAGAATATTTCTAACTGTATTACAGGTATTTTTTTTCAATTCATTACATATTAAAATTTTATAAGTCGTGTCATTTTAAAATCCTTGATTTTTTTACAGTACATATTGTACATACATTGTATGTGTAAAATTATTTAAAAAATATATATAATAATAATTAACTATATTTTAGAATAAATATTTGAAGATCAAGACGAAAATAAATTCTCAATTACTAAGTGTTTCTTGTTAGATGTAAAACCTTAGGTTTGTAATTACTTTTTCAGTCAGCAAAGGGGTTTGTTTCATTTACAAGTTCGCTGTGCAATAATTGATCTCATTTTCCCTTCTCAGAGAAAGCAATTAATCCACATTGTAGATAAACCACGCCATTTGTAACCACCCTGTACAAGGCATGTCTAAATACTGCCAATTAATACCACCATTAATCTAATATAATATAGCATATTCTGTTTAATATTACGGTAGGTATTCAATTAACAAACCTTCGTTTTAAAGGTGAGGAATTACGCTTGATTTGTTGTTTCAGGGGCACAAACGAAATTTTCGTAGTACACTAGCCGTTTGGCTATAATCTGTCCATATAAAACTGATTATTAAATGAGTAAACTGCTTAAATAAAATATTTTTTGTTTAAATAAAATATCAACTATATGAACGGTGATTGACTATTTGCGATTGAATTTCGTAAAAAATATAAAAATAGATTTAATGCTAATCAAAGTCTTATGAAATAATAAAAATTAAATTTCCAGTTTTGGGAGTATTTTAAAATCGGTGGTATATTGTAATTATTCGATGTATTATTCATTTGTGTACTTTGCGAAAACACAACATTTAAATTAATTTAAAATTCACAGAGAAAATGAATATTTATTAACTGCTAAGAAATTGATTGAATTCAGGGGAAATATATAAAAATATCTATTGAAAATTTGGTAATACAGTGATTTTAATTTGTGGTTTTGAAGAAAAAAAACCGTTGGTGTAAGATAAATTGCCTGTTGGCAGGCGCTAAAGTGTTTTTTTTATTATTTTAATCTATATTTAGATTAATGATAAAAAATATAATTATGCTTTTTTTTTTAATTATTGGTTTTTGTGAACACAAATCACGTTGATATATTTTTCTAAGAGTTTCTTTAATCAATTTTCAATATTTAAAAAAATGTTCTTAATCATTATCTATAATTATGCTTCCACTAAAAAGTGGAAGTAATCAAAAAAAATTCAGATGGATTTTAAAAAGTTTTAAATAGAGTGAAAAATATCAACAACAAAAAAAACTTTGCAATGAGGCAACACATCAAAATAAAATAATAAAATTTTAATATTTAATGGAAAATAATTTTTTTAATAAGGCATTATTGTTAATTACTTTTAAGGGACATTCGCGTTCATAAATCTTCTTAAAATACAAAGTTTTGATTAAAAAAAGACGTTTGATGTTTTAAACTGCTTTAATTTTATGCTAATTAATTTAGTCAAATACAAGGGGATTATGAAAATGATAATTCAGGAAGCAATTGTGCTTGTCAAAAGTGATTAAGCCCTGAAAAGACGACAACGATTTATTTGTAGACTTTTCTGATTCTGCGTATTCTTAAATATTAAATAACTAAATAGATTATCTATCACTATCACTATCACGCCATGAAATTATACCAATCAAGCCAAGAAGCTAAGCAAGCTTTTATAAGTACACAAAAGCGATGAAATTATTTTTCATAGACCATTAAACCGACATTTATATATATATCAAGATCTTTTTCTTCCCCATCCTGTTAAAATTAATAATCCAGCATTTGTAGAGCATTATCCTGAGGAGGCTTCTATTCAGGTCTCAAGAACAATCCTTACATATTCATCCTCTACCCTTTGTGAACGCAGCTCGGGTCTGGAACCTGAACGGGGAATGTTTTATAAGGGTGATTCGTGAAAGCATACTTTACCAATTAAAATATGACAAAAAAATTGGATTTTAATAAAAATTTTGATTCATAAAATATGTAATTCATATAATTCGTAAATATTTTTGTAAAATGCGTACTACTATAGAAAAACGCATGAACCAGCTTTTTTCAATTTTGTGATGGTTTATAAAAGCCTCCAGGCTCTCCCCATTATGTTGCTTTATTATGTGCCCTGAGCGTGTGTAAAGGATCTGTAATAGAGTAGTGGACTTGGAATGATTGTGGAGGGATGTGAAGTACCTTGTCGAGGTATTGTTTATATAACTTGCTGTAGAAGGAGTATCAGATCTAAACACCAGAGCTTTAGCTTAGAAAACCATGAACACTGGCTCAGTTGAGTATATTCTTAATGAAATGATGATCTTGATGAAGATGATAAAACCCTTTGGTATAATGATCACTGCGTTTTTGGGCATCATGCTGCATTTTTGATTGAAATTTCCGACGTTTACATCCCTAGAGATGTCTTACATTCTGACCGAAACTCATAATTAATACCACCTTTCGAATAGGCTAGTTATTGTATTTATTATGATTGACAGGGAATTCGCTCAAACAGACAGATATTATTATATGTATTCTGATAGTTGGGGAAATATTTTTTTCGAAATGAAGGCTGCGAGACTTTGACGCGGGTTCATGGCTTTTTATAGCCTAAAATATTAATTATGTGAATAATGTGGCTGGCGAGTGCGAGGTTGTCGTACCAGGGGTCTGAAAAATTCAAAGGAAGGAGCTTTTGATTGTTCGCGAGTTTAGAGTTCAGGTAACGAGGCATTTGACCTTTGAAAATGCCGTACATGGACAAAACCTTGCAGGTATTTCAATTAAATTATTGGAAGTAAATCTATTCTCAAAGGGGTTTTTAAGGCATATATTAAAAAAAATGTTTTCGTGGATTATTTATTAAAATATTTTGTATGCAGGTAATGTCAAGTGGGTGGAAAAAATCTTACATATATTTAAATTATATTATATGCGAGTAATACGGTATTATGCCTTTAGGGGATGTTTTTGTTTTCGTGGATGATTTCAAAGAAATATAGATGTATTTACATCAAGTACGCTATTTCAAAGTCTAATTGATTGTTAAGTAAAGTAATATTTTTCTCTTCGTCTAAGAAATATGCACAACAAAATAAATAAAACAAGATAATTAAAATGTATTATTTTGTTGTGATTTCGAATAATATTTTTTATTTTTTTATTTAACATGGAGCTTTTGTGTATTAAAAAAAATTAAATCGCTTATACGTTTAGAGGAAAATTACGAAAAAACCTCTGTTTTTGATAACCTTCCTTATAACCTTCAATATAAATAAAAGGTAAATTACTGAAATTCAGTTCTTACATGATTCTACTTAGGTAGGGGAAGATTTTTGTCTAGTAGAAAATTAGCAATGGCTGATTGTTATTATTATAGTAATGGATATTGACATAAATATATATATAATATAGATAGCAAACCACAATATAGGATCAATATTTAGAGCAGGAGAGACCGTAATTATCTTCTAAGCTCCAAACTCAATGCTTGAAATCTCTTTGTCTTCAGACAATATATTCTCTGGTGCCTAAGATTCTTTGCAAGCAATTAAATTACAATCGTAATACAAAGGATCACCTTCTAGTACGTACATTTTGTATTTTGTAATATTAAATTTACTTAATTGAATTGTTAATTAATCTACATATAATATTTTCCACTTGCTAGATGCGTGTATCGATAATTTTATTCGACAGTAACCGTTCGAGAAATTTAGTTAGGGAAAAGAAAATTAAGAAATGTGAAGAGGTTATGAAATTACAAAACTCGATGATCGGTGATCGAAATAAAGAAATTAAGGCTCTATTTATATAATTTATATTATCTGTATAAATATGTTCAAGAGTTTAATATTCTTACCACGACACTCGGTACATTTAAGGACAAATTACGATGAAAATCAAATAAGAAATCGACAATTAAATCCGACCCTCTGCAGTTAAGGGATATTCTTTTTCTTTAATTATTATATTAATATATATATAGTTATAAAAAGATACTAAGTTAAATTGTTCAGTTTGTTAATCATAACTACTGTAAACTTAACAATCGCGTAGAAACTGCAGTACAAGAAACTAGAATTATCGGGAAACTAATTTCATAACTTTGTACTTGTTGGGAATTGCCTTTGTGTTGTGAATATATATATATATATATATATATATATATATATATATATATATATATATATATATATATATATATATATATAACATTAATTATATATTGTTTATAATAAAAAATATGAAAAAAGAAATGTACATCTGGTCAGTTAATCTACTTTTTGTTGTTAAATCTTATCATTTCATTCATTAAAATAAAAAAATACTAATAAATTTTTTAAGTGGAATTGCTGTTAACCTTTTTTTTTATTTATACTTCATTATAAATATTAATACCTAATAAATAATTTCTGAATATGTATTCATACGAGTACAAATCCGAAAATTGATATGATACATTGAGAACAGACCGGACAAATCAATCAATTCATATTAATTATTATAAAAAATACACAATGAAATGAATAAAAAAATATATATATCAAATCATCCATCAATTAATTTGATAACAAAGTGAATATTTTTGCTTCAGAATTTTCAGATACTGAAAAAAAACCAGTACTTTCAAACGATATTAATTATTTGATTCTCGTAATATTTACACAAGTATTTTTTTTATATTTAATTTTTACACTTATAAATTTTATTTTATTTTAAAATATGCTGTTATTAATAAAAATACATATTTAAAAGATAAGACATTGTGTGTGTGTGTGTGTGTGAAGATTTTTTTGATTGTATTAGAGAATATACATAAAAGTACAAATATATATATTATTATTATTATTATTTTTTTTTTTTTTTTGAATGTTTAAGTCTTTAAAAGAAGCTTTTATAATTACCACAAGTAGTGAACAATAATTAATAATTATGATATCCCAGCTTCTAATCGGGGTGGTGCATTTTTTTTATTTCAGTTTTTTCAATTTTGTTATACTACATAATGGCTTTAATATTTCAAGTTTTAGTGCAAGTTTTTTTGGCATACAATAAGATAAATCCCAAAGACTTGGCATCCCAAATCTAACTGAATGTCCAAAAGAAACCTTGCTTGATATCTGTACAAGTTAGGGGTTATTGGAGGTATGTCTAGGGTTGTTTGTGAAATTTCATATCCTAATTGAAACTTCCCTACATTTACTTATATTAGCAAGGGAGCCGTAGAAACCTTACCAGAGAACCCAGATCTAACCCTTAATGATTTCGTTAGGGGTAGAGACTGAGATAAGGCCTTACGTTATGCTAATATATCATTAAATTCCATGGTCTAACTAAAATATTGATGTATGTTATCTATCAAAGTAAATAATACTACTTGTTTTTTTTACATGTAAAAATAAATATTATACTATAAGTAAAAGCTTACTACGTTTACAGCTATTTCGATATTTTATAAAGAGATAGGTGTTTCAACAATTTACTGATTCAATGTGTACTACTGCATATTTAAATAACCAATATTTAAATACAAAACGAGAGCAACGGTTATAACAAGAAGAGGGTGTAGAAATTGTTTTTTTTTTTTGCAGAGTGGATGGAAAGTTTAATATAAGGGCTGCATATTAAAACAGATAACAGGTAGAGTATGTAAATATATTGTTCAATCATTAAACACACTGAAAAAGCGTTACATTGAAATTTTTATCTTACCTGATATGCTCTTAAAACAATCTTAGCTTCAAATATTTTTATTCCCAGATAAAATAAAAATATTTCAGGGTTTCTCTCGTGTGTAAAATCAGAGATAAACTCTTCAAGTGTCCTTGACCGAATCTGTCTCGAAGCACGCCTTTACTGATTGAAGTATAGTTTTCGCTCAAAACTCACACCCCATGGGTCACCATGAGCACACAAGGAGGGGATGTTTTCAGGACTGTAAAAAGACAATCTACGCTCTGGGGAACTCAAAACTTCAGCTTTCATCGAGGTTGTATTTTATTTTCTTCCTTTTGCGATATAGACATCTAAAAATACTCAAAAGCCAATTCTAGACACGGACTCACAATTTAACCCACTACTACATTTCAACTGTTATAACATGTAAAACCTTTATTATTTTTTGTAATGCATGTGAACAAGTGTTTCATATTCACGTATACACATTTTAAATATTTTTTTGTTGTTACTGTGATCAATTTGATTAGCATTTTGAGTTAAGCGTACGTGGGTGTGTTTAAATACGTTTTCGATATGCCTTATGCTTTAAGGTGGCCAGAAACGCTGTCGCACGGCTTCATATACTCCGCAGTGCAAGACTGGATGCTGGCTTGGATCTCCTCATCCTCGGGCATCTTCTCCAGCGGCATCTTGTCCTTGAAGGTCTTGATGAAGACGCACTGGATGGCTGCGTCCAGCTGCACCTTTGGGCAGTAAAACCCGTGCTCTGCGATGTACCCTGAAATCCAATAGTATCCATCACTGTGCGGTATTATTTTCTTAGTTTATGTCCGGTGAAGCTGTAATGAATATCGAATTATTTTGTGAATTTCCGATAAACAAGGTATTATTAGAACACGGCTAAGCGAGTTCCGCGCAATCTCGCGCAGCCTCCCCGGGGGCGGGCAAAATGAAATGCGATCTCCCCCGGCCCTGGTCCGGGAGAAGGGGGAGGCTGGGACACTCACGGATGATGACGTCCTTCTCGTTCTCGCAGGCGTACTGCCCCATCAGCTTGGTGATCTTGGGGATGGCGTGCAGACCGGCGATCGTCAGGTCTTCGGCGCAGGCCATTATGGTGACGAGGAAGTCGTCGATGCACGTTTGGTAAAGCGTGGAGTTGGCGCAGAACCTTAAAAAAAAACAACCGGACGTTACACACGTTAGACTCAATTGAACTCAAACAAGGTTATCCATAGCCTCCATGCTGTGTCTAAGTACTATATATATATATAGCACGATGCCATAGTGATGGCCTTCTTAAGGGTCTTGCTACCTAACCTTGCTTGGTGTCCATCCCCCGTCTGCCACAAAAAATGACCGTGTTACCTGTCGAAATCGTGTCATTTAATTAATTTAATTCTCACTTTATTTTTCTATGTCGAAAGTTCATTTTTTTTAAAGAGTATTAAAAAAACTTTAAATTATATTTATCCATTTTTTATTATTTAACTAACGTCCATTTTCAGGGTAAAATAAAATCTTGAAGATGTTGTAAAATTTGATAAAATGACGACTTTTCAAAATCAAAGTTTGTTAAAGGTTTTTTTTTTTTTTAATTTTTTTCAATAATATATCGCACAGGGTTTATATTTAATCTTTTAATTCCAATTTAAAAAAAGACTTTTAAATATTAAAGACTCTTAGAACAGGGACATGACGAATCTCCAAATTCCTACTCTTCAATCGGAAAAACGCATATGTGTTATATTAATAGTAAATTTATAAGAAATAAAAATATATTTTGTTCGGAAGAAGGGATGTATCAAACTTTTTGCGTTTAATTTTTTTTTATTGGTGCAGTCGATTTTTCGCAAAACGGACCTGAAAATGATAAAAAAAAACTCGAGTATGGGACTTAGACCGTTAAGTGTATAACACCTACCCACAGTATACAGAAAACTACAATTAATTTAACAAAAATAGGTTACTAATATGATTAGGCATATTTTTTCACATATTGCAAATGATTTAAAGAAACTCTCAGAAAATATCATCATATTAGTAAGTAATATAACCCTGTAAAGGTAATTAAAACGCACTTGATTGACGTTCAATCCACAAAATAGACATATAAAAATAGGTTAGTTTATTTTTTTAATACGTAGTGATCATAATTATAAGCGCTTTCGCCTTTTGAGAACAACATCATATTATTTGGTGCAATTAAATGAATTTCCATTCGATGCCTATTTAATATACGTGACACGTGAAATATTTTTATTTTAACTTCGTCTTTATTTTTTGAGGATTTTTCTCATCGTTTCATATGAATACTATTATACTTTGCGCACACAATAAACGTGTATATTGTTTATATATTTAATTATAATAATTTGTTTGAGAATGTCAGGGGACGCTCACCCACTCATGAGGGTCTTCAGCTCGACGCTGAACTTCGTGGCGTTGACTTGCTCCTCGAGGATATCGAAGTTCATGAGCTCGTCGGAGCACTTCTTGAAGTCTTCGCGAGCTTTCTGCAAAGTGCAAAGTTCACTCTATTAGAACACAAGACGCTGGTTTAATTTGTAATACTTCTTATTTAAACAACTTTCATCAACAATATAAGTTTTTAGTACATTCAAAACGTGCTAATATTTTTGTCGAAACGAAAAGCAACAAATACGAATAGCCAAGGAAACTGTTATCTGCTACCTGCTACTGCTGGAAACTAACTGCCGTCGAAGGCAGTTGAAAGAGCTCGTAATCACCCAGCCAATTGGCTATTTGTTTTGTAACGGGAAACGGATGGGGTTGAACCTTTATGGCGTCGAAGGCTTGCGGGTTCGAGTTCCGGTTGCAGGCTTCCTGCGCGGGGTCGAAGTGCATGTCTATGAGCTTCTCCGTCGTCGTCTGGACAGCCTCCGACGATGTCAGATCATTTCCGGTGTCATCCGAAGCACCACGAGCTGAAAAAATATTCCACGTGTATACTCTAAAAACGCTTCAGGCGTGTTCCAGCGGGTAGCACACTCGCATTCCGACCTTGAAATCTTCGGTTCTCCAAATTAAACAGTTTTGGTGAGGTCAAGGTGGGGACTCACCAACGGCAATGAGGAGGAATACAATAAAGTATTTCAACATCTTGGAGACTCGAGAGACAGCCTGCTTGGAGCACAGAGACTTGGCGACTGACTATATTAATATCTCCAAGCTTTACAAGGTAGACGATAATTGAAATCATGGGTCATTTGACCTCCGACACCCATGCACGACATTTTTTTCATTAAGATAGCGTAAAGTGTCGAAGATCGGAGGTCAAACCATCAGCGCCCAAGGTCGATATCATTTATTTTTGAACGCCAACTAACCTGACAATTACTGTGTTCTCGGAGTTAATCAACGCTGGTGGATGGAAACGCTCTGGGAGTGTGAATTTCAGGATCTGAAGGACCTCCCCCGAGGTCTGCATAAGCTAGGAGGCGTGAATAAATTCTCCTGTTTGTTTGATATAATAGCAACTGGTTTTGATAACTTCAAGGCAACATTTATATATTATATAACATATAAATATTCATATATATTAAAGAGATAAAGCCAATCACTGGATTCTTCACAACAGAGAGCAATAATACAGCTTCCCGGTAAGAGTGAGGAGACGCCATAAGAAGCGAGATCAAAATACTGTCACAAAGACTAGACATCACAGTTATTAATTTAATTGTCACTTTATTATTCTATATCGATAATTGATTTTTTTATACAGTATTGAGAAAACTATAAATTATATATATCTATTTTTTATTATTTAATTAACGTCCATTTTAAGGGTAAAATTAAATCTTGAAAATGTTGAAAAATTGGATAAAATGACGACTTTTCAAAACCAAAGTTTGTTATAGAATTTTTTTTTTTTAATTTTTAAAATAATAAATCGCACAAGGTTTATGTTTAATCTTTTAATTCCAATAAAAAAAAAAGACTTTTAAATGTTTTGGACTCTTGGAAAAGGGGCATGACGAATCTCCAAATTCCTACACTTCAATCGGAAAAACACATATTTATCATATTAATAGTAAATTTATAAGAAATAAAAATATATTCTGTACGGAAGAAGAGATGTATCAAACTTTTTGCATTTTAATTTTTTTGATTGATGGCGTTTTAAATCATTGGAGCAAAAATAAAAATTTTATTTCTAAGTATAGAAATTAATATGCAAAAAAATGGTTAAATTATTTGTTAAATAACAAAATACTTATTCTTGAAAATCAACCGACAAGTAATTGAATATATTTTCCATCAATTATTCAAATTTTCAGTTTCAGGCAGGCATGGGGGGTGCGGGGGGACGGTGGGCGGACTGGCTTATAAATCTATACCCAATATTTTAATTTCAAACTTATGCCAACTTCCGTAATCAGCTTTGCTTAATTTCCTGAAAACTTTGTGGAGAAATACCCGCAAGCCTATTAGTGGAGCTTACCGGGGCTCCGAAATACACGAGGGGTTGTTGAGTGGAGTTCCTTGTGTTTTTTAGATGTTGACTTCCAAAAAAAGTACAAGGAACTACGTTGTATGAAATATTCTATTTCAATGGTGTTTTTCTATAATTTATTTTCATTGAATGAACGCTAGAAATAAAAAAAAAACATAAAAGTTATAGGGTTTGAAAAATTTTATAAATTGTGTTATCGGTCGACCTTCATAAGCATGAAGAATAAAAATAAACGTTGAAAATATTATAATATTTTAATGTCAGTCATTTTATTGTATATTTATATTTACCTAATATTCCCAGATATAGAGCTTCTCGTTTCTCCGTTGGGTGCTTCTCTCCATTAATAATAAATACAAAACATATTCACACAAAATATTAGACATTATTAAATTAAATCTTTAATTATGGCATTTTACACATCAAAACAAATAACACACACGTATTAATTATATTTCTTAAGGATTATTCATATTGGTCGTTTTTAACTATTTCATCCCAAATCTTAAAATAACTCAATAAAAATAATAATACAGCGCAACACACGTTTGCTTTATAAGTGATCTATATTTTTTTCATACAAACCCGGCACGGTATCATCTAAATGGTATAAATTAATTGTGTCATTGCAATTCTCTACTATTATTGGAAATAAAAAAAAAACTTATACTTTGTATGGGAGTGTGATTTAGAAAACAGTCAAACCTCGGCTCGAGAGGACTCGATATATTATACGAGCAATATAACATTAATTCTACTATGGTCTGATTGCGTTGAGCGGTTACTTAGTAATTATATACTTGGGGAAGACCGTGGGACTGGAGGTGAATGAAGATTGGTGGGGCAGCTGACCGTCGACTTACTAATGGATCTGCATCACGAGCAGCAGCTACAGGTTATGGAGAAGGTCTCGTCTGAAGAGGAAGAAAAAAAGGATAGTACATCGTTAACGTGTAAATAGAAACGAATCATCTGAGTTTTCATACTTTCTTATGCTCGCACTCCGAGGTTTGACTGCATTTGAAATCCGAAAGTAATAAATACTATCTATTGCTTAAAGTCTACATTAAAGAGAATTATCGACAGGTAATAATATTGTAGGTACGCTTGTGGGTTATACTATAAGGTAAATGTTAATTAAATTACAACGTGAGTATTGAAACATAACTTCCTTTAGTTTGATACACTCTGAGGTACGTAATCACTTGGTTTTCACCTGCTCGCTATAATTGTGAGAAGCATCGATGCTGTATTGCTTGTGGGAGTAACGGTGGCTCGCAAGCAACTTCCTTTAGTCCGAGAGATCTTACACTACTTACAATTTATTACACAAGTACTTTTGGTGGAATTTTTAATTCTAAGAAATGTTATTCATCAAATACATTAAATATTGTTACCCATAAGTAAAAGCGTTTAGTACTTTAGATTTTACAACAAATGTGATATTAAAACTTATTATTAGTCAAATAAGCAATTGTTTATTAAGCTTTTGTTACTAATCATCGTTGAAGAATCTTAAGCTTCTGCGAGAGAAAATATAATATATCTTTTACTAAACACATGAAACCACGGCTTTAAGTATTGTTTTATTATGCCTACCCTCGGCTAAAAATCACGGTAAGAGATTTTATCAAGAAGTTTTAAATTTAATATTTAGGGTTGTGTATTATTAGTTGTGTGTTATTTTATATTATTAAAATAATTTTTAGTTTCAGACAGTCACTTCTTGGAAATAAGTCTGCTTTAATGTTACTTTGTTACTAAATACTTGTATATCAAGATATTTACTTATAATTAATATTTTTACTAAAAACACCAAACAATTTAAATTTAACGGTGTACCAAGCTTCAGGTTTAGACAAAAAAAAACCTTTATTTGATACGGTGAATACAAATATTCAATACCTGACGTTTTAGATAAATATTTAAAGAATTATCAGAGAATTGTCTTGTCTTGAGAATGTCTACGTGTTTAGGGATTTTTTTTACCATACAGCGTAGTTTCTAAGTTATCAATAAATCAAAAGTTTTGATATGTGTTTACTACAATCTCTTCTCGTTCTAAGCCAAATTAAATATTATTTATATTTGAGTAAAATGTGTTTTCTTGAACTTAAAATAACATTTTTCTTATTGTTGACCACCATCTAGAATTATAAAAATACACGTAATAAAATCAATCAATAATTTATATGACCTTCAAAATATAAAATTCAGCGTTTAGAATGGAGAGATTTTAATATTGAAAAGCAATGAATTTATGTAGCCCGCAAGATTTATTGAAGAAGCGAATACTTTGTAGGCTTATCGTGTTTGTTATATAAAGACCTCGGCTGTGGGACGATTCCATAATTGCCGATTAAAATCAATTCAAAAGTTTCAGAAGTCCCAGATTATCACTTTTTACAACGGAGGCCTTCATATATATAGTATAGTGATAATTTGTATATTGATAAACATTTTACTGCTCAAATCAACAAAAACCTGTTTTTAAAATGTAATATAATGTGTATAAAATTTTTAATATATAAATACCACTGTGAATCATATGAATTGAAGCAAAATTAACCAAACGTTAAAAACAGTTTATCAGTTAACAGCCCAATTCTAAATAGTGATACAAACTTCTACAAGATTTATTATAACCCAGACAAAACCTGCTGCAAGGTAAAATAAATATATATTTAATAAATTACTCATACTTTATAAAATACCATGAAAGGACTTGAGTACTCTGCTCAATGAAATGTCGTTTTATGGGAAAGCAAAAAATACATTAATTGCTATATATATATAGCATAAATCTTTAGAGATTCTTTCCCTCATCCGCTCTGAACACTGCGTGAGGAATCAATGAGATCTTTACACATAATAATACTTCCGTAATGAATCTAATCATGTGCAAAAATAATCAATATTAAGCTATGAAGTAATTGGATATATGTATTACAAAAGGTTTAATTTTTTTTCTACATATGAATATGATCCAGGTGGGTTAATAATAAATTAGTACAGAGTTAAAGGATTAATAATTTTATTAATAAATTAATTAATTCAATTTGCATTATAATAATCACCTCCAGTGGAGTGACACTCCTCAGTCTAACCAACACTATGTTAATACAGATCAATCCAACCTTCTCCGCCACGGACCTGGCTGCCTTGGAAAGACTCCATCAGTCCAGGTCTGCGTTCACCATAATAACTCGTCAAGAATAACTTGGTTGTTACATTATTTTCGTGGTTAAGAAAATTCGATAGATCTGCAGGAGTACGCTCATCTGATCAATATGGCAGAACGCACCACACCAAGCAATATTTGTCCATTAATCATATATATCCAATATCATTGACTTCGTGGATCTATACTTGGTGGATTTCCATTATCATATTTTTTATTTTATAGTTAAACAAATGCCTTTAATGATTTTCCACATTTATTTGATTACGTGACTAATTACGTGGCATTTTCAAGCCAATCAATTGGTTGAGCAGAGCTCGTGCTTGAAAAAATAAATATATATAACCTGTATGAGTTATAAATGATTTGCAGGCAAATATTGCATGATGTATGTGTTTTTATTACACTATGATAAATAAGTTGTAAGGGTCCCGGCACTCGGAGTACAGAAGGTCGGTGGAAAGATCGAGACAACACAATAGCGAGCGAGCCGCGGACCGTTACGCTATGATGTTAATTGATAAAATTGTGCAGAGAATATAAGTTAACTTTTACATAGTTAGATTTCAAATCGGCAATGAGTCCACGTTAGCTGCTGTTGCATTTCATACTTCACTAGGATATTTCAGATCTTTATTGACATGACGCTATTATTTACCACCCGATGCAAACTCTTTGTTTTAACAAATTATTTATGTAAAATCAGAGAATAGATTGCTTAATGTAGACTCACTGACAATTTAAAAATGGCAAAACAAAAGCAAAGGCTGATACTAAAAATTATAAACTCCACCATCGGCACGACCACAGACGTGTCAAGAGACAAGTGTCACAATTACAAGACCGTACCGCGGACTATGAAGTAGTGCGTACTCATGAAATAATAAGACAATTGCATGATTTTTCAACATGTACATTTGCACAATCAAACGATGAAACACAATAGTTATTGTACGATTGCAGCTTCATATCATAATAACATCCAATAATGATAATACAGCATACAACGAGGTACGTGAACGATTACAATACAATGAAAAATTATTGCATATTTTGTACAAAGATAAAGAATAACGTACGCGATCTACAAATGACTTACAATGACGGATATTTGAGGCGGCACGTCTTTTGGCTTGACTTATCCCACTATATATGATACCGAGTACATAACGACTAACGACCGTACATTACTAACTAACATCGTCAACCATTCGCCTGGAGGACTTCCTTCACAAGGACAAACAGACTTAACGTTAATGACACGACGCAACTCCAATGCCCGCAGCTAAATATTGTTTTAGTGTTTGAACTACTTTCCGATTAAACGCCATCACAACCTCGTCTAACCCGAGAATACTGACACCAGCTGTATCAATTATTGTCAATGCAGATGAATAACGATTAAACTGGAACAGGTGAGCGCCACTCTGCGATGAACCCGAGTCCACGCACTTAAGTTAAATTAGGTTAGTTTAGTTAAGTATTATTGAGTTTTGCTTCGTACACGTAACATTCGCATTTCATTTTCTTGTTTAGACACTTGCAGATTCAACTTTGCGAATTTCAAACATAGTGACACCTTAAACACACTGTACAACAAATTGATTTTTCAAATCACAATCTTAACATTACAACAATAAAATTATAAACAATGTTTTCTAAGCAACAATACAAATACTTTAAATAAGTCCTACCCCTACCGCTGGTATACATTGTTGAATATTTCAAAGAATTTTAAACATTGACTCCAAAACTCGTTTCTTTACAAACTACCATACTTTTTTTAACAATGGCGTTGTCATTAAAATCAACAATACCACAAAGTAGATTAAAATAGGCAGGCATTGGAGACGTGCGATGAATTGACATTCGACATGTTTATAATCTAGTAACTGGTAATAATAAAAGTCCAAGCGAGAGATAAATCGCATTTTATAAAAACGCAAAGAAAACAATAGATGCATAAAAAACAAGACATTTTAAAGCATCAAAAATTGGCATCGTGTTATAAGAAACTCCAACACAACAAAAATCACAAAAACCATGAGCTACAAAGTTTTACAAAATGATGCAAACCTCATTTCAGTGTTGCCTGCAATTGTAAATCACTTTTTTTGCATTCAGTGTCATTATTGCGGATACAAATGATAAATAGGGTTCTACACTTTATTCGGCGCACAACGCGACGTTGACACATGCGATTAAACACTACAGTTCTTCGGCTGGCGTTCACTTCACAGGTGGAAAATATTTACAACAGATGCGCATGCGAGGCGCTGGTAACATTTCAAGCATTAGTGCCACTCATCTGAGGCTGTGGATGGTTCGGGAAGCGCCATTAATCGTGCGTCCGTTACAATCAAGAGAACGACACAAACACACCAACCGTACATTCTCAAATTGTACAATATTTATCAATCTGGAAAGTGAATCCGGTATCGAGAAGCACTTTCCCATTGACTTGAGAAACATCGGGCATTTCATTGAGACAACCGTGATATTAGGCCGGACGAAACTAACATCATGACACATATATCGTTTCACATGCCACAAAATAGTAAAAAATCAGAATCAAATGTCATTATATTCGTTCCATGCAAATTCTCTTTACAAAACGTCACAACAACACTCTGTCAAACAAGATTCATAAATTAAATAAACTCCCCGGTTTGTTCGACATTGTCTACAATCCGATGACCCACGGTAGATTCAAACATCACTTCCTCCTTGACTATTCGCTTATGATTTCAATTCCAAGTTACTAATACTACTACACATACATAACAAAGAGCCTTCAACTTACACAATAAGGTACCTGCATCGTTTCACAATCCCGACCATCACATCGTTTTGTCAGTGAAAAAAAAAAAGGAATGTAATGTTGCGTAGATTACTCAACTATTCACAATACAATATCTATTTAATTTCGGGTCTAAAACATCAATTTAAATGACAATTCCTTCTATCAATTATACAATCGAAATCTCTTATTCCAGTTTTGGCATGATCGTCTCAATAATTACGATAATCTCAACGTATAATAATCAAACCATCCGAAATATAGTTTGACGAAATGCCAGTTGACTCGTAGGATACTTTTCTGCCAGTGCAGGAGTGCGGTGTCAAATATTCAAACACTGCACAGGCGTGGCTTCAGAACTAATTGATCACTTGAACAATCCACATTCGCCGGCACAACATCAGTTCACTTAATACGACAATCCCATTTGTTGTCAACTCAGTTGAAATACGAGTAGTTTAGACGCCAACTCGGCGCACGCTGTCCGTTACAACACAACACGAGCTGAGTACTAGCTGCCCTGCGTGGTATTGTCGTATGTCTTGCCGTTGTCATAGTTCTTGTTGGTGTTTCCGTTGCTGCCGAACTTGTTGACCATATCGTACAAGATGTCCGAGTACTGGTCCATCATGGTCATGGCCTGTCCCTGGTTGAGTTCACCATTTTTTGTCGGTAATCCTGACAAGCAGAAGACAAAAAATATATTTTCACAAATGCAACATAATACCCTCCCTCCATTTTTGAAACCGTATGAAATATAATTAAAAACTAACTTGTTAAAATATAATTTATGAACTAACCTTTCGAAACGAGTTCATCGAGTGTCCGTGTCATACTGTGCACGTCCCCGGGAGAGATGTTACCGTCGCCTTCACCGGATGAAAGACTGTGAAATGCGGCAGCTCCGTTCAACCTTATTCCTCCCGTCGCCTTGGACAGCATACTCTGGGCATCCAGCATTGCAGATTCGAGTCCTAAAAATAAAAATCAAGTAAAAATATCACATGACACCGTTAGCTACTAGGTTATCTGCCAAGATCAAGGATGAAGGAATACTGACCTTGAAGCATGTCCGCATTATCTCCTATCCCTTCGCTTGGCATGTCGTGGCCACCCAGACTACTGTACATGTGCACTATCTTGGCTGTCAGTTTCGTCAATTGCTGCGCGAGCTGCTGGCACGCCAACGGAGTCACTGCATAATAAATACATTCATAATTAATACATTTGCATTATAATAAAAAAATAAGCTAATTCAAGACATTCAGTTTTGTAGGCCCCATAATCCCTTTGATCAAAAACTTCAAAGGAGTAAGGTGCATGGAGTGGAACTCACCTTGTCCAGTGCTGGGATCTGTGGGGGGACCAAAGCCGGAGGTTGTTCGGATGCCGGCCGTCAGCCGTTGTGTGACTTCCCGCGCCTTACTGGACAGGTCTCGCTCGCTACCACTACGCCCTGAAACAAGTCAACATGCGTTATTATTCTCGTCTTCCAAACCAATCACAAAAACCTTGAGATAACTTGGTCATGTTATACAAGATTCACACTATGCGTAGAACTGCGAGCAAGCTAACAATTTCAGCCTTAAAGAAAGTTCAATGGAGACAGTTACCCATGTTTCTTCTTTGGGAGTCCACAAGACTGCGAGGAGGACGAGGAGGCACGGCAGGCTTGGGGGGCGCCGCACCGGCCTCCTCTGAGCTTGAGTCCTCCTGACCCACACTTGACAGGTTCACTGAAAGACAAACACACCAAGTAATTCAGAAGCCAAATAAGAACGTGCAAAAATTACTATCTAAAAAAACATTTCAGCATATTCAGGCAATAAATATTACAGTAAAACTTTCTTACCCGAGCTGTAGGCGGCCTGGACGCCGCGCCGTCTTGCAGCCGCCGCTTGCACAGCCTTATTCTGGGAGCTGATGGTGGGGCGCATGAGGCCACCCGCTCGCGCTGCTCGAGCCCCGCCCGTCGCCCCCGCCTCGCTCTCCGAGTCACTCTGAAAAGCAGAACACATCATCAGAACGTATCGACTTGCTTTTAATGCCAGTAAATAAAAAAATAAGTTTCCATAGAAATAATAAAGGGTATTCCAAGCTATAACGACATTCCTGGTAATGGTGTTTCGACTTCTATTTGGTTATTTCACTTAGATTTTTGGCACATATAGAAAGGAAGCAACCTTCTCACGGTTTAGCCAACTTCTTTTATTCTGATTTACCTTTATAAATTAGAAGCCAACCCACCAATGTAGTACTACGTTATTGTCGCATTATATTGTCTACTTATCACAATAAGTGCAGATAGTGCTGAGTATAATTTGTAGGTTTCTTCATTCATGATGCATGAAATGCTTTGAAAGAGTCAATCTTCAGAGGATTGGAATGCAGTATAAGACCCAGAACATAGCATTTCTAATAACAACGGCCGCAAAAACTGTGATGAATAGATACAAAGAATAATTTCCTTGACCAGGCAATGAGCTGGTGATCCTCAGACATGCCTGACTGAGCTGCAATATCGACGTACCTGGTTCAGCACTCCCACACTGCTGCTTCTGGTCATGCCCGAAGAGAAGGGCTTTCCGTGGCGCCCTGCGGGGCGGCTGCTGGTGGACTTGCCTCCACCCCCTGTGCTGGTCTTCCCGGCCCCGCCTGAAACACAACCAAAGTGAGTAACGATACGAATAAAGTTGCTTCGGCACCATTGAATAATAAAATAATTTCAATTATCTCTAATCTTCAGTATCAGAATAAATTTTGTCACAGTAGGAAATAAGATTACATTTTTAATAAAATCACATTGTGAGTTACAAAAATATTTCATAAATTTATTTTTAAAATGTAGCTCCTGACAAACAATTTCAACATATTTTAATAGCTAAAACCTATGTTAGTAAATAATATAGTAAAACCTACAAAATATCCATGTCCTTCTACAGCCGTACTAGATTTCTAATTTTTTTTAGTTAATATAGCAAAATAGAATTTAAATATATTTAAATAATATAATAATATATATTGGTAATTATAAATATTAAAATGCGTAAAGCCTCCGTAGTAATGATGTTCTAACATACTGAGAAAGATCAACAACCAATACCAATCTTACTTAAACAAATCATCATTTAAAATTATTATATTTTAGTTGTTGATAACTCCCTGTATTTATAATCATGCAAAATATAATATTGAGTTCATAAATAATTAAAACACACTTACTTTTCACACAGCAAAGAATTCTTTAAACTATCTAAATAATATTGGCACTGGAAAGGCAAATCGTCCTGCTACTTGATAATAATAAAAACAGCGTTTGAATATCCTATGAGCTTTTTTTACAAATAAATTTAAAAGAATAAGCTGCCATGGAAATTTCAGACCCATTGTGAAGTTTTGAGACGTGCTTTTGAGATGAGGGAGTCCGGGGACTTGCAACCCTCGAGGAGTGTTAAAAGGATCCTTTTTCACAATTGTAACGCTCACACTACTTCCGCTGAGGGTAGGAGATGGCGATTTTTAATTTTCTCTCAAGGGATCAGATCACCAGTCTTCTTGACAAACTAAGATAAAACATTTTATGGACTTTGCTGGAAGACTACAAGTGTCAACGTCAACTGCTTGGTTACTATTTATTGTGATGGCGTTCTAATGATTGACATATTATATATAACATATAAATAGAACTAACATCAAAATAAAAACATTGATCGAATTGCAGAGATATAGTACTTAGTTAAAAAAATATTTATGAAATACGAATCGATACATTTTCATTTTACTAATATTACAACATATCTGCGGTTCTCAGCTCGCCTCCTACAACTGCTCTTTCGTATCACGGACTCGCCGACACTAGAGAGACGTCAAAAACCTCAAGAATCACGGCCAACCCTGATGCTTAGCTCGCTTACAGTATCAATTTCAAACTGTCGTTGAATTATTTGACAATTTTCGCATTTGAAAGCGATTCAATCTTCAATCTCTATTTAAAATATAAATTAAGAAAAAACATTGCACACAATTGGGAATAAAGTCAAATAGTTTCAGTGATGGTTTCTGCGACATCTTTAAGGTTAAGCTAGCCCCAACGCTCGCATCGACTTACCTATCAAGCTCATTCTGGGCGAGGGGCTCGGTTTGAAGGCCAGGTCCGACAAGGATATGGCTCTTCTCAGTCCGGAGTTGGCATTTGTGTCTTCGTCTACGATGGCATTGAAATCATTGGGAGAAAGGCGAGTCCTCGATCCTTCACACACAACAACACAAGCGTGCGCGCGCATCATGCCCGAGTTAGATCAGTCGCCGAATCAGAAGCCATTTTGAAAAACGGCGATCATTTTGTGTTGCGATGGAACGGTGGGTTAGAGGCCAGCGGGGATGAAAACAAGAAAGAAAAAAACACAAATGACTATCTAAAATTACTACGCATGCATTTATCGTAGGATGATTACTAAAACTTCATGAAGATGCTAAAATAAAATATTATATTATTAGAAATAAAAATTGTAATATTTGTTTGTACGTCGATTGACTAAAAAAAACTATACCATTATAAATGTTATTGAACTTTTAGAAGTGATGATAAATCTATATAAAAGTTAAATATGCAAAAAAAGTACCCAAAACCAAACCTTTCGATCCAAGGAATATTTATAATAAGATATCTGTTGGTAACAATAAATATATAAAGTGTTGCATGCAGTGTACAAATGTTGAACGATTCATGAATACATTGAAATGAAAACAAAGCATTGATAACTAAAAGACCAAAAGTTGTTTCAACACAACCATCAGGCCTCCCGGTGACCAGATAGATTGACAGGCTCGACGCCTGGACTCATTAGCACCCAAATAATATGAATAATGCCAGGAGATAATTTAAAAATAGTCTGCTGTTATATATTTTCACCGGAAGCATTGTCGTCGTGAGTAAACCGCATCTGTAAAATGCAGCTCTCGGCAAAAAGAACAACGGTTGAAACTATAATTTGGCATGGGAAAAAAAAATGTTTTAAAGCAGATAATTATTTTTAGTTATAAATACTTGGGAAATAATTTTAAATAAACGGCGATGTTTAAAGCAAAATAAAATAATAAATGAAGGCTGCAGCATTAAAATTAAAATTAATTCTACGGTGTTAAGTGTGAATAAACAATCATATATAATTTTAAATTATTGACATAGATATTACACATATATATACACCAAACTAATAATGAATACCGATTTAAGAACATTTTGAATGCCTTAGTGTATCTACGGCAATGCATTACCAACCTTCATTTAAAAAAATAATACAAGTACCCTGAGAAATATACACAGTCACGTTTTACTAACTGAAGAATAAATAAGTAGCGGCAATAGCGAGAAATAAAACACATACACGTCCACATGGCACACAGAGAGGCCCACTCCGCTCAACCTAGTTGATAGTCACAATGGCATTACTGTTGTCAACAGACAGACAAGTTTTACGACCCCCGCCAATCCAAAATCTGAATCAAAGATAAATAAGGGACGGACCGCGGGGACGTAAATCTTGTTCAACTTTTGACATCTATCGTGAGGCCTAACTAACATACAGTCAGTTTATAAAAAAAGAATATCAACATAATGTCATCTCGGAATTGCCTACACATGCAGCGTGCCTTTGTATATTCGAACCTTGACCAAAACCTGGTTTCGACGGAAGAATCGGCTGCTGAAGTGACAGTTTTCTTGCCAACCCTCCACTGGAAAATGTCCTGGACTCTGGTTTTCCATCAGAATTGATGGCAGCGACCGGTCTCGCTTTAAAAATCACGGGAACGACGGGCGTAGCCTCGGAGTTTGCTTTGGAAGGCAACTTCATATTTAAATATGCGGGTAATCTTCCTCTGTCAAATTTGTTCCGAAACAGACTAGAGATTCTGGACGTTTTCGGCTTCGTTCCACTTGAGCCAAAGAACAGTCTCTTAGGAGAGTTGGTACAACTGGAGCTGGTGGTAGAAGATTCGTAGTTTTCACTGTCGAGGTGAATGTCAGTCTTCGGAATCACGGTTAAATTGTACACTCTCTGTTTGAGATCTTTGTTTTTTTCTGGACATTTGAGACAATCCGATTTTCCTTCGGTTGAATTATTCAATACCTCCTTTTCTTCTAAGTCCTCTTGTTTGCCATTGTCATTGTATTGATTGGCAATTTCTTCACATTTCACCAAACTATCTTCGGGAATGAATTTTTCTTCAAAACATGACAACAATGCAACACTCTCCGCGTCCAGCACGTCAGGCAAACTTCTATTTCGTTTAATATCCGTTTTTATTGTTTTCTCCTCATTGTCGCTTTCAAAATCATCATACGTCAAACTGAAAAAATCGTTGGCTTCTAATGTGCCTTTACTTTGGTGCTTAGAAGCCAACTTTTCAAAATTACGGGACAAAATCTTGACAGTGCCTTTCCCATCACTAAAATTAGCTTTCAAGGGCCGCATACGACATTCTTTGAGATATTTTTCTTGCAGTATCTTTCTCTCTTCCAATTCTACTAATTTGTTAATAATGCAAATTTTCCTTTCGATATCCTTATATATATTTATATCCTCAGCGGGTCGGCGCTTTCCGCCACCTGTGCCGTCCACACTACTGTCAGTGCTAAGATTGAGCATTTTGACGCCACTACTCGATGGCAGGTCAGCGTCTTTCGGGCTGACCTTCAAGAAGGGCATATTCTTATTTAAAACTGAGTTTTTCACAAAGTTGTTGGCAGTCAAATTCGTGCTGTTTGCATCGAACTTTGAACTCTCTCCAAAACTTTCGTAATTGAGAGAATCCTTGGCAAAATTGTCATGCGATCTATCATCCAGTATATTATCGAGAGAGTCCAAACTGAATTCAGACATTCGTTCGCTCTTTTTTTGATTTGCCAAAAACTCCAAGCTGTCCATTTGTATTTCCGATTTATTGTCGACGGCTTCTTTTTCAGCAACAAACATATTGAACGACTTTTCTCCGTTATCGGAGTCTCCCATATTGTCGCGTTTCCTATCGATGACACCTTTTCCCATAAAGGCATTAGAATTCTTCAATTGCAGTCCGTCTATTTTAGCCCTTACGGTCGCACCGAGACCGGAATCGAGTCCAGGATACTTATCCATGTTCACTTTTACTCTATTCCTATTAGTCAATTTGACAGAAGAAGTTCTTTTGACCGGTTTTGGTGGTTTGTGTGGAACGAAATCGACTACCGGTTTGCCGTTTGCATTTTTATTCCCTTGAGTATTTCTCTCCAAGCTTTTTGTAGCACCCAAAGTCTTGACAGTAGTTTTGTGAACACTGTTCGGCTGTCTATGATTTTGCGTGCGCTCCATTTTCGACTGGGCGTGCTTCCTGATTTGATTTTCAAACTTCTCTAAGTTTTTCTGAACGTGTGAGACACTCTTTTCGGATATTTTTGGTTTCGGTTTGATCAGAGCCACGGGCTCCATGAGTACTTCAAAACTGCAACTTTTTGACTTGCTAATACACGAAGATTCCAAGCCTTCGACAGAGCTCATGTATTTATACTTATTTTCACAGTTTTTCATTAAAGACTTGCTTTGGTTGCTGTTGTATTCTTCATTTTTACTTTTCATACTCGGTATTTCATCACTTCTTTTAGGTGTACTTGTCTGCTCGTATTCCTTGATTTCATTACCGTCAAAGTAATAGGCAATATTCTTTCTCTTCGCACAGTTATTAGTTGATGAATCTTGCAAGCTCAATGATCTAGTGACCGTTTTATGGTTTCCATTATTTTCATCATTTCCTATATTAAATCCTTCGGTAATATTCACTTTGCCCTGCCTAGCGGTAATGACATTTTTCTGAATATAATTTAAACTATCATTAAAACACAGACTGTCATAATATTTATAACTCCCGAAATTTGAGGTGTTGTTCGGACTGGAGCCGTAGCTTTTGGACGTATTTTCAAACTCGTAGCAACTTTGACTACTTTTGGGAATACAAACGCCGGGATTTCCAGCAACGATCTCAGGTTTTCTAATATGCTTTCTGTGTTCGAAGAGCATCTCCAGGGGGGCACTTTTGGTATACTCGGAGTCATCCGAAAGGATACTTTCCAAGGAATTACAATTGGTTTTGGACATCAACTGATTGTCACTGTCCGATTGCAGCAAATCATCTGAAAGAACCGATTCCTGACTGGCGCTAGTCTTCATCAGCTTCCTTTGGTTAAGGAAGAAGCTGGCACTGCTGTGACGATGCTTCTCTAGGTAGGCCGCTTCTGTTTCATAGCAAATATTTTCATACGAGCAATTTTGTGAATCGTCGACACACTGTTTTTCGTACAGTTTTCTTTGTAAAAATGCATTTTGATCGCCATACTTCATGAATATCTCATTCGACATGCTGGAACAATTGGAATTCTCGTCACTCAAAACGGATTCATTTGATCTCGTGATGCACCTCTTTGTCAATGCGCTGCAGCATCTTTGTACATTGTTATTTATCACATTTATCTGATCGTGACTGCCGCTATCGTAGTAGGCATCAGCGTACTCCTCCAGGTTGGAAGGCATATTCTTGGGCAGAGTAAAGCTCTTCTGCTGCCTGTCTCCGGACACGCCGAACGGATGGTTCACTTCTACTCGTGCATAGGTTTCTTCATAATTTGCATTTTTCTCATCGATTCCTGCATATATCTCATAATCAGATACACATCTTCTCGCAATAGAAGACAGAGCGCTCTTTTGATGCTTCTTACACACCTTCTTAGAATAAACTTTATTTCTATTGCTTATGTCTTGACTTAAACTACAGTCTTCTAGTGAATCAGATGAAAAATTCCCATCATCTTTTTCATTCAACACATATTCGACATCCTTTGTTTGTTTTTTTTCCAGTGTTTCCGTCTTTTCTTCTTTCTTGCCAAACTTATCAAACATGATACTATCCACTTTATAGTCGGATGTTCCACTATTCGGTTCATAGTCATCCAAGTCTCCATACTTCTTGGTGATTTCTGCGATCATCTTTTCTGTGTCGCTTTTGATGGTATCCACCAAACTCTTGCCGTTGTCTTTCATGAGGTGTGAATTCGTATCAAAATCCATGAAGTAACTCAGCGAGTTTCTTTTCCTTATATCCCTGGCCACACTGTTCCTCTCGTACACAGCTTTGACATTGTCCCTTATGGAGTTTTTTCCGCAGTCGGAAGCTTTGGCCGCTAGGTGTGTGTCACCCCATTTACACTCTTCAGAAACAGGTGAAACGGGACAAGACTTATAATTTTTCAAAATACTCCTGGACTTGTGGCTTTTGTTTATGGCTTGCACGGTGTTTGTTTTTTCTTTAACACTACTTTGAGTGTTTGAATTTAAATTCAAAGTAAAATTTCTACTTGGAGGATTCCCCGCTCTTTGGGTCACATTTCTTCCTTGATCATGTTTTTGGGACACATTGGGAAATAACCGATCGAAGACCTTACCCCCTCTATCTTGTGAATCTACTTTCTTCAAACTTTCTTTTCCGAAATCTACTGTGAAAGCGTATGCTTTTGGTCTTCCTGCATCTTTTCCATTACCATTATCGTTGCCTCGTTCGTCAATGTTTCTATTCAATCCAATGCTGTGCTTGTATTTGTTGATATCTTGCTTGTTTTCAAATTGCCCCTGCCTCTTTTTGACGAACTCCGATGCCGTACAATTCAAGTCTTCTAGTTTCAGAGCATAGGAGTATTTGAGATTAACATTTGCCGGAATGTCATAGGGATTTTTATACCTGGTATCGTAGGCAGATTGATTATTCACGGTGTGACGGTTTTGGTTAGCGTCGTGCATTAAACTATCGAAAAATGTTTCGCCGTTGTCTATTTCCAGATCTTTGTTACGTAGCTTTCCCTCGAAAATTCTGTTGGTTATGTAGGTCGGGTTAGTGGATGTGAGTGGAGGGTTAGACGCGCGCTTTTCTAAAGAGGAAGAATTCCAACACCAAAAGAATTTAGTAAGATTATAGAAAGAATACATTCAATCTCAAAAATACACCCCAAGCCACATCTACATTATCAACTGAAATATTTATTTTTTGCAATAACCCAAGTCCCACCAAGAAAACGAAAATTAATATAATTCCCAAGCCCGTATACATACAGTGTAACTAATGATGAATGGTTTTAGAGGTTAGGTTGGTTAAATATTGGTAATATATTAGTCAACTAACCAAATACAAAGTCTCAACATCAGAATATAAAACAGAGACCGACGCAAATAAAGTGAAAATTTGGTATAGAGTGTGGCACAATGAATATTGTATATCGTCATTCGCCATTTTTCAAAAGTTTATAATGAACATGAAGTTCGCATAAAGACCAAATATATTGATCACATTCTTAATAACATAACAGAAAATGTAGAAACGACTTACATTGGACATGTTTAAAAGGTTCCAATAAGCAACTCTCCAACTGACATTTTCAAGTCTATCCCTATTTAAAAAAATATTTTGTCCAATATTGTCCCTAATGAAAGATCATTCAGATTATTCATTAGATTGAGATCATAATACTTAACATATAATAATGTGTTATTAATTAAGGCTGCTTCATTTGAGTGCGGTCTCCACACAAAAACCCCTCTACAATTCAATATTTTGGTTATGGCTACAACTATCGGAAGGTAATAGCTCATAATGTGGCGCTTCATACACACCAGCGTGTCCGCGCTGACCGGGGATGTGCTGCGAGAGCGGGCGTGACCTGCCGGCGGCTCGGGGCTCCTCGCGGCTCAGGTCCATGGTCGACTGACTGGCTTTCAGCTTGGAGCGATACCCCACCTGCAAGTTCAAAGGTTATCAATCAATCATTTATAAAACAATTTTTAAATTTTAGGATTAATCTAAAGGATGAATATCTATAATATCTGACAGGTACAAGTAATAAGAAATAATGTTATTTAAAGGCTACGATTACAATTACCGATTTAAATTTTAGTGTGCCTTCAAGTATACGCTGAAATTTTTGATAGCTGTGACGGATATTTTGTGTAATAATTTCACATACGCTTTCCAGCTGTTTCTTGGTTTCTTCGATGCGTCGCGTGAGCTCCTGGCGGCGAGAAGAGGTGGCCGAGTCGGCCAGAGACTGCTTGGCTGCGTTGATGAGTGCTGCGTTACGAGGTGGCACAGCCGGGGCGCGCGGCGCGGCCTGCTGGTGCTGCGAGCTTATCGACGAATTGAGAGCACCCCCTGTAAAACAAAGAATATAATAAAGAGTGGTGTTTATAAAATAACATGAAAAATCAATAAAAAATTATTTTTTAATAAAAAAAACTTGAAAATTATCTAGATCACATAAATAATGTGAACAATTAGATTTTTAGTAGCATTAATTACCTCTCACGAGGTTGGCTTCCATATCCAAGTTTTCAAAGGCAGACTTCAGTAGGCTGGTGCGGTGGGCAATCTTCTCCAATGATTCACAGCTCCCCGACAGTACGTTACGGTCGCCGTTGTCACCGCTGGGAGTCGACACCTGTTCCAAAAACAATATTACATCACAATTGAGTCATTAGTTCCAACGAGCACTGTCAATATATAAATTGAGCAGACAGTTCAGTAACACGATTCTTGTATTCGACTTCGCTTTTGAAAGTGAAATGATAATAGAATTTGGATCAAAATCATAACTGTTTAACAAAACAGGCTTATAAAATTAGATTAGTAAAACATATCTACGGTCTGACATATTTATGTTTGCATGTGGGTTAGAATTTAATAACGATTTTCAAAATTGCCTTGCGACAAGATATTTTGTACTCATTATATTTATATAATATATATTATACACGCGCAAAAATAAATATGTCAGTTTGCTATTAATTATTGAAAAATATTATTTTCCTGCAAGTTAATAGGGCGAGATTAATTCATTTGTGACAAAAGTGCAAAATAAAAACTCAACAAACAAAAAAATATACACAATTGTGGTTGATTTGTGAACTCATGTAATTATTAGCTAATTATTTCTCAGAATAAGGTATTGTCATTGAAAATAAATGATGTTTAATAACATTGTGAGTTATTGAACACGATTAACATTGTTCCCTATTTTTTTTTAATAAAAACTGTACTTAAAGTATGAAAACTTACAAAAGTCACTTTATAACATATTACTCGCAGAAAATAAACTAGAATAGTGTTTTAATACATATCAATTTTAACCCCAACATAATGGCCACATTCAATAAAATAGTGTATTTACTTTATATGTATGTAACAATACAATTTTTAAAAAAATATATATATTTAGAAATTTTCTTTAGCATATCGTAACTCTCGTTTAAGATTCGATACATATGTTGTGTTAATAAATCATTCACTGTAGTGATTGTTCGGGTTCACGAGAACATTGTGCATTTTGTGTGCAATTTAGATTGTTATTGGTGTGAATAAAACAAACGTTATAAAGTATAAAAAAATCATATAATATACCGTGATTCGAATGCTAGGCCAAATCCATAGCTGGTTGTGCATTGTGCAGTGGAAACAAAAATCAAATGAAATAAATAAATCAAATGAAACAAATAAATGAAATGAAAAAATTAAATCAAATAAAACAAATGAATAAATATAAATGTGAAGTGTATAAAATAAAAAAGTCTTCCTAAGAAAGTGAATTTTTTTTTATATCTTCAAGTGATTGAAGGAAGCTTTAAATAGGAATATAATGTAAATAAGAACTTTATAATACCCCTCTACAATAATATATGGCAAGATACCAACCTCGTCTTCGTCTTCTTCAGAGTCTTGACTGAGCGGCGAGAGGGTGACGGTGGGCGGTTGAGGTAACTGAAGAGGCAATTGGAGGGGTTTCTTCATCCGCCGCTGCGATTGCCGCAACTCCTCGACGTCCATGGCATTCACCGTATATTCGCTGGAAATATGCAAATCGCTCCATTAATAACTGATTACACTAATATTTAATAATTACATTGATTTAATATAAATACTGAGCATTAGCAAGTTCAAGATTCCAACTAACCAAAATGTGAAGTAGTAATGCGTTTTTACAGAATATTTGAAATACTAAGAATTAAGTTTTTGAGATTTGGATTCTTGGGTGTTGAGCTGCTTCAAGTTTTCTGTACTCCGAGTTCTGGGCTGGGACCATCTTCAAGGGCTTTGTTTGTGTTTCCTTTACTGCTGTTCACCTGTATTTGGTTTATTTTATTATAAAAATTGTAAATATTTCATCTCGCGTAGGTTATGAAATGATTTGTGTCAATTTGGCTGAAAAAGTACTATAAAATATATTTTTGAGTCATTGCAAAAATATTGTAGGCCATATGGTGTTTTATTATTTACACGGACATGCAGTCCATATATATCTGTAATTTATTAGTTTACAATATCATCAATACTTGCACTAAACCCACACGTGCATAATCAATACAGCTTCTATTAACGTTGTCATTGATAATATCAAAATAATTGGCCTTGCATTAATTCAATGAGGTACTGTGAGATGCAAAAGATCATCAGGTTTCTCATTAGGGTCACGACCCTCAAACAACTTTACTGAAGAGAGTAAAAAAATCGGAATGCTATAGATTGAATTATTGCCATGGTCAACTTCCATTTTTTCACTCAACTAAACTCAGCATTCAAAAATTCCCATCTTACCTACAAAAAACTCAGTTTTAAGTTGACAATACTAAAGCAATTGAAAACATCGTTTCTCATATTCTATAAAACTGATGAAAAATAAAGACCAAATGGCAAGGAAACAATAAAATTATTTTAGATTCAAGCAGACTTTAGCCCTTCAGAGGATGAATGTTTACTCACTACCTAAAATATTTATTTTACGAAATTACAAATCGTCTACGACCAAACTGAAACAGGCGTAAGCCTGATTACATAAATTTGGTATTCATCTACCAGGTCAGGGATCGAATCGGGGATCTATCGATCAAGAGTCAACGGTCTAATCACCAAGCCAACAGGCCAACCAATGGTTGGATTAAATTACCTGGGAGTGTTATCCTCGTTATTGCTGGGGTAGTATATGATGCGATCCGATACTTGTGTGTTGTGATCAGAAGAAGAAGTTCTCTCTCCGTCGGAAATGTCTTCAACATCGCCGTCGTGTTCTGTGGATTCGTGATCCTGAAAAGTTTAAATAACTCAATTAAGCAAGTGAAGTTGAAGTGACAAATAATTAAAGAAAATAACGATGGTATTTATTACAGCTCCAAATAATGTAGATATAAAAAAAACATTACAATCTTCAGATACAAGCAGAAAGAAATAAAATAATTTCTTGTAACATAAAAATAAAAATAAATTGAGGAAATAGATAGTAATAAGATTACCAAGATAAGGAATAAGTAAAAATAAACATTAATAAAAATTGAATATATTAATCTAATAAAAACATATATGGACCAAAACTCAGATTCCAGCCTCTCGCACGCCTTTTGTATGGATTGCTGAGTGCATTAAACAATTTGAGTATTTTTCCATGCAGAATAAACTAAACTGAGTTTTCACATATAAATTATTACTAAACAGAGTAAATATTATTATTTTAATATGATCAACTGACCTCGTATTTAAAGCTGCCGAGTGAAGAGTCGTCGGTAAGATGACGCACGCGATCAGCCAATGAAGGCTTCATAGGTAAGTTCTGAAATCGATATAAACATAGTTAGTTAAGTACATATGAGATTCGTGTTCCAATACCTCACTAAGAAATCTGTATTAAAATATATTTTATCTTTCGTTCTGCTCCGGCCTATAAAACATTATACTAATGAAAGATCAGTCTGCGTAACAAATGGATGATCGAGGATATCTAATTAACGAGTATCACAACTGAAAATTTAACATTTTAGATCTTAGGAATCATATCTACAAATTACCGTTAAACATATATATATATATTTCATAGTTCTAAAAAAGTCTTACCATAATGCAAGTTAAAATAAGGTAGAAGGTAGTAATTATTGTCACACACAAGCCCAATTGTAAATTTCAATATCATTCATTATCAAAAGTCCACCAGAGTAAAAGATATAGTATTAATTTTAAAGATGATATAAATAAATATTAAAGTACCTGTATGCAGAAATCAAATCTTTACACAATATTTAGAAAATAGATTCACGGTGAGAAAAAAACCTCCAAAAAATAAATGGGATTCGAACCCACACATCTTGGTAATCGCTACCAGGCATTGTGATCCTTTTGAACGCCATAGCTCTGCAACTGAGGAATAATTTGGATAGTCACATGCAAGTGTGAGACTGATGTACCTAGTTCCTGTATAAATCCTCAATTTTCTTTGTCATTTCGTGTGTAAATTCACCTTAAAATTGTATACACAAGAAACACGTATGGATGAATCGGAGGATGGTAAAATGTGTGGACCAACAAATAGGGGATGATAATGTATAAATTAATCTCGCCTAAATATCTTTACGTAAACCTCCTTATAAATAATAATATAAATCAGGTAGGAAAAAATAATAGTTAAGTAAGGGACACAAGCAAACATGCAAGAAAGTCAAGCTTATTATTTCAAATTCAAAAAGATTTTTGAAATAGCGGAAGAAATACTTTCAGAAATTAGCTTCTCGGCAAGGTTCGCTTTGCAAGCGAAGTCCAAGGAGTGTGTATCTCGTGCGGTAGGGTTCAAGCATGCAGTGGTGACAAACAGAGGATAACACCGTTGACACACAGAAAGCGCAGCAGGGAAAACCATAAAACCATAAAATAAAACCGGATTAAGATGTGCTTGGACCTCGTTGTAGTCGCGCTCGGGAATGCAGCGGTAGGCGAGCGGGGGGCGCGCCCACCACTGGTCACTCAGCATGGACAGGTTGAGTGACAGGGGCCGGCGGGCCGCGGACCGCAGGTTGAGCGATCCTGGCCGCATTATGACTGCCTACCGTTGTGTCCATTTTTAATTTTGTTTTTTTTATTTATTAATCTTTGTGCTTACTGTGTTTTGCATTATTTCTTGAAGAGTCTTCTCAATCAAAATGAATTCACGACTGACTCGCATCGCTAATTATCATCAGTACTATACGAAGGAAGTTTATCTATTGATAGAATAATCTATTAGTGGATAAAACAGTTCAATAGATGTTTATAATCTAAGTGAAGATATCACATGAAATATTTTATTTTACACTGTATTGAAGAAAATTCTTTACATAACCAAAAACATCAAATAGAATATATGTACACAATTATTTTTCGTGAATTTAACAACCTCAACCAAAATAAAAATTGACAAATTAAAAGCAAAATAGAAAAAAAAATAATACAAAACATATTCCAGCACAAAAATAAAAAGTTATGAAACAAAAGAATTATTGCAAATTTCAGATTTGTTCGCAAAACTTCATCGTATTCAATGAAAATATATTATAGAGAAGCAAGTCTCACGAATGACAGTCGAATTGAAATCAAACATGTAAATCTAAAATTTGCAATACTTAAAATATATTTCAAGTGAAAACCAAAACACCGCTAGAAATAATAAAGGATGATCACCAATCACCAACAAAACATATTAGACAACCGGGTATTAATAGTTTAATGTATTTTAATAGTGCTATTTCGTAACAGTGAAGGAAAACGTATTTATATGTACATTGCAAAGGATTCAACGTTATTAGTTGTGATTTCTAATTTGTTACATTATTGTATTATTTGGAACAATATATACATTTTCACTTATGTACATAAAAATTTGTAATTTGCACTAAATGGGAATGCATTAGAAATTGGCCTCCGTTCTTTTCGCAATTCAGCATCACACAAGAGACTGAATCACATCACTATTCCATTTTTTACAAAGCGACAGAATATCCAAACAAAAGTCACATACCTTCTTATTGTTGGTGTCCATTAATTCCTGCTTTGAATCTCGGTATATTCGAGTGTCAGTCCCGCTGTCCAAGGAGCTGTCCTTTGACCCATCCGATTCCAGGGGTCTCTCTGAAACATTTGGGTAAATTCAAATACTGAAGTTATTCGACAGGTTGTTAAAATAAAATAATTGGAAAAATTCTTCAAATCTATATCAAGATACATTTTAAAATTAAAATTTACATTTTGTGCGACAATACTTTCCACTGATTCAGTTTTGTGTATAAAATATAAATACTTTACACTGCTAGTTAATTACAAGGACTCGTGATATTATCTCTATAATTAATTTATAATAAAATTTATATCTTAACACTATTAATGCTTGATATGATGGGATAGAATTGCGAGTTTACCTGGTTCCATATAGTAATCGCTATTCTCAGCCCGCTTGGCCCACTTGCCGCGCACCACAGCTCGCAGCGGAGCAGCAGAGGGTGGGGGTGCTCCTCGACTCGCCCCCGTCTCACCTGATATAGTCTTCTGCGCCCAGGGGGGCAGGCGACCGAGGCTGCAATAGATATATACTTATAAAACTATTCCATTCATCCAATAGAAAGTAGTGTCATGTTTGACAAATATATGTAATGGATTGCTGTGCTCGTACATGATGATTGAATTTACTATTATAATTGATAAAACAAATCATCATTATACAAATAAAAAAATCTTAATTCTTGATGTTTACACTGTAAATATTTTTTTACAATGAATAAGTTGTTAAACGTTAATATTTAAAATAGAAAATACTAAAAATAATTAGAGGGATTCAAAGATCAACGTACACGGAGTTTGTGAAATTCGACATGTTATCACACAGTGAACCTCAGCAATTATGATGAATATACAAATAACTCACTCCAGTTGGGGAATGCCGGGCTTAGCGGGATTGGCACGAGTGGCGAGAACGAGAGGGTCCTCAGCGATCCCTAGCATGGGCGAGGCCGCTCGGTCACTTTCGCTGTCAAGGCCTATTCCGTTGGAACTTGGGGGACGCCTGGAACACAACAACCATAATTATTATAGCTAGATAAGTTAGCCATTATGACTAGGAGCATGGAATAAAGCTGGGTTAATAACTCACCGCCCCTGTCGAATGGCCTGCTGAGCGAGACGTGCTTTCATGGTGACCACCATGTCATGGGGAACACGCCACACAAAAATGCAACCGTCTCCAGACGCTGAAATGATGTGCTGACAGTCTGCCGTGAATCTGGAAATATTTTCATCCATTCAATAACATATAAAACACACATTTCAATTAGAATGACATGATGATCAGTAATACAACCTTAGTTTAATATGATGCTAGTTGAAATGTCTTAAACCAGCTGTCATGCAGAAACGCATGGACTTGGTTGGTTAACTTTTTTTCGCATATAGTAGTATCTTTTAAGACAGTGACAATTACACTTTCTAGCCACTGACAGAGGCTAGTAAGTTATTATTAAATTATATATACCTCAGACCGGTGACCAGCTCAGAATGTCCATACATGGTGGCCATGCACTCTCCAGAGTAATAATCATAGACCGAGAGAGACTTGTTGGTGCAGGAGGTTGCCACGTATATGCCACTCCGGTCCAGCACCACCTGGAATACACAATGATGTACTGAAGCAATTCTTCGTCTGACACTATACATTCCATCACTGTGTTTGTACCCTTATGAAGTGAAACCATCTTCCAGAAAGTATTAATCAACATTGAATCATGACTTAAGTTTATAAAGATGTTGCACAGTTGCTATTTCAATATGTTTAAAGTTAGTAAATTTATCTGGCGTGTCAGAACTGACCTTGATGAGACTGCCCTCATCTCCAGGGCTGGCCCTAAAGGTCTTGGTGTGGCGGCCGGAACGGGTGTTGTAGACCCGCACGGCGCGGTCTTGACACGCAGCCAGCACGTGCCTTCCGCCCGCGTCCACTTCCATGTCATACAGTGTACTGCGAGCTGAGCAGTTGTGACCACGCACAAACTGACCGCCTCCCCCACTGGGTGCCTGAAATTTTATGAAATACCTTAACGCATATTCTGATACAATTTTATTTCAAATTATATGAACATCATAAACTACAACAATTCAATACTAAGAGTAGTTAAGACAATCATAAGATTCACAATAGTGGGCAATTAGTAATGATTTTCTCACGTCTACAAGGCTGCGAAAGAGGATAGTCTTGTCGGCACCACAGGAGACCATCTGCAAGCCTGCTTCCCCGGATAGAAACCGCACTGCGGTGATAGAAGACGAATGGTCATCCAAAGTCTGCATAAACTTGTAATCCTGAAACAAGCAGTAGAAAATATAGAAAACAAGAAAGATATCATTTTCACAACTCTTGTTTTAATAATAGATCAATTTTCAAGCAAGACCACCTGAAATCAATGAAATCGTATTTTCATATTTCTTTGTAACACTTCATATTCTTTTAAGAATATTAAAACAAAACTACCAGTGAAATTGTTGTAAATGGATTATTTCATAAATTAATATTTAAATTTTGCAATATTACATCACTGTGTACTTGAAAGTAAGGTCAGGTAAGTTACCTCGTCCACGTCAAACACGTGTATAAGTCGATCCCGTGACGCCGATGCCAGCAGACTCCGACTTTTATCAGAAGTGCCACCGCAATACTCCAGACAGAGAACCTCAGCATTGTGGGCCTCCAGCCGACACAATTCCTTCATAGTCTTCAGGTCGTGGACTCGAACATTCCCCGCTCTGTCTCCCGACGCAAGGTGCTGTCCGTCCCCTGATACTCGAATACATCTGAAAATATGACATGGCATGTTTAATATTATTACATCTCATATTTAAGCCAGCTGCTCGCCACTAAAATTTTCATAGATATAGATATTTATATATATATACATAAATATGTATTATTTGGTACTTGTATGTAATTACTATTTGCTTTTTTTATATATTTAGTCTCTGACCTGACTCCATTCTTGCCATCATATGACACAGGTTTGTCTTTCTCCCCGGCTGATGACAGGTCCACGTCCTTCAGGTACGTCAACTCTGGGTCCATGTAGAGCACTCTTTGTAATTCCTAAAACGTCAAAATATTACCATTGAATTCAGTCTTGATTCTTTGATCAATTCAATTTCAAACAAATTATTTATTGATAAAAGTTTATACAAATAAAATTTATTTACTTACACGATCATAACTATATTTTGACTAATCATTGAAAATTCAAATTACTAAGATTATATGTACTTCGATATAGATATAACTTTTCTGTAATTTTATAAAAATAATAAAAATTTACAATCGTATCAATAACATAATTGACTATTCGAAGAAACTCACCTGGCTGTAGATGTTGCGGTTCTGAGCAGGCAAGCCCCACACGCGCACCGTATCATCACTGGAACACGTGAGGAAGGAACCCGGCGGCAGTGCAGGCGAGCCCCCCGTCTCTCCTTCCTCTGCCTCTCCCGCCACCTCCACGCCCCAGATGCACGCAGAGTGGTAGAGTGATGAGTGCGACTTCCCCACCTAAAAGTATCAAAAGCAAATTTTAAGAAGATACATACACTTCCAACGTTTTTATAACAATTAATTAAAAATTGACTGTGGCCTATAGCTAACTTGGTGTTATGAAACTGTTACGTACTCTTTTGATGTCTCGGACATCCCATACGTAGAAGCTGTGGTCATTGTACACGCACGTTAACCGCTGATTTTTCTCATCATATGTAAGAGCGATGGCATCCGGATAGCGGGCATTGGGCGGGTGAGCAAACATGTGACTGAAAAAGAAATCTATCATTAAAACACAAAACACACTTAGAATATACAAATTTAGATTTTATATACTGAAGATATTAAATATATTGAAAGTATGTAAACCCTCAAAAAAAAAACAATGCAATCTTAAAGAGTTATAATTACCAATTGTATGCATTTAAAATTAACAAATTGTATGGATGATTTTACCTTATATTAAGGCCTTGACTGACATCGACTCCGAGGTAGTGAGTTCTGGGCAATGTCGTCACAAACTGGAGAGTTGTAGGGCTAAAACATCGGACGATTCCGTCTGCACATCCCACGAAGATATAGTCGTTGCCGAGGGACATGCAGTTGGCTGATGGAGTCTGGAAAGTAATGTACACCAATCAGATATAGTTTGAAGCAAACCTAAACAAAACAAAGTTACATCAAAAAGATTATCTGTTAATTCTTAACGGATAAACATTGAAAAGTTAATATTCATGTCATGAGTCTAAAGTAGGGTACCGTTACAAAAACTTATCCCTAATAGTTAAGAGAGAATAGAATTGCAGATGAATTGAAACGTTGCAGGTTTAGTGGATGCTCACCCTGAGTTCCACCCATTTGTCGAGGAGGCGGCGGCCGTTGAACTCGCAGAGCAGTCCGCCGCGGGTGATGGCAAAGGTGCTGTCGGCAGCGGCGCCACGGCCACACGCCACATCACAGAAGTCATTATTGCGCTGCTCACCCAAGATAGCCGAGCGGCCCATGAGCGGCACGGGCTCCTTGTACTGAAAACCAACACACTCCATCAAACTATTGCAATCATTCAAATAATTTTTTTAAATATTTTTGCATTCAGAAAATCAAGTCATCCTTAGCGAATGATAATTTATGGAAATATTAAAAATATTCAATAATGACACAACATAACACCCAAAAGCTTTGCCAAATAAATAGGTGTATCATTTCACAATAAACATGACCAATAATTCCGCTTCATTGAATACAACATTCCATTTAAATCATTCATCTGACATAAGAACACACAAATACACTAGAATATTCCATAAATTAAACACTAACATCGCGAGGACTTACCTTAAACGGTATAATATTACAAAATATGCTAATGACAGAATCAACTTACAGAACCATACCAAATTAATATACTTAATGAAAAATTTTATATGTGAAAAAAAAAACCTAAAAGGTAAACCACGTTTTCTAATATTTTTTTAGTGAGAACGTATTCTTCAATGCAAGAAATACTAGCGGAGTTTGGGATTAAGTCAAATTAAAAAAAAAACTCATAACTACAAATTGTTCTTAAAAGAATCTACGAGTTAACACTGTGAAGAAGTCAAGGAGATAAAGTTGTTTTATTATTGTTTTGAAGCGACCGGAATCACCAGCATCTTTGGTTGGCATCTACAGGCAGAAATAATAAATCCCAACATAGAAAAACCTCAACACATTGAAAAAACATCTGAATGTATCAGCAATTCTTAAAAATCATATATAAAGCTATCTTATTTTGAATAATAGTAAAACTTAATGCACAGAAGAAGCCGTGGCATTAGTGGATTAATACGACGGATTACGGTTTTCATTATTACCGGTTTCAAACCTGTTTCTACAAAATCTGTTATCAATACAGAAAATCTGGTAAATAATATAAAACAGGACAAAAAAAATTGATGCCAACGGTTAAAAATTCAAATAAACGATAATTAAAAATACCCACATATCAGGATCATGAACATTCATACAATTTGCAGAACCACAACTGGTTTCAGAAAATTATAACGCATGTACAAGAACCAATCGTCAAAAAAAAAATTACAGAATGTCTACAAGGTTTCAATATCAAATATATTCATACTAATATAAAGGAATATTTCTGCTTTATATATATTTTTTGGTTTGAAAAAGTACAAAAACTTAATTTAGAAGAATATTCTTATAAATACATCAAACCTACGAATTTATTCTAAGTATATAAAATAGATATTAATAGCACAAGGACTTTATATATAAGTATAACTGAAAATTTAATAGTATTTATAATAGTTTTTTTAATTTAAAAAAATATTTATTCAAATAAGTTAATTGACTTCACAGAATCCTTATAGTAAAGAAACTAATTTATGTTCAGGCGTCTATCATTAAGTCTAAACAGGTTTGCAATCAAATATCGAATGTCACACTCGGTCGAATGAGCAGAGGAATCTCACATAATGTCTGCATATTATAAACCTGCTATATATTATACTCGATTATTCAAACGAGACATACAAACAGTCTAAAGATAAAATAAAGCATGTAAATATTAACTAATTAGTAATTTCATAACTTCTTTACATGGAAAATTATCAAATAACCCTAACTTTATTCCCACCCTAAGCCATGGATATATTAAAAGCGAATTGCTGGTATTCCAAGTGCTATGCTGCAATTTTATTTAAAGTTTCCAACGTTTCGTTTCACGTACTTAACCCATTAAGTCCCTGAAGGTGGTGTCTCAATACAGGGACCGAAACATTGGAGACTTCAAATAAAACTTACCTTCGAACTTTTAAAATTAAATACGTATCACTTAATTCTCACACTATTTATTCATATTAAAATCTTTTTTACCTTTACGGGCTTATATTGTGTGAATAACATTACTTTACGTAATTGATTCACACGTGGAACAAGAACCGTCCAAAAAGTTTTTTGATGCACAAGTGGGATTCGAACCCATTCTTCACGGCTCTTGCAGCTCGGTGTTTAAGCGAATCGAACTAATAAGACTCTAAATCTAAGCTAGAATTCAAGAGTTCAAAAACTCTCCCATGAAACCAAATCAACTCCTAACGGCTAGCAACGCCATACCTATCAAAAGAGGAATGGGTAGAGGGGTTGGTTACCTTCGCTCCCTTGGACTCCAGGTACCAGAACTTGACGTGGCGGTTGCCAACAGTGACGAAGTAGCTGCCCGCATCGTGGAAGCTGACCGCTTTCACCTTGGAGGAGACCTTGTTGGACGCGAGCTTTAATCCAGCCTTCCAGTCCCAGACATTAACGATCATGTCATGCTGGGACCCCACTGACACCAGGTACTTGGAGTTCACCGAGAACGTCTGAAAAGAGACAAAACTTGATGATATACTAAAAGTATTAAAGGTATCATATTTTCTATAAGAATTGAGCATGTTTAGACATGTCTACTATATATGCTGGGTGCTGAGCGTCTCAACTTGTCTACGTGTATAATTATCGATATGACTACTGGGGTTGTTAGCGCCAGGTTATCAACTTAAACATCACCATTTTTTTATATGGGAACTGCGTATGGTAACTATGGTTTCGACATGTCTATTATGGTTATTGACATGTCCACGTTGGGCTTTATCATGTTTCGTGTAAGAACTACACATGTTAAATGTGGTTCCCGATATGCCTATTGTGGTGATTGAAATATCTACAGTGGATGTCAACGTGTCAGGGTGTCTACTATGGTTGTTGGCACTCACCACGCAGTTGACTCCGTACTTGTGCGAGGGGAACTCGGCGAGCTGCGTGCCGTCGTGCAGGTCCCAGATGCGCACGCACGGGGCGTGGCCGCACTCGCCGCTGGCCAGGTAGCGCCCGCAGCCGCTGAAGGCCACGCACGTGATGGTCTTCCGCGAGGAGTTGAGCAGGTGGCTCTGCCGGTTCTTGCGCGTGTTGTACAACACGACCGTGCACCTGAAACGGAACGCCGCCATTGAGCCATCTAGCATAACACATTTTAAATAAAAATACTTTTGTGATTTTTTCACATGTTGATGACCGGTTTCGCCAACCATTCACGTTATTAATTATTATTTATTTAAAATATCAAAATGGAGTTTCACTAACTAATATATAGCTGATATCAAAAAAAAAAAATGTTCATAAATATTTTTGCACACGTTATTGTCACAATATATAAGAAACTCATTCCTCCGATGGAATGTCTAGATCACAGAATTACCTATCATATACAATCGCGTTATTACGTATAATATTAAAAATATATATATAGTTTTTATAACCCAGTGGGTTTATAATATGATTCAAATATATTTTGTTATGTAATAATAATTTCGGGCGTTGATATTTACCACACGAGCCTCCATGGAAAGACCAGCCGTGGAATATGAGAAACGTCCGCGTCGCGCGCGTTCACCGGAAATGCACAGTGAACGCGGCATCTCTTTCTCTTCGTCTATACCATAGACTCTCAATGCACCATAGATTACCATAGATTCCGACTTGCAAGGGGTATTTTTGAGCGCGCAACGTTTCGAACGCAATAAATGAGAAAAAATCAGGAATCCAGAAGGCGTCGCGGCCGAGCCGGATTTGGACTTGTCCATTATTCGCCACCGGTTCGGCGATCACTCACACGGTTCGGATAAGGATAATCGACTCGATTACGGCATCGTAAAAAGCTGGATGGAGTGCAGAGCGGGAAGCGAGGTCGGCGCCGCGAAGTCTGATCGTGGACACCGGGCCTCGGTCGTGAACGCCTCACGGCCACCACAGGCCACCACAGGCCACCACAGGCCACCACAGGCCACCACAGGCCACCACAGACCACCACAGGCCACCACCGACTCGGAGAGGCTTTTTTTGCACGCCGAAGCTGTAGCGCAACAAAGCCAGGCGGCGGTAATCGTACAAACTGGATTTAGAAACAAACATAAACCCAGAGCAATCTACACACACTCGCCACTCGAGCCATTAGCTATGGACAAAGCCATAAAAAAAAACACCCAATGTCAAAATAAATGGACACTATTGGGTGATTTCAAATCGGTTGCATGTTGTATCGCTGCCGATTTGCAATTTATTTGATAAAATAAATATTTTCGTGATATTCCATAGTTTATTTTTATTTCTTGTGCGAGTCGCTCCGCGCAACCTTTATTCTAGGTATTTTCAGACAGAGTGAAGACAAGCAAGTGACAGATTGTTATGGAGAGAGGTATCGACTGTTAAAGAGAGGGGCAATGATCGTCAGGGGTAATTGAATGTACCATGAGTCCAGGGAATTCTATATAATTTATATTTTCAAAATGATTATATACAATGCAAATGAATTTATATTTTTGAAAGTGATAAAAATAAGGTATATGGCAGCATCGTGTCGTCATCGTTGGAGACACAGAATGTAGAAAATAAATTATTTTATTTAAAAAAATATATATTTAAATTCAATTCCACCGAGTACTTTTATAATTTAAGTAGAATTTAAAAAAAAAAAAGAGCTAACTCAACGGTATGAAATTATTAATATTCCGATATTAGTGCAATACTGCGCGCTTAATAAAAATATACGTAAAAAAGTTTATCTTATATTAAATGTGATGACAATCAGCCAACTGCAGGTTACGAAAATGCTCGTGTAGTCTCCTAGCCACGCGGCTATTCATATTTGTAAAAAGTCATCATTGCTACTGCAAGCGCCTAGCGAGTCGTCAATCTCTGAGGAGACTAATATTTTTGAGTAAAATACTGGAGTGATTTTTCTACATGATCGTTTTTATTTGTGACCGGTTTCGCCAACCTTTCACGTTGGCATTATCAAACAAAACGCGAAAGGTTGGCGAAACCGGTCACAAATAAAAACGAACATGTGAAAAAATCACTCGAGTATTTTACTCAAAAATATTAAAACGGAATTTCACCGAATACTCTCTGTCAAAAATGTTGAATCTCTTTGGAGATTGACGGCACAGCAGTGCTGTATTGGCTTTGATGGCAATCAGCGAGCCGCGGGTTACGAAAATGCTCGTGTAGTCTCCTAGCCACGCGGCTATTCATATTTGTAAAAAGTCATCGTTGCTACTGCAAGCGCCCAACGAGCTGTATTAACTTTGATGACAATCAGCCAGCCGCAGGTTACGCAAATGCTCGTGTAGTCTCCTAGCCACGCGGCTATTCCTAACGAGGCTGGCCCCCGCGGGACACTTTGATGTCGCGAGCCTTCGAAAAGCGTCCACCACGCAGCGCGACACATCCGACCGCCGCATTCCTGGCGTCCACTCCATATACAGACCCGCCGACATTGCGCCGCCCCCGCCGCCGAGGACCTCAGCCCCGCCCAGAGCATCGAGCGGCTTGCTGGGCAATTTATGAGAGTTTTTTTTAGGTATATGAAAAGCTTAGTGACCTTGCCAGGGCATCGCCACTCTGGTCAATCAATAATTATAAATATTTGTATACGATTTTGAAGCCCTTCCGATTTCGCGAAACGGCCTCTCACCGCCCGCCACATCCGCGGTTCAGCGTTTGCATTGCGGCGGCGTTTATCGCCATCACGGGCAAGTAATGAAGGAAACTGCATTCCGAACATGGCCGGGTTTGCATACCGCGCTACCCAGGGGGGGACCCTATTGTTCAACAACTCAATTACCATATTTATCCAAGGTATTTTATAGTGACAAAAGCTTATAGCCGTACCCACTATATCCCCTTAAAAACGACTTGTCACATTTCGCCTCAACGCTCAACCCTTTCGGTTTTATACTTCCGAATAAATAATACTAGTACATTCGAATTAATTTTCATAATATATTTACTAGGCAATTTATAACTAGTAAGTTCCCTTCCCTTTACATTGCGGCGTCGATAACCCGAGAGTAGGTTTATTTCAGCCAAAAACGGGATGTTTCTTGCACCCACTACTGTAACAAGTGACAAAGTTTAGGGACGAATTTGCTAGAGGTTTAACTTTGAAGTAGCGACACCAGCCAAAGTTGCCTCTAATGTGCTAACTATTAAGTAATTATGTTTTATATTAATTATAACGCGTCAAGTTTCAAATGAACGTTTATTAAAATGAAAACTCCCCATTTTTCAACCAAGATGTGAATCCAAGTACTTCAAGTACTGCGAAGCGAAATCAAACCAAAAATATAATAAATTCATTTTCATCTGTATTGTCCATCAGATGTACGTAGTTATAATAAATTTGACCGCCAAAGTTCGCTAGAATGACTAGCCCCTTACCAGGCGAAACTCCCACATTTGAAAATAGCCGCAGTCTCCTAGGCTACACAATAAGTTGATCTCTCGGTACAAACCATAAGTGAAACTCACATAAATTGTTTATCAAGTAGCATTCCGGTAGCTTTACGCTGTTTCACGCGTGCTGGGTGGTGTATATTTAAATTGATATTAATAATCCGCCCCTCACGTGTGACACAACCTGTTGTGTCACATGTGTGTAATTCAAATCACTGTCACGTGTCTCTTTCCAGGGAGTAACCTGATATTTTGTGCTAATACGTTGGTAACGTGAAAATACACGTTGAATGCTTAAGAAAAAAAAAAAAAAAAAAAGTGAAAATGATGGGTCGATTTCGTTGTTATTAGAGTATTTGATTTGCAGTCTTCTTCAGGGGTTTCTCTAAAAATAATCTAGACGGTTAACATGACGACGTTTCAATTTAGTATTTTCCATAATCTACCAAGAAAACACCGCCTCTAAATATATTGAAAAATATGCATAAATATAATGTTGGTAAATAATCATATTGCTTTCGATGCAATTAAAATTGTAAATATGTTTTGGAACATGCAAATTTCATTCGCTGCGGCTATTTTAGTGTTTACCAAAATTAAATTAAGATTTTTCCTACATTAATTACGCATAACTATCCGCTATTAGCATCGGTGGGCACAGGGCGTGCCGCTTATTCCACTCCTAATCAAATATTAATTTCTCCAGCGATTTCCCAGAGCGAGACCCCGGCAAGATTGATGTGTTAGGGACGAACGGTGGTCCGCGAGGCGTGCTCGTCGCCCTCCACTGCCCCCAAAACGGGGAGAAAACACAGCACAACCGCAGGGCAGGCAGTGCATATTGTCAAAATATGCTCGAGCTGCCTGCACGTAGAGCGACACAACTGATCGCTAAAAAAAATTTAAAAAAACTGCACAACTGACAACCGATTTGTAAATAACCAATAGCGTCTTGTAATTTTGCAGTAATATATTGGTTGTTTGGACCGCAGACCACTGATGTATTTATTTTTGAAAACACAATAATAAATCGAACCGCCTCAACTGAAATACCTGCTTAAGAAAAATTAAGACTATTCTTATGGTAATACAGTAATTAGACGGTAGGAGTGCTTAGACAACACTTAATCACGAAAAATTAAAATTCATTAGGCGATTATTTTGATGCTCAAATTACAAAGCGGCCAGATAACGCACAAATATCATTTAGTAAGCAACGTCTAAATTATTATAATGATTGTGTTATTACACTTGTAATTGTTCTTAATACATTTCGCGGTTCAAATGCAATGATTAATTCAGCAGGCAAGTTAAAATGATGAAGCCTCGCTTCGGTGCGCTGCGCTTCGCTCGCGATGCGGCCGGCCTTGGAGCCGGCTTTTCTTTTCTTTTGAAAAAGAAAACGATGTTTTTCATCTTAAAATACACGTGGAACATTTGGTATTAATCATCATCGCGGCACTGGAGCCGTCTTCAAAAACTTCTAAACATGCCCTCGCAAAAATAAATGACCGTATTCAGTTCACAGCGTGAAGACAGCGGTCGTCAAAACTGAAGGAAATATTCAGCATTGCTGCAGAGGTGGACGTTGATAAGATAATAACTCAAAATGCCACCCACGGTGCAGGGGAATGCGTTGGACAACGAGTCGTGCCTTCTATGCTACCATAAACAGGTCGCTTTCTCCGTATCAAAAATCAAATCATAGATCTAGCGATGATCAATAAAAAATATAACAATGCCATTATATTCTATCTCCGAATCTTCAAAAGTGAAAATGAAAGGTACCCGAATACCTGCTTGCCTGCCTGCCAACATACCAGCTGTACATTACGCCTTATAAAATTTCTACAGCGAACATCAAAGTCCCACATAAAAAGTATATATTGTTATACTTCAGTAAAAGAGCGTATTTACCATAGTGTTGTTTCAATTTTTTATTTTTTGAGCCGAGTAGTTTCGCGAAAACGCCGGTATGGCATACTTTGAAGTTTCGCAAGTTTGCCTCCCCAATATTAATGACATTTTAAATAATTTAATTGAATTTAATTTACAAACTTAAAGGGTTTAAAGCCGCTGAAATGGGGTTACTCAAACTGGGCGGTCACTGGGTCATCCCCGGGGGCGCGCCCTCTGCGCCCCGCTCTGGCGTGAAAGCCTTAACGGGGGCGGCTGCAGGCTTCAATATTCACACTGGGTAAACGCAAAATATTCCGTTTTATATTTTTAGATAAACCACCACGAATTTATTTATTTTTGTCTTTGATTTAATTGCTAAAAACTATATTGAGTATCATTCCGAATATGTTTCGACTGGCGATATACCACTTCAGAGCAGTGTTTGACGCTGTTTAAGCGCAATCCGTCTCCGTGTTTCGTGACCGTCGACGAAACATGGATCCACTGGTACACACCAGAGACCGAGGAACAGTCGAAACAGTGGACTTCACCAGGCGAACGTGCTCCGAAGAAGGTGAAGACTGTCCTATCATTCTGGGATTCACAAGGTGTGATCTACACTGACTACCTGGAGAAGGCCAAAACGGTCACAGGGTTCTACTGTGCCGAATTATTGGGCCAAATCGGTCGAATCGCACTACGAACTGCTCCCCCATCCACCGCATTCTCCAGATTTGGCCCAGTGCGATTTTTTTTTGTTTACAAACTTGAAAAAGTCACTAGCCGGGCAGAAATTCCTCGAGAAAACGTACTTTTCAGATGGGTTAAAGAAGTTGGAGCATCGCTGGGTCAAGTGTATCGAGCTAAAAGGAGACTATTTTGAGAAATAAATCGCCACATTTCCAAAATTTTCGTTTTTCTTTTGTAGGCTAAGTAATTATCGGACCGCCCTCGTATTAACATAATAACCTCACGCATTTGTCTACCAGACGTTAACAAATCAACAACCAGGGAACACGTGTGTGATATATTTATCAGAGCATGGTAACCTCATGTGCAAAAGTGAAGGAACGACATTTACACAATTCATACGGGTTTTTGAGAAATAAAGGTTTTCTTTATGTACGCTCAGCATGCAGACGTTTTCAGTATTTTCAAATGCGAGATTTTTTCAGAATTCATACGAGTTTCAGGAGGTTCGGTTCACGCTCGGTGGAGCGGAACGAGGGTGATAACCGACCAGAGGCACGACCGCTGCGGGTCGCTAGCACGCGACGTGAGGCTCTCTCGGACCCCACTCGCTCCATCCAGCAACACGGCTATTAGATAAAAAGAATCCCAATGCGATGTATGAACATAGTTGTAAACGAGAAAAATAACAACAGCTGTGAAACTCGTCGGCCACCCGCAGAACCCACCCCCGAGCGAAAAGTCTATCAAGCTCTGTAACATTTTTTTCATGTATATATGGCCGGCCTGGTTTCACCAGATTTGCGTGCTATCCCAAACATAACTGAGGCACCGAAGCGAGGCATAATGGCGCAAGATAATAGATGAACGACCACTCCGTTCGAATCAATTGCTGCATGGCATGATGGCCGCTGTTGGAGTTTGAGATACAGCCGGCCGCCATGCAAATTCCAAGCCGGTGCAGAGAAGTGCACTGCACTCGATCGGTCCGGCAAGTGAACGTAGCAGACCAATGCGCTGAAGCTTTTGATGCATTGCTAACGTTTGATATAGAGACTTAAAAAAATATTTTAGACCGGTCGAAAAATTCCGAATTCCGTAAAGTAAGATAAAAAATGGTGGGATGTATTAAGGGCCTAGTCCACATAATCGAGATTTTTTGATCATTTTCTAATCCGTTTTGCAAAAAATCCACTGCACCAATCGAAAAAATTTAAATGCAAAAAGTTTGATGCATCCCTTCTTTCGAACAGAATTTTTTTTACTATTAATACGATAAATATGTGTTTTTCCGATTGAAGAGTAGGAATTTGGAGATTCGTCATGTCCCTTTTCCAAGAGTCCTAAGCATTTAAAAGTCTTTTTTTCAATTGGAATTAAAAGATTAAATATAAACGCTGTGCGAAATATTATTTTAAAAATTAAAAAAAAAAAATTCTTTAACAAACTTTGGTTATGAAAAGTCGTCATTTTATACAATTTTTCAACATCTTATTTTACCCTGAAAATGGACGTTAATTAAATAATAAAAAATATTTTCTCAATACTCTGTAAAAAAATCTTTCGACGTAGAAAAATAAAGTGACAGTTGAATTAATTAAATGACACGATTTCGCCAGGTAATGGACTGCCTCTGGTGTCTGGACACCAGAGGCAATTAAAAGGCTGGAAGCAACTGCCTTAAGGCGCTAGGTCCAAAAACAAATATTGTGATTTTTTTTCGTCGTTTCATTTATGTATTATTTTACAAAAACTATAGAGTATGCGTGATAAGTTAAATTGTAAAAAAAAATTTAAAAAACATCCGTTACTTTCGTATCTATTCTTAAACAGGCCGAAGCGATCCATTTCAATAAAGCTCGCTCTCGTCTACCGGAGTGTCTGCCCGTCCAGCATGCCGGACTGTTTCCGGTTGGCGAGGTGCGCCAGCCGGAAGAGCGTCCGGCGCGTACAGCCTGCGGGGCGATCGGTCGATACGAAAGAACTTAAGGGCGCTTCCCACCCTCAGCGGCACCGTCCGAAAGGAACAAATCAAAAAGTCGTAAAAAAAATGCGAATAGATTTTTAAAAACGTCGTCACATCTGCACACGTTTTATTTTTCTAGTTTTTTTGTGTTCTGAATTGTATATTGAAATATATTTTATTCTAGGCAGTCTTACAAATTAGCTTTCTCCTTCTAGTGCCTCTATTTCCTTGGACTTTCAGCTGCGTTAGGCTGAAAATATGGCCACAAGTAAAACCGTTTCGCATGGTTGCTGCCTCAAGTGACTCCATGAAAAAAAAAAACTAAGACAACATAACATTTAGTGAATCTCCATCGAGTTAAATCTGTGGCACGTAAGACTTTTCTCAAGTCGTTAAATGTGCTACGTGCTGTCTCGATTCTCACTTTAATTTCTACTAGAAATAAAAAAAAAATACAAATGCGGTTGATTTCCAAAAAAGTTGCTACGCACTCAGACAGGATGCTCCATTCCGGGCTTCGGGTAATCCCCCATTCACTATTTTATTCGGACTTGGATATTGTTCAAAAGTTATGGTTCGATGACCAATACGAAAGGATCCACTCAACCACGAAATTTTAATATGAATTTCAAGTGCATGGGGTTTGATTTCACTTTGTGAACAACTGTTGTGAGCTAATTAATTTACTTTTGATAGAAATTTCAAAAGATCAACGACATCTTTTTACCGATATAAGTATCGCGTATGTAAGCAATGAGTTTTTGATTTATATATGTACGATTAGACACAAAATTAAAACTGCCCGTTCCGTTTTTGGACTCACCGCACCCCACTGACGATTTTTACGAAATTACGTTTATTATATAAATAAACGTATTTTCCTCAATTACACTTCCAGAATTTTAAATTGAAATCGTACGCCCATGGCCGCCATGGGCTATGGAGGCTTCGAGTCGCCCAGCTGGCGGCTCGATAGGGGCCCTGCATAATTTCTCATCAGCGGGTCAAAACTAATTTCAAAGAAAGCCCGGCCTGCGCGGCGATGAAACATTTCCACGGTTTTGTATTAAAATAAAAAAAAACGTTGATACTTTAATAACTCATCATCGTTATATATCAAAAACCTCTACTGTAGATTTTTTTCCATTCCGATTTGAGAGGATTTCAACGTTTCAGTCACAGTACCGAAACTAAAACACAAACACCCATGAACATCCAATATCAACGGCTGACAAAGCCAACGAGTATATTTAACATTACTATTATTATTTAATAACAAGTCAGTCTTTACGAAATGAATTTTACTATTATTCTATAACAGGTTGCATTGTTATATTTGTAAAATATACCTGTATTCAGAGGGGTGGGAGAGTGAATCATTTGATGGGGGTGACTGACCGAAGGCACACGACCACTCCCTTGAAATGCAGCCGAACTATAAGGTAAATATATTGCGGCCGTCGCCATTAAAATGATTACTTCCAAAATAAACGAGGAGCAATGGATAAGTTCACCGACATCTGACAGCAGAGTCTAGTATGATTTACTTCCTCGGGGTTCCAAAAATAATATATACAAAAATCACAAACTTTAAAGAACCGAATATTCATAATAAAATTGGTTTAAATGAAATTTTAATTCTGTAAAGTTATTAAAAATTAAATCATCCAGTTCCATTTATACAGCGTAATATCGTAAACGTAAACGTGTTTTTTTAAAATCAAAACCAATAACAAACTTATACAAGAATCGAGGAATTTTCTCAAAAGGTTTTGTTTCCTTGAAACATTAATATATATGAAAATTTCAGCAGAAATGAAGAGAAAAAAAAAACCCATCGCTCTACCCGACACACCCACTGAAGGTTATTTTAGATAAGGGTAAAAAAAATATGCTTCAGAGAGGGTTTATACTCGAGGTGGCTTTCATTTAAAAATTGTGAATATTTAAAATTTAAAATTTCAACAAGTTGAAAAAATAATAATAATGACACGGCTGAAAGTTGATAACGCCTCGATAGCGTCAGGGTTTTAGCAGAATTAAAAGTATCGATCCTTCCACCAGGGGGGGAGGACCTTACGAAACACCGAAGTCGTAAGGCCTCAGCAACACGGGGTGGGGGTGGGGGGGGGGGTAAGGTTCAGTTCCTCGCAGGGCAGAACAGCTGACGGGATGTACTCACCCTGCAGGGTAGGCCACCAGGTCGGAGTTGGGGTCGCAGTCGAGCGCCGCATTGCTGCTGACGGTCAGCCCGAAGACTGTCTCGAGCTTGATCTGGAACCAAAACACAATTTTGTTGGTCAATTTTTTTTATAAAATTCAAACCCTTATAACTGATGAGTTGCATCGAGTTTGGGATTAATTTTCAACGTCTCCAGCAAACATATTATAAAGGATGCACAATGCAGCAACGACCTGATATAACGGACCATTTCATATGGCGTATCTGGTAGGTTTGTCGATCGGTTGTCTGTAGTGTAGCGACGGGTGTAGGATGCTTGTGTCTGGACCGAGACGTGTGTGTGTGTGTGTGGGATGACTACGCGCAGATGAGTCGGGCGCGGACAGCTTGTAGCCTGTGTTTATCGATTCTGCATAAGTCTATCCCACGTATTGTTTAAAAGTTTTTTTATAGCTTATTTATGCAGCATTAAACATGTTTATTATCGATGTTTTATTGAAACAAGACAAAGTGACGGAAGGATATCTGAATTAGTATATTTTTTTTATTATTTACGTGAGATAATCTCCATTAAAGGAAAGGTATTATTGTTTTTTTTTTTTAATAGATAATATTGCATTATCAACATTAATGATGCATAATATTTCTGTTTTGAAATATCATGCAGGTGGATTAGTATTTATAGTGATTATGTTACATACACATATTTATTGTATACAAAATAAGCTTGTTTGAGAGAGCAACAATGCAAAAGAGTTTTATAGGAGAATCTTTAAAATACCATGGGTTGACCGCGTCACAAAAGAGTGTCTTGCATAGAATGCACAAAGGATGAGAGCTCTTGGTGATACGTGGGCTGCTTGCCCAGCTGGATAATACTAGAGGAAAATCTAAGGAAAAAGAGGCATTGGAAAGAAACTAACGTGGATGCGGAATTTACGCCATCGGTTGGATGTATTATTAGGATTATATGGACTTGTATTATTAGACAAGTACTGGAAAATAGTATGCATGTGCCACAGGCCGCAATTATTGTAGAAAGGTAGTAAGAATGGAGATGGAAGAAATGGACATAAACTAAGATGGAGGACATTACAAAATGGCGGCTCTGCATTGCGGTATAATAAGCCTTTCTCTCTCCATTCACAGCGATGGATCGGGTCACTCGCCAGACACGACTTGGATAATCCTTTCAATACAAAAAAACGAAAGCAACCGAATAAATCTTCAGATTCGTTAAATTTTGTATTCAAGTATTTTCATAAACATGGCCGCAAAAAATAAAAAATACTTCATCTATTTAATTTTTAAAAATATCTTAATTCTATTTTAAAACTTTTCAATTAAATTAATTCAACTAAACACTAGATTTAAACGCGACGATCGATGAATAAAATAAAATTTCTGCAATCAATGCGATGTTATAAAATAAACCGTAGATTAAAACGAATTCGATAAAACATATATTCGAACTGTAACAAATGTGAATAGCCAAATGGCTGGGAGATTGCGGACAATCAAGGGCTTTTTCAGTCATCTGCCATTCAGTCGATAGCAAAAATGAAAGTATTACAAATCAAACACGTCTGCTGTGGATAAAAAATACGTTGTTATTGTACTACATACAAGTTTCACATTACTTTCACGAACACTTGAAATTAAATTCATTTATTTTCATGAAAAATTCAAAGCGGATATAACTAAATACTTGGTTTTTGTCAAAAACCACTATTCGAAACCGCGGAGGCTAGTTCCTGTCTAATTTTACGTTTATTTTTATATCTCGTGCGCTGAATACCATTTCAAAGCTTTTTTTATATAACTACTGAAAAAAAAATCTTACATACAAGCAAGTATTCGTTAATTGATAATTTTAAGTGCACATAATTGGAATTCCCGGCACAGGTTATCAATTATCACATTTGTTTGTGTGTATGCAATGCACAAACAAGTTGAATAATATTGAACATAACATACAAAATAATAAATATATTACCAACTAATGTTAAAAAATATTTTAAAAAATTGTATTTTAAGCACAAACAACTTTATGGTGTATACAATATTTAAGTATTTGTTTGTAAACGTCGACTTGTGACGAAGAAGTACCCGAATGAATTCCCACCCTGGCAAGCGAATTCCAAACTGACGTTATAATGCTCACAACTGAAAAAAGTACAGATAGAAGACGATATGTATTAACATCGCATATTGTTGTCACAAATTGTTAAAAAAAAAATTTTTTTTTTTTAAACAGGGTTGTATTTGTGTACACGAGCACGAGTGTACTTCCAGGAGGTGTGGGTTCGAATCCCACTTTAGTAATGATTAATTTATTAATAAAGCATAAACACAAGTCTGTTGTATTGCGATAAGTATTTTAGAACAGGCTCACGTGTTATGTTACTCAATTACGCAACCCTTGTTAGGCATTTAAAAAAAAAAGCCTTTTACGAATAGTCTGAAATGAGGGGAAGTTTTACTACCCTAATAGGCTTCACCGCGCAAACAATCCCCAATCCATCAGTTCAGTGATTGACAACCTTTAACTGGGTGTATTTTGGGCTCTCTATCGACCACTGGCCAGGGCACGACTAATCGCAATGTTTACTCTACCAACACGAAATGGTTACTCGAGAAAACGTAATTATACCATCAGAACTTAAATATAACATAACATACGATTTACTCAAAATAAATAAAATAATTTGTGTAAAAATCAAATCATGCAAAATAATAGCGTGAAAAAAAAAACCACGTCGATAAACAAGTGTACATAAAATTTAATTATACAGTCTGGTATACCAGTTGGAAATATTTTCATACATATGTGAAAAAATAACGTTGATTAAAAAAAAAAGAAATTAAAAGCCATTAAAAATATATGCCTAAGGTAGAATTTAAGGTAGTTTCTTGCGTATAATTTACAGAATGTTTTTATTTGAGGTGTACGCAGAGAAATCACGCCGAGCCGCCCACGACACGAACTGCCGCGGGTCCTACTCAGGTGAGTTTAAGCTAATTGATGTACAGGTGTACCTCGCTGGAAAAGCAACGAAGCAGGTTGAAAATACAGTGAAACATTTGTTCGAAACCTTTCATTTGATTTTGTACAATCAACACAAAAAAGTAATAAATAATATCAAAAAAATCTCTTTGTTATAATGCGATCGTAAATTTGTGTTCAGTAATAAAAAAAAATAATAAAAAAAAGGAGTTGTCGAACAAGATAAATTAGATATCATCAAAACAACTTTACTTAGAAATAACTCTGTTAAAAATATTGAGCAACTTAATTTCAAACCCACGACAACTATTAAGTATACCCTGCCAAACTAATGTAAATTTTTTTGAATAGCAATTATAGTGAGGAAACGTGCATTAATAACTATAATTCATTCTAATACACATATTTAAAAAAATACTAAACTTACTTTTTTATATAAAAATTTAATGAAACTGCATTCAAACACAGGAGAGATAGTCTAGCGATCGTGTCATTATATTTGATAATATTTTATTAATTTTTGATACGTTTAAAAATCATCACGCCAATTCTTTTATTACATGTGAAATACGTGATATCAATTTTATTAACCGAACCTTATCTGAAACTGTTTTTTTTTTTTGTGTGCTTTGTGAATTTTATGAAAGAGACGAGTCAGTCTGTACCTTTAGAGCACTATCTCTAATATTTGGATGCATTATATTATCTGTTCAGATACATTATTTTGACGAGGCAGGAGGAGGGGAGAATCGAAAAGCACTTGCCGGACCTCGAAGGCGGTCACTAGAGTCTGAGATCGCATCCCACGCGGGCGCCGAATCCGGACTGGGAAAAATCAACTATTTTTCAAAGTAAAAAAAAATATTTAATAACACGCTTCAAACGGGCACAGAGCGCAGTAAAAATCATTTCTGAGAAACGGCTCTACTTTGGTTTTATTAGCACTAATTGTTTTTTTTTATATATTACTGTCGAGTGGACGTGTAGGAAGTGTAATAATTAATGCGTGGACAGTAGCGGCGTCCCCTGGAATGGGCGCCTCCTGTGTATTCAATATATAATTAAACTGACACCCAAAAACATTTTTAAGTATTTTTCATCATGACAATGCTCGACCACATGTTGCTAAACCGGTTAAAACATATTTGGAAAACAGTGGATGGGAAGTTCTGCCACACCCGCCTTATAGCTCAGACCTTGCCCCTTCCGACTACCACTTGTTTCAATCGATGCAGAATGCCCTTTCTGGAATACGCTTCACTTCTGAACAGGATATCAACAATTGGCTTGATGTTTTCTTTGCTTCAAAAGACGAAAGATGCCTTGCCCGAAAGATGGGGAAAAGATGGACGCTAGCGATGGACAATACTTTGAATAGGTTATATTTTACCAATTTTTTTATAATAAAGCTCCAATTTCACAAAAAAATCCGAAAAAAATTAATGCACACACAAATTGATTATACTACTTGTTGCAATTGTGCGAAGTCCACAGGCCTGTGAGACATTTGAAATCAGTCAATATTGTGCTCTGCTTCTTGGCCAACACCAGAGTCGTGTTATGACGACGTTGGGTCAAAATTTAGTCTATTTATCTGTCGGCCTAACACGGCGCAGGACCACTTATCTTCGTTGTTCTCGATTATACAATTTGCCGCGTGAGGTCATATGTGGGAAGCCTCGCGCTCGTGTCATCTTTATTCCGAGTGAGCCTAATGAGCCGACTACACCCGCTGCGACGCAACCGACAGCCGAACATAACACAGCCGATACACCACGGAGACACTGGATAATTTCAAATCGGTGAATGCGTTTTGAAGGTTTCGGCAGCCGCTGTTGCTATTGGATGACCTTCTGTCTTCCGACGTTTCGGCCCCGACAGTGGGACCATCTGCATCTCCGAAACGCCGGAACACGCCCAAATATCAACCCATAATAAAAACGCCTTCTTCACCTATGATGCAGTATTACGTTTTTATTTGAGAAAGGCTTATTTTTAATAATTATTCAACTCAACTGAATCAAACCGAGGCAAATGCGACTGCGTGACACTTTCCTTGATACATACGGGGAAATCACAACAAACCCACAGTTCCTCGAAGGCTTTTCCTCTCGGAATTTGACCTGAGTGAAAATAAATGCCGGTCGCTATTGAGTGGCGTTCACGCAACCTTGTTTGAATAATTTATAAAAATCCACGTGACCTCAGCAGCCCCTTACAATAATAAATAATATACATGCAAGCTGAGGCGACGTTAAGTCCATTACGTAAAAATATATGAAAGGAGATTGCATGTTGATATTAAAGTTCATATTATGCGATATAAAATACATGAAAACCTATTGATTCTCTTTCGTTTTGTGCGTATACTACACTAGCTACCAAAAACGCTGCATGCTTAAAAATATATAAACACATAAATATTTTATTTTTTTGTTTCGGTAATTGCGATTGTATATATATATATATATATAATCGAGATCAATTATTATTGGCATCCCAGCGGTCATTGGCCATCGGTTATCTACGCCTGGCGATATTCCGAGAATAAATACAACAGAGCTCTTTCTCAGGATAGTTTTACATTACAAAATGTAAGCTTTCCGGGTCGTGTGAGTATTTATTCAGAATACCAATTACAGTTACACATTACACAATAAAAAAAAGTACACCGTAACCCATACGAATGAGTGTTTATCAAGCAACGCGCATCCGCCAGAGGTTTTCACCACTCTGGCGGGGTGTCCAGCATTGGCTTGCTGAATCGCCAATTGGCGGATTTGCTACAAGGTATAATATATATTATAACGAGCTATATCTATTAAGAAATCAATAGATCCGCGAGAAAGGAACAGACCTGAAAGCCCTGACTTTCTAGACTAGGGGTTATTTTTTTATGTTAGATGACTCGAGGGTGGGAGATTTTCAGCATCCCTTGCCAGCCATGGGCATCGCTGCTTTGTTATATATTGACTATGTGTACTAATTATTATCTCAATTATATATAACAGTACTGGCATGTTATCAAGTCAAAGTGTGCACACACGCCCCCTTCTGGCTAGCATGTTTCAAGCTTCCGCCCATCGAGTGCGACGACACGTTAAATTAAATCTACAATCGAGATTTTAAGGAAAAAAAAAATTAATCGATATAGTTAAGGACATCATGGCAGACTGATTTAATATGTAATACTCTTCTTTGTAATGATTGTCAACAAATTCGCTTTTTTGTAATATCCCAAATAAAATTTGTCTACTCATGTTTGATGCATTATTTCAAATTAATATAATATATGAAAATAAGGATTTTCTCATAGTTTCGTGTGTAAAATGTTTAACTCAAACCAATATGACTTTGGATGCGTAAAATTTCAATTGTGTATCTTTCGTTTCCCAATAGATAACTAGGATTGTGCTGTGAGTTATGCCGGCCGTGAAAACCTTGTTTACAGTAATAAATAAACATCCAAGATATAGAAGTAGGCCACGCCATGGTCTGGCAGTCACTTGACAGCGTGCCAAGTCATGTCGGATCACTAACAGCAGATAGTTCCACACCAATAGACATTTATTTTGAAAGTAAAGCACCCCATTCAAGTAATTTACTCACTTGGCATAAGCCACTGTCTTAACGTATTTTTATATTTTTTTTGTCTATCCTACGGCTGCAAGTCACCAAAAGCCGCGACTTTGAAAATATTAAAGACTATATAGAGTTTTCGGCATTTACATTGTATTTACAGGGAACTCAAGGAGTGCTTTATTATTTTAACCAAACACAAAAACAAATAATACTTCATGAATGTTTATTGTATTATATAACAGGGTAGTAATTGAGCAGCCTATCTAGCCATGTAGAGTATAAAGTTAAAGTCTCTGACTATATAATTATACTAATATGACACTGTACAGGAAATCGTACCATTAGAACTATCGTAGCAGCCAACTTCCTTGCGAAGGACGTTCATTATTATTCAAAAAATAAATAGGCCATACAACATCATTATGCTGTTCTACATAGAATGCGAAATCTATATGCCGATTCAGTCAAGGTTCACAGGGTGATAAGGTAAACAGTGTGCAGCTAGAAGCCCCAAAAGTGTGGGTGCTTGTGCACACATCTGTGTGTGTACCCACACACCGAATTTCTCGTGAACAACAATACTAAACCAGAATTATCTCAGTGGGTGTGAATTTCTTACCGAGTGAGATTCGGAGCTCAGCCGGCATGAAAGTGTGCGACTGAAGTTAGATCGAAAAAATCGACACAAAAAGTTACGGCAATCATTGTTATTAGGTTTTCTTCGTTCATGGGTGATATTATAATCTCCCTATGTTTCGGTGGCCCCAGTACCGAGAAGTTAATACGCTAGTATATATTTTTCTCAAGCAGCACATCGCACAGTAATCGGGGACAGGCTCGTGTACAAACACACACACGATGGGGTATCTGGCAATCCAAAATAATTAATAATCTTCCAAGATGACTGCCTCGGCTAATCTCGCCGACATGGACGCGCAAGATGGCCGCTTGCGCAATGCGCAGACGTGGAGCATCGTATACGATTGTTTACTTTTACATACAGCGCGGCGGGTTTATTTGCCCGGCCGATTACCGAATACACGCGCAATCGACTTTTACGACCTCCGCCGAGAAACACTGCGGTCGTTCAAAAGCAAAGCAAGTTTTCTCACACTTCGTAAGACGGTCAATTTGTCTGCTATGTAAATAGAAAAACTTTACTCTACATGTTTTGTGTAGTAGTGTAGAAGGACCCGGAAACCGACTCCACTACATACCTTAAGAAATACGTGAACAGGCAAATATGTTTAGTATGATGCTCGCCAAACTCCTCTGAGGAGAGACAGCTGATGAAGATACGATTATGAAAATAATAATAAGTTAGTTTATCAGTTTGGAGAGGCCCACAGTGGTTTACCTCGTATGCCGGCGTGTTGAGGCTGTCCTTGATGGCGGGCACGCTGTTCTTGGGGGCGATCAACATGGCGGCGGCGGGATCCTGAAGCGTCACAGCCTCCCATGGAATATCACCACACCACAGCCCTCCTACTCCTCGGCGCTCATGCTTCACAGCACCACAGCACTCGGATTCACCAGCGAGCCGCGACAGAGGAGTGATGATGGGCAAGAATCACATTCCAGCTTGTTTTCTCCTGTGTCTATCACTTGGAGACACTGCTCACTGAATCCCTCTGTAGTATGGCACTACCGGAAGCGTTTCCACCACTTTTACGTAAGATACACTGTATATATATTGTCCTTACAATCTAAACAGTCACTATTTGGAATTTATCGAATATCGAAAAGGTTCGATGTATAAAGAAGAATCACATTTTCACTTTATAACAAAATTCATCATGGATCATCGATTCTTATATTGTCTGAGAATGATCAGCTTCATCGTAAATTAACGTTTCTGTCAACAAAACAATCATATACTTATTTGTTATAATTATATTTTGTCGTTTTAATACATCCGCAGTTACAAATAAGACGATATACTCGGCGAAGTACGCTCGCCTGGACTAACCCAAATAAAAATAAGACGCTCAGTATAAATGCGAATGACACAAACGCAATGAAAAGTGAGCAGCTATTTGTCAGCTGTCAAAAACACGTTTGAAGTTGACGAATTTGTAAAAAAAAAAAATCAATATTAGAAAGGCTAACGGAAAACCGACGAGACAAAAAAGTTTGGGAACTTCTGGTCTATACCAGCATTCGACTCCTTTTATGACAAAGAAATCTCTTCGTACCATATTCGCATTCGCATAATTATAGTATAAGTTTATTAGAATTGAGAAAACTTGTTTGGTTTAATACGCTCGTGGCAATATATCATATATTAGCAGTATATGGAAAGTAACATCCTCAATTTTATAATTTGTACTGCTCTCGAAGGTGCGTTAGACAGATGTGAAGCTGAATAACAATGGTGTGTTGTCTACAGACAAAAAATATTTTTTGGACCTACACGTAGACGTTACACGTATCGGTCCAAATTGTTTTTGAAAAAAAAATTAGCATATCAAGTCGCCAGACTAATCTTCGTGGGAATTCCTCGCATACGAACAGCGACAATGCTATCTCACTGAGCAATCGAAGACGTTTAGATTGAGCGACACGTTTTCACTTTTCAGCAGGTGAGGCTTGGCGGATGTCCCTTCACATGTGTCGCAAGCCTCGCCGGAAACGCGACGGATCGCTGTGTCGATTCGCATCCATTTCCGGTGTGTCGGCGCAGCGAATCAACCGAAAAAAAGACGGTGGAACCTCGTGAAGTGAGAGACATCCGTCTGTTGCGCGGCGCATCCTCATTGTTTGCATCACACCGAGATGGCACCGTGCCTGCTAATAGACTCGCTGTTTCTTCTCGATTCAATTGAATATTTATTAGGAAAAAATACTGTTATTATTAGAAAATAGCATAAATCAAGAATTGCATATATGATGTCGATTTGCTCACTGTAGCGTGACACTACCTCGATACCATCCATGCGATCATTGAAAGGAAAAGCAAGGACGGAGGAGCCTGATATTCGAAGTATCGCGTAGATGATGTCGATATGGTGATCACGTCTTATTATGTTTACTAGCTCCGGGAGCTAGTAAGGAGCATTTTGAAAGACCAGACCCAAGATATCACTCATGCAGTGGAAGAAGGGCAAGGACGGAGGATTTTAATATTCAAGAATCGAATCGGTAATGAGAGGGCAGGTAGTAGGCGAGGGCGAGTATATTGATTTAGCATGGCACTGTATACTTCGCATAACGTCAACACTTGCGTAAGGCATTGTTTTGTTGTTACGTACGTCGTTCATTACGCGCCTCATAATTCGTGTGGGAACGAGTGGACAATACGGTTGCAATTACAAATAACACACAATATTCAAGTAATTGATTCACATTTGAAACGACGGAAAAAATCTTTTGACATCTTACAACATCGTGAGATCATCAAGTCATCGCATATCTATTCGCTCGATAACAATGCCACAGTGGTTCAATCGGCAAAGAACACCGAGACGTTTGTATCTTACGTAAGCACTATGTACACAATTAACACGTAGAGGTGAACGATGCGGATATATTAATAATATAAAATAATAATCATTGTCTACTTATACAAAAAAGTACGTATTGCATTAAAAATCTACATACATGAGTAACATTTATTATGAAACACAATACTTCCTAAAAAAAAAAAAAATCTTATTACAGCATATTATAATATTTTTTTAATACTCGAATATATCAGTGGCGTGCGGTCCATACATGCAATAAATCATTGCCTTTCCTTAAATATAAATTAACCATAAAAGTAAGGGTGTTTTTTTTTTAAATTTGTGCAAGAGTGAACAAAACTTGATTTTGGACTCGCTACACGCCACCGTGCTTTTACAAGTTATTTTCCGTACCATCTCCTGCGGAGAACATAAGTTCCATGTGTACTTTTCATGGTGGCAGGCATGGGGGGGGATGCAGGCTGCCACGAGCCGCCGGGCCTGCATGCGGGGGCGTTTCACTTTCGGTTTTCCTACGGCCCGGTGCATACGCCTTCCGTTATCATAACATAATCTACGCGAGGAATGCAGTCGCATTATACTGACAAAATGAAAGGTGGTGCGCTCGATTGTCTTGCGACTGCACGCGGCTGAAATACCCTAAAAAGCCTCCCAGCAACAAAGCATGAGAAGCCCTAGGAAGCCTCGGAGATTGATACGATCGATTTTCTCCTTTTCTCTCGTCTCCTTTACGTCACCAGCAAAATTATTCTTTGCATGTCTTTGTTTGGGAACTTTTTTACTCTCCAAGGTAACTCGTTCAACCAAAGTTTATTTGAATCACAGCTGAAATGGCATGAGCCAGGCTGGAGCGCCGGCCCGCACTTCCTCTTGACCTTACGGAGTGTTCCCTTTCTCTAGCCGGCGGCCGGTCAGTGGAGGCTCGTGAGGGGCACGCCTCGCCGCCGAGACCGGAGAAATCTAATACCCAACACGCCGAAAAGTTAGGTTAAGTTTTACGCATAGTACTTGTTGCGAATAGTCTCCTATTCCGCGTCCGATTCATCTTGCAAACGAATGCTATTGTTTCTGCAGGAGTATCAGATCTAAACGCCAGAGCATTGCACGGAATGGATTGGGCAGTATGCCAATATAAAACTGCGGTTTTATATTGGCCCCGTGGACCCACTACACTATTTTCCCCGTAGAAAACAACGAACACTGGCTCAGTAGAATATATGCTGAGTGAAATGGTCGCCAACCTCCTCTGAGATAGAGTTTCGTCGCATCCCGCTCAATTGCTACAGCATTGCAATACAGTAGACGAGTTAACAATACAAAGCGTACTTTAATCGCTAAAACCGCTTTAACTTTCATTTCCTAATGGTCTTTGGATCTACTACATCCAAATGAATAACCTTAAAAGCTAGTATTTTTCAATAATTTTTCGCCATAAGACTTAATAACACCGAAAGCTGCATTTCATACGTAAATGTATGCTAGAATGTTTGTTAAGTATAAAACATTTAACTAGAAATTAAAATACATTGGAATCATACTAGCATATAACGATTAAAATTTCTGCAACTGTGGCTTAGCCGGTTAAAACACTAGCTGTGAGTTCAAATATGTCCCGTGTATTAAACGCCTAAATATTTCATACACAACAAACTTGCATTTCGTCATATTCATCGGTCTAATATAATTGGAGTTAGCAAATATATTATATTAAGTAATCTCGTATTTATTTGGCTAATCATTGTGATATTTAAAAGAGGATTTTATTAAGCAAATATGTACTGTCGGGATATTTATAATGAATTCTAAAGTATGATACGAGTATGAATCGGATCCTTGTAAGATTGTGTTTAATATTTCATATATATTTGTATAAATTAATTCAGAACTTTAGAATGGAAATATCGATTAATAAAACATCAGGGGTAAATAAGTCACTCAGATTGAAATATCGATCATTATAATATCGATAGTAAATAAATAGAATAATTACTAGGCCCGAAACGAGTTACCAAGATCAAAAATACGGAGATGAAACCGGTTGTTTAAAAATATATAAAAATTACAGCTCAATTTACAAATAAACTCGAGTTTATGTTTAAATATATCAAAGTATTTTTTTTTATAACATACATACATTTAACATTCAAATAGAACATCACGGTTTACATAAAATTAACATTAATTATCAATATGCTAAAATATATCAGCATTATCAAAGTAATTAATTATATCATAAACCGATAAAGTTATTTATAAATTCATAGATTTTGTTTTTTTTATCATCATTACTAAGTAGCAATGAAAATAAAAAGTTGTGCAAAAAATACCTGATATTCTCTCAACCGATTTACAAACAATTTTCAGTGCTTTTAATATTATATTTTTAAAGAGACTTTTAAATAGAGTTGATATTTAAATACCAACAGTACAGACAGACTAGTCAACATGTCACTAAACGGTTCTTTTAGTTCCGTACGAATGTTTTTTTTTTTTATTTCTTCGTTTACAGCAGTGATTTTCAACCTTTTTGAATACGCGACCCCTTTGTAAGTAAAAAAATTCTGACGACCCTATGCAAAGCTATGACAGTGATTTTGAAGACAAAAGACAACGATTTCTTTTTCTTTTGCCCGCGACCCCCCGAGTAACGTATCGCGACCCACGGGTTGAAAAACACTGGTATACAGGAACGCAGGCTTTCTCGCTTCAAGCAATCCCGTACAGTCAAAATGGGCGAATATCCAACTAAATTCTGACACTTAATACACAGATGTACCTTAGATGTTATTACTATATTCTAAATAGCTTTTTTTCTACTTCTAGTGTTATTTTTTAATTTAAAGCCGCAATTATAGATTCGTTTCTATTAAAAATCATTACTGGCATTTATGCTATCGGCTGTGATCATAAACGGCCGTCGATTCCGTACAGAACGCGGAGAAACAGCAAAAAAAAAATTAAAACATGAACACAACCGTGGAATGAATGGACTCACACACACACACACACAGCAAATTACTCGTCTAATCTTTCACTTTCTACGCTCTTTTAATACAGATTTCTCGAGTTATTAATTGCAATAATGGCGGAGAAGATACGAGAGCCCTCTGGGCGAGCTTCGGTTCTGGCGGAGCGAAAGGAAATCCGTCTTGGACTCGAGATAAGCTGTGGCATGCAAATTTGCGAAAATCCGGGACAAAAAATGCATAAACACATCGATACAACCACAAAGATTCGTGAGATTGCAGCCACTGAAAAAAAACCCTCAGGTTATTATTGCACCTCTTAACAAATAAAATATACCATCTACCCGAATACGATTGAATGAATCAGAAAACTAATATAGCATTAAAGGTTTTGTCTTGTGTCGCAGCGTGTGGAGGCGCAAACGGCCGGGTACTTTCAAATTGAGCTATTAGCCGAAAAGAGAGTTAACATACTTATTTACTAAAGCCTTAAAAGGATGTTATGCCTGCGGGCAACATACCGATGGAACAATCAACACAAGTGTGTTTTCAGTGCATCGAGACATACTTCATCACATGTCCGGTCAGATGTATTCACAAACATCCTCGCGAAGAAATATTCATACATCCGAATTGCATAGTGATTAACAATGCACAAGAATTCATTACATGACAAGAAATACTCCTAAAACGTAAAATTTCTAAAAATGATAATTTTTTTATCACCTAACTCGTACATATTATAATTCTGGCAGACAACAAATAATATATTATAGATTATACAAATCGTTTTATTTTACTACTGATTTATAAAACTTGGTATTTGAGATTGAATTTTTCGTTAATTATAAAACCCATGCATTCAAGGGTTGACGTTATATAAAACAATGAATTATTAGAAAAAAAAATTCTTGCATATATTAAATTATTAAGTGTTTATTACTAGGCGTAACGATAAATAAACGGGCTGCGGGCACACATACACCTGTTAGGATAAACCGAGATGCCTCCAATATAATCGAGTCCCTGAAGGTACCCTGCACGAAAACCGGTTTCCGAAGTAAAAAAAAAAAAAAAATAACTACAACAAAAGTGAACCGGTCGACCTTCCAAAGAATTCGTCCAGTGGTGAATCACAATACCCTAACAGGCGAGGGTTCAGCCTTCGCTGCCCAGCTGCGGTAATTTTTACTGATTTGGAATTTAAAAAAAAAAAATTAAAAAATACAAGCGTGGGAGAGCGAGAGGCCACATCTCATATTTTCTCATCAATAATATATATATATTTAGAAGAAAAAAAATCTTTCATAAGTATTATAAGTAATTTGTTTTCAGGTGCTGTATCCGTGTATTGATCTACCTTGAGGTAATACGATATAGTTTGGGCCATAATCCAATAAGTTTCAATTTACTCGTAAAACAAAAAATAAGCATTTCAGACGTTTTGCTTATATTCATACGATATCTGAAACAACTTAAATATACACACGAGTTATTTATATATACGGGTGGCAAATGAACTCGCAAAACTCTCCTAGAATAAATTAAAACTTTTGTTATCTTGACAACTGGACTACGCAGCGGTATAATTACTTATTTATTACACAAGACTATAAGTAAATATTTTAACAAAATAACTTTTAGTGTAGTAGCTTCAATGTGTACACTCAACGACTCGCGACATCAGGTGTTTGGAATGTTTAAACTAACATTTTCGGTCGCGTACGATGCAACAGTGGTTTTATTAAAGAGAACGCCAGGCCGCGATAACCGTGGAGCTGAGGGGAGGGGGTTCAAATCCCACCTGTTGCGAAAAAAACCAAGGATTACTCTCTACGTTTCACATGTGAAACAGCATCGGGTCATTTCGGGTAAAAAAAATTTTTTAAGATTTTTCTCGTCGTTTCACGCGTGATTCAGTAACGCATCGGCGTGATATAACCGGAGCAATGCGCGCGCAGCTGGGCGAGTCCGCGGAACCGAAGTCAGGTATTTCCGGTTTCCAGGGTCGGCGGCCGGACTTTCTCCTTCCGCCGGCGCCCCGCCAAGATCAAGTTCACGGGAGAAATCAACTGACAATGGCGGAGCGTCGCTCAAGCGGCCCTCGCCCCCGGCCAAAAGCGCCCCGGAGTACGCAACATCTTATACATATACACATATTTATAATTGAATAACACGGGATGCGCCATGTGATAATGGCAAGCAATTTGAGATATCGATTCACAGACTAAACACAGGTGGGATTTGAACCTGCACCTCAAGAATTCAACTCGTTGTATATAAGCACGGAATCAATATACGTATGTTTTTATGTTGCATACAATTTGTAATATTATTAATAATAAAAATTTGAAAAGGCGTCCGGTTTCACGCGGACCCCGGGATCGGCAAGAAAGTGTGCTAACCGCTGGACCGTGAAGCAGTTGAATCATATATATATAAATCACGGTTGCACATCGCCATCGTATACTACCTTAAATATGCACATACACGTATCGAAAGTGGGTAGCCAATTTGCGTTAATAATTCTTAATTTTTTTTTTTTTTTTATTATTAAAAATGTGTTTTCTTTTCTACAATCAATCATAAATTTATATGGCGTTCGTATGTTCATATCAATTAATGAATATTTTATCGATCACTTTGCTAATGTTGAAAGTTTATAAAAAAAAAAACGGAAAATAATAATTAGTTACTACGGTTACAATTACGAGATACATTATTAAAAAAAAAACTTGATTAATTTAATTCGTATGGGGAATCAATATTTATCATTCAACTATTCCAAGATAAAACTAAAATATTGCAATCATATTATTTTAATATATACATTATATATAGTATATAATTTTACAAGTGCAATTCGACACGTTTTATAATTTACACACAGACTATAATATAAGTTTCTTTCTCTTGTGATATCTATATCGAGTTGTCAGTCTAGCAACACACATTTCCAAATTTACTTCCATAATTACCATGAGTAAGTATATAGTAATTACGGGTGGTTTTTTTTTTTTATAATTCAAACCAAATCGAGCGAGAATTTCATGGATTTTAAAATATAAATGGATTCAGGTGTTCAAAGTTTCACATCACCCAAAGAGGGTACATTTACATATTTTTTTTATGAAACTCGTGAGTAGCATGCCTACGTATCGAGTTCCAGGTTCGAGTCGGGGAATAACAATAAAAAATATTTATATATATATCGTGAGTTTTGAACTAGAATAAGATTAGGCATCTTCGACATGGGCTCCAGGAATCAAATACCAAAGTCGTCTCTACATAGGAATCCAGTTTTAGAAACACTAATTAATTGGCATGGACATTGAGATGGTGATGCAGGTGGAACAATGCAAGGCCACTGGCGAGGTTGGTACAGCAGCCCCTGGAGCGGGGACGCCCACGACAACCAGGACAATGGCTGCAAACACCGCGCCATGACAGATCAAAAATGGCCGCCGCCCCTCACCGGCTGCAGAACCCAGCTCGTCTGGGATTCCCACACCAAATCTCAATAGCAAGCTTCCAAGCTTCGTTTCGTTACTTCTTGGCGGGAACGAAAATTTCACCAAGTACTTTCTATCAAAAATATAAAACGATTCCAACCTAATGTTATCCACTCATAATAGAGCAGATATTGGTCATCACAAGCAGCACTGAAAAGCGAGCTGATGAAGAGTCGATCGAGATTCTACAGGCCGTGAGTGTGTGTGGAGTGAATTATCGACGGGCCGGTCAGTTCACTTTCTATTGGAAGGTGGACGCAGAGAAATCGAAAGTCTCTCATCAGCGGGAGATGTCCGTGATCATCCTCGAAATTATGACAGACACGTGAGTCGATTTGTTTACTTGTGATTCTATTTCGGTCCTTTCGTGCCCTTCTGAGCGCTTCACTTTGAGATGCAACAAGCTGATACCAGGAAGCGAGCGAACCTTGGGCCGCCGTCTCTGTTAGTCTCTGCCAAAACGTCTTGGCTCATCGGTGTCATCGAACGGCTGATGAGCTCTAGTGAGGCTCCGGAGACGACTATTCAATCACATCTAGGGTACCATTCGCCTTGCTGCATCAGTGAAATGCAACTGTGGAGGAAACCTGTTTGGACGCGAGCACCTGTCGATGGTATTCCTGTGCAGCTTGATCGGAGACGTTTTATATATAATCAATAATACATTCGATGCTATTACTTTGAGAAACAACTTTCTTGGTACAAACAAGTAAATAATTGTCAATATATTTTTTTTATCTTAAACCTTTTATTATTTAAAAAAAAATAAACAAAACGAATCAATATACGAACAATTAAGCCATTTTTAAATACGTATAATATAATGTTACTCACTACTACATAACAAATATGCATTAAAAAATCACAATGCTGCATAAAACCACAGCAAGTTTCTATATAAGTATCTAAATTTATAAACACAAAAACGAGTTACTCCAGTCTCTATACTTCAGAATAATCAGCACTAATTTATCTTATTCTTAACAATCTCATACAAGGTTGCGGCGGAGATAAATCTCCTGGAGATAAGATAATAAAAAAATAAACACTTCCTCTGTCGAGATCTGCTCGTGCTGTTCAATTCTCATCGTATAAGATGCCTACGTATGGACATCAAATACCAACTTCCTTGTATCCGCTTCTACCGGTCAGGCCATGAAATCTATTGTTTAAATAATAGAGCAACAAATGCCAATACATGGCTGGGAGATTTCAAAACATTAATTTTTCAAGAGATTTCAAGTGATTTTTTACATGTCTGAATATGCCCTAGAAAGGTAAAAATGATTAAAAATAAAATTGATCGTAATCTCGTAGTTACATGACTATTTATATTTATTGTTTAAATATGGAGAATTACAACCTGTTACATATATTATATGAAGCAATTTGCATGTAAGAGTCTATTTGTGAAATATTATATATAGTCTCATTTTGTCTTCAATTAATTTAAATTTTATTTATCAAAATATATGAAATTTATTTAATCCTCCAAAAACTCTTTTTTGAATGAGCGCTTTCGCCTTCCTAGGGCTTAGTCACACGAAAATATCATACACAGTAGAACTGTGCGCGGAATGAATAAAAATAATATTTTTAGTATTATTCCTTTTTTATATTTTATATAATAAAATAACATGTTGGCGAAACTAAATAAAAAATTGGAACACCCCTAAAAATATAATAAAATTACTTTATGACGAAAATAATTTTTATATTCGATGATAATTATTGGTAAAATAGCGTGTTCCGATTGTTATGGAAATGTACCAAGAATTCCATGGATGCGGAACTTCCTGGTCAAGCAATGCCACAGCAGCCATGGGACCGAGCCGTATGGCCAGCCATAACACAAATAGACCATCTACGGCAAAGGTGAAGAGCATACGCCATACCGAGCATATTGTTCCTATAAGCTTAATAGATACGCATCGATACCAAGCTAATGAGAATTTATATTCCCATATAAAGAAGTGGTTACCCACACGTCACACGGCCAATACGTATCATTGAGTCAGACATAAGCGGGACTTGGACACATACTATACCCTTTGCCAATTGCACTACTACTTTGCCGCTGTGCGAGGATTCAAAATTAAATATTAATATACCGTATACCGGTTGACTGTGTACACCACACCACAAAAGATGTTTCTGAACCAATTTCAGTGCGACAGCTCGACTGCGTTCTGGTGTGATAGGTTAAAGCAAGCAGTACCGTTCGGGCTGCCGTCTGACCTTGGCAGCCACCCAGGCTAACTGCGCTTCCATCAAATGCCTCATCACGAAAGGAATCCACCGGGGGGGACACGACCACAGAATGTGGTCTACCTTATACGCTGCTCGGAACTACGGAAACTTTTTGAAAACTTCACGACCTGAAAACAATTTACTTTCTAAGTGGCGGTGCGTATCCCGCGAGGTTCGCTCCATACACAGCCTCACGTTGACTACACAAAGGTGATATTGAGTAAATTGTTACGTGTAGATGATTGCAGGAGCAAAAACCAATTGTAACTGAATTTGGAGTCGACTACAGTGTGACATAGCGCCAGCGTTCAAGTGTGATAAATTAGAGCAAGTAGTACCGTTCCGGTTGTCGCGTGATCTTGGCAAGCTAACTGCGCTCCATCGGATACCTGATCAATTAAAGAATCTACAGGGGGGGGGGGGGATTGTATTGTATGATGCTTGAAGAGCAGTTTTACGGATTAAAGTGATCGGGCAAAGTATTGATCGGCCGACTGTCGATTGAAGGCTGCAGTGCGACGGGGTGATGGGCGAGAGCTGTACCGTTCGGCTGTCACCTGGCCTTCGAATACCTGATCAATTAAAGAATCTACAGGGGGGGGGGCACATTGTACTGTGTGATGCTTGAAGAGTGAAGAGAGATTTGAGTGATCGGAAAAGTATTGATTGTCGATGTGACAGTGCGACAGGGCGATGGGCGAGAGCGGTACCGTTTGGCTGTCGCCTGGCCTTGGAGGCCGAGCCAGCGCCATCCAGCCAGGCTAACTGTACTTCCGTCGGATGTCGGCAGCACCACCGCTGGAGAGCGTTGAACTCGGAGACGGCCGGGACGGAATGCAAAGCCGCCCGATACGGCCCAACGACGACTTCCTGTTCGGTCGAGGGCAGCGCTCGCAACTATGGACTGACACTTTTCTCCGACATTGCACTTCCGTTTACTACAATTCATTGTTATATGTGTATAAAGAGTTGAGACATAAAAATACTTAATCGTTTATATATATTCATATCATAAAAAAAAAATATATTTATATATATATATATATAGAAACTTTTCAAAATTATATTATGAGGTTTGTGGTGTACCAGCGCAGCGATGTCTCTCTTTGTTAGAGTCCGCAAACTATATAAACTTTTAACACACAATAATAAAAAAAAACCGATACGTTAAGCAGCCTACAAATGCTGCGACACAACCGACAACTTGCATATATACGCGACAAGCCGATATGGTCCTTTTATTTCTAGTTTTTTTTTTTTTATATATATTTTGCCTTGAAAATCGACGCAAAGCAACGCTATTGGCCGGTCCAATACTTTTATAACATTATTCTAATAAGCTTAATTAAGTTAGTAATAATATCAATTACACCATGAATTACAGCACAAAAAGAGGTCGGCAACCATTTTTTACGGTTAGTATAGTCTCAATAGCGGACTCGAGGAGACATGGTTTCGATGAATTTCGCAATCGAGAACATAAAAAGGTTTTCATTGATCAATTTGTAACTAAAGACTTCGTTCACTCGCCCCAATACAGCCGCCAACCAGCTGATAAAATTTATCGTATACGGCTTATGGTGCAGTATTTTTTACGACTTTGCACAAAAAAAGGTTGACGACAGCGCCGCACACTACAGGTGATTCAAAACTTGTAAAAGACATTTAAATATATATATTTTTTTATATTAGCATTTATTCCCAACATTAATGAACATGCAATCATTCTAGTAAAATAAACAAGACATCTGTGCTTCGTGCTGTCCTTCCCCGAAATATCAATAATATGACGTCACGACTTAGCATTGTACGTCCCGGGGATTACGACGTCGATTGTTGGAATTATGCATAAGGAGCTTAATTTTTTATGTGCTAGGGTAACCATAATTTCTAAAAATTTTAATAAAATATTTATTTTAAAAAAATATTGCTGTATATGCTTTGACAATTTTTATTTTTAATATTTGTCACTCAGTTGACGGCAATGCGTAGGCGCTTTTATTGACGATTCATCTGCCCGTTGACCGTAAAACTCATCTATACAACTGTTCACAGTTCATTATGTAATAACATTCAAAAGAAAATTCCCCAAATCATTAAAATCGAATCTAAGCTCGCAAACAACAACATTGCCGTAATCGTTTATTTCAAACTATTAATATCGACATTATCAAATGATCATAATAAAAACCATGACTATCGAACGTTAATTAATTATAAATGATTCACTAATACAACTCTTGAACGTCAGAAAATTAACAATAATGGTTATTAGTTACACGTGTCACGTTCGCAATAATGTACATACACATTTCATTTTATTTATTTATGTTCTAATCTTGTAAGTATCGCGTTTAATCCGATTACAATAAAAATACTGAAAAGGCAGTGGGTGAGATACTTTACAAGACAAACAGATCGATAGTTTGTAAAAGGCAACGTCTAAGGCTGTCAGCGGTGTGCTCAATGCTAGATTTAAAATAATATAAACAAAGTCACGCCCATGCACACAGTGGCGATCGTGAGACATCCACAGGGGGCAGGCTGAAAGACAGATATGTGTATACAAGAGCCACAGACGATGGTAAATATGTGCCCTTGATAGAAATAAAGAACTGTCTACGCTGTTCTCAATATTGTCAATATTTCTCTAGCAACTGATACATCTGCCTCACACTAGTATATAACGGTTCAAATTTTCTCTCAGCTACGGAATCACGGAGGTCGAATCGGAAACAGCGATAACCATGAGATGTGAGTCCAAGCCCCACCCGTTTCTCGGAAAATGAAGCAAGTCATCAAATATTTATCTAGCAACCGTAAGAATTCTTGCTCAAAGTCACCGAGGTGTAGATTCAAATCCGAAGTGTTTTTTTCTCGTCGTTTCACGCGTGGAAGGTACGTATGCCGTCGGTGGTACAATGGGTGCTTACCACAACGCCGCCGCTATATCACCGGAATAATAAAATAGACACTTTGGTTCCAGGTGGACTGCCGTTATGTTTCGAGATATTGGACACGAGACAAGTCGCGTGGGACAAGCGAAGAAATCAATTCAAGATAGAGATTACTCCAACATGGAACACTTAATAGAATAAATGAGAAAAAAATAAGAAAGCCTACGTTAGTACAAATATTTATAAAAAATCATTCATATTTTATTGTTATAAGTATTTCTTCAATAAAAAAGATAATACAGGACTCAGCAACCATGTGGAATGGAATGGAGTGGAGTATTACAAATCAAGCCAGTCAGTCGTAGACGATCGTTGATATCTTTAATATTTATACCCACGCATTATATGATAATTTTTAAGGCTATCGATTGGTTAATGACAACACAAAACATTGAAACAAGCAATACCAGATAGAGAAAGATAGAACAGGTTCGCGCAAATAACCTCAGCAAAACAACCTCCAATAGATTTAGATAAATAATGATAATCTGCGTTTGTTTTCCTTCGTTTCAATAATTGGGTCAAGTTCGTTGCGACATCGGCACTCCGCACGCAGGCGACTCTACCCAGGCGCGGCAGACACTTCCCACGTGGTTCATTCGTATTCCAAACCGAACACCGTCGCGGTAGAGTCGAATAACGACGGAGAAACCGGTTGTTGTATGGAGAAGAAAAAAAAAAAAAAAAAAAAAACTGCATAAATCAAAACCGGACGTGACAAGCGGCACTCGCCATAAAGTTCCGACAGCACAAAGAGAATCTCAAAAATAAACATCTGAGATTTTAACGGCGACGATTGGGCACATCTGCTGCCATTGCGTGCTGCTGCTGAGTATATGTCTTTTTGGAAACTAAGAGGAAAAACGGCCTGCACTTGTCAGATATGCATTGCCACGCGTGTTATGTGTGACGTTGGAATTACCCTCGCTAAAATAAAAATGGACGTTAGCGATATATGCATGGCCGTCGGCTGCGAAGTGCGCCTTATCCCTCGTGACGTCAGAGCCACGGCCGCGCCTGACGACCTCTGTTACACAATAGACTCGGTCTGAATGCACGGAGGAGCTGGCCAGGACGCCCCAAGGTCGCGGCGCCCGCACCTGCCCGAGACGAGGCGATCAATTCACTAAGCATCAAATATACAATGCTGAATATTCTTATTCGATAAGGTACGGTTCGACACAACTTGCAATTGGCAAGTGACGTCCCATGTAGTAAACTGATCAGCAAATCGGTCGCAAGTTGGGTCGCTTCGTGTGCAATAGACCAGACTATCAAGGCAAAACGCTGCACTTCTACTAAAGACATCTCTATTAATTAAATTGCTCGCTTATCCTATATGTATGAGTTTTCGCCACAAGTAGTTTAAGAGCCGTGATGCCAAATTCGAGTTTTTTGACCATTTGCTTGTACGCTATTGCGAAAAATCGACTGCACTAATCAAAAAAAAATTAAATGCAGAAAATTATATACATCCTTTCTTCTACTACCATTTTTTTATTTTATTTCTTATAATTTACTTTTAATATGATAAATATGTGTTTTTCCGATTGAAGTTTCGGGATTGGAGTTTTGCGATGTTCCTATTCCAAGCATCCTAAACATTTATGACTGTTTTTTTTCAATTGGAATTAAAAGATTAATTATAAACTCTCCTGTTGAGATTAGTTTGAAAATTAAAATAAAAAAAATCTTTAACAAACTTCGGTTTTGAAAGTCGTCATTTTATCCAATTTTTCAACATCTTCAAGATTTTTTTTACCCAGAAAATGGACGTCAATTAAATAATAAAAAATAGATAACTATAATTTATAGTTTTCTCAATACTCTGCAAAAAAAATCAACATTCGACATAGCAAAATAAAGTGACAATTAAATTAATTAAATGACACGATTGGACTGCCTCTGGTGTCTGGTTGGCACACCAGAGGCAGTCCCATTACTTGGCGAAAATAGTTTCAAAGATATTTGAACGAGTGTGATATTGCGATATTAAATATATCTCAACAGCCGTTTTATATTATTCGTCCAGGAAAAAATGCAAGGAAAAAGAGACATCGGAAACGTGGGTGTGAAATTTGCGCCAGCGGCTGGAAGTCGGGAATACAACCGAATTAGTAAACAGTGATATGTTCACCATTGAAAGAAGAAGACGCATAATATATTCAATGAATTTGATTCAATATTTCTACAAAATTAATACGCAGCATCGTTTACTGGTACAAGGACGCCGCAGGTACGCGGCCGGCCCCAGAGAGCAAAGTGTAAATATGTCAATAAAATAGCATTTTTAAAGTCCTGCTGAGTATTTGAGACTCCCACACGAATTCTATGAAATTTTACAACATAAAGATATGTCCTCGGGTTACGTAATGCTTTTAAAGTGTTTTCTGCATTGCAACATTGCTATATTTAGTGCAGGCCGGTATTGTGTGTGCAACGTCTGGATTTGTTTCGTTTAATATGAATGACCCTCGCGGGGCGTGAATACATAACGACCAATGATGCGAAGACGTGCAAATTGGACGCACATTTTACCAAATTCGTATTGTATGTATGTCTTCTGAAATATCAATTATAGCCTAATGCAGTTGAATATCTAAGAAAACAGTTAACTCATGTTATACGGTGGCTGGAAGTTGGGAGCACAACCGAGATAGAAAGACTGGCCCAGGATAGAGATATGTTGAGATGGTCACCAACCGGTTCTGAGAACAGGCAACTGGAGAAGAATACAAATAATTCTACTGTAGCACGGTATCCATCAACGTATTGCACATTTATAAAAAATATATAATTTGTATTTACACTGGCAATGACAAAAATAGTAAATCTTCGACCCAACCCCAAGCCAGACCAAGACGCAAATAGGCAGTCAGCCTTATCGACCGTTATCGAGAAGTTATGAGGGAGAATATATTTAATAAATTCAAAATAACTATGTTTTGTATTTAACATTGAAGTTACTTGTATTGCATAAAATATTTTTTTTAACTATTCGATACCCTAAGTCCTATTTTGAACTAAGCCTTGTATAATACAGTTTCGCATAAAACAGCATTTTCAATGAACCTATCTACCACGGTATAGGAAAGTTACCTGAATATTAACATGCATACATTTTACCAAAGATCACTTTGGGGTTGACAAACATCCCCTATCATTATTGTAAATCATTCCGTATCAAAGCAGGTCCAGGTACACTGTCGACACCCTTAGACATCGTATATATATAAATTTAGGTGCGTACCCCTCACATCAGTTAATATTTTCATTTCATCAATGTCGTTTCTGCATATTCGCCTCTCATTTTATTTAGCAAAGTCTTCAAAGAGTCTAAAAGAGGAAGCGCTACACATCGTACAATTTGCCGATCTGTCAGCGACTAAGACACGCATGTCACAGGTTACACGCGAAGACACTTTGTGTGACACGCATCCTTCACAAACGTTCGTCATCAAAGAGCACTCAACACTTTTATTTCACAAGCACTTACGTACGTACAATAACCTCCCGTCTCCTAAAAGTCTGTATGGGGTATGAGTCATAACGATCAGTACTTAAAAAAAAAACTATTAAAACGATTCACCATCCCTTTTGCATGCTTGAACAAAGCAATGAGAAAAGGAAAGAGCTTTGCAAGAGCTCGTGGCTCAGTGTTTCCACCGCCGATGCAAAAAATAATCTGAGTGCGTTTGAATAGCTCGACCTCGGACTGCGCCAATCTCAAAGCAATCAAATTTAGCGTCCATTGTGCTAGCTAGGGTAGACTGGCTATAAATAGAACGCAGTGAAGATTGGATAATGTGAAACTATCTAATATACAGGGTGGCTCACCCGTTCATTTGTTAAAATTCCCATAACCGTATAAATCCGTGGCCACTCTAGTAGTAAAAGCGTGGCGCTTCCCGTAGGCAGTTGATTTTGTATCAAAGCATGCAATGGAAATGCACTTAGTGCCATCAAGCCTCAATATATTTATATATATATAATGACGTCACGATATCGCATGGTACTTCCCGGTGATTAGCGGCGAGTGTTGAAACTATATGCAAGCAACATTTTTTTTCGTGAGCCACGAATTCATATGGAATAAAATGACTTGGCTGATATATTTTGTAACAAGTATAGGAATCACCTTGTATTAAGACAGCTTATGTCTGCTTGTTTGATATCATGAGGTTAATTTCTCCTTGTTCGCATGCGATATTAATATTTTACGAACGTTGGTTCCCTTGGGATAGTACACAATCTGCCGTTGTACTCTTATGTTATGGTATTGTTATGTTATAACTTATGGCGTCATACGTGTATGCAACGCCTTTTTGTGACATGGGCGGCAGTCATATTATGCCAGTGATGTGAAGCTGTCTGCACACAGGACAACACTTCCGACCGATAAAAAGTAATTAGCCGACGATTCGCGAATCGTGCGGCGCTATCGTCTAACAAGTTCGTATTATTTTCTGTGATTTGAAACGGAAGTACGACGGTTTTAAAGTAAAACATATTTAAACTTGTAACTAATCGGCGAACTATTATTATATTGTGGCCGGCACGAAAATCGACAACTCCGCGAGAACACATCATATCAAAGTTGAAATTACTTTTGAATGCTGTTGCACGAAGTGCGTGATTTTATGCTTATGTAATTCGCACGCCATTGACAATCAACATTTAGAACGTATAATAATGACATCGCCCATTTTCTACTTAACTATATCATCATCATTATATTGCTTGTGCATGACTGCCGTTCTGTGCCCCGAGCGTATGCGAATGGAGGGATGTGTTTTTAGAAGTAACCTGCAGAAATGGGGAGGCTCCTGGTTTTTTATTATTTTTTTTGCAACCTGCTGCAGAAGGAGTATCAGATTCTGTAGTGAGGCATCTGAAGAAGAATATGATGATCGGTGTATTACGGCGGGTCAGTTCGCCACTCCTCGATAGTCATTAAACGATCAGCCGGCAAATTGGAGCACGTGCGGATGTGAAGGGTCTGCACACGAGCCCACCTCGCAGAGTCGCTCGGATACTTCTCACGCCTTCTGAAGAATGCGACGCCCATTTTAAATATGTATTAGATTTCATAATAGCAGCACGGCACTCCGTAGGATTTACAGACCCACCGGTGCTCAACCTACATCTGCGCAATCAATAAGCCGAGTGGCAGCGGCCTCAAACCTACGCGCCGCGGCGGGAACCGCCGGAGCGTTGAGAAATATGTCAGCTTTTTGTATATATTACTAACTGTAATTAATACAATGGCGATATCTTTATATTCACCGCGTACGCCGTCGGAGCCATCGTGTTTGTCACGTAGAGGCGAAAAACACGAAAGTTTTGTAAAAACCTGTTCAACAAAGGTACTACTCCGGAGGCATTCAAAATATTTTGAAGAAATCCATTTACACGTGAAATACAGCTCCGGATACAGTGATAGTGTATATCCAATATGTTTTGACGAAAAAAATATCAAGTCGGATCAAATTTCATGGAGATGGGGTCCCAGCGCGTCGGTGTACCAAAAAATGTAAAACCACGATGGTTTCTTTGCATCACGGCTGCGGGTTTGCGAGCCCATTTTTAGATCCACAGAAGGTGTTGCAGTCGTGGGCAGCATGACGCCCAGTGTCCGACTGGAAAATAATGCAAATTCACGGCACATGTGCGGTCACTCGCGAGAATATCGTGACGAAGGAGACTGGTGCTGGACTCTGTGTCAATGGAAACATCGCTCTTTGCTATTGTTGTGCTGCTTTGAGAGCGTTGAAATAGCAGAGGACCAAAGGACGGCTACAGCTCGCCTCCTATGCAAAATGGCTTTTTGTGCAACATACTTTAGTTTTGATATATTACAACCGAACCAAGAGAAACGAAACTGAAAAATAAGATATATGTATAGGTCAATGAGACTAGAGCTGGACATCATACGTCCATCTGTATATCAACACTCGATGCTGTACCGTTGCGCTATGATGGATTGTAACCGCAGACCGTAAGAACATAAATATAGAATGATTATGGCTCGCCTCAGATGCGAGATGCTTTGTTGAAAAAACGCAATAAATGTTGCAAGATTCCGTATGAACATTGTCTAAGCCGGCTAGACCCGCTGCGAAACAACTAACAACCGAGCCAATAGACGCTATTGGCTAGTTACCATTCGGTTGTTAGTTGTGTAGACAGCTTTCATAACCAGAGCATACCAAAAAGAGGACTTCAAATATTATTAATGAATATTTTACTAAAACGTTTGCAACTTTCCGGGGATAGAAAAAATTGACGTTCGGTCCGTTCGCAAAAAAAACCCCATGGCAAATCAATTGTAATTTTTTTCCATTGATAAATCCATTTCCGCCCGCGCGTTTACTAATCAAAAGCAACGACACTGTCTCTTTCGTACAAAAAACAAAATATTTCAGCACGTCCGTAAAAAAAAAAACCGGTTCCATACGTAAATATATAAAAAATATATAAATACGAAAATTATACATTTGTCGCTTCTGCCGGTAAGACCGCTTATCTCGCCTCGGCTCCAAGGATAAGTTAACCGAATAGCGCTTAGCAAATCGGAATACAAACAAAGATGCGTGACAGCACGCACATCTCACGCATAACTATAAACATTGACGTAATGTGCAGATAATGAAAGTTATCACATCTCAATACACAGCCGATAACCGATAAAAACCAAAATAGATCTGAGAGTCTTGATTAATTTATAAATAATATAAGCCAGGGGCGTGCTGTGGTTTTGAAAATAGGCTATTTAGCCGCAGCGGATAAACAGTTGCAAATGATTAAAAAAAAAAAAACAAAAAAAGCTTTGTCCATGGAAGAATGGTTATAGATTTGGCTTCTATTGGGTCGTATTTTTTGCACGGAGAACTTGACCGGATAAGTTGGCAGAGACCGACATTTTCTTTTCGTCGTTCGAACAATTTGTTTTTTTTTTTACTAGTCTTTTTTTGTTGTGCATATTAGTAAAAATTAATTCAGCGTTTTTTGTATTATTATTTTGACGCAACCGGTTTCGCCAACGTGCTTGGGTCTTCGGACAAAGCTTGTATAACACTAAAAACATTTTTTTTTTTAATATCAAATATATTTTTATAATTTGTCAATAAACCTTTTGAGTATCAATTCACAAATTATATATTTTTAAAAACTCAGTTGAATACAGGCACATCGCAATGGGTCTCTCTACCTGGCGCAAGGGATGTTGGTAGAAGGGGTGCATATAAATCAGTTTTTTTTTTGTATTATTTAATAAATCAATGCTATGACCTAAGATAGTCAATATTTAAAAAATAAGAAAATACTTCATAATAAATAAACACAATTCTTGTGTGAATGTATGAACTATGTATTTGGCTGTTTATTTAACAAATTTATTTTATCCATATATATATATTAATATAAATATTTTAACCGAGTTTTATTATATATTAGTTTATATGAGCGTACGTGCATTGTTATAACTTAAGTAGAATCGCGTATCTGCTTATTTAGAAATATGTATATTACTAACGAGCTAAAAAAAAAAAGCGTGGGTCTAGCATCTAGTGTAAACATATTTCATGGAACATATATAAAAAAATGCTAAACTAAAATGGAGCAGAGCCTTAAAATGTCTAATGATAACTTAATGCATTTTTTATTACGCCAGTAATCAACGATAATCAAAACTATAGCCCCCAAGTGCTAATAGACTGGGTAAGTTGAACAGCGATTACCAAGTTGTTGAATACGTCACACAGATTCAATAAAAACTCCTGTGATTTATAAATCTACTTTATTTAAATAGTAAGCATTTTAGAAGTCGGGCAAAAATGAATGAGACGTGCGGTGATTGTGAAAACCGCACGTGGGTAGTTTGTACATTGAAGTGGCGATGACTTTGAACATAACCTACAAAAAGCTTTCCAAAGACACGCCAAAGTTCATTTGATTTGCAGCACCGGGGTCACGTATAGCAAATAATAATACATAAATAAGATAAATGCTCACTTGCATAAAAACACAAGTATGATTAAATGACTTGTACAGTATCAACGGATAAACAAACCTTGATTTATATTACTAACCGAGAGTGACAAAAAACACCTCTATTTCAAATACACGTAATAAAGCTTGAGAATAAAAATTAACATATTTAGTTTGGTGTATTATTCATATCAGAGTCGAGCTCGAGGTGTTCTTTTATAAGCGGACACAATGTCAGGCACTCTTCATATATCAAAACAAGAAACACAAGCGTCCAACTTTAAAAACCGTCAAGAACGATGATCATTACGAAACATTAAAAATAGTACCACAATACCGTAGATTAAAAATCCAAACACCGGGGGGGGGGGGGGGGGGGGAATGACGTCAGCAGATCACAGACTAATCGAGCATTAGCATCACAAAACGGCCGCTGAGAAAACACCAACACATTTGAAAAAAAAAAAAAAACACTTCGTATTCTCTCGCCGGATACGTGTCAGTGGATCGCGCAGTACTCGGCGCAGGCCCGGCCAGGACACGACCGCACCCGCTGCAGGCTCGGCGGCGACTGGCGGCGGGGAATCACGGCCGGTGTTGCCAGCGCGGCCGCGAGGATCGCCCGCATGCTCTCACTGGTGACCGGTTTCGCTGAACTTTCCCGCTGGCACCGCCGCACCGAATATTTACACGCGGAAAAATCACTCGAGTTTTTTTTTTTTTTTTGTCAAAAATATTGATTACAGAAATATTAATTGAATACAGTGATACGTTCCGGAAAAAATCGCGTTAAGTGAAATTCGCGTATATCGGGGTTTACGATTTAATTCTAAGAACACTTAGACTTTCACGGTAAACTTTCACGTTGGCACTACCACACCGGTGAAATATTTACACGCGGAAAAATCACTCGAGTTTTTTTTGTCAAAAATATTGATATGATTAGGCACATTAGTTCGTATATAGAAGATGATTTAAAGAAACTCTCAGAAAAATATCATCGTGATTTGTGTGGGATTTGAACCCACATCCCTTGGCTTACATGGCCGGTGTACGAACCTTTGTGCTAACGAATCACTTCCATTTATCGAGAATTTTTAACAATCATACTCTACATATGAACCAATGTGCCCAGGCCAACCAATATTAATATAAGCCCGTAATGGGTAATAAATACGCATCTTGATTGACTAATCCATAACATAGATATCAAAAATATTGATTACAGAAATATTAATTAAAAATACAGTTATACCCCGCTTTACGCGAGGGATACGTTCGGGAAAAAATCGCGTTAAGTGAAACTCGCGTTTATCGGAGTTTACGATTTGATTCTAAGAACACTTTATGCGGTATTACATGCTATTTTTACTGAAAAATACATCTTTTGTATTTTGGGTAGCGTTTCTTTTACTTTCTTTTAAAATACGTTCATAACACCCAACGCTGTTTTTAATTGTTAAGAGAAGTCAATGACTACATTATGTTCATACACATTCTTAAATAAGAAATTCGCGTAATGCGAGGCATTTTAAACCGCGCATGACGGGGTACTCAAAATTATTTATTTGAATGTTAGTGACAAATTTCTCGCATACATATCTTCTAGTCTCACTAATGCGGCCACTTAGCTAAATTTCGCATCCGAGTAATTTTCCTGCGAATGCTATATTTATTGCTTTTAAAAAAATACGTTCTAGGCGAAAAGTCTATTGAAATCCGCCACATCTTTATTAACCACTCATTGGATGTTTTGAAAGAGTGAATGATCGAGCTTTGTTACAAATGGGTCTTTATTTTTTTTTTTGTTGCTAGTGTAATCAGATAACTGTATAGTAGTAGATGATATTGTGAATTGATTTATGTCGTTTCCGTGGATACTTTACATATATCTGTAACGAGGAGGAGTCGTTACGTTTAGATAAAAATTACTTCGTCTCAGGTACTCAAAAATTAATAAATATTATTATTTTGAAAGATTGTTGAAGGCCAAAGAAAAATAAAGCAATGATTAAAATTAAAATATATTTTAATACTAATTATTTTGTTTGCCATTGCATTTGTAATTAAACTTAATGTATACTCAATCAGCGTATCTGGTAACACTGACGGACAGCATGACGCGGTCACTGAGACTGAGAGAGCGCACAGCTTATGCTACCAGTAGCACCATCTAGCGATGCAGCACTGTAACAGAAGCTGTTGGGTTTTAAAAAAAATATTCAAGGCATAATTAATTTGTTAATGTCCTAACAAATTAAAATTCTTAGACGGAACATACTCAAAACCTCTTTGATTATTTTTAATTTATTCAAGGCGAGTTATCACTTCTAAACAAGATTTATTTTTATTGGTGAAAAAATTGTGCTCACAAGGAAAAATATATTCTAAATATATATTTTTTTTTTTTTAGCTTGTAATGCAATACCGCAGGTTTATAATTTCTACAAAAATAAATTGAAGAGTTAGGGAATTATGTGTTTACTTAAAGAAAAATATTTTGTATATTTTTCATGTTTTATAGGAAAAACTGAGTAAAAAAAAATGAAAACATTCATGTCTCATAAAAAAAAAACTAAATAATTTCAATTGATTATGAAAATAACATACTTTGAAATTTAAAATATATTTATTAAGTAGAAAAAAGATTTCCAATAATGTGTTCCAATAGCTAATACTTAAATCACGTTTTCGCTCATTTGCCAAAAATTGGCAAATGTCATCTTCAAATACAGTTTGTGTCTATTCCAGAGCTATTAGTGGTAAAAACTTGATTTAAATTAATTAGACAGTTCCAACATAACGGTCACAAAACGAAACGGTTGATCCTATAAGTTTTTATAGGGTTTAAAAAAAAAACGTTCTATGGTTTGTTACCGATCTGTCATTATATGCAGTTAAGGCTTAATGCGGAGCGAGCCCCCAACAATCCTCTGATCTATTGCAATACTAAAAGCACCAAATTTACATTTTATAATCAAAATGCACCATAGCCAATCATATTTATGGCAATATTCGCTGGTGTCAAATATTAAAAAAAAAAAAAAAAAGTGTGTAAATGATCTCTCATCGCGCAGGTCAGATTGTTCCATTTACGAAAGGTCAGCTTCACTCACCCGATCAGAGATGGCTTCCTCCGGCTTGCCTCGCTTCACGCCCGGCGGGCGGATGACCTTTGCGGCGTCCATGTGAGCGGGACGGCGCTATGCGGGCGGGGCGGGCGGCGCGCGCGTGCGAGCGAGACGGCAACACTGCGACAGCGGCGGGCGAAGCATGTCTGCCCCGTCGCTAGATGCCACTCACATGCCACATGGAAACTGCACTACTCCCAAGTCTCACTACGAACTGCACTGCACTGCACTTATAATTATTATCAACCATTTGAGTAGCAAAGAATCACTAAGTTTATATTATTTTAGTACATTTCAAAGTTAGTTAAGTACTTAATATCGACATAATTCAATTCCGTTATTAATTAACATTTGATCTGACACTTCATCACGATAACAAATCACAACTGCACCGATCAGGGCAAATTGGACTGCGACAGGTGCATTTTGTGCTACTTTTTCACATTTTTAATATCAATTCACTGATCACATATTATTTGCCGGTAAGCGTTCACTCTTAATTATCATAAATACTTATACTTTAGCAACTTTTTGATTATTCAATTCCAACTTTATAATTGACTAGAAAAAAATGTTTTTTATATATATATATATATATATGCTCGAAATAGGCAAACCTAGGCATTGATTGATGTCTAGATTCCATATATATAATAAAATGAGATCCATGACCGTGTAGCGGATTTAGCTGGTTATTATTGTAGCTGTTCCTCGACTATTCTAATTCTGGCTGCTCCTCAGTGGAAACTTCACGGCAAGAGCATATAATTGCAGCAGTGAGTACTGCCGCTAATGACGATGCTCACTCGGCAATGTCGCGGTGTATCGATTTGCAATTTCATACGAAACATTTAACAATTTGAATAAATTTAAGCGGCATGCAAATTCTCACTGTTATTCACAAGTATGCAGGTCCGGTTTAAATATTTATTAGTATGAAAAAATTCCAAATTAACTAATACATTGAGTCGTAAAATTATTTAGGATCATAAAATTGTATGAAAGAAATCCGATACAAAGTGATCTTAGCATCAGGGATAAAAAAAACTATAAACACAATTAAATTTATTATCTTTATCTTCAATAGGACTACAGCTACAGTATCACGCAAAAAAATATATAATTAATTAATTAAAAATAAAATTTAACTTGTCGATAGCAACGGTGCGTGTTTGCAGAACCGGTAATTTTATAAGTACGTAAAAAAAATTATTTAGATATTTTATTTACAACATTGCATTATTAAATAATATAATACGTGATAATGAGATTGAATTGTTTATTATTAAATTGAGTTATCAGACTACATGCCTAGCAAGGTAAGTGGTTATCTCCGCGGTGACATCATCATCACGGCGATGCGTAAAGTTAAATATTTTTTTATCAAACAATATAACTGATAACAAAAATACATATATATAAAACAATAGTTATTGTAAAAATATGTAGAATCCCTGCATATGACTGAGTAGAAAAAGTTGCAACATTGATATAATATGTAAGTTTTAAATTAAACATTTTTGAACGAAACAACAATATATAATCAGAATTAATTATCTTTCCATTTTAATATACGCATTTTTTTGTTTTTCATAACTCATAGTAGATTAAAAAATCAATATAATAGATATAACACATCTGACCTAAACAAATAATTTATCATTATTTTTAATATCCTTTGGTTTTAGTAACACTTAATTGTTGTTTTTTTTTTTTTTTTTAATGTTATGATATTTAACAAAATTAATTTTATTAATAATTATATAAGTTAACCTGACCTAACCCCCCCCCCCCTCTCAAAATTTATTATTTTATAATCAATTTTAAAATATAAAACAAATAGTTGTTCAAAAGTGAAACCCATTACCGCATAAAAAAAAAATCGTAAATTTTTAAATTTTCTGTAAACATACTTGAAAATACTTAGCCAAGTTCAGTGTTGGAGGTGTAGCAAAGATTGAATTTCAATTGAGAAAAACTACTGAATAAAACACGAAAAATAACAACAAAAATCCTCTATGAAACGACGAGTTTGCTGAACACACTAGCCTGCCACAAAGTCACGTTCAAACTGAAGCCAGTCTGGTTTTCAAATCGACGATAGCATTTAACAGGTTTTACTAATATACATTTTAAAACGTGTAAAATCAGCCAAAAACATTTTAAAAAAAAAATGAAAAGAAGCCTCGCCAAATACCAAGACGGCCATGTTGTTAGTTTTTTATTAGAAAACAATGAATACATGAATAGTTAATGTGTTTATTAGATTTTTCCATCCACATTTAATGTAAGATTCCGAATAGGACATTCGTATGTATAAAATAATTAATTAATAATCAACACACTAAAATTGCCAAAACTCGTTTACATAGAACCGGCAAATAATTATCGACAAAATATTTGCATATTTCCTTATTCCAAAAAAATGTAATCTTGAAATGAGTAAAAAAAGTGTTTGATACGATCGCAAGGTCTTTTTAAATATAAGCATATTTATAACCTGCTTTTTTTGTTAAAGTAAATAAATATGCATATTAGGAATTTTTTTCAACAGACGGGCATACTAAATTATTCGGAATACATCGAATATAATAATAAGCGGTTTACACGCGTTGCAACACAACCGACGCTAACCAAATTAATCTCTTCTAATATAAAAAATATTATTTGTTTGGTAGTAAAAAAATATTAAAATAAAAGGACACTATTGGTTAATTGGAAATCGCTTGCAGGTAATACCACTTCGTGTGTAGGCGGCTTTATAAAAAAAATATTTTATTGCGTGTAACAGATATGGACAATAATCAGATAATAACTTAGTTTATACAGTATATATATATATATATATATATATATATATATATATATATATATAATATATCGACTCAAATACAAGGGTTCATTATTCGACTGTTCAATGTCTATGGTCAGTGTCTATGGTAGAGCGATTTGTCATGCTTTATGGCACGGCGGGGTGGCGGGGATTAACCGATCTCGATTATGACCATAGCCAAAGAAAAGCAAGCGAGCTACTGACTCGTGTCGATGGCGAGAATTCAAAGCCTCGCCAATAAGCCGTGACAATGGAAGCGAACCTTCCACTTCCTAGCCGATCTGAAAATTATACTCGGTTTAATTCGTTTATTTATTTATTCAGAAGGAATATAATATCTAAATCCCTGAGCTTTATAATAAAAAACCGGTGTAGAAGGACCCGGAAATAAACTACACAATTTACCATAAGAAAACCATGATCAGTCATAGAAGCGAAAAAAAAATAAAACGTCTTGTTACTAATTTTATTTTGGTTAATTTTTAATACTAATCAAAAGTCACAAGTAATGACGTTGAAGTGTTAATAAAATCTTTTTAATCGTTGTAAAATGCCTTGAAAGCCTTTACGGCCGTTTAACTTTTTTTATGTGTCAATAATATTCACAAGCCAATTCAGACAACAGTAAAAAAAAACCCTATTTTCAACAACCTTAAATTCTTGAGTAAATAAAAAATATTTTACGGTAGATAATGCTACAAAGCTATCACTATCTAAAAGTTGGCATTCATAGATAAGAGAAGTTGAGGCTATTTCACACGTAACAAGAATAAGAATCCTGTCTTACACAACCGCTAATTACCGAAAACGGGAGATTAGATGCTATAATGCAACCTTAAGAATTAAATTATTTAGTATGAAGCACATTCACTATTGTACGGCCATTGTGAGCGAAAATCTAAGTATGCACAAAGTGAATATATTTAAAGCAAACGACAAAAGCCACCTGTGACTAATTTCAGTGATTATTTAGATTACAGGTAACCGTCACACAGCAAAGTGGATAGTTTCCTAGAAAATACAGTGTTATCTAGTATATTAACAGTTGGTTTCTAAAAACGTATTAAAAACAAATACTTTTAAGGCAAAAACTATGTTTTGTGATAAATCTTTCACACCGTTTTCTTTCGTCGTTAAATACGAGGATAATTAAAGTTTAAATTATCTTTAGTTATAGATATGTTAGGGGACTGACTTCGACTTCGACTTCAGGAAATTTCAGGTAGCTGTGTAGACAGGTAGATTTATTTTTTGATCGAGAGATCCCCGGTTCGACCCCTGTCCCGACTGTTTAATTTCACATCAGAGAAGTGAGCCCATTGGCTCATCAGAGTGATCATCATCAGCAGACAGTCAGAAGTCAATATCCTGCAAGGCGTTGCCATCGCATACACTTAGCGAAGCGCGAAGTCTCCGGCGACTGCCAGGGGTTGCCAACTGCCGTCCATCTTTACCAGTGATTTAACATTAAATATCTAATAAGGCCGCATTTTAATTGTGTATACAATTATATAATAGACGAAATGACGTGAAAAAACATCATAAAATCAGTGTATAAAGCACACTTGATGTTCGTAATATTTTAATAAAAAATAATGCTAAATAGTCCTATTAAAATAAAAAGTTTTTAAAATTTTAAAAATCTTCTTGTTTTTGTATTATTTCAATTTACACCTGTTTATAAGGCGAGATTAATTATTAATTAATTAATTTCGCAGCTGTAAAATAATTGAGCACCACTGAATTAATTATGTATACCTTTAATTTATTTTGAAGCTTCGAAGCATTACAGTTATTGCCGTAATGTTTAATAATTTATTTTCAAATCTATGCCGTTTATTTATTTACGTTTTGGTTTATTATTTTCATTCTTCGTGTCGAATATTTCCACTGACTCCGCTCGTTCAGTCTGAAACAAAGATACACCATAATTTAAATTAATCCTGAAGATCCTAAAACAACACAACAAAAAACGACCAGTCTGCTCCGTGCAATAGTAATTGGCGAGCAAATGACTCACGCGATTAAAACTACAAATGTGAACAGCCAAACGGCTAGGGGATTACGAACATGGGCTACGTCTGAAACCTAGCCTAACCTAACCCAAATCAGATCAATATAAAATTAATTTTGACTGCAGTCAAATTGGAATATATCAATTCTGGCATTGAGGTCACTCGATGCGGCATCGATACAAAATGTCGCATATTTCTTTTGCTCCTGAATTAATATATACAAGACTGCACAACTGCATCTGCTATGTCGATAGCGATATCATCAAATTATGCATCTTCTCTTCTCTAGTTTTTTTTTTTATATTGACATCGCAACAAAAGCGACCAGATTGTATTTAAAGACAGCACTAGCAATATCTATAACGATATCAAATACCGCATCTTCTTTTAGCTCATATCAAATTGATATCGATACGACAGTTTCGATTGCATTGCAAGCATGCGATGTAATTATGTTGAAATATATATATATATATATGTATAAAAAAAAAATATATATTTTTAAAAAAATATATTCTGTTGAACGAATACCGCGTTTTAGAAGAATTAACTGCATTCGATGTGGAAACCGTGTTATATGGAGACCGCGTTGTAGCAGTCTCGGCGCTCGCTTGTTTCTGCGAAAATAAAAGACAATCGAACGTCCCGTTTATAAACAGCCCGGCACGTTCGTCACGCAGTCGAAAATGTCGTTTCAGCCATTTCACCTGCGAGTGCCATCATCCAGCAGTGCGTCTACCTGAAACTCCATGCTGCACGCTCCCTTGCAACATTGATCACGATCTCTTGTCGATTATACTGGCGAGGAGCTATTTGGACACAAGAGATTAATATTGGCATGACTTGTTTTTGAGGCGAGGTGTACAACCTCAAATGGGACAGGCACAGGTGAATCGTTAATTCAAAAATGAGGCCTGTACCCGGTGCGTACCGCCACGCGAGATAGCATCCGAATGTATGTGAATCTTAAAAATAGCGCACAATGAAGTAAGACTATTGTTCAGAGCGTCTCTCGTAACCAGAAGATGCTAATAATATGAGGCAAGGCAGCGAACACCAACCGGCGAGCCCGCATTGAGCAACCACTGCAGTTCGCAGAACACTCAACTGTGGTTCGCGGTGCTTCAATATCGGCACTATCTAGTTACAAGACGCGTCTACTATGCTTTAAATATATTTAACTTTGCACATTGACAAGTGCCTAATGAAAATTCTACTCGACCACTCACCCCTCAAAATATAACTGTAGCGAATTTCAATATCTTCGATTTTAATATCTCCGTCGGTATTGGAGATCTAATGTTCAAAATTATCAGCGCACTGCAATGCATAGACACTGGATGCAATCAAATGTTAAGTATTTCGGTCCGCTCTCCACTTCTGGAGAGGTTAATATCTCCGAGCGTTGCGTACGATATCTGCAATCTGCGCAGACGGTCGAGTGGTTAAATGGATCTTCGAACTGAAGATCCCCACCGCGATACAGCCGCCGACCGAAAAATTAGAAATTACCAAGTTTCAACGACTGATTGGTAATAATTTTAGAAAATATATATACCAGCCGAGGGTGCGCAGTCCGCGGTGCGAGGCCCGACATCAAAAATTGTCTAATGTTTATAAAAAAAATGAAAATAAAATTATTCAATTCAAATTGTTTCCGATAAACACTTGATGATGTATCCCAAATACTCGCTTGTCTTGCGGCCCTCTACTTTTGAAGAGGTATGTTGTTGTAGAATCCGCATTGAAACTGATGAGCCATAGTAATATGCAATATCAATAGCGCCACAGCTGCGTCGGGCTATAACGATCCTCGGTCGTCGCCGTATTAATATCCTCGCATAGCGAATCAGTGTTATAGTAGTATACGTTTGTACCAGTGGCGTGCGGTGCATTAAAGCTAAAATTTGCAGAACATTTGCAAAGGAGATCAATCAATGGTGAATTTTCAAATGCCTCAACACGTGCAGAATAAAAGTATATTTGTAGATTTTAACAGCACGGTGTTTTTTGTGATTTTGTGCTTCTTGAAGTTCGCTGTCCCTGTGGACGGCCGCGCTGAGTGCCTTGAACCGGAACCGAACCCGAAGTCCTGCTCCATTAAGCGCCGTTCCATTGTTGCGATCATTTTCATAAACGCCTATTGTTAACGAAATTATTATACCAAGGATGTCCATTCATCTGTGCACAGTCTGTCGATTGATTAAAAACGCAGACCGGATGATGATTTGAAGACGACCGAAGAAAAATGCGAATAATTATTGAAATACTAGCATCTTGGATATTTCAGGGTGTCCAGGTCGAGGGTACTCCGCGCCATCGTCACAATCTCCGATGCTAATGTGAGCAGCCGATTCGGGCACCAAGTCATTGTTCCGCATGCACTTTAGACACTGAAATCAGTACACAGGATGGCTCTATAAGCGCGAGGCCATCCAAGGCAGAGGATATCTGCGATTCTAATCTCGCCACACCTCCGCCGTGTAAAATGGGCAGCCCGCTCAATCTTCTGTGCACTTGCCGTGAATGCAAACTTAAAATGCACTAGGTGTTTGTTGTATGTCCTCCTCCGGTACCATCTTCAATGCCAAAACGTACGAACACACCAATTAATGGGGGAATAAAACATGGCGGGGGTTCATCGGAGTGCTGCGATGCTGCTCCATTTCTCACGCCTGTGTTTTCCAAGAGTCGCGCGAAGTCGTCCACCATTGTGACCCCATGCTGTATGATTCAGCCGAGCCTAACAGTATCTAGTAGCTGCTGACGGAAGTCTTGGGGCTGTAAGGGTGTTAGCAGAGTCTAGAGAGGGAGGATGGTAGTCAAAAACCTGAGAATCGTAGGGATGTGAGAATCACAAGAGTGGAGTGCATGAGTACATGTTAGACGCAAAACATTGTTTTTGTAATTTTTATATAATATATCTAAGCATTCTAGTTCCCAGCCAATTTATTACTAGATAATAGTTATAATAAAAGCTAGAATTTTTTTTTCTAAATCATAACAGTGTTGTCTTTCGGGGGTAGTGACGTGACAGCAAGCAAATAATGAGTACATTTTTTTGGTAAATTTGGTAATGGCTACTATTGCACTTATAATAATAATGTAGAAATACGGTCAATGTCGGAATATGACAGATTTCATTCCTTGCATTGAGCATAAGATATATTTTAATAAAAAAAAATTAGTTTTAATTTTTTAACGCAATTTACAAAAGGGACATACAAGTTGAAATAAAAACCTTTTAGGGTCGAGTAATAGCATAAGTTTTTTTCCGATTATTATGAAAACGTACATTTCTTTAGAATCAATGAATTGGCTCTCGCTGGCACGATTTGATAAAGCTGAATAATCAAATACATTTTTGTGAATAGGTTATTGAAACCCGCCAATTCGTTATCACAATATTTTTTTTGCATACTACTCAACTGAAAATAATACCTACAGGAATAGTGAAACTTTATTGCAAGATATAAAACGCCTTTCTAAATCCGCAATCGACAGTCTCTACACCAGAGCAGCAAATATGAATAGCCAATCGTCGTGATCTCCGAGCCATTCGGCTATTCAATTCAATTGATAATCAAACCGGTCTGTCGTGGATCTACTCCAGATCCTTTGGAACGTACCCACGACGATAGAAAGCAGCAGTGATAAGCGGAAACGTGAAAAAACAATGGCATGAAATTTTCAAGGTCACCGTTGTTCCGTCAAGGTCAAATTTATGGCCTACTAGACGGCAACTTTTAAATTTACTACCGCAATTGGATCTGATTGAATAGATCGCACATTTGCCTTGACAATATAGCGATTTTAGAATAATAGCAAGGAAAAATAAATTATGAAAAATTATTTATTTTTTAGATAAAATATCATTTGGTTTAAAACAAACATACACATGTGCTAAAAAACATATATTTGCTTTATATCTGAAATGTAATGTGCGTTTTTTTTTATTCGTTGAGATAATAGAAAGTATTAAAATAAAATAGATGGAATGGCCATGGAGCAATATATAGTCACAACATCCAGTTTCAATGGTTATTATTAATATATATAAATATATATATATATATATATATATATATATGACAAATAGACTAATAAACATTTTTATTTAAAAATAACTTTTGGATAAATTAATTTCTAGTAAATAATAATGGCATTAAATCAAAAAATGAGTTATGTTAAAAAAATATAATAAGTTATGGTTTTAGTAATGCTGGACAAGATTATTTTTTTTATATAGAAATACAGATAATTATTTGACGATGTATTATTATTATATTGCTTTGTTATAATGGTTAATCTTCTAAAAAAGTTGATTAATATAAATAAATATTAAAAGTAAATACCATGGAAAACTTATTGAGCAAAGCATGTGACATATGGCGAGAAAATTATTTATTAATTAATGTATAATTTGTAAAATATACATATATATATATATTTCTTTCACGAAAAAAGTATTTTTAATATATACATATAAACGAGGGTTAACATAAATTTAAAAAAATACTTCGATAACGTTTGCAACAGATTAAATTAAACCCAATAGCCATTTTTATTTTAATAATACAATTTTGTATTTTTTTTTCACCCTTGGCGTTTTATGTTTAAGGGTGAAAAGTGTTATGTATTTTTTTTTAATAATATTATTTAATTTGGCCCACAATTTGTAGACGACATTGAAACATTCGCTATAAATGCATAATGGACCGCGATGGAAAAATTAAATACCCCTGAAGAGAAATCGACATCTCCCCATGGGTAGAAGCTGAAGGTACAATGAGTATATAATATGCCATGGGTATTTATTATATTATATCATATACTTATCTTCAGGTATTTTAGGAATCACGGTAAAAACACAATAGGTAATTCGCACGTAATACAACTATATGAATACGTATTATGAAAGATCCCACGGTCTCATTGTGTCTTGCTTTGCCAACTTACTGCTGACAATATATTCGGAAGAAAAAAACAGTTTTATTGTATACTTACATGGGTAAAATTTTAATGAAAAATATTAAAAAGATTTTATACACGCCTGCACATCTGATAGAAAAACAAACGTCAAAAAATCACTAATTTTAACACGAGACGTAGATATTGTGAATGCATGTGAATATACAATACTGTTATCCGAAATAATTATTTAGAGGAAATCTCACAGACACGCATTAATCGTGAAGACAAGCTAACAAAAATACCGACCGTCAAAAAATCGCTAATTCTGTCAAAAAAACAATATCTGTTAGCGAAATACTGCCTTACAATAATAACTAAAAAGCATGGCACTTTTGAGTCACGCTTAAAAACAAGACATAATCATTATTTATTCAGCTACCTGGCCTTATCATATTTCTGATGAATCGCCGATAGGTCACTGCAGATTGGTTTGTCATTATAAACAATGAACGACCGATAACAGGACGGTGCCTCTTTGAGTGGTAAATGTCATATTATTTACTTACTTTGTGTTTTTGGGGCACTTTGTAATCCCAGAGGAATTTTTTTATTGAATTTCACAAACAGTTGACACAGCCACTTTCGACACCGAATAACAAAAGATTATCAATGAAGTCTGCTGACACGAGCGAGAACCATAGAAACGGTTCACGGGACGACTGAAAACCACAGTACAGTACACAAAATACGTACAGTGTGCATACTTGAAAACTGAAGCAATGTTGCCAGTCGCTAGCTCCCACCAAGTCTAGGCGGACAGAAAAATGTATCTAACTGTCATATAAACATTTAAGTAAAATTTTAAATGTTCAAAATAATTAAATAAAATTACAATTTATTTTAAATTTACCTAGCAAAAAATATTTTGCCATATATTTATTTTTTTATATAAATTTATCGTCAATTGTCATCATCAAGAAAATGCTTGCGATATATTAATATGATTCATCGAATTAATTTATCACAAACATTATTTCAGTTTTTAACAGTTCTCAAAAATAAAAATTGTAAAAAAAAACTATAAATATTACATTTATTTATTTGCTCTTATTTAAAAAATAATTGATTTGTACAGATATTTAAACATTTTTGAAATGTTTATTGATGCGAGATGTGATAAAATTATAGTTATATGAAAGCCGGTGTCACAGATGTTTTCTCCGCAATAGACATTACCATACTCTATGGTCGATATTCTTTTAAAGCACAGACCAAATTCTCTACTCTATGGTAAAATGGCGATCGGCAACGGGATAGTTTGTAGGTGGTTCTTAGGCAACAGTGATTAAAGTTTGATTAGTTTATAGTTGTTTTTCCCGAGGTTTCATCCATCGTTACGTTCGGACGTTTTCGCAACTATTTATATTTTAGATTAGAATATTTTTCAATACGTTATATCTGTATTTACATCGGGGTGAAAATTAAACTAAACTACCGCTATGACGGAAGATATAATAGGAGACATTGTAAGTTGCCCACAGTGTTAGAAATACTACGTAAAAGTATATTTATTCCGTAAAATTGTTTTGTGATGCTTAATGTTTGGCTTGAAACTGTATTTAAAATTTTTAACTGGGTCAGAAAAAAATGTTTTTACTTTGTAGCGGCATAACCGGCTCCACAGATTTTTTTTGTCGTTATACGAATAACATTAATAATTTTGCAATCTTGAAATTGAGACCATTTTGGTTAACAATTTTATAGCATTACGATTGGGAAACTTATAAATAGATATTCAGATCAATAGAAAAGATTGTTTTTTTTATTTTAGCATGTCTGTCTGTCTATTGTGATAAATGAGCTTGTAAATTGTATTAACTACAGGACTGGGGTAACGAGCGTCTGGGTCGTGCACAGCGAGCAGTGGAAACCACTCCATATGATGTGGATTCGTGGTCTTTGCTTCTCCGGGAGGCAGTGGCGCGGCCCGTTGGAGAGGTGCGCAGCCTGTACGAAGCTCTGGTTAGCGCCTTTCCCACCACTGGTCGCTACTGGAAGATGTACATCGAACAGGAGGTTTGTAAAAAAAATATTATAAAAATACTACCGAAATCATTTAATATATGTATATACCAACTACAATTGTAGCTTGCGTTGAAGGATTCATATATATCGAGCGATCGAATGATTATTCCAATATTGCTAGATATTGTGAACGAGTGTGTTTATACCATAAAGTAATACCTTGAATTTTACACATTTCCAGATCAAGGCGAGAAATTTTGAAAGAGTCGAAAAGGTCAGTACAATCTTCCTCAACCATTTACAATCCTTCGAACCCAACCTAAACAAATTTCTTGATCATTCTTTTAAGATTTGTTGTATTTAGTATATTGATTTATTATAGAAACAAAGAACGAGCTTTATAATATCTAGTCACCATTTTAATGAATAATCATTTTAAAATAATTGTATTCCTAAAATAATCGATGTACAATATTATAAAGCTTGTTCTTGTTTCTTTGTGGTTTAAAATATCAAACATATAAGTTGAAAGTTTTCTGTGTTAAACTCATCAACGGTACAACTCGCTTTGTTAAAATCATTGTGGCTTTTCAGATATATGTTTTAGTATATCTCGAAAAGTTGTTGATTTTAAAATACATAGTTGGATTAAGTTTCCCCGCGACCTTGCCAGCCCATTTTTCCTCACCGGGTGGTCTGCCAAGTGCACCTGTGCTAATGCTTGTTTCTAGCAGCCGCATCACTGGACAGCCTCCGTATATTTATGTTTCAAGATAATGACGATTCCCTGTTATGTTTTTAGCGAAAAATAAAAATTTGGAGATATAACTATTTACTTGTTTATTTTTGACAGAAAACTCTATGAAACGTGTTAAAAAACATTGGAGGTAAAATTTTGTATGGCCAAATCCTAAGCAAAGTCAAATTAAATACATCAAACACGTGATCGCTTTGGTTGTTATGAAATTTTACTTTTGAAGTTGCTAAACCTTGTATGAGTGTACACAGAATGTTATTGTTGAGAGGTGCATCAGAGTTTCCATCGTAGTTTTTCCCTGCTGGATCTAGTTGTTTTCTGGTGTCAATAAACTTATTTACATTAGCATCGATTTAAATCATCGTATAGCTATAACATGACACAGTCTAAGTACCTTCGATGGCATTCTATCAAAAGAACCATTTCAATTGATTAAATATCAAAATTTTGGATGACTTGCAATTTGAACTGCCTTTTATCAACGCTCCTGGGGTTTCTTTGGTATTATGCAGTCCCAGTACTAGGACCATCTACAGGGGATCCCTTATAACTACTATGCAGCATTACACAACAACTTGTCAATTAGCCGAGTGATTTTCGTGAATGTAGATTTGTAATTGTTGTATATATTTAAATAAAATTGCGAAGAATGTATCTGCAAAGCGTGAGTGGGTCATATTTTAATATTCCTGGGATGCAATTTATGGTACGTATTAATTTTTTTAAATGCCTGTTTTTCTTGAATTTGTTTTTGATACACCATACAATGCTATTTGGTGCCGACAGAAATCTTTGATTTACTTCGTTCATGGGTCAATGTGCCGGACTTTACTCGAATCTGCCGACGTTTCAGTACCGAAACTTTGGAAGATTCAAAGTAAAACGCACCCTAGAATTAAATAAATCAAATAACTATGACCGCCAAAACCTACGAAGATATTTAACAATTAAATTGAATTTGACTGTATAATACTATCACAATTAGTTTTGGTTCGATGCTTCTTGAAGGCTTAAGAACTATCTCACAATTTTGTTTCATAGAGATACAATTGTGCTTCTACACGTGTTCCCACCTTTTAAGGCCCTGTTCATCAAGATGGTTTCACATTTGCGAATAGTAAATCTCCCAAATGACTCGCATGATAATTCCATTTAAAAAAATTAGGTACACATAATTTTCAACATACTTAAAGTAAAAAATATTTTTTATCAAATAATTATAAAGCAATGCTGCATAACGAAACGGTGATTCCAAATGTTAAAAGGTATTGAATATTACTTGTGCATGTTTCTTAAATAAAGTAGGTTGACTTTCGGCAGAATGAGTTTACAATTTAAAGGTGTACAATTTATATTGGCAGTCAGGGGTAAGTAATAAATCCCCAGAGAATTTATGGCTTAATTGATTGGTTCTTGGGTGTTGCGCTGCTTGAGGTTTTCGGTCTCCGGGCTGGGACTATCTTCGGGGATTTTGTTTGTGTTTCTTGCTGCTCACTAAGCCGGAAATGCCGGAGGAACGGAAACCTCAAGCAGCTCAATATCCAAGAAACCAACGGCTCTTGCTCTTGGCTCTTGATCACAGCATGTAATATTTATAAAAAAACTTAGTCAAAGGATTTGATTATCCTTGAGAAAACTGATCCCTAGTACTCGATTTGAATTTTTTTTACTGATTGAAAACGTTGAAAATTGAAAAAATCTAACATGTGAAGTTATTCTATTTCTAATGTAGATTATTGTCACCTAACTATAGTTTGATGATTTTACAATAAAATTCTGTTCAACGAGCCACCTTAAGTAGTCTAGTGATTAATACATTTTGAGGTTAGGTTACTAAAAAATTGATAGTGATAAACTTGTACCCCATTTAAATATAAACTCATTATGTCGAAAAATGGTGCTGATACCAAATGTATATCTACAGGTTTCAGCTAACGTGTCCCTCATCTAGATTATGTTAGCGAGTGGTGTCACGATATTCATGGATAATATCATTTTGTTTAATTTGTATTTATTTCAACTCCTAGGGTATTTTTTATATTGGGAAAATTCTAGCAAATTTAAAAACACTCATAATATGTATGCTTTGACCTTTACGTAAAATCCTCACTTAAATTTTTATAACAAATATGAGTGTTCACAGATACATAAGGCCACCAAATCCAAATCGTATCTTGCTGTCTGCTAAACAACAGATGCTGTATTTTCCCAGTCTAACGTCTGTCCAATAAAGCTAGTAGACTACTAAACTACCCTTGGGATATATTTTTAATACGCATTTGAAATATTTTGAATAGCTGTTCCAGCGCTGCCTCATTAAGATTCTGAACATCGAGCTATGGAGACTCTATCTCAACTATGTCAAAGAAACCAAGGCATCTTTGAGCACGTACAAGTGAGTAAAACATTAGATACTCTCACGATCTTGGGTGTCATGCTGCGTGGTGGTTATGGCTTTCGATAGTTTGGTCCCGATACTGGGAATGTCTTCAAAGGCAAAAAACGAAAACCACTTCGCAGCAACATCGATAACTGCCAAAATCTACAAACTCCCTTCTTCTGCTATAAACAATAATAATTATTTTTATAAATTTTAAATTGCAAATATTTTTTAGACATTCATGTTTTAATATTGCTCTTTAAATATTTTTCCCCCCTTTCAAAATTTTTACTTGAATACAGAAAACTGAAATGAACTTGTGTTTGGTTTTATTTTGGTTTGTAGAGAGAAGATGGCTCAGGCATACGACTTTGCTTTAGAGAAGATCGGCATGGACATCCACGCCTTTCCTATCTGGAATGATTACATTACCTTTTTAAAAAGCGTGGAGGCGGTGGGCTCCTATGCAGAAAATCAAAAGATCGGTGCTGTCAGGAAGGTACAGTCATAATCCAACGATAAAAGTATAAAAATCAATAATTTCCAATGAATATGCTTAAAACTAATCTCGTTTCAGAATAAACAAACTATTTATTTGCTGAGTATTATTTTTTTGAATGAATATTTATTTATATAAATCAAAACATTTGTATCCATCATTCGATGAAAACATCAAAATTTTTCAATGATTATCACTTATATCATTAATTAAATATCTATATAAATTTACAGTGTATATCTATATGCAAAGCATTTGGCGTCTTTCCAGGTGTACCAACGAGGAGTAATAAATCCAATCATCGGCATTGAAACTCTGTGGAAGGAATACATAGCGTTCGAGCAGAGCATCAACCCAATAATCGCAGAGCGCATGGCCATGGAAAGGTCACGTGATTACATGAACGCTCGACGCGTGGCCAAAGAGCTGGAAACGGTGACGCGGGGCCTCAACCGCAGCCTTCCCGCAACTCCCCCCACTCTGCACCCCGAGGAAATCAAGCAGGTGAGCTCCTTTTACTTATTCCATCACAAAATCAAAACGCCAAAGTATACTTGATTTTTTAAATGAACGGTGGATTTTTTTTAAGGTCCAACTGTGGAAAAAATATATTCAGTGGGAGAGGAGCAACCCGCTGCGCTCGGAAGACACGGCTCTGGTGGCACGGCGCGTCATGTTTGGCGTGGAGCAGTGCCTGCTCTGCCTGGGACACCACGCCGACGTCTGGTATCAGGCTGCCCAGTTTCTAGACCACTCTTCCAAACTGCTTCAGGAAAAAGCTGTAATTTACACCTTCACTATATTTACTTAAACCTTATCTACTTTTAACTATGTGCCGGATAAAATTTATCTGACATTACAATTAATTAATTTAGTTTAGAGTAATGTGATGTGATAACACTGCCAAACTTTATGAAAACTGCATGCATTATATTTATATAATGAAGTACATGGAAGATTGTTCATAATCCAGGATGTGAATGCAGCCAAGATCTTCTCCGATGAGGCGGGAGCTGTACTGGAGAGGGCTACGGCACCCGGCGGCGGTCTGCACCGAAACATGTTACTGTACTTTGCACACGCCGACTTTGAGGAAGGAAGGCTGAAGTATGACAAGGTTCATCAGGTCTACAACAAGTACATCGAGATCGCCGATATTGATCCCACGCTTGTGAGTCACACAAAACACTTACATGATTACTTTTTGCTGTTGAGTATATATTGAATTTAATCTTATTGCTTTTTCAGGCGTACGTGCAATATATGAAGTTTACGAGAAGAGCAGAGGGCATCAAGTCGGCAAGAACTGTCTTCAAAAGAGCCAGAGAAGATTCTAGGTAATATTTAGAGTCACTAACTTAGTTATCGATTAATTTACGTGCATTAACAATTAGTTTTTTTGCACCTACTTGAACTTTGATAGTTGTTGTAGTTTAATAGCTACGGCTTATTCATGGTTGTTTGCAGGTCGCGCTATCACGTATTTGTGGCGGCGGCACTTATGGAATACTATTGTTCCAAGGACAAGAACATTGCCTTTAGAATCTTCGAATTAGGCCTCAAGAAGTTCTCGAACAGTGCAGAATATGTTCTCTGCTACATCGACTACTTGTCACATCTCAACGGTCAGTTGTTCAAAATGATATTACTTAACCTCATAAAAGAAAATATACCGAATATTCTTAAAAAGTCTAAGAAGTTCCTTCAAAATTATTAACAACTGGATGCTGATTATTTTGTAAATGAAAATGAATATTTGTTATAGAGGATAACAACACGCGTGTACTGTTTGAGCGTGTGCTGTCATCCGGCCACCTGGAGCCAGAGAATTCCGTGGATATCTGGAACCGCTTCTTGGAGTTTGAATCTAATATCGGTGACCTCGTCAGCATTGTCAAGGTGGAGAAGAGACGCTGCGCCGTGCTCGAAAAGGTACTCGCATGCTCCCTGCTCACAGATTGACAATCTTCTCATTGACTCGTCGTGTTAATATCGTATTGTATTTTTAACAGATCAAAGAATTTGAAGGAAAGGAAACGGCACAATTGGTAGACCGATACAAGTTCCTGGACCTTTATCCGTGCTCTGTGTCAGAACTGAAATCAATTGGATACACTGAGGTAAGCCGAGTCTACGTTGAACTCCATATATATTTAACTCGCGTTAGTTCTTCTTTAGACGCAAGATGTAAATGTTGCTGAGAGCAATGCTCGATTTTTGTAATGTTTTGTTGTTCAGGTGGCATGCATGTCGAGCCGACTGTCATCCTTGGGGCCGTTGCAAGCCCTGTTGGGCGGAGGCGCGGGCATGGGTGGAGCGGAGCCGCTCATCGCCAGCCCTGACACGGCCCACATGCTGCCTTACAAACCCAAACTTAACCCCATGCCTGGCGAGCATCCGATACCAGGTGAGCCTTATCAAACATATCTCTACGTCTATTCATGGTTTTCTTAGTGAAAATAATGAAGTCGGTCGCAGGTCCTCGTACATTAATTTATCGTTATTATTTTTTTGTCGGCACGAATTGTCTAATTCGACGTTTTCTAAATTAATACAAGACAGTGCGGACTCGTAACACTTTTAAAATTGATCATTGCATGTTTTGCAAAATCGATATTGGTTCCTGAAACCAATGCTTTGTTGTGAAGAAATGAAAAGCTGAATTGCTGTAAATATATAAATGCATAAAACCAGTTATAACCGGATTGTTAAATGCTGCTTATATATATATATTTTAGAATGTCGCATTCTAAGTATTTTCTTTGCAAATACTATTTAGTGTGATAAGCCACGAAATATCATACAGAAATAAATATAATATCATGTGTTTTTTTGCAATGCAGGGGGGTCGTTCCCGATGCCCACGAGTGCAGCACTACTGTGTACGGCTCTGCCGCCGCCCTCCTGCTTCGAAGGTCCCTTCGTGGCCGTGGATGCTCTCATCGCCATTTTCAACAAGATCCAGCTGCCTGACCAGGGTAACCTATTTTAAACATCCCATATTCAAATCCTGTTTTCAGTTTTACTATTTTATTTTATGTGTATTTATTGTGTTTGATTATTTGCAGTTCCCCCTCCGTTGACAGAGAACGGCTGTGATACAAAGTTGTTTGACATGGCGAGATCTGTTCACTGGATTATTGATGATGATGGTATATCGGCTGTCCATAGGAAGGTAAGCAATCATTATTAACAATTGACTATGAACAATAGCAGAAAAGTGCCGGCGCTCGCTAGTAAAGAGCATCCGTAAGTGATGTTGGCACTCTTAAATTATCTCGAACCTTCCATAGATCATACGACCTTGAAAGACCCATACAATAAATATTTTTTCCATTTATATATATTGATGTGTTTTTGGTTATTTTGCAGCGCCGAAGAAAAGCTGCAGACGATTCAGATGACGATGATTCCATGAACGTGCCCCCGCCTGCCAACGATATATATCGATTACGCCAGCAAAAACGCCACGTCGTCTAGACATTCTCCGGAAAATGTGCTGTTTTATTCTATCAATTTTTTTTTACGATGAATTTCTTCTACAATGTAATGTAATCGATTGCTTTAAATTTGTGGTCACTCTTATGAACTGATTTTGGCCAATTCAACAATGATGACGATCGTATCGTACGAGGGAGTTTGTAAAATTTTTACATGGTAAACGAATATTAATTTAACATATAAGGTTAAAAATATTTTTTTTTTTTTTAAATGATATTTGTAATATTGTGTTGAACTTTTCTTCTGGTATTTGTTTGGATGTTATTTAGAAATGAAAATATCAGTTGTGCAATAAATATTTGAAAACAATACAGTCGTTTTTATTAAAGAAATAACCTAGACGTTGGTATCGGAGAGACCCACGAGGTGGTAGATAAGATTATCTTCTTCGTATCGGTAAGTATATATTATATATATTGTTTTAACCCTTACAATAAAATCATGTAAAACTACTTCTGTTATCTAGACAACAACATGAACCACAGGATTACGGAGACTTCAGTGCCTACAGGGACCACTTCCAATGAGGTTCCAGACCTCATCAGAAGCTGAGGATGACCAATGGAAGGTACCAGTGTAAGTATTTCAATGGCAGAGTTCATAATACAAAGGATGTAGGTAGTCTGAAATTGTGTATCATGGAGCAAGCATTGTTTTGGTAGTATTGCCTATTTGCCGGATTCATTATTTTAACCGAGGAAATAAAACAATTAAATAATAAATACCACAATAGTTTATTGTATGAAACATCCGTTCATTGATTTCCACCTGCAGAGAATTCATGGACATAACTGGTCGGCATTTTTCCTATGGAATGAAAACCCTGTCGTATGGTCCATCTCAATTTACGATGTTTAATGCGAAAACACATTAGTTGTTAACATCAAAGGCGAGATATACAGAAACACTCTTTATTTAACAGCATAACATCTAAATCTCGTCAATACAGACCACTAAGCTTATGTGAACTTGTTACCTACGTGGAAGTATTGTTACTAAATTTTGGAATGTAGGATTAATGATAATTTAATTTTAAAATAATAAATATGCGAGTACATTATTTATATATATATTTTTGATAAATCCGATTTAAACGATTTCAGGTGTCGTCTTCAGCTTATTCTGTAACAAAAACAATAATCAATTAAAAAAATCCCTTCGTGTGTTGCTTTGAATTATGATGTCCAGAGATTAATGAAAATAAAATAATCTTAATCAATAAATCAAGACTTATTTTTAAAAGTCATTCAATCAAATTAAAAGTAGCTGATAAGTTTATGTGTCTACAACTAATATTTGGTGTCGACATTACTTACATTGGCAAATTTCTTTTTGCTCCGCACGCTCTTGTACTGCTCTGGGTGCATGCGCATGCGGTGCGTGTAGCAGTTGCCGGACTGAGCGAACGTGCGCGGACAGAAGCTGCACGCGTACTTGTGCTCTCCCGTGTGCTGGACCGAGTGGTGCTAAGACACAAAAATAAGAAAAAAAATCATAAATATCAAATTTTTTAATACAAAGGGCATGTTTATTATTGGTAATATTTACCCTGAGGTTGGTTTTGAACTTGAATCCTTTGTGACAGACATCGCAGACGAAGGGCTTGTCATCCGAGTGCCTGGTGATCATGTGACGCTTGAGGGCGGTGGAGGACCTCGTGTTGTATTCACACAGCTCACAATTCAGGTCTATACGCGAGTGTTGTAACCGCGCATGGACTCGTAGACTCTCTTTTGATTTTACGCTGAAACATTTAACAAATCAATGCATTGGCAGTAATAAAAGTCGGAACCTAAGTCACAAGTCCCGGTTAAACTCATAATCTCTTTAAACAAGATAAACTAGGTAAAATCAGCAGTACAGTATAAAAAGGCGTAATTCTTACATGACTCCGCACTCTTGACACTGGACAGCGTTGGTTCCTGTAGCATCGTGCACGTTCATGTGTATCTTGAGGTTGCATTTGCTCTGAAGGGTCTTGCCACACACGGGGCACAGGAATTGCTTCCCCGAGTGAATCGAGGACATGTGCTGTTTTAGAGCCACCTGAGAATAAAATCTGCAACCCCAATAATACGTGTCATTTTATGCAGGATATTGGCATTAAAACGTGACTCAACGGTCACTTTATTTTTTAAGTGATCCAAGATTATTTTTTAACAGTCGCTAAACAGACTGGCAAGACATTAATGTTTAAGTCTGAAAAACTTTGACACATACTCTAATTTAATGAATGAAGGCTTACACTTTAGTGCACTCTGAACATTTGAGTTTTCTTTCCTCGTCGTGTGGTGTGTGAGCCATTAACTTGTGATGGTTCAGTCGTCCGGCAGTCGAGTACCTTCGAACAAAAAACTTTATTTTATTTACGATGAATCGGGCAAGACTCGGTGACAATAACAGAGCTTGCCATTTGAACTCATCTTTATCGCAGGTCATGGGTTCATTTGGGATACAATGAGTAATGCAGTCTAACCTCTTTTCGCATTGATCGCAGACATGTCTCTTCTCCGAGTTTGGTACGTGAGTGTTCTTCATATGAATTGATAGAGCTCCGGGGCTGGAGAAATTCGTCCTGCATACACGACATCTGACCCGACAAAAATACAGTTTAAATAAATTGTCTCTGTCAATTTACTTCTTTGTACTTATAATGAAATAGAGATTGTTGAAAAGATTAACAAACACTTACTGGAATGCATCCGGCTGCATGTGACACACCATGTGAGCGACGATTCTCTTTCGCTCGGTCATCTTGCAGTTGCAGCACAAGAGAAAACCTTTCGTCTCGTGCTTTATCTTACAGTGCTCAAAAAGCTGTGGACCAGTTGAAATAATGTTTCAAGAATGCCTGTGTTGAGGTTTTCTAAGGAAACTTATTTATTATGTGTTTTATCGTGAAGTTAATTAAATTAATTAAAAATTAACACTTTCATATAATTGATTTTGACACTTGGAGAATGTTGTTCAATTCTTGATTATAATTTTAATAATTTCTATTTAGTACCATAACTTTTTTATACTTACATCAAGATATTTAGGGAACCTTGGCTTATTTTCACAAATATCACAAACGATATTGTAGAAATTACTAATCAATCTATTGAGAGTCGCTTTTGAGATCACCATCTGTCCATCTTTGTAGATTTCCTTGGGTATTTTATCTGTAGCCTGGATTTGTTCTTTTTCAGTAATTTGGTTGAGTAATGAATCGTTTGAGTCATCATTAATACTCGGTTCAAAGTTCAGATAACTAGATTCCTCTGAGAGTTGGTTTTGATTTATTTCTTCAGCGTTATTCTTCACGAACGGATGTCCATTCTGACTGTCAGAGTATCTGATATTACTATATGAGTTTTCTTCAAATTTGAACGAATTAAGCGGGTCTTCCACTGCTGTACTGCAGTTAAGATTAATTTGGTCACTGTATAATTCTTGCTTTATATTTTCTTCATACCGATTAAGGTTTAGAATTTCTGCATTATAGTCCCATTCAATCTATAAAGTAAATTTATGTTTGTTATTATCACTATCGACTTCAATAATTTTTTGTAAAGTTCACATTTTTTTCAGTAGCATTTATGATTATATATACATTGAACACTTAATTAAACTTAATTTTTACAAATAAGTTAATGCAAAAGAATAAAATTTTGTAAGTATATAGTTTGGTATCGAAGTGTACATAAGCCATGCACGTAAAATGTTATGTGATTCTTACTTAACAAGATAATATTAATAAATTGGTAAATAAGTATAAAATTATTTTTAGGTATTCATTATTATGTATTAATAGTGGAAATATAATAGTAAAATAATAATTTCTGGGGAAAATAAATCAGTAACTCACCTTTATATTGTTTTCATCTTTTTGTATATTATTCTCATTTAGGATTTTTTGAGATTCCTTCACTTTGAGAGTAAAAAAGTAAAAACTTCGGACGAGTTTCTCACAATCTAGACAAATATCTTTGGTGAGGCCATCGGAGGTCTTTATCTGCAATATCTTTTCATGTTAACTATCGAAAAGTAAATAAATTACAGAAACTATCTTCTAACTATACTAAAAACTATCCATTTGGGATTCTTAGAATTTTTCATGCAAATATTATATATAGAGGACCAAGCTATTTGTCAAAGGTAGCACAATAAAAAATAATATTACCCAGAATTTTTAATGATTACTATTGTTATAAAAACATTAATTTTAGATAATTTTTCTGCAAAGGGTAATTCGTTTGAGGACTATACACATACACTATGGTTACACGAAAAGGTGTATCATTATCATCTTTAATTGAAGTCGATGAATTTATTTAAAAATCCAAGTATTCTCGCAAATGGTTTTGTGAGAAATTCACTAGCTTACCCAAAATGAGAAAAGTTCATAAATAGCAGAAGTAATATTAATATCATTAGAAATGTTATTAAAAACATTAATTTTAGGAGAGTTGTAGTCTAAGCAAAGGCGACACGGACTTTTTTCTGTGTCAGACATTTTACAATAAATAACTTCTTATTTAATCTGATACATTTATTTTATTGCAATATCTCAATAAACATTTCATTTACGGACACAGACTAGTAGACTAATAAATGTTTTTTTAAAATGTAAGATATAGACATAAACAATTGACAGCAGAGTATTGTGTTGCCAACTATTAAAATATTTAGCGTCAGTGGTGCTGCCAGTAATAAATATTTACAAAAAATATTTTTTTAAATATTAGGCTACTAAATATAAAATCATTAGAACAAAAAAAAATTATTTGATTTTATCTGTGTTTATAAAAAAAATTATTCCACTATTTTATACTAAGATATTTCTCAATTAAATTAAAATTGTAAGTACCTAATACTCAATTTTAGTTTAGTTTAATTTGTCAAATTTTTTGATCAAGAAAAAATTAATTTCGTGTTCGTTTATAAATAAGACGATTATGATTTCATTTGCTGGTTCTTTTTTCTTTTTCGGACAACAATATTTGGCGTTTATATGGTTGTTTGAAGTTTGTTAAGGCAAACTTTAAACAACCATATAGACTACTTATATCAGTAGATAAAAGTATTTACTGATGTTAAACATGTTAGACATGTATTATGTTACAAATAAGTTGCGTCAGTTTGCACTTATATATTATGAAATTGCAAAGGTGCATTGTTCAAACTAAATTAATTACACTAGGTACGTCGTATGCACAATCTTTTGCGGAAAAGACTGCTTAAACTGTTTTCGTGTATCGCCAAGAAAATTAACAAAAAAATGAAAGGGTGAAAGGATTCTGGCAATCAACCAAAAATCGCAACAACATATCACCACTGTCGATTCTTTTTCTATAAAATATCAGTGTAAAATTAGCTTCAGAACTGCATGCTTTAATACAAGAATTGCACGACACATATTTGCCACCAAATATATTATGTCTCGTCTACCTGGATTACAATTTAATTTACTACATATTATTCATGTAAATACTCTGAATATATAAGAGTTTAAAAAATATATATTTTTAATAAATCGATCATTGCAAATCTTTTCATTCAAGTAAATACAACGCGTAATCGTTGATTTTTCATTGTTTTCTTATGCAGAGAGAGTGAAAGAAACTAGGTCATACTACCATAAAGTCGTAACCGCCACACAGCCTGTTCTACTATAACCGCCTTTCGATACATAATGCCGTAGGTCTAATATAGTGCGAGACATTTCCAAGCCCAGTCCGCGAACACTCGCAAGTGAAAGTGGCTGCGACTTTGGTACGTTTTGAACAACGCATTAAAGTTCAATTTCGCTTGTAGAAAATAAATCAAAACGAATTCCTTGTGTTTTTTCAACTCTTATTCACAGTGACCTGCGGTTTCTGTGAATAGTTCTAATGCTTTTTTAATTTTGATTAAATATATACAAGAAAAGATATCGCGTAACCAATGAATTTGCAATATTTCAAAAAACTATTATATCAATAAAATCATTTTATAATATTGTTGTGATTTCATAATTGTTTTGTGTTTTATAATACTCGGAAAATGCATTAATCAATACTTTACAAACAAACATTTTAAGTGTTGCAACAGTAGTATTAAACCTTTGTCAGAGTTTGAACAAAATTAAAATATTCAAAAGTTTCTAGTTGGTTAAATTTGTGCGTAAATATCTGATCAAAGAGACCAGAGCAAATTGGCATTTTCTCGTCATAGTGTTATTTATTTATTTTTATTTTTAATAGAAGAGGATTAATGCAAAACATGTTGAGAATCTCTGCTCTTTGAAGACCATCAAACGATGGAGTCGAACTTCTCCATGCTTCAGTGTTGAAAAATGTTTCGCGACAAACAAACGTCTTCTTTGTGATACTTGTGCGTGTGTTTTTTAAAAATAATATATAGGTATATTTTTATAATAATAAATAAGTTAATTAAGCGATTATATCTAGTTTTCTATGAATGTAACAAATCTAGTTATGTTTAAACATAAATTAATCACAGATTGATATTAATTAATTGTACCGGTGTTTTTATACATCGTGAGAATTTTTGCAAACTGTTTTTGTTAATTAAAAAAAATACACTAATTTAATAAATAAATTGTTATATTTTTTATTAGACTAGTAAATTTTAAAAGTAAAATTTATTTTAATTTCCACCAAAACCCAAAACAAGAAAATTTTTTCAATTTTTTTTAGTTTTATCGGTCAAATTCTTCGCGCAAAAAAATTACCAATTAGAAACCAGAATTTTAGACACGCGTCCATAGACAAAGCTTTGTGACAATTTTTGCAACACATTCAGTGTCTTTTGATCAGGCCGGAAGTAGTTTAAGAAAACAGTTCACAAAAAAACGCAGCTTAAATACATAAATGCATGCTAATAATCTTCTGTGAAAGTGTGCGAAGGTTTTAATTTTAATTCAACTTTAATTAATGTGATTTTCTCGGTGATTTCCGTCGTTCGCACAGTCGGACAATCAGAAAAGAGATTTCGTTGGTGTCGATCAATCGAAGACAGGAAAATGTGCACCAAACGTGTGTTATTCCTTGCAACAATAACATGTGAGTACAAAATAATTTAAAAATAATCTTATCAGTGTCAAATGAGAACTGATGTCATTTAAAAAAAAAAAATTCAGTGTTATTTTAATAATATCAAATAATAATCTAGTGACTGCTTCTATGAATCAGCTCGGGAAAATTAAGTAAGGTGAACGAGTCAGAGGGATTTCAGACCGGATTCTCAGTCCACTTTCAGCCAGGACTGCTGCTGGTGGAGAAATCTGGCCATCAGGAGTGAACTCGGAGCTGCTCACTCGTCACATCCAAATAAGAAAAAAAAAATTGAATAAACACGTTACACAAACATTTTCGACACGATTTGCAATCAGCATATATCGTCCCTAAATTTTGGATGTTTTTTTGTGGCTTTGTCCAAAGCCGCCTGCACACGCTGCGACACAATTTGCAAGGAGTTAATTGAGTCATATTTGCTTGCAAATCGGTTGTCAGTTTGGTCGCAGTCGGTGTAGGCTGCATGATTTTGGTTTTGAACACAGTCGGTGCACTTGACCGCGGAAGGAGAAAGTCGGTAGAATGTTGATCAATCCAACGCAATGCGACCTTGAGGCCTTGAAGCCGCCTACACGCGTCGCCACGCAACCTGCAACCGACTCGCAATTGGCCAATAGCGTCCTACTTTGCGTTCAAAACTATAATAACTAAAACTATAATAAAACGCCCAAAATAAATAGACGCGCTTGGTTGATTGCAAATCGGCCATATTCACTAAAATATGTTTGAAAATAATTTTAAAAAAAATAACAGTTTCATATTGGATAAATAATTTTTAATAAACATAAAAAAAACATATATTATATAATAATTATACACGTTATGGTTTAAACATTTCATGGGTGTGTGGTTGAAAATAAAATTATTTTTTTATCGGTTTTTTATATGTTTTTATATAATATTTTATATTTTTTTGCACTCTATATAACAGTTAAAAATGTCTGTAACTCGCTTGGAACCACCCTGTATAATATATATATTGGGTTTTGCTGTTTTCAGGTGTCGGAGCCCTCATAGTGCCAGAGGAACTTCCCTCTCTACTGTCTGTAGCATATTCTAACATCCCTCCCATTAAGAAAGGTAAAGTAAAAGAATTGACAGTCTGATTAGTTTTTAACTATATATATTTTGGATTATTTTTTATATATTTTAATTATATATATAATGTAGTGAGTCGCCTGGTACTTCTATAGTATTATTCTGCCCAGTATTATTATTATGCAATCCTTATATACCGATGCCAGTGAGCGAAAATCTGAATCGTTATATGCATGTGTGTATCAGTTTATTTGGTTTATTAAGTTTATTTTTGGGTTTTTTTTTTTTTATAAATTAAATTTTATAATGCTTTAAACATATAAAACGGATAAAACGAAGTGACGCAGGAGTAAACGAAAAAACGCATCCGAGAGATCTTGACTGTAATGGCTTCGTACCTGCTTGTATAATCGAAATTAAAACCAATTTCAAGATAGACCCCATTACGAAGTTATTACCAGGGATTGCTGCTCTTCTTCTTCAGGTGCCTCTCCTCAGAGGAGCTTGGTGACCATGAAGTCTGTTCATGGTTTTCTCAGGGTAAATAGTGTTGTCCCCGGATCTTTATATAGTACACCTCATTTTTGTCAGCGTATTACTGCTTCCCAGTATTATAATCATAAAACCTTTATATACCGCTGCAACTGAGTGAAAATTTGAATCGTTACATACAAGCGTGGAAGCTAAAAAAATATGTGATTTGCAAGCATTCTTCATGTAAATTAACGGGAAATTCTGTCTATAGTCATGCACCAATGACTATTGTTGAATATTTTTAATAAATCCGCAATTTTATTGCCATTGTCCAGCTCACCGATGTCGGTCGTTTTCAGCGTGTCTAAGCAGCTTTCGCATATTGCAATCTTTTCCACAATCTTGTGTGTATTTTAACTGAAGTAATTGACGATTTCGCAAGCAGACATCGACTGTAATGGATGTTGATCGTTGCAGGCACGGACTCGAGAATTGGCTTCGGATTCAGCTTGGGAAATCACGCAGACTTCCAAGTGCTGTTTGAGATCGGCCCGCAGTCCAACACAAACCCAATAGGTGAATACACACATTATTACCATGAATTTTCATGGTTGTTATGCTGTGAAGTCTCTGAAAATAGCTTGAGTACTGTACTCACTGCATTTCACTGTTAACGAAAGAGTAAATATTATATTTAACGTATTACTTATGGGTGTGTTATTTGCTGATTTTTTTATCTTTCAGGAACAAACTATCCCTCGACCAGCAAGAGGCAAGTCGTGAATAAAGTGCAGAAAGTACACAAAGCCACTCAACAGACGTCCAAGGTAATCTTTTACACAATACACGTGTTAGTGTGATCAGAATTTAGTGTATTATTTTAACCAGACCCAAAGCAGCAAAGTGCTAATTGTAGAAAAAAATATTAGACTTTTTGGTACTATAGAGGCAATAAGTTTTACTGCTGTAAATAAAAATATTTCATTTATGAAATTGAAGTGTGCAATTATTTACATTCTCAAATATTTTTCAATAAATAACGTGACAGCGTTTATTTGTACATTGCTGAAATAATCCTGTGTTTTTTTAAACCATTTTCATGATTTATTGACACACCAGTGATCTTTGGAATAAGTGTGTATTACAAAAATGCAATTCAATATTTTCTCCACCGCTTAGGAAAGATCATCGCAAAGTTATTTATATAATACTTTCTTTTACTGTAGAAAAAAAAAATACCTTCACATAATACTCATTAGACATTGATAATTTTTACTGCATATTTCCAAATATTGCGCTTGCAATATCAAACTTTGAACTTATGTAGAAGTGAAATTTCGTCACACCGCAATTATTTATAATTAATATTTGTCAAGTGTTTGTGTTGAAATTTCGCCTGTCTTTTTGTATAATTTCAATCAATATCGTTTCAGATCAAATCTTCGCAGGGAAGCGACTACCTCAGTAGCTGGTCCCAAGGGATGAAGACCAAGAAGCAGCCCAAGCCCTTCGTGCCTCTGCCTATTCCGGGACAGCCTCAGCTGCCCCCGATGAACCTCGAGCAGGCCCTGGCGGCTGCAGGGGTGGGACCACTTCCTGGGACCACCGACCTGCGCCAGCTGGTCACCATGCAGGCTGGAGGGGAGATCAGGCAACCCGCGGCCATCGCCATGAAGCCTCTGAAGCAGCTGCAGCAGCTGTACGGAGAAAACCCTGCAGGTAGTCAAGAGACCACACAAGACGTGCCAGTCGAAGACCTGCGTGATGGATTCCAACAAGCTACTGGTGGTTTTGATGTCCAGAGACTCGCCCAGTTTCACCTCGAAGACGATTCTAGAAGGAGAAAAATAACGGCAGAGTTGTCCGACGTGGATTTGGATGACGAGTAGAGCGTTACCAATGCTTAAAATGCAGGTTTATTGTAAATAAAATATTTTTTAAGTTCATTGATTCACTCATAAAACATTCAAATTCAAAGACCACTAAATATCACAATTTTAAAAAATTTATTTAAAGTTAATTTTTTCAAGCATTGCGTGGCTAAATGAGATTTTGTATCGACACCCAATGGTTTTTTTTTTTCTGATGGTGATGCCACGAGTTTGAAGGCAACACTGTGGTGACAAATAATGCGATATTAATAGTGTTCACAAAAAATCTATATGCCTATTTTATTACCTCATTTATCGGTATTATATTTTTAAAAAAATTAGTATGATATAATCGGTGTATTACGGATTGTCAGCAGTTGCGCATACAATTGTCACTTGAATGGAAAACAAAGTGAAGCAGGTCCATCCCGTAAAGGTGATAAGTGTGTTCTGAGGGAGCTATGGCGTATTTATAAATATTTTTTTAAGTAAGACAAATCCCAAATTTTAGTAATAATCTAAAAATATACCCTGCCATTAATTTTACATTATATATATTTTTTATCTATGCATAATAATTTTCTACTCAAAATTAGCAATGTTTGCTCTTCGGGTAACAATAATTTATTTTAAACAAAACAGGATTTATGAGTGAGTATTTTCAATAATATTATCATAATTAAGAATTTACCATTGTTTTTACATTAGATGGTATATTTTTTTATGTAAATATAGTATCATGATTGTGATGGATTGCAAAAACATTATAAAATTGTATGGAAAACTTATTTTTTTTAACTTTTAGGTTTTACCATTACACAATTACCTTAAAAATAAATTATTTTAATTTTAAACTTTCGTACAAGATGGAGAAAAAAATTATGTGTTTTTTGTGATTTTTTTGTACGCGTTCCTACATATGCAATGTTTGTTGAGAAATATAAACAAAAATATACAAAAATGACTTTTTTTTTGTTGATAAATTACATTAACGAATTTTAGATTTAAGATGACTGAATTTTTTCGAATTTGTATGACAGAGTAATACTACAAATTAAACCAGGCTAACACAATTTTGTTTAATGGTGCATAGAGTGACATCTATGGAAATCAGACTGAAGCTTTGTAAGCGATACTTTGAGCGTGTGACATCATTTGGTGTCAAACAACACTAGTTGTCGGTTAATAAATTATTAAACAACTCCCCGCTACGTATAAATCTTGTTGCATTCTAAAAACAATAAAATTATTGTATTATAATGTTACTAGTAATGTAGCCCGTCACAAAATGACGAATTTGATGAACGATGCGTCTAAATTCTCGCGGTTAACGACATCTCGCGGCGAAGAAGTGAATTATATAATTAAAGTTTAGCTAAAGCATATTTTAAAGTTTATGAATGAAAATATTATCCTATCGTCTTGAAATTCGGCACATAGCTGCGGAAAAATTTACTTAACTTATGTGCAAAAAATCAGCGTTGTATCTTTTAAGATATTCTATACAGAACGGAAAAATGAAACATACATACAAACATACAAATAAACACACAATGGCTATTATTATAGTAGATATTTATTTTTATTAATGGCTCAGTATATTGTATCAACAACAACAAAAACCTCGCTGTGATTTGATTAAGTATTTTAATAAAAATTGTATTAAATCGCTACATGGTTCACTGGATGGCACACTTGATTGCCGAACACGTGGTCTCGGGCTTGTTTTTTTTTAATATTTTAAATGATGTAGATTTTTAAATTGTCTCAAAGCTTTTAGAAAAAATAACCACATAAAATAAAGGCTTTAACGCAGATTTTCAGATTTTAATTTGTAAAAATTCATTAAGTTTATTCTCAAATTTCAATAGTATCGATAAAATATATTTTAAACATACAAATATGTTAAAATTCCCCAAAAACACATTTATAAAACTATTCAATAATTGGGAAATCAATCGTTTATTTGTAGAAATTAAACGAGGAATACAAATCTGATCTTACTTATTAATTATTTTTCTATTTTATTCTGTTTACTATTTGCATCAATTAGTTATATTCGCGGCATTGCTAATAAAAACAATTTATAACTAAAGATAAATTTGTAAATAGTTTACTAAATGACCTGTCTATGACCTATTTGTATATCAATGAGATAACCATTTAAGTATAAATTGCAGAAAAAATATAATTCGTATCAAGTATTACTTATCAATCTTGTAAAATTGTGCGCAAAAATTATTTGTTTACGTGTTAAAAGTCATATTGATAATAATGTTGTTAGGATCGAAATCAAAATGATCTCAGTTGGGTGATTCGGTGGCGGGAGCTGATTATCTATTTTATGCATCAGGGGGGGTCAAACTTTCGATCACTGCGGGCGACCAATAAGTGCAATCTAGTAATAAGTGATCATAAGAAAAGTAGTAATATAAAGCCAAAAATATGTTAAAAAAATAAACACATACTAATACATATTCAATATCAAGTTATTCTAATAAGAGAAAATAAGGATTTCTTCTCGCAAAGTAATTAGTTGATGTGGGACGACGCTTTGGCCACCCCTGATATAAATCTTCTGTAGAGTCAAAAGATAAAAAATGAAGGAAGGTTATGTAAGAGGTTATATTTTATAACTAATTTCCCTCTGTATTTATTTAAGAGAAAAATAACGAAATCGTAAAAAAAACTTAATCGACCGTAATTGATCAAATAACGCAGACATGTTTTATCAAACATGTAAGTTATCACTTACTTTTCTTTTTTGTTTGTAATGCTTTTAGTTACGTATATTTATAACAGCCACTTGTTAACTTCTAAAGGAGAACGTCAATAACAATTTTTATTTATTGCTTTTCCTTCTGTTTTAATAAGAATATCAAGATGGACGCGTCTTTTAAATTACAGAAATCTTATAGCTGTAATTTTTAGAGTTTTTAAAGGGGAAATCAATATATATCAATAACAAATTTTATTACTTGCTACTCCTTTTATTTTAGTAGAGATGTCGAGAAGGTCGAGTCCTTTAAATAAACAAGACTTCGTCACAAAAAATAATATATTACAATGCTTTTAGTTGGGAATATATGCAGAAAATTTATAACAGCAAAGGGAATATAAAAAATATCAATAACAAATATTATCACTCGCTACTCCTTTTATTTTAGTAGGGATGTCGAGATAGTCGTGTCCTTTAAACGAACAAGACTTACGTCACTAAAAAATAATATAAAACAATGTTTTTAGTTGGGAATATTTGCGGAAAACTAACGACTGATAAAAAATCAGTTCATTGAAGTTGTTTATACGTACAAGACGTTGCTAACTCCAAATGGATTTCATTAGTCAGCAATACAGACACGTTATTTAAAATTTGGTGTTATTATATAAAAGTTATCTCGTGGGGCAGTATTAAAGATAAAAAATATTTTTGTGCAAATCGGTGAATATTTTATATTCAAATCTATACTTTTTAAATTAGTTTTGTGATTTTTTTATTAAATATCTCGGTTTACCGTTTATGCTTTTAAGCATTGAATATAAAATGTTGGAATAGATTTTTATCAATATGCAGTTATAATAAGTGTTAAAAAGTAAATTTTATAAATCAGCGGTAAGTAAATATACCTTCAATTTATTTAAGATTGAATTCATGTTAATTTACAGATGATTATAATAAAATATTGATTCAATCTGCATTTTCCGCCCATGCAGGTTTATTGTGAAAACAATATTTATATAATCGATACATATATGAAACGATGCGAATTCTTGATATTTATGCTTTGTCAATTTATACATGATGGGAGAAAAAAATATTTATAATAAATAATAAAATGCACATACTACAAAATAATAAGCCACAACGTGTTACAAAATTATAATATTAATATATTTTTTAACAAACTTTATTTTAGCATTTAGTTTTCATACTTTGATCTGATATCGATGCGATAATATAAAATTTGTACATGTGTTATTTTATTCTTTTATGAAGACTTTTGAAGAATTGAAAATAACAGAAAGAGTTTGAAAACTATGGTTGTTGGTAGACTCCCCAGGGCGGCCATGAAGGAGGCGACGAAGCTGTGGGGCTGCCTGGCGGGGCGCTGCTCCGGGGGCACTTCCGACCAGGGCCCGGCCAAGAAGACGAGCCCCAAAAAGTGTAAGATGTCCGACCTTCACGAGTCAGTCAGAGAAACAATGAATACTAATGCTTCGAGATTTTTAGAAAGTATAACTCCCTACCTACGTTGCAACACAACTGACAACAAAACGGTCTCAAGCCAGTAGCGTCTTCTTTTGTGTTGTTTACTCAGTGAGAACTAAAAACTCTTCTGGTTATCAGTTGTGTTGTAACGTGTATATACAGTTATAAATGTTTATCTGTAGGTGGCTTGGTGTACCTGGGACTGGGCTTAACCAGTCTCGCAACTGCTCTCTTGATTATTTTTGGCAAGCCGTACGACATTATTGCAGAACAGGTGAGGAAACGATATACATAATATTATTTAGTGTGTTTGAAGCATGTGTCGATAAATTTTTTTTCATTGATTCTAGATAGTAATATTCTCTAAAGGGGGTGAATTCTTCGAGCAGTGGAAAAAACCAGATGTGAATATTCATCTAAAAGTCTACCTCTTCAACATTACAAACAAAGAGGCTTTCCTGGCTGGTGAAGAAGAGCTGAATGTTGAAGAAGTGGGTCCGTACATATACAGGCAAGTATTGTAATACTTGTATTTACGATGATTTGGTTTCTTGGGTGTTGAGCTGCTTGAAGCTTTCTGTCTTCCAACGTTTCGGCCTAGACTAGATGAAGCATAGTTTTATTGATTTTATTTAAGTACAAACGCAGCAAGATTACTCTAGACTTTTCAAACCTGTATGAGTTATAAATGTAGATTTATTAAATATTTAAAAAGTCACCAACTGCTAGTCATAAAAATTAAAATGTATCTACTTCTCGAAGTTAAGAAAGATTATTGTGAATTTGAAACAGAATTAAGAAAAATGCATTATTACTTGCGTTTTATTCATAATACCTTGCAATGCATATTAGATCCGAACTTAATGGTTATTGAAAATTTTAGAGAACATCTGGAGCACTCTAACGTGACCTTTAATAACAATGGGACCCTGACGATGGTGCCTTCGCAGACCCTGGAGTGGCAAGCAGAGCTCAGTGCCCCCCATAAGGAAGACGACAAGCTGGTGGTGCCCCATGTTTCTATGCTGGTGACCTACCACTTAATTTATCCAACACTACACCATACGAAGCAATTGAACACTTCATAATTATCATTTTCATGAAAATGCAGTCACCATATTTATTTATTTAAAATAAGGTAATAAGAAAAGTCTATAATAGTATATTAAATAAATAAATAACTAGAGTCAATCCGATATGAAAATTTAAATTCCAATTTACAATAAATAAATATCTTACTTAATTACATGTTTTAAGAATTTTAACATGCCAGAGCTTTGTGAGGAAAGGATTTTATAATAATGCTATTGGGCAGCAGCAATACGCAGACCTTAATATTGAATGTAAAAATGCGGTGTAGAAGGACCCGCTACACTATTTACCCTACAACAACCATGATAAAAACAATGATGATCATTAAGCTCTTCTCAGGACACACACCCGAAGAAGAATAAGGCCAAAAAGGTGCACTATTCTTTGGTAAGGTGTTCTATAATTCCATAGAAAAAATGTTAATTGCAGAGTTACGCGTACACCAGCAGCGAAGGAGGGTTCCTGACTCGCATGGGGGCCAACACGGTCCTGACGTCCACAGCCTCCGAGCCCCTCGTGAACATGACGGCTAGGGAGTTCATGTTCGGATACACGTCCTCCCTGTTGACGCTGGGCCACTCCATGAGACAGGTCAACTTCAGGAAGCTGGGCCTCATAGACAGGGCAAGCATAACTTAATATTGTTTAATTTGAGTTCAGGCGATTAAACTATTACAAGCATCTTCAAAAAATAAATGAGACACTCTGAGATCCTCGTTGAACCTGTAATATAAAAAATATAAATTATGGATGTACTTTTAAGTGGGTTAGTGACATCAAAATAAATAACATAACCTATGAGATAATATGGTGAAAATAGTATGAGATAAGCTTTTATTATGGTTAATAAAGAGGTTAAGGTACGCACGCTTTGCTGCTCAGTATATCAAAAGTTCATGCACTTTATAATACATTAAATAATACAACGTGGTTCAGTTTTGATTGTTTTTGCTGTCGAAAATTTAAATTTATCATCCTAATATTAAATTTAAATCAATTAAAAATATCTAAACTAATGAATAATCAAGACCATGATAAATATTATTGAAAGATATATTTAAAAAAGCAGTTCTGATCAAAGGTAGTGTTTATTTTTCAGCAGTATTTCAGAGGTTCCAAAAAGCTATTACCTAGAGTCCGTTTTAATGAAAATACGGATTTTTATAAGGAAATATATGTTTATATCTCTAAGCGTTTATAAGTAATAGTATAAAAAGACTCATTGAATCATTTTATAAATTTTCAGGATATTAGAAAAGACTCGTCAAAAGTAGGCTGTACTGCATACGTATAGTATCAGATGAATGAAGCTATTCGAGTACATCTTTACAGAATATATTTTATGTTTGAAGCCAATTATGCACTATGAGTATAAAAAATAATTTACTTACCACATAAATATATTTGGATAGATGTACGACATTTCCGGGGATTTCGCCACCGTGTACACCGGGGAAGGGGACTATACCCGCACCGGCCTGTTCCAGCTGTGGCGGGGCCGACCCGTCCTGCCGCAGTGGTCAGGGGCCTGCGGCGCCATCTCCGGCGCCTCTGACGGCTCCAAATACAGGGGGGAACTGAAACCAGGGGGCGAGATTCTATTTTACAGGTAGGACCGCAGGGTTGCTTGGAAATTGACATCCACCGACTATAGATTGAACGAGTCTTACTATAATTTAATTTATATTAAGTAGTGGTAAAGTGTATATATAGACGTGTCGAAGAGTTTCTCACTGAACATATGCTTGTCTGTTCATGGTTTTCTTGTGGTAAATAGTGTAGTGGGTCCCCTGGTCCTTCTTAATAAGTCTTTATTGAGAGGACTATAAGAGTCATCGGCAATTCGGTCCCAACGACCACGTGTCTAAGAATTTAAAGGTAATATTGTATGTTTATACATTTTAGGTCGTGGTTATATTGAAATTGATCAAGTCTTAAAAATTATAAAGGCGGTCCCTTGCTCTAAAATATGCTTTTACACACAAATTTATACAATTTTTGCTCTATAATGATATACAATACAATCATAGTAATATTTTTCATTAAATATATTATATAATTAGTGATTTGCTTGATTTATCAGGCGTAAGCAAAACTGTTTAAATTGATGTGGTCTAACACCATTGAATATTTAAAACTGTATAATGATGGGGATGGGTTTAGTAAAAAATATGATGTTTCTACAGGAAGAGCCTGTGCCGAGTCGCCCGCCTTCGGAACACGAGGGTGGAAGAGCTACAAGGGCTGCACGTCCACAAGTACGAGTTTGTGGATGATGAGTTTGACAACGGGCACCGAAATGCGAACAACACCTGCTTCTGCCGAAAGAGTAAAGTCTTTTACGATCCATAATATCATGTTAAGATTTGACCGTTTAGTACGAATTAATGTTGTTCCCACTTTTTATTTGTTAATGCAAATAGTTTCGCGTGTTGCATGTTGGCGAAATTAGTTCTTTGCATATTGAGGAAATATTCCATGTAATGATTCTGAATGATGTCGGTTTCTTTTGCGCTGCAGAAATGTGCCTGCCTGACGGGATCCAAGATGTGCGGGACTGCTACTACGGTTTCCCGATCGCGTTGAGCTACCCCCATCTGTATGGCATGCCGGCGCACGGGATGCTCACGGCCAAAGGGATGCGACCGCGGCGCTCCAAGCACCACAGCGGCTTGTGGGTGCAGCCCCGTATTGGACTGCCTATCAAGGCGCAGATCCGCTTCCAGGTCAACATAGCGCTGCCACGCGACCTGACTGCCCTGCCCAGGGCCGCGCGCTTCTCCAACATGCTGCTGCCACTGCTGTGGTTCGACATTGTGAGTGCTGCTGTTGCTTGTCGACAGTCCGATTCCTATCCATTTGGGGCTGTTGCGTTACTCGGTCGATCTGCCTAGAGTATTAGTCTCCCTTACCTATTTTTTTCTTTTGAGATATTTGCAGACAATACTTATCTCTTTAAATTTTCGGAATCCCTTGTACAGCTTCACAAGCACTTATGAAAAAAATAACAGCTTTATAAACCGACCTTGGGGTGGATAAGAGGGATTCCTCATAATAGAGTGTGACCTTATACACAAGAAATCGGATGGTAGACATCACATACAGTTAAGCTGCTTATAAGGGTAGCAGATCCATTTATCTACCATCTTATTGCAACTGGTAATAATTTTTTTCTAGGGCATAGATGATATCCCAGAGCACATCGCGGCCAGGACCCGCTTCTTCCTGAACACGTTGCCATGGGTAGAGACCTGTGCCATGTGGCTTTTCATGGTCCTGGCTGCGCTACTGCTAGTTGCTGGGGCCCATCGGCTACTAACCCGCTCAAACCGCAGTGAAAACTCTAGAGAAGAGTGCAACGGGGCATGTTCTAATGAAGACAGATCGGAGGTGACTAAGCGAGGCCTAAGTACCACTGAAATGTGAGCCTCGATTTCTAACCAAGAGCTGTATACATACGACAATATATTGAAACAAGTAGTTTTTTTCGGCGAAATCTCTCAAAGACTTAACCATAAGAAACATAATAAAACAGAAACTTACAACTAATTGAAAATTGGTTGTAAGTTGTATTGCCAGCTTTATGGGTGTTGTAAAGAAAAATAATGACTAGTGGCAATTTGTTGTTGCAATTCGTTGTCGGTAGTAAGTTCGAGGAATTACTAGAATCTTTGACTTGTGATATTATGTAAGTGTATCGTTAGGACATTTATTAAAAAAATAACCTAAATATACATTGTATGCGTTACCTCATTTTATTTTCTGTATGACGGTGATAATTATCTCAGCAATACTCAACACTATTATTACAAAGGGTCTTTTTTAAACTATGAGTTTTTAAAGTTTATAAAATCCTGAGCGAGATGCTCAAGAACATATGTTAAGGTTTTGTGTTTTATTTATTATACGGGGAGTAAGTGTAAAACCGGGTCCTCACTAGCTAATTTCAAATAGATGGCCTAAAATGTTGCGGCGTGTGTAACAGCAAACAAATTATATGTGGCCCAAAGGAAAAAAAAAAAGAGTATTGCTGGATTAACTGATTATAAAGATAGTCTAGTAAAATCATGTTAGATCTAAAGCTAAAGTATATGAAGTGTGTTTTTGGAAGCATAGGGACCGATGTAGGAGATTATTGAATAAAACAAATATTTTGTATTGATTGAAATATTAATTTGTTTTTTTTTTATAACCACAAAATTCTGGTGAAAGTGATCATCGTTAATTTAATGACAATCGTATCTTTCACTACACAAACGCGATAATTAAAATAGAGAAACTCGTGTACGAAACCACTTAAGCCACAAGTGTAAAGAGTTACTCGGAAATAAGACAACAGAATGTGCTGCTTGAAGATTGCTCATATTGGCCGATTTTTCATGCGCAGAATTATCTTTGATGTTTTGGGGTCGGTGACCCAACTCAGAGAGTAGGAGCCGGCTTGGTCCCTACCAGGTCTTTTATTTCACAGCACATGTGCAAGTAGAAGGGGCACAGGGGCTCTCCCCTAAAAGTAACAAAATTAATATGAATTTACTACCACAGTTTTATAAAAGATGTCTTAAATGTGTAAATAAGATAGTGTTGTATTTTTGGGATTACCTAAGGTTAAATCCCTTTTGTAAACTCTCTGTATTGGTACACTGTTTAATGTCTACGCACTGGCCTTGTTTGCCTTTCTTGGTAACGCAGGTCTCTACGGTATAAAAATAAAAAAGTGCATGAAGAAAAGTTAGTGACGTTAGTCGGTTTTGGCAATAGTTGTTATGAGTTGATTTGGTTTTATGGGAGTCGAACTGGTTCGAACTTTTGCCTATGCCTATTAATCTATGCCACAGTCTATTGCAGAAAGTTATTTTTATGCTGTACCATTTTAAATCTTCAACTTTTTAATTTATTTATGTGTCATTCCTTTGGTTATATCCTTTTATGTTGTGTTTAATAAATAAAATGAAATCAAATTAATCTACTGTCAATATTCCAGAGATATCATCCAAAGGGTTTTCAAATTTCCAATTCATGTGATTTTGCAATTTTTATGTTTGAATCAAGAAGTATACCAATCTCTTCCTGATCATCATTAGCATTCTTAACATCCGCATTGTCCCCGTTGACGGATGCGAAGACGAAGACATTCTTTTCATCGGCAGATACCTGTGCCAGCCCGCACAAGGCCACGAGGACACCCAGAGCACTGAGGACACCAACGTAATCAAATTATTACAAACAATACAGAAACTGGCAGTAAAAGTATGACAAGTATAAATGTTTATGATGAAATTGTTACATCTTAAATCCATTTTGGTTTGTTTAGCAATAAAAAAAGCACAAAAAATAAAGTTTGATTATTTATTTACATCTGTGATTTGTTAATATTAATTGTGGAAATACAATTGATGGGTGCTGAAAAAATGCAGGTGGGTGGATTACACAAAGTAAGGTTAAATATCGTCTCCCAGCATCTAGGCGACATATGGAGTCATATCCAGGCTTGCTTCTTCCAGGCGGGCGCCAATCCATTCGAGCTGACGCCCCACGTTCACATACACGCCCGGTACGCCGCTCGTGCCGCAGCCCACGCCCCACGACACCACTCCCACCTGCTCGTACTGTCCCGGCTTGCCCTGCACAAGAAAGAGATTGCTGCAAACCCGAAGCGAAAACCCCAGTGATTTCCCCTTCAGTTGTATCATGACCTCAATATAACTTTTTGCACAGCAAGTAATCGAGGCTTACTGGTTTAAACAATGCAGGTATGACTAGTAGAAGATAAATGAGATCAAGTGTGAAATAATTACTTGGAGATAAGACTACAGAATGAGCTGCGATTTGTCGTCCTTTATCAGTCCCATGTCGCATATGGCGATTGATTCGCTTTCTCCACACAGGATATGATTAATAATTTATTATTATTTGCCTAATGTGTTTGAGATCACAGGACCTCGCTTAGATCAGAAACCCAGCAACTATTCAAAGTGCCGGAGAAGATACTGTGAGGGAACGAAGTGCCAATCGCCGTTTTCCAATGAGTGCCAAGCGCAGGTTTAATAGCAATAGGTTGATGACTCACCTTGATGGGGCACACGAGCGGTGAGCCTCCGTCGCCCTGGCAGGTGTCCACGCCCACCACGCCCCCCGCGCACATGAACGTCGCCAGTAAATCGAAGGAGTTTCCAAGACGAGTTTTCCTCAGAGCCGTCTGGCATTGCGCGTGCTTCACTGTCGCCATGTCCAGCTGCGCAATCATGGGTCTTAGCCAAAGAAGCTTCTCTCTCACTCGCGGTTGTCGCGAGTGACAGAGAAGAGCATTTGAGCAAAACATACATTTTATTCCGCTTTCAAGTATCAACAGTAGAACACGCTGAAACGTCAGGATCAGTATGAAGAGTCTGACATGATTTGCGGTCTATTGGAGTCTAGGGTATGTGAACATTTTTACCTTCTTAAGGATGACTTGGAACACGCCTTTCTTTCCAAAAGTGTCCTTGCCCCAGCCGGAAGCGAGACAGCCGGTGATGGCCACGTCATGCGGCTCGGTGGCCTTGGGCAGGCACACTACTCCGATGTGAGTTGCCAAGTCGAAGTCTCTGTCTAGCATCAGGAAGGCGATGTCATCCTCCATGGTTTCTGTAATGCGATCATTCAGTCAGCGTAAGTGCTGCAGAGGTGGCTGCCCCGCGCCCCTTTGTTTGACTCACCGTCGTCGTAGTTCTTGTGCACGGTGATGGTGGTCACGCGGCGGTCCTGCAGCGGGTGAGAGGGCGACTCACGCATGTGCTGCGTGTCCCACTCACCGGCGCGTGCGATGATGCGTGGCGCCCCCCGCTTGGTGAAGGGGTACACGCAGTGCGCCGCCGTCAGCACTGCTCGAGGGTGCACCAGCGAGCCCCCGCATTGGAACATCATCTGCATATCCACCCTGTGATAGTCGTACTCTTTACTCCCTGCCTACCGTAGATAGCGACTGTACATAATCTCTGCATTTGTCAGCTGACTTATCTATGTAATTATTAATGCATAGTGGCATAGAGCAGGGGCGGCCAACTTTGTACATACGATCTACTTTATATCCTAAAAATGTTTCACGATCGACTTGCTTTCATGGAAGGTGTGAAATGCATACTATGTCTATATGCTGTGCTTCAGCACGAGATACACTCTCGCGAGCTATGGGTAGATATATATATTATAAAACAACATAATTATTTAACGGCGATCGACTTGCTAGTTACCCCTGGCATAGAGCATCCGTTAGAAGAGGTTGGTCCGTTCGGATCAACCCAAGCCCGCGTAAGAACAAAGGAACTAGACTTGAAAGACCCGTACAATATCTCTCACCATGGTAAATGGGATTATTATTTGGGAACACACTTGATGAGGGCCACCATCCACGGCAGCTCTCCGAACTGCGCAGAATTGTCTTTGATGTTTTGGGGTCGATAAGAGAAGCCCACTCCCTCAGAGTTGCGGTGACCGCAACCGGGGAGAGTTGGGAGAATTGGATTCAGCGTGCACCCTATCAGGTCATGTTCACAGCACACGTCCATGTAGAAAGAACACGGGTTCGCTGCCCTGAAAGTCACAAAAATAATATTAATTTACCACCACAGTTTTATATGAGATGTATTAAATGTATTAATATGATGGTAATGTATTTTTGGGATTACCTAAGGTCGATGATAGGTTTCTTTGGAGATTTGGTATGGGAACACATATTCACGTTGATGCACACTCCTTCTTTGCCATTCTTGGTAACGCAGGTCTCTAGGGTTTAAAAATAAAAAAAGTGCATGAAGAAAATGTACATCCCGTTAAGTAATAATGAAGTTTTAGCAACAGTTGATTTGGATTTTTGGGAGTCGAAGTGCTTCGAGCTTTTGCCGGCATATATGTAATGTATTTTTTATTCTATGCCACAGTCTACTGCAGAATGTTTCTTTATGTTGTACCATTTTATATCTTTAACTTTTTATTTATTTATGTGTCATGCATTTGCTTATATCCTTTTAAATTGTGTTTAATAAATAAAATTAATCTATTGTCTAGTCTACTGAAAGGGTTTTCAAATTTCCAATTCATGTGATTCTGCAATATTTGTTTGATTCAAGAAGCTTACCAAAGTCTTCCGGATCGTCTTCAGCATTCGTATTGTTCCCATTGTCCACGTAGACAGACTTAAGGACGGAGATAAATTCATCATCGGCAGACACCTGCGCCAGCCCGCACAGGGCCACGAGGACACCCAGAGCACTGAGGACACCAACGTAATCAAATTATTACAAACAATACAGAATCTGGCAGTAAAAGTATGACAAGTATAAATGTTTATGATGAAATTGTTCCAACTTAAATCCATTTTGGTTTGCTTGTGATTGAAAGCATTTTTGTATATTTTTATAAAAAAAAAAAAAAGAGTATTTAAATCGGTGGTCAAGAGTTGACTTCGTATGGTAACATTTTAAAACGGTACTTTTGATAAAACCAATAAGTTTCGAATGTATTAAAAAAAAATCGTACAACCAAGATATAAAGAAATCAAATTATATTTATCAACATTTTTCGACGACACAATAAATTACCCCACAAGAAAAAAGCTTCTCATTTTCGAGTCTTGTTCTGCTCCGTCTTCAGGGCGACGGCAAACTGGAACCTGGAATTCAAAAGCTTAGCATTTATAATCTGGTTTTTTGCCGCAACGATAACCCGACACATCTCATTATCATCATACAATAACATAGATAGACTCTTACTTAAGTTTATTATTCGTTTAATTTTTAAAAAAATTGAGAAACTTATGATATATTCTCTACAGTTGATAACGTGAGATTTTATTTACTGTTGTTAATTTGATAAATATAAAATTATTAAATGATACAAATACTTGTTGAATTAAATAGGCCTTGCTGGTAGTTTCACTTTACCTTTGTGACAGCAATTGTTGAACTTTCCATCTGATGGTTTTTCTGCTTGTAAATGTAAAGCATTGCAGAATCGACAGGTCACATTCATTAATCCACAATTGTATGCAGTAATATTTTCTCGAACAGCGAGCGATATCAAACGCTCCTGTGTGAGTTGTCTTATTCTTTCTTCTGTTTCTGTTTGTCTCGATGTAGATACAAGCACTCGCATTTCTTTTTTTCTCGTTATCGATGCACGCACTCTCATCGAAGACAAACGCAGCGTTCGGTGTGCATCAGTTTCTTTTTGTCTTGAGGTCGATGCACGTACTAGAATTTTAAGAAGACGCTGCTCACGTTTTCCTTCCAATTCATTGCTTAACATTTGTGTCACATTTCGTGTCACAAACAACGCATCACTTTCACTGAAAACTGTTCTTTATTTGAAAAATTCTAAATTTGAAATTCTCGCGGTTAACAACAGAATCATATAATTCGTACATATTGAAACTCGCTAAAGCATATTTTATAGTTTTATTCAATTGGTTTTTGAATGAAAATATTATCCTATCGTCTTGAAATTCGGCACATCTGCGGAAAAACTTACTGAACTTACATGCAAAAAATCAGCATTGTATCTTTTAAGATATTCTATAGAGAACAAAAATATTTTGTGGATTGAACGTCAACCAAGTGCGAATTTATTACCTATACAGGTTTGTATTACTACTATAAGTTATAAAATATTGTAATATCCACACTTAAAGTATTTAGAGTATGTTTAATGGTAGCAAGCATAATCTTTTAATTTACTATTAGCATATTTTCTAAAAAAAACGTGTCTAGACAGCTTAAATATTTTTATTTATGGCCATGAAGGAGGTGACGAAGCTGTGGGGCTGCGTGGAGAGGTGCTGCTCCGGGGGCACTTCCGACCATGCAGACGAGCCCCAAAAAATGTAAAATGTCCGCAAGCTTCAGCAAATCTCCAGTTAGAGTCAGTCAGAGAAAAAAAGAAAATTATTGCTCTGGGATTTTTATAAAATATAACTCCCTACATACGTTGCGACACAACTGACGACAAAACGGCGTTGTTTACTCTGTGAGAACTAAGAACTCGTTGTCTGGTTATCAGTTGTGTTGTAACGTGTATATACAGTTATAAATGTTTATCGGTAGGTGGCTTGGTGTACCTGGGGCTGAGCTTAACCAATCTCACAACTGCTCTCTTGATTATCTTTGGCAAGCCGTACGAAATTATTGCAGAACAGGTGAGGAAACAATATTATATATTAAAATCAAAAGGCACACCCGTTAAAGAATTTTTGTTATCTTCCTCTTCAAGTTGTGTCCGGTTTATACCATTTTGAAATATAATTATTATTAATAGATTAAGACAGATTATTGAGGATTTGAAACAGATTTAGAAAAATGCTGTATACATGCGACAATATATCGAAACAAGCAGTTCTTTTCTACTTTTTTTTTGTCAGCCTGTGTAACAGTAAACGAAACAGTGGCCGAAGAAAAAAAGGTCGAGTATTGCTGGATTAACTGATTATAAAGATAGTCTAGTAAAATCACGTTAGATCTAAAGCTCATGTGAGTTTAAAGTGTATGAAGTGTGTTTTAGTAAACAAAAGGACCGATATTAGAGATTATTGAAAAAATCATATATTTTGTATTAATTATAATTTTTTTTTATAACCATAACGAAAATAGAGAAACCCGTGTACTTCACTTACCTAAGCCACAACCTGCACCAGGACTCGGGCATATACAAACACCGCATTGTAAGCATAGCCCTAACGACTATTCTAAATAACATAAAAGGTATAAAATAATAGTGGAATTAAATTATTTTTTTCATCATTTCTGTGGTTTGGTCTGTAGCGGCTATCTTAGGCACATGTTTGGGGTCGCGCATTTATAGCCTGGAGCACAAGTGATAAGCCATCAAGGTTCGCAGAGCATCACTCTTTCATTTATTATGCATTAGAAATAAAAAAGCACAAAAAATAATGTTTGATTATTTATTTACAACTGTCTTTTGTTGATATTAATTGTGGGAATACAATTGATGGGTGTTGAAAAAATGTAGGTGGGTGGATTACACAAAGTTAGGTTGAATATCGTCTCCCAGCACCTAGGCGGCATAAGGAGTCATATCCAGGCTTGCTTCCTGCAGGCGAGCGTCTATCCATTCGCGCTGACGGCCCACGTTCACGTACACGCCCGGTACGCCGCTCGTGCCGCAGCCCACGCCCCACGACACCACTCCCACCTGCTCGTACTGTCCCGCCTTGCCCTGCACAAGCATAAGATTGCTGCAAACCCTTCGACCACCAGATTCCCCCGAAGCAAAAACCCCAGTGCTTTCCCCTTCAGTTATATCATGACCTCAATGGTCTTTTTGCAGAGCAAGTAATCGAGGCTTACTGGTTTAAACAATGCAGGTATGACTAGCAGGAGATAAATGAGATCAAGTGTCAAATAACTACTTGGAAATAAGACTACAGAATGTGCTGCTTGAAGAGCAGTTTTTATCTCATATTGGCTGATTTGTCGCCCTTTATCAGTCCCATGTCGGATATGGCAATTGATTCGCTTTCTCCACGCAGGATAAGATAAATAATTTATTATTATTTGCCTAATGCGCTTGAGATCACTGGCTCGGACCTGGCTTGGATCAGAAAGCAAGCAACTACTCCGTGAGGGAAAGAAGTGCCAATCGCCGGTTTCCGATGAGTACCAAGCACAGGTTTAATAAAAATAGGTTGATGACTCACCTTGATGGGGCACACGAGCGGTGAGCCTCCGTCGCCCTGGCAGGTGTCCACGCCCACCACGCCCCCCGCGCACATGAACGTCGCCAGTAAATCGAAGGAGTTTCCAAGACGAGTTTTCCTCAGAGCCGTCTGGCACTGCGCGTGCTTCACTGTCGCCATGTCCAGCTGCGCAATCATGGGTCTTAGCCGAAGTCACTTCTCTCTCACCCGCGGTTGTTGCGAGTGAAAGAGAAGAGCATTCGAGGAAATCATACATTTTATTCCGCTTTCAGGTATCAACAGTAGAAGACGCTGAAACGTCAGACCAGCATGAAGGGCCTGACGCGATTTGCGGTCTATTGGCCGAGTCTAGAGTATGTTAACATTTTTACCTTCTTAAGGATGACTTGGAACACGCCTTTCTTTCCAAAAGTGTCCTTGCCCCAGCCGGAAGCGAGACAGCCGGTGAGGGCCACGTCATGCGGCCCGGTGGCCTTGGGCAGGCACACTACTCCGACGTGAGCTGCCAGGTCGAAGTCTCTGTCCAGCGTCAGGAAGGCGATGTCATCCTCCATGGTTTCTGTAATGCGATCATTCAATCAGCGTAAGTGCTGCAGGGGTGGCTGCCCCGCGCCCCTTTCTTTCGCGGCCGTGTTTGACTCACCGTCGTCGTAGTTCTTGTGCACGGTGATGGTGGTCACGCGGCGGTCCTGCAGCGGGTGAGAGGGCGACTCACGCGTGTGCTGCGTGTCCCACTCACCGGCGCGTGCGATGAGGCGTGGCGCCCCCCGCTTGGTGAAGGGGTACACGCAGTGCGCCGCCGTCAGCACTGCTCGAGGGTGCACCAGCGAGCCCCCGCATTGGAACATCATCTGCGTATCCACCCTGTGACAGTCGTACTCTTTACTCCCTGCCTGCCATATATAGCGACTGTACATAATCTCTGCATTTGTCAGCTGACTTATCTATGTAATTATTAATGCATAGTGGCATAGAGCAGGGGCGGCCAACTTTGTACATAAGATCTACTTTATATCCTAAAAATGTTTCACGATCAACATGCTGTCATGGAAGGTGTTAAATACATACTATGTCTATATGCTGTGCTTCAGCACGAGATGGGTAGATATATATATTATAAAACAACATAATTATTTAACGGCGATCGACTTGCTAGTTACTCCTGGCATAGAGCATCTGTTAGAAGATGTTGGTCGGATCAACCCAAGCCCGTGAAAGAACAAAGGAACTGGCAACAGTGAAAGTAGCGTACGGACTCAAAAAACCCGTACACAATCTCTCACCATAGTAAATGGGATTATTATTTGGGAACGCACTTGATGAGGGCCACCATCCACGGCAGCTCTCCGAACTGCGCAGAATTGTCTTTGATGTTTTGGGGTCGATAAGAGAAGCCCACTCCCTCAGAGTTGCGGTGACCGCAACCGGGGAGAGTAGGAATCACCTTGGTCTCTACCAGGTCTTTAATTTCACAGCATATGTCCATGTAGAAGGAACACGGGTTCGCTGCCCTGAAAGTAACAAAAATAATATTAATTTACCACCACAGTTTTATACGGGATATATTTAATGTATAAATATGATGGTAATGTATTTTTGGGATTACCTAAGGTCGAGGACAGGTTTCTTTGAAGATACGGTATGGGTACACAGATTCACGTTGACGCACTGTCCTTGTTTGCCTTTCTTGGTAACGCAGGTCTCTAGGTTTAAAAATAAAAAAAGTGCATGAAGAAAATGTACATCTCGTTAAGTAATAATGTTTTAGCAACAGTTGATTTGGTTTTTTGGGAGTCAAACTGCTTCGAGTTTTTGTCGGCATATATAATGTATTTATTATTCTATGCCACAGTCTACTGCAGAATGTTTCTTTATGTATTTTTAACTTTTTATTTATTTATGTGACATGCATTTGCCTATATCCTTTTAAATTGTGTTTAATAAATAAAATTAATCTACTGTCAATATTGCAGAGTAACTTTAGAAAGGGTTTTCAAATTTCCAATTCATGTGATTCTGCAATATTTGTTTGATTCAAGAAGCTTACCGATGTCTTCCGGATCGTCTTCAGCATTCGTATTGTCCCCGTTTTCCCCGTAGACGGATGTAAGGACGGAGACATACTCTTCATCGGCAGACACCTGCGCCAGCCCGCACAAGGCCGCGAGGACACCCAGAGCACTGAGGACACCAACGTAATCAAATATTTGCAGCCACAAACAATAGCGCATAGAAAGAATAAATATTCATGATGAAATTGTTACATCTTAAATCGGTGAGTATTTAAATCGGTGGACAAGACTTGACTTTGTAAGTCATCATTTTTAAAACAGTGCTCGTGAGAAAAACAAATATGTTTTGAATATATCAAGAAAAAGTAACAAGCAAGATATAAACAAATCAAATTATATACATCCACAATTTTTACCGGCACGGGTCTGCTGCTAACTCAAAAGATGGTGCAAATAAAACAATAAATTACCTCACAAGTAGAAAGCTTCTCATCTTCGAGTCTTGTTCTGCTCCGTCTTCAGGGGGACGGCAAACTGGAGCCTGGAATTCAAAAGCTTAGCATTTATAATCTGGCTTTTTACCGCAACGATAACCTGACACATCTCATTATCATCGTACAATAACATAGATAGGCTCTAAACATAAGTATATTATTCGTTTAATTTTAAAGAAATTGAGAAATATGCGTTTTATTTTTTTAAATTATAGATAGTTTCTCTACAGTTGATAATGTGAGATTTTATGTACTGTTGGTAATTTGATAAATATAAAATTATCATAAGTTACAAATACTTGTTGAATTAAATAAAAAAATTCATGAAATGTCATATAAAATATCGTAATATCCACACTTCAAGTATTTAGAGTATGTTCAATGTTAATGCATTATTTTTAAGCAAACATAATCTTTTAATTTACTATTACTTTTACACTTGCATATTTTCTAAAAATAAATATGAATAAATTAATAAAAATAATACAAATATATAAAATTTATAAATTTTCATCTAAATATATGAAGGAATTGAAATATAATAATTTCTTAATGTATTATACCGTTTTTACCTTTTGTCTTATATAGTATAAATAGATATTAGTACAATACATCAGCTTTAACGGTTTTAATTAACGCTACATAAATATTTAAAAATAATTTGCTGATCATTTGCGCAGTCGCCGTTTGAAAGACAAGATTATAGAAAAAGTGTGATAATAACATATCAATAATTTATTTAATTTGTATAATTTTGAGTCAAATTTCAAGACACGTTTTGTCAGTCATTGAAGATGATAACCTCTACAAAAGATAATCGAATCATTACTTAACATATTGTGATTCTATAAATAGCAATAAATTATTATTATCAATTAAATGTAATCGGCATTTTTAGGGTTTTCATTTTTAATATAAAATAATGTAGACTTAACGTAAGAACTAATTATTTAATTTCATTAATATAAAGTTCTAATAAAATATTACAAGACACGTAGCACAATGCATTATAATTATTTTTATGTAATTGTAATCTTAATTCTATGGCAAACATTTTTATTATCCGTTCGTCTTTGAATATTGATATTTTGTTTTTAAGTTGCAGATTTGAGCCGAGACTTCATGATTTGGCAAGCATGCTCCTAATCATTAGACTCGAGGCGATCGTCGAGAAAAGATAACGATTGAATAACACGCTAACTGGTAATAGAAAAACATTTATATTTATGCTATGCCTACTTTTAATATCTGTAAAAAAAAAAATGGGTTTTTTTGGTTGATTAAAATATCTTGAGTGATTTTTATTAACATTGGTTTTATCAAAAGGGGGTTCTCGTATCTACGGCTGGAGTCAAGGTTAATTGCGGGCATTTCCGTACTTTTAACGATAGTATTTTTATTTAAATTAACCGTATTAATTGTTATCATTTCTACCTTAAAAATAAACAACCAAGTAAGCAGTCGTAAAAAAATATAAGACAACTATAAATAACAATTTGGCGATGGTGTTGGTACGAAGTCAACATTTCTAAGGGGAAATTTTGTTTTATTTTCATCACTGATAAACATTTTAAATTTACTATTGAATTGGTTGGCAGCGATGGGGTTTTATGGATAAATAGATAATAATTTAAATAGTTATATTGATTTCCAATTAAACAAATATTTTTTCAAAAATACTGAGAAAGTACCTGCTGTGAAATTTAATATGAATAATTTTTAAATATACTCAATGGACTTTAAAAACTGAAACATTTAACGAATACAAATAAAATCAAAGTATAGATTTAATCGAATGCACAAATAGAGTTGATTCATCATATCTAGAAGAAACGACGAAAAAATCCTACGTTGTTTTGTTTCTAAAGATTATTTCTATTTTTATATTTTATCAATAAATAAAATAACGGTTTTGGACCGGTTCTAATATTTTTTGCTCACCTAATAAATTATCAATATTTTAAAGATACATAAAAAAAATTTAATTCCAAGATTATTTGTTTTCTTTTATGTGAATTGTTGATAACTCTTAGGACTATATGCTTACAATATGGTATGTGGTTTTCTTCTGCTCCTGCCCGCAACAGTGGTTTTCCTCTGCTCCTGTGGGGCTTACAACATGTGGCTTAGGTGGTAGCGTGCATGTGTCTGTCTATTTTCGTAATCGATTTTGTTGCATAGTTGTTGCGTCTAGGGGTTGCACGAGAGAGAGAGTGATCTCTATCAAGTCGTGTTATTTATAGTGTCCTCTATCCCGGGGAGGGAACTGTCATTATTGTGTTTCCCCGTAACCAGGCTAACCTCTCTATTTCAAGACAGTCTAGTTGTGTGGCCTTTGCTCCTGCAGAGATGGCATTCGAGGCTCTCTTCGTAGTCGCATGCAAAATGGGGTCCTCTGCACCGGGAATATTTTACTGGGTACTTCACTTTTCTGGACAGGATGCTCCATCACCTTCTCCTCGTCTGTTGCAGAGTCCACGTCTTCCGGCATGCCAAGCTCGAATTGATTGTACTGGAGCTTTATCGCCCGGACGAGTTTTACAGGTAGCACCAGATGAGTAGAAGGGGCAGGCATTTGATTAGATCGCTCTACGGAGACAGCCTTCGTGTAGTTGTTGCACGGGAGAGAATTATCTCAAAAAATTTAATCAATTTAAATTTCAAGATTCTTTATTTTTTAATTTGGTAAATTTACATTAGTTATCGAGTCGCGTTATTTATAATATCCTTTATCCCGGGGGAACTGTCACTATTGTGTTTCACCGTAACACTTGATGCGTTTCCCCGACATCCCATGAATCCCCAACATGGGCCGAAGAGCAGGAGAAAATATGTGCAAATTTATGTAAGCCTGTTCTTCTCTCAATATCAGTGTGCCACTTATGTCGTTTGTATGAAGCAAAGCATAGTTAGTATTTAGCAAGGGTGGCCGAAGCGTCGACTGCGTAACTGTTACAAGCCGCCCGTCTCGCATCAACCAATTACTTTGTGAGAAGAAATCATTATTTTCTACATGTTTAAATAGCTTGATATGGAATATTTATTTGTATTATTTATATTTAATTTAAATTTAAACTTAATTTTGGCTTTAAATTACTAAAATTATTATGATTACTCAACACATGCGATGTCGGTAAACCGCCGCCTATAATTTAAAATAACAAGTCGCCCGTAGCGAAAATTTTGTCTATGGCTGAAAAATATATCAATTAATACAACAATAATAGTCTATGGTGCGGTTTAGCATCATAGACAATATACGTGTTTTGTTGACAGCCGAATGTCATAACACTTGAGTTTTCACTACAAAATAAAGCAAAAAACTTCAAAGCAACATAAAAAAGCGGTTTTTTTAACGCATATATTTCCCTATACAAACTCAATAACTAAAATAGAGAAATCCATGCATCTAAGCCACATCTTGTAAGCCTCACAACCTGCGCCAGGATCAGGGGTTAGAAACACCGTATTGTAAGCATAGCGCCTCAACAACTATTGTAAATAACATAAAACAAAAAAAAATACTTTGTAATAATTTTTTTTTCAAAAGCAACAAAGATGGAATTGCAACGATGTAGACTCTGCTTAAGTTCAGATTCTCCAAAGATTGATGTGTTTAACGAGAGTGCCCGTGGAGTTCATAAATTGGTTTATGCTTTATTTAAGTTTCGAGTAAGTTTATTTATTTATTGTCGTCAGCATGCTCCATAAGCCACAAATATATTGATGGTATACATATATTTTTTTTAGATCAAACAAAAAGACTTATTTCCGAAGGAAATATGCATAAAATGTATCAAATTAGTTAAAGAATATCACAATTTTACTGTCAGCGTGAAAGAAGCTCAAATCAAATTGCAGCAATATAAAGTTATAAATACTGAATCTGATAAAAATCCGGTAGGTAGGCAATATTATTTCTGTACCAGGTATTTTTCTTGTGAAATTTATCCTCACATAGCTATATAATAAATCATTCAAAACTGCATTGCCAAATTCCTTGTGGTGACAGTGTTTATTTATTTTTGTTGCAGCTAAAGCCACCACAGAATTGTGCACAAATAGATAATTGTATAATTGATGCTGAATCTATAAAACAGGAATTGAGAAACGATGCATTAGAAACCAACTACGACAACTTAAATATGAATTATATGCATTATGATGATCCTCCTATTGCAGAGAATGTGAAAGAAGAATATCAAGCAGAGCACAATAACAATTTTAATCTGGAATTACAAGTTCCTGATTATAAACCTGATCAGATAATTAAAAATGAAATTGTCGATTTCCCAACAGATATTTATAAAGATGGAAAATTGGTAGTTTGTGAAGAAATTTTGGATAACCTCTTGAAAAAGTTTTATAACCTGGAATGCGCTGCGTGCAGTGACAAGCCTTCATTTGAATCTTATACTGAAGTGAGTGAATTTTATTTATATATTAAGCACGTGTCCAGTTCTTGAATAATACAGGCAATGCAAAAGTCATTCCTGAAAAACTACTTAATTTAGGCCTTCAACATTATTGTGTAAACGTGTTATATGTTTTATTATTTTTAGTTATTCAAGCATTCCAGAAGAAAGCATAAAAAGCGAGGGGTGTTAATATGCTGCAACAAAAAATTCACAGAGCGCAAATTTATAATTTCCCACATGGTGTATCACCTCCAACCTTCTGCCTTTCAGTAAGCATTCGTTATTGTTTCCTACTTTTATTTGAAATTAAATCCACTTGATGGTCAATTTGTCTTGGAGCCTAGATTATTAGATTTTCAATAACATCAGTGTCAGCTTCTATACAGCCATATTTTACTTTGCGAAATATTGAATATGTCCAGATGCACGCTCTGCAGGAAGGTGATGAATCACCCCGACGCCTTGGCGCACCACGTGAAGACGCATCGCCTGCCGTGCAACCCACACCAGTGCAATCAGTGCACTCAAAGGTAAGACAAGCAGATATATTGCTTATCGGTGTGTATGTAGGGTGCCAAAAAGGAACTTCGCTTCATACATTCATTCAGGCTGCTTCTCAGTTTCGTAATATGTTGAATTTTATATTAAATATTTTTGATAGAAAGTACTTGGTAAAATACCATAATAGTTGTGACTATGCTTGAAGATGCCAACTTAGGATGTTGGTGAAACTAGTTGCATCAACAAAAATACAAAAGTGGAAAATGTTTCACAAATATTAGTTAATAGCATTTTGCATATCTACATATCTTTATAGATAGTATAATGAATAAAACAATTCCTAATCTTACACGTTGCCTGTGTTTATATTCTTTCAGCTCTCTCCACTTTTTAATAAAATCAAATAAATTATTTCTTTGTAAGCTCAATAAAAAATTATGTTTTTTCTCCCGTCACAGCTTCCTCACAGTCTTCCAACTGTCTCACCATCAGTTGACAAAGCACGATCCTGACCATCAGCAAAGAGTATTATGTCCCGTGTGCCATGTTGGGTTCGTACTATATTATTTACTAATCGTACAAATGCACACTTATTAAAATACATTATGTAAATAAAAAAGTTCAATATTGTCTTAAATCTGGCTCATAACTTTAATAGCTCTAATCTTCAAATTCGATTTGGCAAAAATAATTAATTTACTAATAGGATATATTTTATTTTTTGCTCATTCTTGACCAGAGACTCCATTTATTGTTATCGGTGCTGTCAAGCATACTAATTCCCTATTTGTGGCCTGTTCAGGTTCAGCTCGAAGGAGGAACTCAAGGAACACACGTTGGTGCAGCACAAGGATGCTATGTTTTTGTGTCCGTTCTGCGGCCGAAACTTCCTCAGGAAGTCCGACCTCACCACGCACCTGCAGCTGCACACCTACAGCGGCACCAACACCGAGGAGTGTCCCGTCTGCGGGCTGAAGCAAGTCACCCTTTCTATATCATTATTTCTTCATATCCCCAGCATTATACAAAGGTTTTTATTTAATAAATGAAATATACAAATTTGTAACAATAATATGTTAGTGAATCAATAGGCATGACGACAGTATCAAAGAATCAAAGAAATAATTATTTTAAGGGAAAATACATATTAAAAGGATTTAAAAAACTGATTTAGTTTTATTTAAAAATCTAAGATTAATAAGATTTTCAACAAATTAAAAGGTTAAAATACTGCAATCGGCCATTTTGACTGAAACACCAATCACAGCGCATGACGTCATACTGACGTCAACAACTCTATGGTATTCAAATTGGTCTATGGTCTTCAATGCAAACACAATGGCACGCCGGTTGACAATATAGTTAATGACGTCAGAGCGTCTAAAAAATGCTGCGATGACGTCACGCCTCGCGATGTCGCGTTTTCGCGCACTTTTGAAAAAATATTATAAAAATGGCTTTAAACATCGTTAAACTCTAGTTTTTTACCGAAATAAAGTTTTTTTCGTAAATAGTAAATGGGTACCCCCATTATGGAAGAGGATTTGAAAATCTTTCGTCATGCCTATTCCGCACCTCTAGTTTGTTCATGAAAACAAATATAATACATACTCGATTCACACATCCTCGGAATGTGTTATCCTCGGAGGAATCCTCATATATATTTTAACCAACACCTCTCAGCTATCGCAGACTTCAAAATATTACAAAAAAATATTTTAACTCTTTAGGTATAAGAATAGCCGCACCCTGCGAGCGCACATGAAGCGGCACACGGGAGCGCGCGTGCAGTGTGAGTTCTGCGAGTACAGCACCGTCTACAAGAAGCACCTGCTGGTGCATTTTAAATCTCGCCACTGCAACGAGAAGCCCTTCGTGTGTTCAGTTTGCAATAAAGCTTTTAAATTGAAACGAACACTGCAGGTAAGTTTTCTTATATTTAGTTGATTCGGTTTGATGCTCCAATGTCTTGGTCCCGTGCTGGTGCCACCTTCAGAGGTTTTCAATCAACACCCAAAAGAGACTTAAGATTTTTTTCTCTGCTTGCAGACTCATGCCGTGCAGCACACCGGAGAACATAAATATCTGTGCAAATTCTGTTCGCGAACTTTTGCCCAGTCCAGCAACCTCATCATTCACCGCAGGCGGATGCATCCCGAGGAGCACAAGCAAGCTCTCAAAGCCAAAGCCCCCCCGTTTGTAAGTACAAACTGCATTAAAACATAATCACTTTATAATGTTTTGTAATAGTTGTTATAAGAAACCATTAAAGAGAAATTTTCGAGGTTAAATATAACTCTTGCCTTTCTCACTTTCCAAATCTTCATCTCGGTTTTCAAATGTAGCTTATTTTTGTAATTCTACATAACTTCTATACAGAGCCAAGCAATTTCGTAACTCTCGATTAGCTCGAGAGAAACGGGGAAAAAAGGAGGTTCCTCGTTGATTTCAACTATAGAAAAGTTCATTATATCTATTTTTTTAAAAGTTAGTAGTCTCGTTGAGTACCGCCTTTTAGAACTTACGAATTACTTTTATGTATCAGCAAGTTTTAAATGGGACTAATTTTATATGAGCAATTCAGTTTGTATATAAAGTAGTGATAAGACTGGCCGAGGATAGAGATATGTTCAATGAGACGGTCACCGATCTCCTCTGAGGAGAGGCACTCGAAGAAGCAGCATTTATTTGTAAATATTGTCACTATGTGCTTAATCAGTATATGAACGATTAACTTTTATTTTCTTTGATGTTCTTGCTGAAAATCATTATTGTTACAATTTAAATTTTAATTCAATATTCAATAATAATTATAATAAAATAAAACCAAATGGTTTTGGAGACTAAGTTACTAGACTAGACTACTACTACAAAACTGAAATCAGTTTTGAAGATGCCATGTTCGGCGAAAGAGCTCTCGCTACAAGTGAAATTAACGTAGTCTCCAAAACCACTTGGTTTTATTTTATTATAATAAAATGGAGTATTACAAAATAAATACCAGTTCCATTAATTCAATAATAATGATGAAGATTGTCATTAGTTCTTGAATGAGTCAAGTATAGAAGACGTATCCGCATATTAATATAAATAAATAAATTATTTAGATGTTTTTTTTTTATATTAAATAAAATTCAAGTGTTACGCTTTGTTGTGTATTGATTTAAATTAAAAGTTGTCTCTCAGTAAACTCAGCGGTGATAAAAACATTTCTGTTTTAGTTGCATACAAGATAAGTCTAGAGCAGATAGGTGAGGCGGAGAAGACGTAGACGCAGAGGCTGTTTGAGATTTATGGTGGTATCGTAATTAGAAAAAAACTAGGTTATAAATATTATTATGTAATAAATTAACTATCAAATACAATAATTTAACTACAGAAGCATTTAATTACATATTTCACTGAACAGAAGTCACAGAAAGGCTTATGGTTTCTAAGCCTAGCTGCTCCTTGGCCTTTATCAAATTCTTGTATTCTTCGGGGTGCATTCGTTTTCTATGTGAGTAAAAGTTTCCAGAGTTGGCGAACGTTCTCGGACAGAAAGTGCAGGTGTACTTGTGCTCTCCGGAATGCTGCACCATGTGATTCTAAAAATAAAATTGCAAATTTAAGTAAAATATTATCACTTAATAATATCATAAAGTATCTGGTAGTTATGTTCATGATGATTTTGGTTCTTGGATGTTTTCTGTCATCCGATCCCAGCACAGGGAACGAAACTTCAGAAGACGTATGATTCTCGGGACTATATAAGAGTCGTCAACAGAGATGCCAGCCAAGCGTGTCAGCAAAACTAGTCAATAAATAATTGATAGTTCACGTGTTAAGTAAACCAAGTTATAAGCGGACCTTACCCTGAGCAGGAAGTTCATCTTGAAGGTTTTGGGGCAATGAGGGCAGGTGTAGGGTTTGTGGTCGCAGTGCTTGACGCGCACATGCAGACGGAGGCGGGAGCGGATGGGCGTGGAGAAGTCACACTGCCCGCACTGGAAGCGCTCCGCCGCGTGTCCCTTCATGTGGATGTACAGAGTCTGTTTGTTCTTGCAACTGTAACAATACTACTTATGACTTAACTGTTGAAATTTTTTTGAATATATTTTTATATTGGGTTCAGAAACTTGTTTGAACTGAATATTATAATTATAATATATATATTACTAAATCGGCAAAAGTTTTCAAAATTTTGTAAGTGTCATACACAAATCCACATTCCTTGCATGGCACGCGGTATTGTCCGTGTGGATCGTGCACGTACATGTGCGCATCCAAACACGTCTTGGTCTTGAAGTCCTTACCGCACACGGGGCACAGAAATGTCAGACCCGAGTGAACGTTTCTGTTGTGCGTCTCGTACGACCGCAATATTGTAAACCTGCAATAAGAAATTGTTTACAATTAATGTATTGGAAAGACCCACTGCTTTGTATTTAATCTGTCTATTATATTTATGGTGAAAATAAACTCTTGTCTGGTTGTCAATCGGCAACAATGAGGCGGCTAGGGAACATGTGTTTTGAGTTATTTATTCGAGCCTTCATTCCTGGAAGTTGAGAACGAGGCAACCCTCTATATGGGCTTGAATTATAAACAAACATCTATCCGTGGAAGCTGATTTTTGCTTGGTTTTAGCGTATTCGAATAAATATGAACAAAATAGTATTTAAAGAAACTACAGGTAAATGTAAATAATTAAAATAATCCCATACGTTTTGTTGCATTCCTTGCATTCATATTTGACTCTACTTTCAATGGGAGTGTGAATTTCTTGGTGTCTTTTGAGGGCAGATGGAATGATGAATCTGAAAGAATTAATGTACTTAGTAGGTATTTTCGTAGGTTTTTGTCAGAGTTGATTTAATTTCTTGAGTGTTAAGCTGCTTCAAGTTTTTGGTACTCCGACGTTTCAGCCCCCGTTCGAAAATCCCTGAAGATGGTCCCAGCACGGGACACTCAACACACAAGAAACTAAATCAACTAATGTGCTTAGCTATCAAGTATTATATAAATTTATAATTATGAATATTGTGTATAGTAAATATAACCGTGGGTTTGTTGTTAACCAATATTGTTAAAAAAAAAGTTATAAAAGTTTACCTTCGTTCACATTGATCACATTTGTATGGTCTCTCCGAGATGGGAATGTGTCTCTTCATATGAGCTACAAGATTATCCTTAGTTTGAAATTTCTTTTTACACGTTGAGCATCTAAAAGATCCGTTTTATTTTAAATATGATTTTATTAACAGAAATAAAATTTAGTAGAATATATTACTTTTGTGTAAATTGTAACAATAATATGATATCGAAGAAGGTACTCACTGGAATGGCGTTGTCTGCAAATGACCTTTCATATGATAATAGAGAAGCTTGCGACTGGTAAGTCGCGTGCCACAGCAGGTCACGTAGCCTTCTGTGTTATGTTTCTTCTTGTAATGGTCAAAGAGCTAAAATAATCACTTATTAGTCTATAGAAAAATTATTTTCCACTATTTTAAATAAATATAATGATAATACTACAACTTTTCTACATTTTGCGATGGCGTCGGTTTAAGTTTAAATAATTACAATCAACCGCTAAAAATCCAGTGAATACTTCAACGTGCATTATATTAATATTTTTTATTAATCTTATAAAAATAGATAAAACTAAATACTTCAGTTCTTGAGTGTTATGCTGGGATTTTGCAAGTTTAATGATCCAGGAAATAAAGATGTTACCTGTACCGAGAGCGAAACGTTGACGAGCAAATACAAACAGCCAAGAGCCGAGTACTTATATAAACAAGTCGCAAAAACCTACATACATTTTATAAAATTATAAGTATAATCTCATACCTTCTGGCAGGTTGTGAATGTTGGTTTGCGTTCACAGACGTCGCACTGCATGTTATAAAAATTTTTGAGTAGTGTGTTAAATATCCTCCGAGACACGGTTAATTTTCCATCCTTGAAAATTTCTGTTGGAATTTCTTTCTGGTCTCCCACAAGACTTTCACTAGCATGCATTAATTTTTCATCAAGGTCAGAAAAATTCAAATCGTCTTCATAAAAATTATCATCTTTACTATCATCGATCAGCCTGCGTGGGTTTTTACGCTTCTTTAGCTTTTTCAGGGATTTTCTTGGCACAGCCTCGTTTTCATCATCCGTGATTGACGCCAAGTCGGTTGAAATTTCTTCCTTTACTATGGTGTTTTCATTTGATATATCTTTTCGTAGTGAATATTCTGTATTTTGAACCATTTGTAGGATATCTAACGGGTCGAAGGTATACGATTCTTGCTTGATAACTAAATCTTCTTCATTATTTATCACTGAAGATTGAAATTGGATCTAAAAAATATATTAAATTAATTTATTTAAGTCACAAGAACCGCAGACTGCAAGAAAGAAGCAGATTAAAGTCTAATAAATATTGTTTGATTATTGTTATGAGCATCGCTGCTCGATAAAACACGCTTTTAAAGGTTTTATTCCTATACCAAAATAATATAAGCATAATTTCATTTATGCTTTAAGGCAATAAATTAATGTAACAATGCAGTACGGTTTATATTTTAGGCATATATAAATAAAAAGTTGTATACATACATAGAGATTTTTTTGTACTTGTTCTACTTTAAGATAATAATTGTAAAATATCTTTACAAGCTCCAAGCATATGTGGCATATCACTGATGGTAGTTTGTCCGTTGGTTGAATCTGAAATTAAAATAAAATAAGTCATATATTATTTCCAGTTCCATGCTATATGATAATTACCAAGTATGATAATTATTTGCAGTTGTTGGTTTTCCTTAATATAATGGACTTCTGGTAGTTGTCTGTCTTCTGTTACTCACGTGGATGAAGTCAGTATCTCCCAAATATAAATACTCATAATAAAGGGATACTATCTGCTGTTGCGAATCGGTCACAAGTTGTCACGACGAGCGTAGAGGGTTTCAGTAAAATGAGAAATCGTATTCAATAATAATGAAAAGCAAATAATTGACCGTGTAATGGGGAAGGGCGATATAATTTGAATGAAGGTCTAAATTTTTTTTTAAAATTATTTTTTTTAATTTATTAGTGACCAAAGCAATTGTTTATACATCGTTTACCAACAGTTCAAGAAAAAAAAAAATTAGTTCTTAATTCAAAAATCTAAATAAAAAAATTAAGGTAAACAAAGTAAATATATTGATCAATGTCATGTAAAAGAATTGGCGTTGATATTAATAAAAGTATTATTAATTTAAAATAAAATACTGGCTATTCAATTATTACGTACCCAAACATTGAATAGCCGATTTATAGCTTCGGAAATACTCCATCCGTCCTCTTTTACAGCATACACGTCCACTTGAATCGGCGCACAACCACAGCAGAGCCGACACGGAGATGGCGAAGATAAAGACATTTTGACTCTGTTTCATCAAATCCTTGTTATTTTCAATCAACACAAAACATAAACAATCATTGAAATGTCAAAATTACCAGAAATCCTGCCTAAGTTGTCAGATGAAGACATAGACAATAATTATCCAAAACTTGGCCATGTATTCATCCTATTCGCAATTGTCTATGGTGTAATATACGTATTTCTAAAGTTGTACGTCGTTCGTATCGATGCTAGGAACGAATAAATTAAATCAATAACACACTGAAAGGTATTATTTGTTTATTTTTTTTTCTTTTAAAATAACTTTACCGGTTTGATAACGCATTATTTTTGGGAGAAATTCTAAAATACTGTTGTAAATTTTGCGCTCAAAAATCTGACCAATAAGTCCAAAACAAGTAGAGATTATTTTATTACCATGCTTGCAACAAATTACTGTCTTACTAAAAATTTAGCATTTTTTGTAGTGTGAGCTTCGGAATGCTGTAGTCTGATAATTCAGAAATATTTTCATAGGGATTTACTATGAAGATTTTATTTTTTGTAGTAATGTAATACGCAATAATACTTTTAATTATAAAAGTATTGTAGAAAATCTTTTTTTATTTTACTAAAAAAAATACAATGTAGTAGCCATATTTAACAGTATGACAAATAAATGCTATTGTTATTTTTAAAAGGTTTAAGAACTCGAGGAATAATGTTTCATGTTTATTGCAATGTGTGAAAGAGAGTTATGATTTACCAAAACGAAGCAGAAAAATAATATATAAAGATATTATAGAATTCCAAATATAATATGTAATATGGAAAATGAAGAAACCGAACAAGTTTTCAGCCTAAAATAAAATCAATTGAATAAAAAAAATTTCTTCTTTGAATTTTCTTTGATTTCTTCTTCTTGTTTAAAACTCGTCATTCTGATCAAAAGGTAGCGTCTGGGACAAGACACAGGCATTTTCCTGAGCACCTCTTTTATAAATATAATAGAAATTCAAACATCATGTTGAAATATGAAAAACGGATAAAAAAAAGCATAATTTATTCTTTAATTTTTTTAACAATTTTAGGATGTTCCATAAAAGTAACATCATAAATTTAATGAGGAATAAAAAAAAACCCTTGTCAGGTATTTATTCACATTTTAATTATCGCGTAACTGGCAGGATCGATTGATGAGATTCACGTTTTCTCTGGCGTTTTTGGTATAATTTTTGGTTTCTTCCGCAACTGGAAAGTACAAAAATTATTTGATAAGTATTATCAAACTACTAACATATACATTTGTGTAAATAATCAACTGTTAGATTAATGATATTCAAGTTTGAAGTATGATTTTAAAGAGCGAAATGTGTCAATACTAATAATGCTGAGTGTCTAAACTGAAACAGTTGCGGATCTAATCGCACCAGTTCGAGATTAGTCAGGATAGGTGATTTCTGGGAGATTAATTAAGATTGATCAAAATTTAAAATAATTACACTTACAATATCCAATTGTTTTGCTATCACAATATCTTTGTGCTGTTCGGGATGCATCCGTTTACGATGCGAGTAACAGTTGCCGGCGCTCACAAACATTCTGGAGCAGAAGGTGCAAGTGTATTTGCGCTCGCCAGTATGCTGCGCCATGTGAGTCTAGATAAACACAATTGAATCTATCAGCAACGTTGAGTAATATTAAATATCTTAAGCATGCTCTTCGATTATATTATAATTATAATACATTTTGTAGATAATATACCTTAAGATTTATGCTCATCTTGAAGCCCTTGCCGCAGACCTCGCAGACAAAAGGTTTATCATCCGAGTGCTTTATTTTCATGTGCAGCCGCAGGTTGCTGCTGAGATAGGTATTGTAGTCGCACAATGTACAGTGAATGCGTTTTGCCGAGTGCTTCTTTTTGTGTACAGAGAGTGTATATCGAGATTTACAGCTAAAAGGAAAAAAATAATTTCAATTCAATAAATTTCCGACTGGCGACTAGATTAGAGGAAAGTAGTAGTTCGCTGTCCCATACAGTGCATTTGGGTTAAAGCAGAAATCAATTTACTTACATAAAGCCACAATCCTCGCATTGTATGCGATGCTTCCCGTCAGGGTCGTGCGTGTACATATGCGAGTCGAGGTTGCATTTGGTTTTGAAATTATTGCCGCACACGGGGCACAGGTGTCTCTCTGTTGTGTGCACTTGCTTCACGTGGTTTAGGTAGTAGCGTTCCACGTTGAATCTTCAAATAAAATGTCAGACTATATATTAAATTATAATAAAATATGAGCTGTGGATAGAAAAAAAACATATAAAAGACTTACGATTTGTCGCATTCCTTGCAGTTGAAAATTTCTCTCAATTCAATAGGAAGATGGATTACTTTGTGCGTTTTCAACGCAGCCATACTGATAAACCTGAAAAAAAAATACCACAAATAAAAAAATATACAATGTGCTATTGTAAAAAAAATTAAACCAATAACACATAGAAGTAATTTAAAAAATATATATTACACGCAGACAATACATACGCTTTTGTACATTCATCACACTTGTGATCTTTTTCAGAATCGGGTAAATGTCTCTTCATGTGAAGAAACATTGATGTTGGTGATCTAAATACCCGCTTGCAGAGTTGACACCTTAAACAATGAAAATATACATAAACTAAATACAACATTAAACTACAAAAATATACATAAACACAACATGATAAAAAATATTTCTACTGACTTAAATGCATCTGGCTGAACGTGTGAGACCATATGAGATATCAATTGTTTACGAGTCTTCAATTGAGATCCGCAGCATGTGATATAACCCCGTGTCTTGTGTCTTCTCTCAAAATGCTCAAAAAACTGAAATCAATATACTCCTCATTATTATATCTCAGATATTAAATAATTTTTAAATATTTTACATTAAATCGTTGCAGATTCTTTAATCTGTAATTTAGTATTTTAAAACATGTAGGTCTTAAAATAATTTTTATATAGTTATACATACTCTGTTGCAAGTTGAAAATTTAGGTTTGGTGGCGCAAGTGTCACATTGAATATTGTAAAATTTCTTTAAAAGGTTATCGAGATCTCCTCCGGTGATTGTCAGTCTTCCATCTTTGTATATAGTGTCTGGAAAAGTAACAGAAGACTTCTTGGCATCAACAGGTGCATCGTCTTCACTTGCGGTATCTACAATTTCTTGCCCATCAATGAGCAAGGTCTGTCCGTTACCGACATCTGAATCTTCAGGTAACTCTTCTTCATTGCAAGAATGAGTGAGAAAACTTTTGTTTTCTTGTGCGATTTCTATTTTTAATAAATTGGCTACTGGTAGATCACAGTTTTCTTCTTCTTTGATGCGTAGTCCAGGGTCTAGTGGATTTTCATGACTGTCAATTGTATATATGTGTTCACTGTACACAGGTTCTGTTTTAATGAAAACATTTTCACTATCTTTTACTGGCTTTTTTCGATTTAGAGATCTTGTTCTGTGTGCCTTGAAATTTAATTTATTCTAAAACCAATCAATTCCACAATTTGTTATAATTGGAAGCTAGTATATTTTCAATAGCGTGAGATATTTATACATCACAATAAAAAGTAAACATCAATTATGCTTGACAAATCAAAAAACCACTCAAAAGTTGACGGCCTTAGAATTGAAAATATGAATGAGTACTATTGGAAGCAAGTATGTTAAGTTTTTTTTTTCCAACTGGATGTATTTAAATTAAAAGACAACAAACCATCAATGGTTCCGTCAGTTTCTTATTGTTTTCATCATTTGTTGAAATTTTTCTTAGAAAAGTTTGCTGAACTTCTTTGACTTTTATATAAAAATCATAATAGCCTTTAACATACTTTATGCATGGACTGCAAATGACAGTTGGAAGCTTATTCTCCGATAGAATCTGTAACAAAGAAAGGTTTACTTTCAATTATAATTGTCTTTTTATCAAATAGTATTTTGAGATAATGTGTATGTATTATTGTGGCCATTTATTGATTGTAAGATACCTGAAAACCGAACAATCGATGTATCATCAGAGGAATATCCCAGTCTTCAACCCTTACATGACAAATGTCTACCTGTGCTGTATTGGAGTCATAGCACAGGCGACATGGCAACTTAAAATCAGTTGACATTTTAAATAGATTATGTGATTATACAGAACTTATATCTCAGTATTGTATTGTAGAACCGACATATTAATATAAATAATCGCAAAGCTAAGCTTTGGTTTGACACTTTGACAGTTAAATAACACCAATAATACTAATACCATAAACAAAGTAGCTGCAACTTCTCTATGGAAAAAATGGTCTCCGACCATAGACCATAAATTTTATTAATTCGCCAACCCTTTAGGAATGAAACAATGTTATGATAAAACTCACTATATTTATAATGAATTTCTCATTTCTTTAAACGTTTCTTATTATCAGATGGATTAGAAAAAATATCTTTTAACGGTGAGAATTTTTTTAAAAATATACATAAAATGTACACTAAAATAAAATATTTTTATTTTAGTGTACATTTTATTTTGAATGGTTAAATTAATTACCAATAAATTATTTTGGCTTTTATTAGTTATTGAAATGGGATTCTGAAATTGTAAACAAGATATTTGATATATTTTAGATGTGGTTTCCAGAGACAAAATGTGTGCTTTTCATGCCTGTCAGTACCTGTCAAAGTGTCAGAAGTAGTGTTTACTTTTTATCACCAAATAAAGTATATTGTCTCGGAGGTAAGCATAACTTTAAACTGCAATTAATTTTATTAAATAATTTTTATTTTACATAGAAAATATGCCAATGAACATTCCAACTGTTTAAAATAATTTTATTGTGACTTTTTCAGCTTGACGTAAAACTTCAGAATATATCATAAAATCATTCAATTATGGATAATAATAGTAAAGATTCAAGCTCTGAAACCAATAGTAATGAATCAGAAGAAGCTTATATAGCTATGCTAACTTCGAAATATCTTAAAATTAAACAAAATATAAAACACCTAAAAGACCAGCAACACCATAACAGTTTACTTTTACGCGGATACCCCTCAATAAAACAGAATTTCAAGATTTTACAAGCTTCCAAAGAACCTGTCAATTTTATATTAGAAAATTCACGTTTAATGGATATGGAAAATGTTGAAATTCCACGCAGTACCAAAAATATTATAAAACCAACTACTCAAAAAAATACTGTGCATGGCTTTGTACCTCTGAAAGATTTTCAATCTTTAGAAAAAGTGGACAATGTCGAAAAAGCAACATATTTCGAAACTTCCGAATCACAGTGGGGTTCCGATACACAGCTAATGGTTCTAGCTGACAATGCTGATGCTATTGTGAATATGATGAACTCAGAGACGCAGAATTGCTATCACTCTAATGACTCATGTCTCCAATCTGTATTAACAGCAGATAGTAATGCAAATATAAATGTGAACAGGTTGAATAATGCACCTTGCGAAAATGACAGCAGTGATAAATTTTTATGCAGTAAACCAATTTTCAAAATTCCGAATCCCAAAATAAACAAACCTGTTAAGTTTATAGACAGCCTGTCCTCTGAAACATACACGAATTGCCCAAAAGATAAACAAGGTTCTAATAATCTTAGTCAGTATGATCCGATTAGACAGACTTACTGTGATGAAATTTTAATTGAAAATATCAGTGATCACACTGAAATTATTTCAAAAGAAATTGTCAATAGTATTACTGGCAATATACCTGATAATACGATAAATTTAATTACAGACTTCAAAAATGATTGTTCTAACTGCGGGACCGATGTCCACATAGAAAATATAAAGCTAAAAGGGGACACAGAAATAAATATCTTGTTGACTAATAATTTAACCAATAATGATGAATGTTTTTCTATTATACCTACTTGTATAAACAGCCGTGTTGATTTGAAAACAGGTAGCAATGAAACTCTTAATATATCTGATGCTGTGGATAACAACAAGTTTTTATTAAATCATACTAATGATAATTTTGATGATGCCAATACAGTACTTGCAGAAAATGATAAGTATTTACATAAAATAGGAACAAATAATAATGATACGGCTGAGACTATTAAAAACATTTCAGAAAGTCATGGCAGTGATAACCCAATTGCAGAGACTGTAAGTCTTAAAGATTGGGAGGAATTTCATGCTTCTGTCGTAATTGATAGTGAAATTGATCTTATGGATAATCAGACTGAAAACGGAAACAATACCGATAGTACTTGCAATGATGAAACTCAATCTTTAAGCCCCATCCTCGGGTCACAAATCAAAAATAAACTCAATAAAAAATATGATAAGATAAACAATGCCAAAAAAATATGTGGTCATGACAATGTGGAAGATTTCAAGAGATTTCAACTTGGAAATGTGACGGATACAAAAATATTTTTGGGTAATCATAAATCTGCTGATGCTAACGAGATCTGCTCTGAAAATGATTTTTCCAACAGCCCCATTCTAAAGTCTCAACGCTGTAGTAATGAAAAGTATGTAAAACAGGATCCGCGCGGGGAAGGAGATTTTATATTGAAGCATAAGATAGCTGGCAATGCGCCCAGAAAATTGAATTTCAATATTGAAGGCGGGGATGTCCTTGCATTTGAACAGCAGCGTAAAGTTAAAAAATTAGTTGACTCAAATGTTTCCAAATGTAAAATGAAAGAGGAGCATTTTGAAAAAAAATCAAGCAAACGAAAGCTACACGAAAAAAAATATACTCCAGATAAAATACTCAAAAAACTTAAGACAATCATTCCTTCTGATATAAATTTTAATCATCCGACTGCACAGTCTGTGTCAATAAATGAAGACTCACATAAAAGCGAAATGGAGGTTTCCTTCACAATAGAAGATTTTCTAACACCCGAAAATATAAGCGGAAGTAAATTGCAGTCTTATAACAAACAATCAAGCCTTAATACGGAAAATTGTTGTTCAATTTCAAATGGCAATTTTAATGCAAAGCATACCAGTTTCAATGAAGAAGGCCTAACATTTAAAAATCAAGTAAAACCAAAATACGTGAAAACACCGGAAGAAATAATTACACAAGAAAATGTTACAATTGAGGGTATGAAACCAGATTTTGTTGCTCCTAGTCCTGAAAGGTTAGCCCATCTATGTAAAACAAAAATCAATGACTGTCAATCGGTGCCTCTAAAAGTGAATAAAAATATGGAAGTAGTGAAAACGGAGTCAGGAGAAATAGTCACTTATACTGAAATAACAGCTGAGAGCAAGAAACTTGACGTTTCTGAGAATGCATTAGATAAAGTAAAAAATATCTCGGAGTGTCTCATTACTGAACCGCCAATTGATGGGGACATTGCAACTACGTGGAAATGTAATGAATTATATTGTAATGACAAAGTTAATAATAACTATGGAAGATTAAATAATAATCAAACTATTAACCATGAAATCGTTTCAACATCACCGAAGCCATGTTCAAGTAGCGGGTTTGGTGGTTTCACAACAGCTAACAATAAGCATATTGCAGTTTCTGAGGACGCTTTAGACAAAGTCAAGAATATATTTGGAGATCTCGATGATGATCAACCGATTAACCAAAAAAATATTTCAGTGAAACCAAAACCGTATTCAAGTAGTGGGTTCGGTGGTTTCACAACAGCTAACAATAAGCAAATTGCAGTTTCTAAAGACGCTCTCGACAAAGTCAAGAATATATTTGGAGATCTCGATGATAATCAACTAATTAAAAAGGAAAACACTTCAATATCACCTAAGCCACCAACCAGTGGGTTCGGTGGTTTTACAACAGCTAACAATAAGAATATAGCAGTTTCTAAAGAGTCTCTTGACAAAGTCAAGAATATATTTGGAGATCTCGATGACGATCATCCAATTAACCAAAAAAACATTCCAATAAATCCAAAACCGTATTCAAGTAGTGGGTTCGGTGGTTTCACAACAGCTAACAACAAGCAAATTGCAGTTTCTAAAGACGCTCTCGACAAAGTCAAGAATATATTTGGAGGTCTAGATGATGACCAACCAATTGACCGTGGAAGCATTTCAATGCCACCAAGTAGCGGGTTTGGTGGTTTCACAACAGCTAACAATAAGAATATAGCAGTTTCTAAAGACGCTCTCGACAAAGTCAAGGATATATTTGGAGGTCTTGATGACGATCAAACTAAGCCGCCTTTGAGTAGTGGGTTCGGTGGTTTCACAACAGCTAACAATAAGAATATAGCAGTATCTAAAGACGCTCTCGACAAAGTCAAGAATATCTTTGGAGATCTTGATGACGATCAACCTAAGCCGCCTTTGAGTAGTGGGTTCGGTGGTTTCACAACACCTAACAATAAGAATATAGCAGTATCTAAAGACGCTCTCGACAAAGTCAAGAATATATTTGGAGGTCTTGATGAGGATCAACCTAAGCCACCTTTGAGTAGTGGGTTCGGTGGTTTCACAACAGCTAACAATAAGAATATAGCAGTATCTAAAGACGCTCTCGACAAAGTCAAGAATATCTTTGGAGACCTTGATGACGATCAACCTAAGCCGCCTTTGAGTAGTGGGTTTGGTGGTTTCACAACAGCTAACAATAAGAATATAGCAGTATCTAAAGACGCTCTCGACAAAGTCAAGAATATCTTTGGAGACCTTGATGACGATCAACCTAAGCCGCCTTTGAGTAGTGGGTTCGGTGGTTTCACAACAGCTAACAATAAGAATATAGCAGTATCTAAAGACGCTCTCGACAAAGTCAAGAATATATTTGGAGGTCTTGATGAGGATCAACCTAAGCCACCTTTGAGTAGTGGGTTCGGTGGTTTCACAACAGCTAACAATAAGAATATAGCAGTATCTAAAGACGCTCTCGACAAAGTCAAGAATATCTTTGGAGACCTTGATGACGATCAACCTAAGCCGCCTTTGAGTAGTGGGTTTGGTGGTTTCACAACAGCTAACAATAAGAATATAGCAGTATCTAAAGACGCTCTCGACAAAGTCAAGAATATCTTTGGAGACCTTGATGACGATCAACCTAAGCCGCCTTTGAGTAGTGGGTTCGGTGGTTTCACAACAGCTAACAATAAGAATATAGCAGTATCTAAAGACGCTCTCGACAAAGTCAAGAATATATTTGGAGGTCTTGATGAGGATCAACCTAAGCCACCTTTGAGTAGTGGGTTCGGTGGTTTCACAACAGCTAACAATAAGAATATAGCAGTATCTAAAGACGCTCTCGACAAAGTCAAGAATATCTTTGGAGACCTTGATGACGATCAACCTAAGCCGCCTTTGAGTAGTGGGTTTGGTGGTTTCACAACAGCTAACAATAAGAATATAGCAGTATCTAAAGACGCTCTCGACAAAGTCAAGAATATCTTTGGAGACCTTGATGACGATCAACCTAAGCCGCCTTTGAGTAGTGGGTTCGGTGGTTTCACAACAGCTAACAATAAGAATATAGCAGTTACTAAAGATGCTCTCGACAAAGTCAAGAATATCTTTGGAGATCTTGATGACGATCAACCTAAGCCACCATTGAGTAGTAGGTTCGGTGGTTTCACAACAGCTAACAATAAGAATATAGCAGTTACTAAAGACGCTCTCGACAAAGTCAAGAATATCTTTGGAGACCTTGATGACGATCAGCCTAAGCCGCCTTTGAGTAGTGGGTTCGGTGGTTTCACAACAGCTAACAATAAGAATATAGCAGTATCTAAAGATGCTCTCGACAAAGTCAAGAATATCTTTGGAGATCTTGATGATGATCAACCAGTAAAAAATCCAAGTATTTCAACATCACCCAAACCCATTCTGAACAAAGGCCTTAAGGGGTTCACTACAGCGAGCAACAAACATGTCCATATTTCTAAGGAATCATTAGAGAATGTTAAGGGTATATTTGATGAATTTGATATTAGCTTCTGTAATGACAAGGAAAAGGACTTTTCAGTTGTTCCAACAGCAAATATACCGCCCGATAACGATATGAATCAAACGTTAGGTAAAAGTATAACGGACACAAATTTAAATTCAGCTACATACCAAGAAATAAATAAAAATGCTATTGTGAGTAAAGACATTGTGAATAATGCATCTAAGATATCTTCTTTTCAAACTATTTCTGGAAAATCGTTCATTAGTAATGACTTTCATGATGGTTTCACTCAAGAAATATCTGAAAGCGCTTTGGCGATCTTAGATGATGAAAGTTTTGAATGCGACAACACGCCTTGCAGTCCCATATTGAAGTTCAAATCAAAACGTAAGAAAAGTTTTAAAGTGCCGTACAAAGTAACCGGAGATTCGAAAGAAATAAAAATAGTTAGTAATCCAAAAATATGCAAGCACGAAGAGGAATTTATCAAAATAAAATTAACCGAAGTAGATGCAACGAGAGACATTGATTTGGGCAATTTGTTTTGTGACAAGAGGAACGGAAAGAAGATGTTACTCTCGGATGTGCAAAAAATGAACCATAGTTGTACAACGGTGGATGAAGTCTCCGACGACATCTTGAAAATAAGCCCAGAGAACTTTGAAAAGTATACTTTTAGAAAAAGTCGCATTGATTTTAATTTCACTAATCGTGTTTCAGAAATTTGCATAAATGATTTAGTCGATGTATTTTATAACCACAAAGATGTGGATAAAATGTTGATCCCCGAAGGATGGATCCTCAATCATCTGAAGTGGATTATATGGAAGTTGGCTTCTTATGAGAGGAGGTTTCAAAATGTCTTCCGTGAGGTTCTCACCGTATCGCAAGTTCTGAAGCAATTGAAGTATCGATATGACAGGGAATTATTCAAAGCGGAGCGACCCTGCTTGCGGAGAGTGCTCGAAAAGGACGATGTCGCTAGCCGACAGATGGTGCTCTGCGTCGCTAGAGTCGTGCAGCTGTCGAAGGACGAACACGCCAGGTTGGTGTCTCCATTTACACGCAAACTATTAGTGATTGATGAATATTTAATTCTAAATGTAGATTAATAATTATTGAGTATTACTGTGTGAATAATAAAGCGACTGTCAGCCGTGTCCGGTGGAGTTGGAATTGACGGACGGCTGGTACAGTGTGCTGGCTACCCCCGACCACATGATCCTGACTGCGGTGCAGAAGGGCCGCGTCGAGCCTGGCACCAAGCTCGCGATCTACGGGGCTCAGCTTATCAACTGCGGCCAGGGAGTTTCCCCTTTAGAGGTATTCATGAACAACAAAGCACTGTAATTATTGTCTTCATATAATTTGCTGTAAAGTAATAAATCTGATGTATGGGTCTTTTAAGTCCGTACAGATGGTCGAGGAATGAAGGATTTAATAAATAACTCAATATAAATGTTCTCTGGCCATCTTTCTGTTGCCAATTGGCAATATAGATATTTTATAAATTTCAACGCAGACAATAATACAATATTATTGGAAGCAGTGGCTCGTCATTCCATACATCTGATTTAAAAATATAATTTTGCTTTATTATAATATATAGCTTGTAATCTATTGTTGGTTCAGGACATCAAGGATGTGCGGCTGTTAATTTACGGGAATTCCACACGTCGTGCAGTATGGAGCAGCAAGCTCGGAATTGTACCTTCCTCCGCACCCCCTCGTCTCAATCCCTTGGCAGTGCGGCCTCGCGCCGGCGTCGTCCCTTTGGTGCGTCTGCTACTCTTACAGATCTACCCGCCGCTCTTCATGGAGAAATTACCCTCTGGAGAAACGGGTAAGTGTCGTAACAGAGTTTTATTGCTATGAAATGATAATAAATAATTATAGCATTCTTAAATATACAATTCCAACTGTTGTAGTGACTCGCAATGAAAAATTGGAACTGCAGTACTGCCAGCGCCTGGAGGGATTGGAGCAAGCGCAGCTGGAGCACTTTTACGACCAGGCTGAGCGTGAGGCTGCTTCTTGGGTGTCAGATAAGGAAGCAGGGAGTGCAGACTCCTTGGCTGCCAGGATGGATGCAGTTTCCGACCCGGGAGACTTCTTAGTGAGTTGAATGTCATTGACAGTATTCAAATACACTAAGGTGTAATTTAATTGATCAGAATTCGCTTATCAAAATGCATTCAATACTTTCACAATTTAGATATTTTTATATATTGTATTTATCACTCTTAGGAATCTCTCTCAGCAAGCGAGCAACAGTCCTTGCAGCTTTTGGTGGAAAGCCGGAGGTATGCCCTACGGCAACGGGTGGAGGAGCGAGTGCTCGAGTTGGTTCGTAAGCAGCGCGTCAGCCGCTCCGTGGCTGTCGTCCGCAAGCTGCGGGCCGCCGTCTTGGACCACCGCAAGTGAGTGCACGCGTAAATATAATTAATATTATTTCCTAGAATGTGTACCATCGGCGTGTTTAGTTGAGATGCATTTTAATTATAATAATTGGTTGTGTTATCAGGATTACAGAGTTGCTGATGGACGGAGGTGCTCCGGCCGTTGCATTTCTGACCATTTGGAAGTCTTCAGCAAGCACCGTCGAACTCCTTCGAGAGGGGATGTGCGTAGATGTGATGAACCTTACGTCTACTGGAACTAGGTAACTATCGAGTAAATGTTTTCTTTTATTCCTTTTAATATATAAAGAGACATTGTACACAAACTGTATTACTAATTTCTTTAATGAACTAATTCAGTATTTTAACGACAGCTTACATTATAATGAATTTTTCAGAAATGATGAAATCCATTTCTCAGCTGGTGGCAAGACAATGTTTACTGAAGTCTCTGAAAAAAAGCTGTCCAAGAATACTACAGAAGTGAATAATCTTTGGCGGAAATATACAAGTATTCAAGAAATGAATAATTCATATTTTTTTCCAAAATTCAACGAAGTCGACACTGTCGGTTTTGTTTTCCACATAGAACCTGCCGAGGTGGAAAATTCCACGGTAAATTCTAATGTACAGATTGTTTATATGGCAGACGATTCTATGAACCTTCTGGCCGTCAACTTCTGGGGAGGATTAGCAAGGTACGGCTATGAAAAGGTGATCAAAGTTGACAATGTTTTCGCCCTGTGCAACTTGCAGCACAGGCCGCGGACATCGAGAAGAAGAATCAGGCACTTGTACGTAACGGAGTTGAGCACGTGCACGCGTTGCCCGAAGAGACGAGACCTAGACGTGGCTCTCAAAGAACTCGAAAGACATATCAAACCCAAAGATGCCAAATTATACACTCGGGCGTGCTTAGATACTCTCAACGATCGTAATAATTCAAAAGCTGTAATTAATAATAGTAATCTTCGGATGGACTGCGATAATAGCCTGAACACCAGCGCATTGGAAAACGCCAAGACATTCGATAGAAGCAAGAGGTCTTGGAATGATGTACTGAAGCACTCAAATTTACAAGACTTGGTTAAAAATGATGACCTCAGTCTGTCAGGCTTGGATTTCGATTCAACTTTTGACGAGTCCACCAACTCCAACCTTCACGCCTCGGAAATTGGACAAAATAAAAGCATTATCAGTCACAATCAACCGTCTATTAATTCATCGACACACGGCCATAAAGCCACGCTGAATGCCGGCCTAAGTAGTCGCATGTCGGACGTAGAAAAGAGAATAAAGAGAATTGAAATGTACGGCGAACCGCCTCCTTTAGCGCCGGTCGTATTGAATATTTCCAAACGTCTAAAAAAGGAGTTTGTTCTTCCAAATTTTAACTCGAGCACTGAAAAGATCGGTTCAGAGAACTTAGAGGATAGTTGCGACAATAAATATTATTCTTCCGTAAAAAATATATGTGATTCTAAATATAGTCCTCCTTTGAGTTTAGATTGAGACCTGTAAAATGTTAAAAACATAAATTAAATGTAAAACTACTTGAACACAGCATTATAAACAGGGTCTATGATTTATATAGATCTGATTTAGTAAATTTCTTATACTTTGTTGTAGTACAGCCTGTAATTAATGTATGTATACTTAATTTTGATATATTAGAAGCCGATCTTTTCACCTCTAAATAATGTTATGGCAAGTGCTAAATATATAAATATATTTATTCTACTAAATTTATCTTATTTGTAGGTATATAGCGTTATAGACTGTATTATAACCTCAAAATATTATACGTTTTTTACAGCTATCAAAACATTGACAATTTCTAAGCACTTGATAATAAAATTCAAGTAGTTTAATTTCAAATGAAAATCACCGATTATAAATACGTTTCATCATTGCGAATTTTACACTTACCAACATTTTATTATGAGGTGAAAAGAAATGCACACAACTATTTAAAACTTATCAAATATTATATGTTAGTACATTGTATTAAAATTGTATAAATATTGTAAATATATAGAAATATACCTAAAATATTCTTTATTATATATTAATTTATTATTCATGTTATCCAAATAAAGCAAATTATTAAGCGTTCTTGTGTTTTAACTCAACTCGCATGCTACATATTTATTATATATATCCCACCTTTAAAACAATTTAGTACCTCCTTAGCAGGATTAAAAGTGGAGGGTATTATCGCATTTAATATTTTACACTTTATTTTAGTTGCCATTTTTTCGTAAAATCATTTCACCGGCCATTATCCACCCTCGGGAAGAATAACATTCCTGGAAATGAATTTTCACCTCCGCCCAGGGCCGGATTGGGCACTGTCGATAAATTATTTTACAAAGCATTCGTTCCCATTCTACAAAAATTACTCTTGCCTGCATGAAAATAAAAATATGAAATACTTATTTATAGAGCGAGTGTTTATCATGTTCATCTATTGTGCACGGTGATTAATGATTTTAGATGAAATTATCCCGAGCCTGCCGGAGAGCAGAGTAAAGACTATTTATTTGAAGGATCTGTACATTTGCCACAGACGATTGTATGCTTTTTGTGGTTTTAATATTATTGTATAACAAGAAATGTAGGCCGTCACAGAATGACGTATTCGATGAACGATGCAATAGTGTTTGGCTGAATACTCGAATAGCTGGGTACTTGAATTTTAAGAAGACGCTGCTCACGTTTTCCTTTCAATTCATTTCTTGACATTTGTGTCACAAACAACGCATCACTTTCCGTCTTTATCACGTTCAATTGTGAAAATCTTTTTGAATTACGTTTGCTGTGCGCAGACGGTGTTATATTTTTAGGAGGCATTTTGAGTTATTAATGATGTGATTAATAATTTCTAACGCAATTTCGATAAAAACATAAAATTGGTACTTGTGTCAAACTGACATAAACTGAAAATTTCTAAGAAGCATCAAAATTTGTTTTTTTTTGTAAAAGTTCTAAATTTGAAATTCTCGCGGCGAAAAACAAAATCCCATAATTCGTACATATTGAAACTAGCTAAAGCATATTTTATAGTTTTATTCAATGAGGTTATGAATGAAAATATTATCGTATCATCTTGAAATTCGGCACATAACTGTGGAGAAACTTACTGAACTTACATGCAAAAAATCAGCGGTGTATATTTTAAGATATTCTATAGAGAACCAAAAAATGAAAAAATGAAACATACCCACAGTGGATATTATATATATTAGATAGTAAAAGATTGCGGGCCTGGCGGGGATGGTGGGTGGTGGTGGTCTCCTCCCCCTGGGGCCTCCCCCTGGGGTCCTCTCCCTGGTCTCCTCTCCCTGGTCTCCTCCCCTCGGGGGGCGCAGGGCCGGCGTGGTCGTGGCAGCTGCCAGTCTTGCCCGCCGGCCGCTAATTCGTTACTTTTTAAGGCCCCCAATTCACTCCTGTACTGTGCGTGAAGCATACAACTTGTTCTCAAAGAATTTAATTTCAATAATATCCTATAAAACTACCCACAATATTAAACATTGGACTCAATTTAAGCAGACTTGGAACCTATAAGACTAAAACTTTATGTGGTCTATATAAAAAAAATATATATATGGGAAAATAAAAATTAGGTGTGTCCGAATTTTTTTACGTCTTTCATAAATCTGCTGCAAGCTGAAAGCTACAATTTTATTCAATATAAAATGTCAAATCTAGATTAATACCTTCTTCTTCTTCTGTTGCCTCTCCCCAGAAAATATTGGTGACATAAATACACATTTATCTTGGGTTACACAATTACATATCCTCACTTCTAATGCCTCTTTTTTTCGATTTTTCCTCGGAAGATCAGCTGTGTATAAAAAAAATATATTTATAAAATAGCAGACCTCACGCTTTTTTTAGTATATTTGCGTATTCCGTGCAAGATCTTCTCATTTGTGGTATTTTAACTTGTAGGGAAGAGCTTAGTCCTATTCACATTTTTCGTAATAATAAATATGACATCCTCCAGCGGATTGTCTAAGGAAAGAGGGGCAATGAATTTGCGCCAGTGAGACTGGCCCAGGATTGGGATATGTTTGAGGAGATGGTATGAAACAGAAGAAGAAGGTATGAAAAAGCATCGATCAGACTCACCAAAGCAATAATGCAAAATATAAAATTAATAATAATAAAAAATATATATTTATATCTGCGTGAAGGGTTTGAGATATTGCGGTGTTGAATTGAAATAGAAAGTGTGAGCGTGTGGTGTGTCCGGGGGATGGGGATGGGGATGGGGATGGGGATGGGGATGGGGATGGGGATGGGGATGGGGATGGGGATGGGATGGGGTTGGGGGATGGGGATGGAGAGGGTGGCTGATGCCTCGGGCAGCACCTCCGATTTCCCGACAATTCCCCTGTCACTTGCAACACTGTGCACACACTCCAGGGGCACGCTCCGCCACCCCAAGGAAGTGCGTGCTGTGTATTTATTTTACACGGAAATAAAACAGGCTTCGATTACTCAATTAACTACCTTTTGATTTACATTTGACCGTACACAACATTATTTGCAATAAATAAACATCTTCATCTCTGCGTATCCTTTTTTTGGGCACGCAGGCAAGTGAACTCGCGACGATGGTAGAAACGAGTGAGGCGTGCTATTTTGGCTGGGTGTTCGAGTAAAGAGGAGGGAGGAAGCTTACGTGGATGCGGAATTTACGCAAGTGGCTGGAAGTTGGAACTAACTGGCCCACGATAGATATCCATATAGTGAAATGGTCACTAATATATGAGGCGAGGGCACTTGAAGAGAAGTCTCACTTATTCGGCTGTACTCTCTAAGATGCCTCCTTCCAATGCCTATTTTATAATATCTTTATGATTACACATATTTAAATCGATATAAAATATATATTTATAACCACAATAACGTACACGCATTGTTAAACGACTATTTTTTATTATAAGTACTTCGCTTTTCAGAAGCTTCTTCAGACGTATAAAAAGAACTCTTGAATGTACACATAAGGTTTTTTTTGTTGATGTAATGCTGTGTTTTTGCTTGGAGCGCTCGACGTTTCTGTGCCGGTACCAGGGCCATACAAACCTCAACCAGAAACGCTGCACACCACCCAAGAACAAAGCCGTTGTAATTTAGTCTCATCGATATAATTTATGATACGTCATATTTTTTATTTATACCCTAAACGTTCGCTCGTAAAATAAATAGCAAAGGGAATCCACGGTTGTTAAATAGACATAAAGCCCGTTTTACACCGTGCACAACGCCCCTCGTTCTACCTAAGCAGCAAAACATATTAAAACACCATTAATTTTAAAATTAAATGAAAGCGGCGACGTATCACCCCACTCGCCAGGACTCCATGCATATCCACGGGATTTTTCCCCACCATAACCGATTTTATCCATCCTAGCGTGCGAATGGTCCTTTGTGTCTATTAAAAAATATAAAAAATATATTTTAATGGTCGCGCGGGACGATTAGGTATAAAAGTCCAAAGTAAAACAAGTCATTTGTTATTTATTGTACCCAATTTGTTGACGTATTGTTAAGTATAAAAATATATATCCATTGTTCGTTTTGCAGACGCGCGGGGCTGTCTTGAGTTGATGATGATGTCAGGGCGATTTGGTGTTGATCTTTTGGGATGACTTCAGGGATAAAAATCCAGTAACTGGATTGCTTCTTCTTGAAGACCTTCTCAAAGGAATCCGGAATTTTCAAAGGACCGGATCCATCTGTGGTTCTTGAAAGGAGAAGCTATGTATTTTTCATTGAACAGCATACTGAGTCTCTAGCATGTATTAATTATTAAGCATCTTCATGTGAATAGTTTGAAAGTGCCTTTGAAAGGAAAAAGCACTTGTTATTCAATTTTACGATAATCTTGTAATGCGAGCAATATAGACTACGACTATTTAGTCGTTCTCTTCTAATAATTTTTTCATTATCAAGTGCCTCTCCTCAGAGGAGCTTGGCGACCTTTTCACTTCTTCCACAACCAACCGAGTCCACTACTCGATTACCGATCCTTTACACACGCTCAGGGTACAGAATGGCAGCCATGCACAAGCAATATAACGAGGAGAGCGGGGAGGATCTAATAATTTGGCTTTCTGTATCTGTTTGTCGTGGATATAAAGAATGTTAATAATTCCAAAGAAACAGATTTTTTTAATCTGGATTTTTCTGCAAGAATAAATGATAAATGATAAATTTTTCTTTGTATATACAAGGCAAATGCCAGATTTGTGCCAAGTCGGAAATGGCTCGATCGCCTATAAATAACCTGTCGCTTCTTTTACGACCTTCGTTTTTAAATTGATTGTGTAGTTTTCAGGTTCAACTTCAGGTTTTCAGGACACCGATCTTCGATCGCTTTGCCTTTTAGGTTTGTATACAAATTCTTCTTCTTCTGTTGCTTCTTTTCATATGAGGTTGGTGACCATTTCCTCGAACATGTCTCAATCCTGGGTCAGTCCCGCCAATTCAGTCATTGCCCCTTTTTCCTTCGATTTTTCTTTGGACAATCAGCTGGGGGAAGTCATACTTACTGTTACCAAAAATTGTGGCCAAAATAGGAGACCTTCCGCTTCTTTTGAGTTTCCGCATTCTGTGCAAGACTCTTCGCCAACCCATGATATCTTAAGGATTCTCCTTCCTATTCAGCCGCCTCGATTCTGCTGTCTTGGGTGTCCAAGCTTTGACTCCACTGACACGACATAACACTTGGCGAATCTCCATCGAGATTTCAGGGTCAGTGTAGTACGTTCAAATATATATTTCACATACAAAAACCTAACCTTAACTCAATTTCTACGATCCACAAGTACCCCGGTTGTACGAGAGAAAGTCCACACGTCCCAAGGCGGATCTCATTGCTTGTCAAATTCAGACCTGATACAATTTCACGTGAACAATCACTCGTTACATCTGTTTAGCCCAGGGGTTAGGGGGCCTCACCCCGACTGCTCCATTTAACTCGATGCTAAATGGTGCTTAAAATATATGTACATATGCATTTGCATATCGGCATAGATATCACTCCTGTTTGTACATCACAGTGAAAGGGGCATAAATTATGGTGGGATAGACTAACATTGCTCCGGCATTGTTTGAGGCATGCCACGGATTCCAGTGATGCCGAAAATATATTTTAATAACCCGAGTTTGAATAAATAATTTAAAAGCAACGCAGTTTTGAACTCTTCTGTATAATACGCTTATGTTTTGTATGCAATACAAGCGATACATGTGATATTTAAACCCACCTTGAATAGCTATAAGACTAGGTGAAACAAAATTATCATCATTGCTTTAAATATTAATTTAATATATCAAAAACACAAACCACTTATATAATATGAATATGTTTAAAACACACATTCAGCAATTGTAATTAAATTTATATAATTTTATTTAAACTCTAAAATGATAAATAGTCTATTTATACAACGTGTCTATAAAATAATGTGTCATAGAATTGAGAAGTTGTGTTTTAACCGCAACCATATTTGTATACTGAAAATGTGAAAATGTAGCATAAGGGTTGCTTATATTTAATTAGTTATTTACTTGCAGTATAAATAAATATAAATTACTTACGTACACAGCATTATGCATTAATCTACAATATACAAAGAGATTAATCTAATATATTAGACTTGCGTGTTTTTTTTTTTTGCTTTTTATAATAACAATAATGTCAATATTTCATAGTGGGATTATTGAAAACGTCGATAGGGCGGAAAGGAAAAAACATTAAATTTCCGCAAATCGCTAAAAAATCGACGATAATTCGATCGCACCCTAATTTAATGCTTCATCCCAGGGGCGCTCAACTTTTTTAGATTTTCGAAACAGTGTATATATTTAATAAATTAAACGTGAATTAGACAACCTGTTGGGAAAAGAAGAAAACTTTTTTTTTAATAAATACTATATATTACTTTCATAAAAATAATTATACTGATATAAATGTTTCATAGTGGATAAATTTTTACAAAAGTGTTACTAATACGCACATGCAAATATTATTCTGTAAACATGTATTTTTTTTTTACTGTGTGTTTTGAATGAACAAGCTCAGCATTTCAATTATGTTATATTAAAAAATAATAATAAAAGGTTGCCCATGGATGGTTGGGTAGATAGACCAACACGTCTCCCGTGCAAAAAGGGGACGTAAAAAAATCACAATGGGCAGTTACTAAATACAATAACATATTCAATTCAATAGAAAGAGTCAGTTATTATGAAAGCCAGTGACTTTGGGCTTTTTTTATACAAACGTGTCGCTACTATTTGTCCGCGTTACATTTACGTTATTTATTTATATCCTTTTTTTATATTCTGTAACTCTTTGTTATTCAACAGAAGGTATTTATTTGTTTGCGCGGATTTGCGTTTGCACGTACAAGTTTTTAAATATTTTATTCCCTTGTGTTTGAGCGTATTTATGTTGAAACACACAAACAGAATGGCGTATTGAAGTATTCAAGGGAGGCTCGTGATATTTACATTTAAAAAATATTAAATTGAGAGTAATTTGATTATATTATAATATCCCGCAGATACCGTGCTTACAATTAATTTGCTTGCACGCGAAACATTAGCCCGTATTGAGGTTCGTATTAAATTAATTAAGATATTTCAAAGAGCTTTGAATGTGAGAAAAGTTATACCCATTTGTAATGAATTGATTCATGTTTATGAAATAATATTCATAACAATTATAATATCCAAACAAATTCTAAAATTAATATGCTAGATCGAGAGTCGGACCGAGGACCTTTCGATAAAGAGTAAGCAGTCTAAACACTGAGCCAACGAACGAGTCACATATTTCATATATTGGGTGGTTATTTAGGAGAATTTATACATTGGTCATTGGTATTGTATCAGCCATGGAGCAAACTATCGAATAGTGTCTATGTGCAGCACTTAATCAGTCACGAAGCATTTTTGTCGACACGACATCTTAACTCCTTTCAGTAGATGTTTGAGAGAGTAAATCGAGTTGATATGTGCGACATTGCATCAGCCAAGGAGCAAACTGCTGAATAATGTTTATGTGCAACACTGAATCAGTCATGAAGCATTTTTGTCGGCAAACAATTACATGATATCTTAACTCTTTTCAGTAATGTTTGGGAGAATACATTGTTTGGTAATAGCCATGAATTGATATGTGCGACATTGCATCAGCCAAGGAGCAAACTGTTGAATGATATTTATTAACTCCGTTTGGTAATTGTTTAGGAGAGTACAGGGTTTGGTGATAGCCATGAGTTGACATGCGGGGCATTGCGTCAACCAAGGAGCAAATTATCGAATAATGTTTATGTACAGCACTGAATCAGCCATGAAGCATTTTTTTGACGTCAAACAATTGTTCGACATCATATTTATTTGGGGTGGTTGTTCAGGAGAGTATACACTTTGGTGGTGGCCATGAGCGTTAGAACGAGTTGAAATGTGGAGCACTGCATCAGCCAAGGAGCAAGTTATCGAATAATGTTTATGTGCAGCACTGAATAAGGCACGAATCACATGGAATCTCAACCCATTGCTGTAGTTGTTCAGAAGAGTATACACTTTGGTGATGGCCATGAGTATTAGAACGAGTTGAAACGTGGGGCACTGCATCAGCCAAGGAGCAAATTATCGAATAATGTTTATGTGCACCCTGAATCAGTCACGAATCACACGGAATCTCAACCCATTGCGGTAGTTGTTAAGGAGAGTACACACTTTGGTGATGACCATGAGCATTAGAATGAGTTGAAATATGGGGCACTGCATCAGCCAAGGAGCAAATTATCGAATAATGTTTATGTGCACCCTGAATCAGTCACGAATCACACGGAATCTCAACCCATTGCTGTAGTTGTTCAGAAGAGTATACACTTTGGTGATGGCCATGAGTATTAGAACGAGTTGAAACGTGGGGCACTGCATCAGCCAAGGAGCAAATTATCGAATAATGTTAATGTGCAGCACTGAATCAGTCACGAATCACATGGAATCTCAACCCATTGCGGTAGTTGTTCAGAAGAGTATACACTTTGGTGATGGCCATGAGTATTAGAACGATTTGAAACGTGGGGCACTGCGTCAACCAAGGAGCAATCTATCGAATAATGTTTATGTGCACACTGAATCAGTCACGAATCACACGGAATCTCAACCCATTGCGGTAGTTGTTAAGGAGAGTATACACTTTAGTGATGGCCATGAGCATTAGAATGAGTTGAAATGCGGGACATTGCGTCAGTCAGGGAGCAGAGGGCCGCACGGGCGCGGGCAAAAATATCAATAACCCACCGCGGCCCGCGCCTGCCTCTGACAGCTTGTTATTTCTTTACCGAGCTGGGGGCGCGGCGGGTGGCGGGTGATCCCCCTCCCCCCTCCCCCCTCCCCCCTCCCCCCTCCCCCCTCCCCCCTCCCCCCTCCCCCCCTCCCCCCTCCCCCCTCCCCCCACCCCCACCCTCGGGCGCCGGAAAAAACATAGCGGGTGCGAATTATCCACAATATATATTTTTCTCCGATCGATTTCTTTGGATTAGCAAGAAATGAAGCCGTCCACCCGCGGCGCGACACATCCGACAGCCGATGCGTTTTGCTACGAGTGCAGGCTGCTTGCGATATATTTATATGATATATTACCAAATCACAAAAAAAAAACGCCTAAAACAATAGGACGCTATTCGCTAATTACGTGTGTGTAGGCTGCTTAAGATTTTTCGACTTGTGTCATCGAAATTCAGCGGTCATATATTTCATTACATGTTTTTATGAATATATACGAAAAATACTCGATTCCGTGATTCCACAAATTAAGTTATTTTATGTTTAGAAAAATCGTCCTAAAAATAGATTTAATATATTGTTTTGAATAATGTATCAAACTAAAATATATGCTATATATAAGCTAGTTGTGTTTTATATGAAGCAACTATGCAACGCTACCTTCAAATATTTTCAGGAAACGCGGTAGACTTTTCAGGATGTGACACTCCTGAAGCAATTTTTTTGTAACATCATATCCATATAATATCATTTTCTTCGCAGGGGAGCAAAAGAGAATATTCAATGATATTACACTGCGTGTAAGGTTGCTTAGGTTTTAAATTAAGCCGGAGTTGAATCACTCGAGAGGGTGCAGATCTATTTAAACAGTTCAAAAGCACCCTTATTTTGCTCTAACGCTTCGTTTTATTTGCCTGACGATGCCTTGGGGGAGAAACCGAGAAGTTCTCTGGATTATTGGCTCCCAAACTGTGGCCAGTGAACCTTAACGATTTGAGTAAATATATAATATTTCAGGATATATGCCCAACGAAAAATTATGTTTAAAAAGTTACAACTAGAAATTTTTATTAAAAAAATGCGTCACAACACCTTTAAGGTTTTGACAATAACGATAGCCCCCAACACCTGCAAATGCATTTAACAAGTTCTATAGGCTGTTACACTATTTTTACAATAAAAAATAAATAGCAAAATGGCTAGAAGATGACGAATTACGTATTACGAATTAAGGGAAGGGCCGCGCCCCCATGCTTGGGAATCCCCAGAGGACGGGGACTGGAACAGACATCCCCTTTCTTAAACAATCAAAGGGATTTGAAATCAAGATTGTCGAATTATGAATATTTGATTCAGATATGGTTTCTTCCTGGTAATCTCTCCTCCCGTTCCTGAGTGCTATACTATTCAACCCATACATATATATTATACTATATATATATTAAATAATACAAACTGAATTCAAGCGTTTACTAGTTATTTATAAAAAAAACTACCTTCCCGCTCTCTCCATTATTTTGCTTGTGCATGGCTGCCTTTCTGTAGCCTGAGTGGGTAAAGGATCAGTAATCGAGTAGTGGACTTGGATGCTTGTGAAGGGATGTGCTCTGGAAGTACCACAGTATCCGATTTAAACACCAGAGCTTTGTTAAGGATATTGCTACCTAACCTTGCTTGGTGTCCATCCCCCGTCTGCCACAAAAAAAAACCGTTTTACCTGGCGATATCGTGTCATTTAATTAATTTAATTGTCACTTTATTTTTCTATGTAGAAAATTATTTTTTTTATATAGTATTTAAAAAACTATAAATTATATCAACATATTTTTTATTACTTAATTAACGTCCATTTTCAGGGTAAAATAAAATCTTGAAAATGTTGAAAAATTTGATAAAATGACGACTTTTCAAAACCAAAGTTTGTTAAATACATATACATTTTTTTAAAATTTTTAAAATAATAAATCGCACAGGGTTTATATTTAACCTTTTAATTCCAATTTAAAAAAAAGGCTTTTAAACGTTTAGGACTCATAGAACAGGGACATGACGAGTCTCCAAATTCCCACACCTCAATTGGAAAAAACACATATTTATCATATTAAAAGTAAATTTACAAGAAATACAAAAAATATTCTGTTTGGGAGAAGGGATGTATCTAACTTTTTGCATTTAAATTTTTTTGATTGGTGAAGTCGGTTTTTCGCAAAACGGACCAGAAAATGACCAAAAAAACTGGAGAACGATTATATAATAAAGATATTGACAGACTTTTCATTCGAATGTAAAACTACGGTGAAAACCACGAATTTTCTTGGGATTGGTTATATTAAGTGAGAAAAAGTGCTTGTCGTGATTTCGGACTCATCGCACGCCACTGTGCCTACTCATTTCGAGACGATGGAGAGTGGAACTTCATCAGATCGCAACAACCAAGTAGCGTGAGGTTAGAATCCGGAAACATCCCGTTTTAAGTCAATTTAAAAATTTGACACGTGTATAATAATTTTATTTTTATTTTTTGATGTGTTTTGATCGATAACATAAAAATTAAACGAAATCGAGAAGTGTCACAATGTTGCCGTAAGATATTCTTTCATTTAATTTTTTCAGGGGGGAACTGCGATATTATTTTATTGGGGCGCAAGTGCTGGTGACACTTTATGAGACGCCCCCCTTAACTAGCCCACCATAACATCTGCGATTGATTTTAATTTGTACTTTTTCGTAGGAAGAATAATATTTTTAACACTTGCCAATTAAAAAAAATAAAAAATATTGAATAATTGCAAGCACTTACCAGTCAGTGTCACGCTTGCATACAACGTTTCAAATTCTTGACCAGTTGCAGGGTCACGATGGTCGAAAGCACAAATACTGCAGGTTTGCTGGTTTTAGTCGTCGTTTCAACTGTGGATCAAATGATCATATTTTGTATGAACAAGTATACTTGTATAGACTCAAAATGGAAATCTATTCATGGTGTTTCATTTTAATGTGAATTGTGAAATATTAAAAAAAGCTCGTCCCGATTCGGGGGCGAGTTTATTTCGAAAGGGATGAGAGTTTCTTTATCACCCCTTCCGCTACCCCCGATCTGATTAGTCGCGGTCGTTTGTTAATAATTTATATACTATTACCGAGCAGTTTAGACATGGCGATTTATAAATAGGACGGATTCAATGCTGCGGTAATAAATAAAATTTGCAATAATATGCGCGTGCCGTATAAAAATATAAAAAAAAAACAATTATTATTATTTACAGCGTAAAAATATTATGACAGCTTTTGAATTTATGAAAGATATCGCATCAAACCATGACAAATGGCGTGAAGATAATTAGCGAGTAGGGAGGGATTCTCGCCTTGGGTTGACCGATGGATGACCCCATCATTCTATGGAAAGCTAATTCGGTGTCAATGAAGTTTTTTGTACGCACACGTTTCGGTCCTCGCGCTGGGGCCATCTTCAAGGACTGAAGCAGAGAAGACCGGCGCCGACAGAAATATAGTATATATATATAAATATATTCAGTACGTTATTTCTTATTATTTGTTTGACTGGTTCAGAGGAATGGCGTGGCCTGAAACCGGAAATAGTTCAGTTGCAGACGTGCGGAATGGGGTTGAGTCTTCAGGACTGTGTGCAGTCAGGCTTTCCCCTTTGATCTGCAGGGATGCCGTCATGGGGGTGAGTCTGAAGATGCTGAAATCCGCTCTGTCTTCGTCCACATCCATATTTTGTATTATTCAAACAAAAGATTTTTTAGTAAATTTTAATATTAATTTTAAACAACACACTGGGGGGGGAAATTATTTTGAAAAAGCTTGCTAATAATAATTATCAATTAGATGAAAAAGTGGTTTTTGTAGTTGCACTCTATTTTTTCCATGACGACGCAAAAAAATATACTCATATGCTTCGAAGTCAGCTTTTGCTATCAACTGGGTGACAATTACTTACATGACCGCTCGCTCCACCCTCCACCCTCTACCCTCCACCCTCCACCCTCCACCCTCCACCCTCCACCCTCCACCCTCGGCATGCAGCTATCTTATTGGGCCGCAACATGTCGCCACGCGGCGGGGTCGCTTCAGCTGCTGCAGATGACGAAAAACGCCAAACTCTCTATATATACGTCCAGAGCTTCCCAAACGTTTTCAACTACTTGTCACTTTATTTAAAATTATTTTTAAAATTACCTAACCTAACCTAACCCTGAAAAAAGTCGCAAAGTAAACGTCTGTAAAATTTGAGTAGTTGCCTTGTTGAGGAAGAGGGCTGCTGCTCAAGGAGTATCAGCTCTAAATACCAGATTTTTTATAAATATTGTATAATGAACAACAACAATACGCAGACCTTTCTTTCAAATATAAATCTGGGGTGTAGAAAACCCCAAAGATCCATTACAATATCTTCCATAAATAAAAAAAACCATGAACACACAAATTTTCAGTGAAATGGAGAAGAAGTTGGAGAAGAAGAATATTGTATTAATGAATACAGTATTTCTTATGATCACATTGTTCACTTGCTAATATAAAAAAAACGTTTTTACGCTTTCAGTCGGGCCATTCCAATAAATTGATTAGTTTATTAGAATTAAAAGCGACAGGGCTGCGAAACTGAGGGTCCGTCAGAAAAATATGTCGCCAATAAAGTGTGCCCCGAGGGGGGATGAGCATGATGATTAATAAAGAGATTTCACGCCGAGGGGTTGAGGACCCCCTCCGGGGGCTGCGGACCACCCTTCACAATAATTACGTCAAACGCCGGAGACTGCATCCGCCGCCCACTGCACTGCATTTTAAAAACTTTTTACACACAAGATCGGATAAAATATTTTTTTATGTATACAAAATGCGATGTATATACAAACTGTCTTCGGCTAGACTGAAACAGTTCAGTTGAGAAGTGTTATCGTAATATTGACGCATAACTGTAGTAGTGATTAAAGCTGCCTACACGCGTTGTAACACAACAGATTACTGATCTGTAAATAGCCAATAGTTTTCCACACACAAAGCATGCAATAACAGTTTTGCACTGTAATGAGTCAGTAGCGTTATTTTTCTTATGGGGGTGTTTTTTTTTACATGATATGGGGGTGGTTTTCAGTTGGTTGCAGTTCGCTTGTCGGTTTTGTTGCAGCGTGTGAGGCAGCCCTGGTAATTCAGGCTTTGACTTCACATCGGAATCCTCCTCGCCCGTGTCTAAGCCCGACGGGGGAGGGGGATTAAGAAGCTCCTATATTAGAGCAGTTGTCAACCGCAGATAAATGCCAGGCCCTGCAAAACGCTGGCTCGCAGGCCGTTTCGGGGACCCAAAAATATTTATTTATAAAAAAAATATATATGTAATAAAAAAATAACAATATAAATATGCGTTCTGATACGTTTGGGACCGTGCCTGAAGATGGTCACAGCATGGAGACGGAAACGTCGGAGGAGTGAAAAATGTGTATTTTAGTGAATTCTAGTTGATGGTTTTTTTAACTACTCGATAAATTACAGCTGATTTTATAAATATAAACCTTTTTTCTGTATAAAAGACCTTAGCCACATTAAAGTTACATTTAAAAAGTGTGTAAAATATTAATCTATCAATGAATATCTTAGTACTATTTTTTTGTTTAAAAAAAAGTTATATTTTGTATTAGTTTATACGAATTGTTATTTTTTTTTTATCTTAGTATACGCGACAGCATAGCACAATGACTTATTATATTTATAATACTTCTATAAATACGTTTTTATATATGTACAAACTATTTTGAAATGGCGTCGATTTTATAAAAATATAGTAATAGGTGTTTGCGGATATGTATATAAAAAAAATGATTTTTTAATGTATAATTTATGATTTGATAAGTCAAGAATAGTGAATCGCGTACTTTGAAATAAATTAAAGTGAATCTTGTGTATTTCATACAGAAGTGGACATAAATTGAATTGAAAAAAAAAAAAAAAAACTCAAGTGTCAGTTTAAAAACAGCGATACACAAAACAACCAAAGCAGTAAATATATATATATATATATATATATATATATATATAAATTTAAATTCTATTTTTATATTAGTATATTAGTATTAAATAAACCGGTTTAAGAGCTAAGTATGTATAATGTTTAGAAACACTTTGGCAAACAAATCAAGCAGGACAATGATGCGGTAACGCCTCGGCCGGGCTGCGTCACATTACTTAAAAATCATAGGTTGCAGACCGGAAGTGGAGAATTAATACACTCAATAAAATAATTAAAATGGCCGCAGGAAGTACTTGAAATACTTAGTATTTAAAAAAAAATTATATATGATCAAATGTGTTCGTGGAGCAACAAAAAATACAGCACAGCAGTTCTTACGAATTCTTCTCATACACTTTGGCATATTCTCGCGGTGTGCCACATTGTGTAACAGCGGCACACGTGCTGCGGATACTGCGGCGCCGCCACTATAAGACGGACGCCGGAGATATATCTGGGGACTAGTTATGATTCAATTGATGTTCGCCATGCGAACGAAATCCATAAAACCACAGCGAGGATGTGAGCACCACCCCATCCCCCGAGTAGCGCCTCGTGGCTGTGGAAGATTCATATATTCATACTGCAATACGGATAAGTGGGGTTTTAACGCGTTGCATTGTATAAATAATTATTTTTTCTTGGGGTTAAAAACATAATGTTTTATTATATAATACATGCATGATAACTTTTTTTGTGTTAAACACACTTAAGCGTTGACTAAACTGATGTGGAAAAATTCGCGTAAAATTGCGCGTGCGAAATCTAGTCTATACACTTTTTGATTTTTAGCAACTCCGAGTTGATTATGAGATTTTCGTTAATAAATTAAATGTTATTGTTACACAATAGCTTATATTATATTTATATTTAAATCGGGTAGCCAAATCGACTAAACTGATGTGCGAAGCGGACAAAATTCGTGTGTGTGAAATCTAGTCTACATACTCTTCGTTTTGCAAGTAGTCAAATAAATCGTTTCCTATAAAAAGTTGAACCTCTTCACTTCATGCACACTTTGCGGATTACTTGGCATTGCAACAACATTATTGTGTCCCGAAAATTGTTCAATCATTCGCTGACTATCATGTCACTTTGTTCAGAATCACTGGACAGTATTGGTAGAAGTAACGTTGACGAGTCCTAACCAAACAAAACGGGTACTAGTACCCGCCCCGCCTTTAGTGTGTTAATAAAAAAACAGTTAAAAATGATTAACGATTAATTTTTTTTTTTTATTGCATTTAATATTTTATTTTAAATGCACAATAGTTGCAATGGGACAAGGAGGCTTGTTTATTGGGTTTTTAACGAGATAATAAAATTGAGCGGGTTTGAAGTGAAGCCTCCGTTTGTTTTCATCTAGCGAATCCGGTTTTCCATGTCTGCATGGTATTTTCCGCCCCCATGGCCGCGAGGCCGCCCTGCCCGCCCCGCCCCTCCCCGCCCCGCCCCGCCCCTGCCCGCTGAGACAATTCTCGCCCAGTTATTGCGATCTGTAGGGCGACCGTCCTCCAGGGCCGCGCGGACATTCCAAATCCATTAAATATATATTTAATAAATATATCAATATTTCTACTATTGATTTTTTGATAGTTTCGCCAACGTGTCGGGTTGGCATCTTCAGGATTGCTCGATGGCAACAAAAAAATTAAAATCCAATTTTTTTTTGCTATTGAAACATTTTAACAATGAAGAATACATCATAGAAAAAAAGATTTTTCACAAAAAAACCTTGATGTGATTTAAAATATTTTTTTATAAAGTATATATAGTATATTCATTATTGAATTAAATAATAATTTAGGGAATTATGTGTTAATTTTTGGAAAAATAATGAAAAAAATATTTTGTATATTTTACATATGTTTTATAGAAAAAAACTGAGTAAAAAAAAAATCTAAATAATTTTATAATTATAAAAGTGACTTTGTATTTTGTCTTCACATTGAGTTTATTTAAATTATTTGCATTACTAGTTTCGACCCGATACACTGGGTCATCATCAGATGATTAACTAAACTGAGTTAAGCATCTGATGATCGACATCTGACATCGAAACTATTAATACAAATAAACCCAATGTGAAGACAAAATACAAAGTTACTTTTATCATTAAAATAATGGATCTTTACGAATCAAATGCCTTGTCTCTCAGCAAGATTAAATAATATTAATTTATTATGAAAATAACTTACGTTGAAATTAAAAATATATTTTTGAAGTAGAAAAAAGGTCTCCAATAATGTGTTCCAATAGTTTATACTTAAATCACGTTTTCGCTCATCTTTTAATACGGTTTATGTCTATTCTACAGCTGTTAGTGGTAAAAAGTTGATTTAAATTAGTTAGACAGGTCCAACATAACGGTCACAAAACGAAACGGTTGATCCTGTAAGTTTTTATGGGGTTTAAAAAAAAGGTTATATGGTTTGTTACCGATCTGTCACTATATGCAGTTAAGGGTTAAAAAATCTATTTATCTTTGGTATTGATTTACTAATTTTCCACTTTTAATGTGTTTAATCGGTCGTTGCTTATTTGGTGTGGTCAGCGTGTGGTCGCCCTACTGCCAGAGTCTCTGAAGCAATCATAGAATAAAATCCGAACACAATGAAAAACACGGTCTTCATGCGATTATGGGCCATAATGCCCGTGGCATAAAGAACAAAATCCCCCACCACTATTAGGGGCTGTTCCACACAAAACGACCAGAATTATATATTCGTAGAAATATTTACTAAAAAATACTTTTTACTCTCTTTTAAAAAATAATTTATTTTCTTTATACTCATCTCTATTTAATTGAATTATTTAGTTACTAATAAAATAAAATACTATTATAAATGCATTGAAACTAACTTGGGATTTATTCCATGAATTTCACACAATTTAAGTAATGTATATTATAAAAAATACATTGTTTATTCAAGGGTGTTATTTGGTTCGATTGATATTGACACGTGTTAAAGTTAGGGTACGCCACTGTGTTAAGATAAAGAAAATCATTTAAATAAAAAAAATGACATTGATTTCATAATTTTACAGACAACAAAAACATTATAAATAAATTGGGAATTACGAAAAACTAAAAGCAAGACAGATTATTACCAAAAAATTTCCTTTTTTTTTCTAATAAGTATACCAAACCTTATCTTTTTTTATATCATGTTAATAAAAGTAATAATAATAATAATACCATAATTAATGTGAAGTGTTTATATTAACTAATTCGCATAACTAAAACAATTCAAAAACAATTTTTTTAGGAATATATATACATTGTACTAAAAACAAACTTTCCCTTATGTAACATTCCCATATTTATTTTATAAAAAAAAATATTTTATTATAAATAACATCAAGGTTTTTTTTGTGAAGAATACTTTTTATTATGATGTATTCTTCATTGCTAAAATGTTTAAATAACAAAAAAAAAATGGTCTGATGCAAGTTTTACGATTTTCCTGAAACACAAAAATTATGATTGAACATCAGTTTTTGCAATCTTGTAGATGCCAACATAGCGTGTTGGCGAAACTATCAATGATCAAAAGTAGGAACAACGATATCAATAAATGCACTGCAGCATTTATTGATATCTATAAACCTTATAAACCTTATAAAAATATATATATTTTTCGTCTGCAAATTATTTTTAGCTTACATATAGCATTAACAACTACGTTATTTTAAATATAAAAAAATAATCTGTTATTAATTTTTTATAATTAATGTCCGTTCGTATAGCTCGGTTCCAAATAATGATTTCAGATTCTCGACTGTAAACATACATTTGCGGAATCTAAAACCCCAATTCAGAGGAGGTCCAAGCGAAAACCGCATCTAAGACCGGTATTAAAGGGCACAGAGTCCTCTGGCTCGAGGCCGAGACTTGCTGCTTTGCGGCGTCCGGCTCAAACTAAAAACAATTTAAAATCCCATCTAATCCGAGCAGCGAAAATGGAACGTAGCCCCTCGACAATAAAAGGCAATGTTATCTGATAAATTCTGGCTTTTATGACGTTTTGGAATTCGCCTTGAATACGAATTGAATTCTGATTTTGAATAAAAAAATATAGAAAAATGGCTCATAAGCTCACTGCATTACAGCTTAGTTTTGCTTGTAGTGTTGGTCGACTTGTAGCTTTTTGTGTGTGAGCTGGCAATATAATTCATAGCGCCTTTTTGCAGGGACTTTGTTAGAGGATCTCATAATTGTACTGCGTTTAATGAAGCTGTCCACGCGAAGAGCTCCTGCGTGGTAGTTCCAAACTATTTGTATATTAATGATTATTTTCCTGTATAAAATATATTTTTATTTTCCATCCCACTGCTCATAGAATAATTTCTCTTATTGTTTACTTTTTTCGTCATCGGTTCACGCTCGACCTGAACGGCGTCGTCGACAGACAAGGCCCAGTGCGTGCGGCTTATTGGTTTTCCCAGGTACTGTCATAAATGTGACCAACAATTATGGTCTTTGGTGCAATAACGATGGAATAACTTGCTTATCGGGAAATGTTAAGTTGTCTAAAATTTCACAACATTTTAAGGCAGAATAGAAAAGAATAGCTAAGCGAAATATTTAGTATATTTGTGGATTGTTAAATACAGAAAAATCATTGAAATCAACACCAGAAATACATATCCTATATATTTTTAAAAGCTTTAACATAACCACAATGTTGTATAATAATGCATTCTGTACTCTAAGCGTGTGTAAAAGATTGGAATAATTGTGGAGATATGTGCTCTGGAAGCTATCAAGCTGGGGAGGCTCCTGCTGAAGGAGTATCAGATCTAAACACCAGAGCATTCTAAGAAAAGGAATGTTTAATAATACTACTGGGCAACACCAATACGCAGACTTAAATTAGATTATTTTTCCCATAGAAAAGCATAAATTTATGCTCAGTGAAATGGTCGCCAACTTCCTTTAAGAAGAGGCTCCCTATGAAAACCAGTGAGAGTGTTTGCAGTTTATTTTAAAGAAAAAGTGCTAAGCACTAGACCAGTCATGTCAAAGATACGGCCCGCGATCGCAATGTGTCACAGAAAGAAGAATCATGTTTTTTAGAGCTTTTAGACTTCACTCGATTCCTCTACGGATGTTTTAAAATGCGCACACTACATTTATAACTAAACAGATGTTTTCCGTCATGAAAATAAATAAAAATAAACATCGCACAAAACTTTCGAATGAACATCTCCAATCAATTCTTAAAATAATTACAACGAATATGATACCTGACATCAAAAAGAAGTCAGGTATCTGGATCCTTGTGCTCAAAGTAATTACCCTCTTTTATAACTTTGATATGATTTTTAACAAGCGTATATTATATACTATATATATCTATGTTATGGATCAGTCAATCAGATGCGTATTTATTACCCATTATGGGCTTATTATATTTAAATTATAGTACGGGCTTATTATAGTAAATATAATAAGCCCGTAATGGGTAATAAATACGCATCTGATTGACTGATCCATAACATAGATATAAATATGACGGTGCGTGTCTTGGCTAAATCAATAATTTTTTAAAAATGATGTCCAGATGGGACTAAAATCGCTTCACTTGTTACTTTGTTCATGAAGTCCAGTGCTTGCAAATCACTAAATATTGGTTGGCCTGGGCACATTGGTTCATATGTAGAGTATGATTGTTAAAAATTCTCAATAAATGGAAGTGATTCGTTAGTACAAAGGTTCGTACACCGGCCATGTAAGCCAGGGGATGTGGGTTCAAATCCCACACAAATCACGATGATATTTTTCTGAGAGTTTCTTTAAATCATCTTTTATATATGAACTAATGTGCCTAATCATATTAGTAAATATACTATATAATTAAATAAATAAAATGTTATAATAATCCAGCACATTTTTTTATTTGAATCTGGCCCGCCTACACATTCTAAATTTTATATATGGCCCACTGCAAAATTGGGCTTGACACCTCCGCACTAGACCATGGTTGCATGATCTTGTGACATGACCAATTGCGACTGCTTTCCGCTCACTCAGCAATACACATATTAATTTCTTTCTCTAAAAGAAAACAGGCTGTTTTAAGAATTATTTTTTATTAAATTTTTTAAATTATTTTTTTTAAATATATGCACACTGTATAAAGGCCCCGCACGAGGCGAGAGAGGGCGAGTATCGTTTTACCAGAAATAAGATTGCGCTCTCTCTATCATCCGTGTTCTTCTATGTATAAGCCTGTCTCTTTTATTGCGTGTTTTTACTCTGTTTCGCTATTTTTCCATCCTTCTCTGACCTCCCACGCAGAGGTTCATATATAATAGGCGAAATGACATAAATGTTTATTTTACACTTGCAAAAAAACATTTTATCTTACTTATATTAATCAAATGATAATTCAACATTCTTTATATTCCCTTTTATATCCTTACTTTTGCATATTTCAAATTTAACGTCAGGCGAATATCCGCGCAAGAATTGAGCCCCTCGACAACATTTTGCAAATTTATAAATATATATATATATATATTATAATTCAACAGAAACGAAGGCCGTACCCTGAAGATGGCATCACTACCGGGAATGAAACGTCCGATTACATAAAAAAAAGGCTGTATAACACCAAATACTAATATATTGCAATCTATCGAAAATACACTGCTCAGGGAGAAATCAAGAAAAAAGAGGCGTTGAGAGTAGAAAGAAAACATGGATGCTGAATTTACGCCAAACGCTGAAAAACGAGAGTAATGGCTTTTTGTTACATTGAACTATTATGTAATGAAAAAAAAATATATATATATATATAGGTTTGTAATATGCAGGCAAGTGAAATACAAAGTAGCGCGAAGAAGTATAAAAATTTGATGTGGGTAGCCAATTTCAGCTCAGCTGAAAAAATATACGAGCTCCTCACGCTCCCGCAGAGCAAGTGAACATAATCTAATAAATTTAATACAATTTTTCTCTCTGCCCAGGCTCCCCCCCCCCCTACCCCCCCCCCCCTCCACCCCCCTCTCCCCCTCGGCGCACTCAATCGTCCAACAGTAAAGCCGTGACGTCACGGGGGCGGCGGGGAGAGCGCGCCCATTCTGCTCCGCTTCCTTTTAATTAAGTGGCAAATCCGCAAATAATGGAGCATTATTAATTATATTCGGATATTTTTGGGAATCGGTCCGCTTAGCGTGCCTCCGTATTTTTGTAATTAGATTATACATACCAATTATTAAATATCACAAGTCTCGCTTGAATCATGCACGCAGAGGTGCTTGCCTTGATTTCAAGTCTATCGCACGCCACTGATTTGTACATATTGAAATTATGAATTTGTGATACTGCAAAAAGAATATTAGTGCACTTTCTCGTGAATATACAAAATATGAGCGAAATTTTTGCTAAAGACGGTTATTTTGAGTTATTTCTTATAGTTCAGTATATTCACATTTTTTAAATATATAAATAGTACGCGAGGATATGCTTAGTTGAAATAATCCTCCATCCCCGGCGGTGGCTCGCTCAGAAGCTCCACCCCTTAAGGAGAACGGGGGTGCACGTAACAATAATTTAAATAAACGTTTATCTAGTAATAGCACAAGTATAATTTTTTTTTTTTAAATTCTGTTTTTATTATTTATTGTTTGCCCAAATGGTTTGTTACCACTGCACCAGAGACCTGTCGCAAAGTAATACAATTAAAATCCAAGATCACAGTGTGTTACTGAGGCTGATTGTAAATCTTTTTGCGCTAGTTATTCCTGCTTGGGCACAGGTAAATGAACCATAGAAAACCTGTGCTTAAGCAGTATACTAAGGTGTCCTATTCACATATACAGCATTCACAAGTGTGTGCATGTTTGACTATGTATTGCATAAAAAATCATATGTAGCTTTTATATATTATAGTTCTGGTTATTTAATAATAAGTAAGCGTCTTCTTTTGCATTTTATGTCGGTATTGGTTTATCGCTGAAACGGCCTGTAAAGGTTTTTTATTCCTCAATTTTGACTGCCTGAAAATGCCTAACCCATTATCCAAGCAGCCTACACACGTTGGAACACAACAGGTCGTCATTTATTGCGTTGTTTATTTATATTGAAGCCTACAAACGTAGCAATACAATTAACGGTCTTGCTAACTAACCTTGCTTGGTGTCAAAAAAAGGACCGTTTTACCTGGCGAAATCGTGTCATTTAATTAATTTAATTGTCACTTTATTTTTTTATGCAGAAAATTGATTTTTTTATATAGTATTTAAAAAACTATAAATTACATTTAAATATTTTTTATTATATAATTAACGTCTATTTTTAGGGTAAAATAAAATCTTGAAAATGTTGAAAAATTTGATAAAATGACGACTTTTCAAAACCAAAGTTTGTTGAAGTTTTTTTATTTTTTTATTTATAAAATAATAAATCGCACAGTGATTATATTTAACCTTTTAATTCCAATTAAAAAAAATACTTTTATACGTTTCGGACTCTTAGAACAGGGACACGACGAATCTCCAAATTCCTACACTTCAATCGGAAAAACGCATATGTAATCATATTAAAAGTACATTTACAAAAAATAAAAATATATTTTGTTCGAGAGAAGGGATGCATCTAACATTTTGCATTTAATTTTTTTTTATTGGTGCAGTCGATTTTTCGCAAAACGGACCAGAAAATGATCAAAAAAACTAGAGAACGATTATATAATAAAGTTATTGACAGACTTTTCATTCGAATATAAAACTGCGGTGAAGAGCATGAATTTTCTTGGGATTGATTATATTAAGCGAGAAAAAGTGCTTGTCGTGATTTCGGACTCATCGCACGCCACTGTGCCTACTCATTTCGAGACGATGGAGAGTGGAACTTCATCAGATCGCAACAACCAAGTAGCGTGAGGTTAAAATCCGAAAACATCCGTTATAAGTCAATTTAAAAATTTGACACGTGTATAATATGACGTGTTTTGATCGATAACATAAAAATTAAGTCACAATGTTGTCATAAGATATTCTTTCGTTTAATTTTTATTTTATTGGGCGCAAGTGCTGGTGACACTTTATAAGACGCACCACTTAACTAGCCCACACGAACATCTGCGATTGATTTTAATTTGCACATTTTCGTATGAAGATTTTTTGAGAAATTTGACCGTTTTTTTATATTTCAGGTGTTGTAATTGTTTCGGGGCGGTGTTCGGCGGCGCGTGCAGGCGGCTCGGTTCTTTCCCGGCCCAAGAAAGAGGCAAAAAGGGAAGAGGGGCGTCCCCGCGCCGCCATTGGCCGGCCGAGGGGGCGGCGGGAGAGGGGCGGCGCGGAGCCTCCTCAGTGCTCCCCGGTGCTGCTCCCCAGTGCTCCCCTGCTCCCCGGGGTGTCGGGTAGTGTCGCTACAAGCAACACTTGGCGGCTCCCTCGAGTGCCAGGAGAGCAGCCCCGGTGCCCTCGACTCTAAAACGGTCCCGGTTTTCACTCCTCAAACGATGTGCGTACTGCGAAAAAAAGCTCCGCAGCTTTAATAATATCAAAAACATACTAAAAAAAAAATAACGTTTTGTGTGTGTTTTTAATGGTGTGTGTGTCAAAAGTATATTTTTTTTATTCATTTCGAGTTTTTTTTAATATTTAAATTCTATGTCTATTTTTTGGATTGGACGTCAATCTTCGTCAATCGTATATTATTACTAATATGATTAAGCACTTTAGTTCATACATAGAAGATGATTTAAAGAAACTGATTGTGATTCGTTAGTACAACGGTCAGTACACCGGCCATGTAAGCCTAGGGATGTGGGTTCATATACCACACAAATCATGTGCCTAATCATATTAGTAATTTAAAGTCTAGTTTGAAATATAAATTCAAATAATATATTAACAATGTTTGTTTTAAAATCAGCTATCAAATTGTAAGTAAGCAGTAAAAGTAAAGTAATATTATTTATTGTGAGAGAGCTGCTACTACGCCACTGGCTCGATTTACCTCGTTTTAATTGATTTTAACAAGCGCTGATTTGCGGGATTGCATGGGCGGCACGTGCGGAGAATTCGTTTTTTTATTATTTGATTTAATTTTAATTTGCATTAATATAAAATATTTATTCGTTGGTTCGTATTGTTTCTATATTTTATCAACTCAGTGTTTGTAAATTAATTTATTCATTCAAAAGATATTCTGCTGAATTCTTTCTTTTATTCTAGTTGATGGTTTTTTTAACTACTCGATAATTTACAGCTGATTTTTCAAATATAAACCTTTTTCTGTATAAAAGACCTGAGCCACATTTAAAAAGTGTGTAAAATATTCATATATTAGTATTATTTTTTGTTTAACGATACATTATAAAAGTTATATTTTGTATTAGTTTATACGGATTGTTATTTTTTTTAAAATCGTAGTATACGCGACAGCATAGTACAATGATTTTGTATATTGATAGTACTTCTATAAATACATGTTTACATATGTATATATGTACAAACTATTTTGAAATAGCGTCGATTTTATAAAAATATAGTAATAGGTGTTTGCGGAAAGTATATGAAAAAAATGATTTTTTTTATTTATAATTTAAGATTTGATAAGCCAAGAATAGTGAATCGCGTACTTTGAAATAAATGAAAGTGAATCTTGTGTATTTCATACAAAAGTGGACATAAATTGAATTGAAAAAAAAAAAAAAAAACTTAAGTGTCAGTTTAAAAACAGCGATCACTATATAAATAAGCCAATGGGCTAAACTACTCGTTGCCAAGTGGATAATGTTTCCCAACCCATCCAACACGGGCCAGTATTCAAACCCCGCCATAGGAAGTCCCCCGCCCCTGCCCATACGATACCCGCCCGTCATGCTCAAGACGATCAACAACAACCACCAGCTCCAAGCCATGGCCTCTCCGTTCTTCGTGGACAACCTCCTCCAGCACCAGAAGGCCGCCGTGAACTTCCAGTCGCAGTTCGTCAACTCCCAGATCCACTCCTACATCCAGGAGCAGCACCACCAGTTCATCATGCACCAGAACCAAATTAGGCACCACCAGGCCATGAAGTACGCGGCCGCCAACGGACACGACGGCTACATGGCCAGCGAAGACTTCAATAGAAAGGCCACAATAGATAGAATATCCTCCTTCTCTCCGCAGAACCACTCGAGAGGCCAGTCTCCCGTCTCCAACGAGGGGACCTCACCGAGAATCGATTTCGACGACGACGACGACAACCAAAACGAAGACAAGAAAAAGAGTTTGAAGTCGGACAAAGAAATCGACGTAGACGATAGTAAAATTACAAATGATACTCACTTAGGTAAAACCGACGCTAAAAAAGCCAACTGTGATAATAGAGTGTACAATGATGATAATAGGGAAGAGAATTCTCATTCTGAAGAAGACAGGTTTACGGAGGAGTCTCCCAACGCATCGCCAGCCAATCGAGCCCCGGCAGTCAAGCATGAGTACCAGCTGTCGCCGACGTACCCAAATCGAGCATTCTACACCAGCAACTATCAGCAGAACCCCAAGTACGACGACAAGGAAGAGCACGCGAGCGGCGAGGAAGCCCCGGACAGAAGAAACTACGGAAAGGACGAATACCAAGAAGAGCCCGAAAACAACACAACCAACGACTCTGACCAGGAGCTCAACAAGCCGGACAGAATGAAGAGCGTCTGCTCGAACTGCGGCTCCTTCGAGTGCAACCCCTTCTACCCGAGCTGCAGGAGCTACGGCATTCCCAACCTCGGGATCCGGCGGACGCTGGAGAGCGTGGAGAGGAGGGTGGGCCTCCAGGGAAGTCGGCTGTCTCCGTTCGAGGACAGGGGCGGAGGCACGGAGATGACCTTCGGCTCGCCCATCCGCAGCGAGAGCATCGACGAGCGGATGATGAAGCTGGGCGAGAGGGACGCTCACCTCGAGGCCATGAAGAGGACCTCCCTGGAGAACCAGAGCTCGCAGCAGAAGCCAGTTCTGAAGTTCAGTGTGAATGCCATCCTGGGGAACGATTCCACGGTGGGCAGCGACAGAAATGTCGGGGCGAATATCATGAAAATAGGACACCACGGTGAGTTCCACTTAATATTATATTTTATACATAATTGTGTGGTGTTTTTCAGTTTGCTCATAACGCGAAAACTACTCCTTTGAAGCCTTTTTCTAGTTTCTAGGTTTCAGGTATCAACATATTAATTTTCACTACGGAGTGATCAAAACGAAATAATATTGGTTAAGTCGCTATTAATCTAAAAGATATCTGAACCCTTAAACTTTTATAAGACAACAAAAAAAAAAAAGTTTTTAATAAAGTGCATTTCGTGATTACAATAAAAATTAATCACGTCGAGATTTTCAAAAGAGTAAGTCAATCAAAACATTAGGTATCGATAACATTTCGATTTATTTTCATACTACACAATAATTCTGATTAATCGTTATATTATCTCTCGTTTTCGTAACTGCGTTATAAATGAGTTAATAGTCAATTTAATTTTATAACATGACGATAAACATAACCCGCGATTTAAATATGCTTGTATAAATTTGACTAAATAAGTATTAACGTGAGTGAAGGAAATATTGTATGCGTGAATAAAATATATAAGAATAAATTGTTAATATTATATTTCAATTTATTTGGCAACCCATATTGCCAGTGTTTTAAAGGTTTTTTCAGGCGCCCATAATTTCTCTTAAATAATAAGAAATACTTGAATAAAAATTGTGTGCCTCTATCTTGGACCGGTCTTATTAGTGATGTTGCATATTACAATTTTTTGTAATTTATTATATATATTTCTAGTATACTAAGTATAACTTTAGGCTCAAAAGATATAACACTGAAATCTCGTGTCGTCTTAATCATTTACAAAGTCGAAGCTTTGACAATCAAGACAGTTAGTATGCTAAGAATTGAGACGGTATAAATATCCTATTTTGGGCATATTTTCATTACAATAAATAAAGCATCCTCCAGCTGATTATCCAAGAAAAAAAACCGAAGGAAAAACCGAAAAAAAGGTGCATTAGATGGAGGAAGTACGAGTATAATATTGAAATCTCGCTGGAGATTCACCAAGTGTCTTAATCATTTACGGAGTCGAAGCTTTGATATTAAAGACAGTTACTATGCTAAGAATTGAGACGGTATAAATATCCTATTTTGGGCATATTTTCGTAACAATAAATAAAGCATCCTCCAGCTGATTATTCAAGAAAAAAATACTGAAGGAAAATCCGAAAAAAAGGGGAATTAGATGGAGGAAGTACGAGTATAACACTGAAATCTCGCTGGAGATTCACCAAATGTTGTGTCTTAATCATTTACGGAGTCGAAGCTTTGATATTAAAGACAGTTACTCTGTTAAGAATTGAGACGGTATAAATATTTTATTTTGAGCATATGAAGCAGTAAAAGTCTTCTATTTTAAGCATATTTTTGTAACAGTAAATAAAGCATCCTCCAGTTGATTATCAAAGAAAAAAAACTGAAGGAAAATCCGAAATTCACAAAGTGTTGTGTCGTCTTAATCATTTACGGAGTCGAAGCTTTGACAATCAAGACAGTTACTATGCTAAGAATTGAGGCGGTATAAATATCCTATTTTGGGCATATTTTTGTAACAATAAATAAAGCATCCTCCAGCTGATTGTCCAAGAAAAAAAAATCGAAAAAAAAGGTGAATTAGATGGAGGAAGTACGAGTATAATATTGAAATCTCGCTGGAGATTCACCAAGTGTTGTGTCGTCTTAATCATTTACGGAGTCGAAGCTTTGACAATAATCAAGACAGTTACTATGCTAAGAATTGAGACGGTATAAATACCCTATTTTGAGCATGTTTTTAGTATCAGTAAATAAAGCATCTCAGTAAAAAAATTGAAGGAAAAAAAGGTGCATTGGATGGAGGAAGTTTACGCGGATATACGGCCGAATTAATAAAACTGTCCCACGATGGAAATATGCTCAATGAAACGGAGAGGCACAAGAAGAAGAATAATAGTGTACAACGTACACATAAGGCTATTAGAAGTGGTGTAACTCTCGGGTGTATCGGTATGCAAGCCGGGGTTTCGGGGGCTATCAAGTCACCATTACGGGGGCCCTCGCAAATTATCCGGCGCCGGGGGGCTCGCCTAATGGTGTTTGTTGGGACAGTTAGGCCCCCGGCTGGGAAGGGGTCTGTAAATACACCGCACTGCCACCCCGAGCACCTCCACTGACCGCAGAATCGCAGTCGGTCAATACATCCGGTCAGAAATGCGGAGATACTATGACTCTTTCTCAAACACTTGTCATTTGGTCTGATTGATGTGTCTCGCCAAATCACTCATTATTATTAAATCTAGTCTACAAAAATATTTTTTTTAATTCATATTTATATAAGACTCGAACTCAAGCTCTATTTTTATCACGGCGCGGTGCTTATATCCAATTTAACTACAGCGTCATTGAAACTGAAAAAGCACTTGACACGTTGCGAGATAAATATTTGATATGCATTCTTGGACTATATAAATGCAGTTTTTAGAATTACGCGTATGCATATTGCATTGTGAACGAATTCGCATTATTCACCCATACAAGTATTTTGTTTATACGTCATACGTAAAAATATGTGATTCAAACTGTACTGATGTTTCGTTTTGAAAATATAATTATAATCTCGTATTGCGTATACGCAATTATAATTATCATATTTATATAGGATTCGAACTCAACTCTATAACTATCACGACTCGGTGCTTATATCCAATTTAACTACAGCGTCACTGAAACTGAAATAGAACTTGACTATCTGAATGCGAATGCGTAATGCGGTTGCTAGATAAATATTTGATACGCATTCTCAGACTATATAAATGCAGTTTTTAGTATTATGCGTATGCATATTGTGTGGTGAACGAATTCGCATTATTCACCCATACAAGTATATTGATTATACGAAAGTTTTAGATACGAAATTAAGAGAAAACTACTTACAATGATGAGCTCCAAATTGTACTGATGTTTCGTTTTTAATATATAATTATATACGCGTATGTGCAATAAGCCTGTATGGATAAATAATGTGAATTTATTCAATATATTTAATAATATACTCGGAAAACTGACGATTTTTCAATTTGTTAGCCATCGCGGCCCGGCGGCAATATCCGTTCCACCACTGTGCCTCTGTTACTGTGATATAATTAGAATCGTTTTATGCAAGTGTGTAACTCGACTGAAATTATAATTTAAAAAAACACAAGTGATTGTGTCTTGATAAATATTTTTCTCATCGTTTTATTTGTCAATCGATTATATTAATAAATGCGGATTTGTGATATATTTATTAATAGTTATCGGATATTATGAGATTGCTCTTTTTCATAAATACGATTGGTTTATAATAGGTTTGTGTTAACTATGATTTAATTATATTTTCTTGATTCTACTGACTCTAAGACTTAAACTACTAGGCACTGTGTGTTTAAAATTATTTATTAAAACAAGGTATTAAAAATGCTAACCTAATCTTTAAATGCTCTAAATTTATCGCAGTAATTCAGGTTTTATTTTTATATACTCTTAAGTAGTTAAAAACAATAAATTATTTCACTTTCAGTGCGTTTGTTATTTTTTTCCAGTAAACTTCGGTTGAAAATAAAACAAAACAGCACTTGGTGAATTAAATTAATTTAAGCCTCATATAATATTTTTCCAGACAAAGAACACCAAAAGATACAAAAATCGACCACGATATTATTTTAATAGATTTTGTTTTAAATTATAGTTATTTTTTGTAATAAATGTATTATTTGATCGATAACTTTAACTGAGTGATAAAATCAAATGTGAAATTGGCAATAACCTTCCACGATTGTTTGATAGGTAGAATTTTTGAGAGTGTGTTATAATTTTTTTACACCTGTATGTTCACAGGTAAATAAAAAAAAAACATTTTAAATTAAATTAAAATAAATAAAACGTACAGACAACTAAACGTCTCCTTATTGTGTAGGGCTTGCAAAAATACTAAATATTAAATAAACGCAGTTTTCTTATTATAGTTTCGAGTCCAAATCTTCTAGCCATCGCAGCTAGGCGCCGTATCCAATTCGACCACTGTGGCTCTAAGAATTTGATCCGTTGTATGCAAGTGTATAAATAAAATAAAATAAATTGCTGTCAGTAGAAAAGCACTGTGTGCCAGAAACGAGATTCACCAAATGTTATGTTGTATCAGTTCTTTTTTATGGTGTTGAAACACTCAATAGGAGAAATATAACATAAGAGGCTTAAAATACCATGGGTTGCGCATAGAAAGAGAACTCCTGACGATAATAAATAAGCGTAGAGTATTCTATTTTGAAGACTGAAGGAAAATGAGGTATTCGGAGGTGAAGCAGAGTTTTCTCTAGTGGCTGAAAAATCTGTTCATAACAAATATATGTTATTACTAATATGATAAGGCACATTAGTTCATACATAGAAGATGATTTAAAGAAACTTTCAGAAAAATATCATCGTGATTTGTGTGGGATTTGAACCCAAATCCCCTGGTTTACATGACCAGTGTACTAACCCTTGCACTAACGAATCACTTTCGTTTATCAAGAATTTTTAACAATCATACTCTACATATGAACCAATGTGCCAACCAAAATTTTCTAATGTATATATATGTTAATGAAATATCCTCAGAGGAGAGGCACTTGGATGAGAGTATAAAACTAATCTACTATAATAATAGCCATTGTGTTGTGGTGGGTGTGTGGGTGTGTGTGTATGTTTCATTTTTGGGTTCTCTATAGAATATCTTAAAAGATACAACGCTGATTTTCCGCAGTTATGTGCCGAATTTCAAGACGATAGGATAATATTTTCATTAATAAACTAATTAAATAAAACTATCAAATATGCTTTATGTACGAATTATATGATTCTGTTGTTCACAGCGAGAATTTCAAATTTAGAATTTTTACAAAAAAACAAAATATGATGTTTCTAAGAAATTTCCAGTTTATGTTAGCTTGACACAAGTACCAATTTTATTTTTTAGTTGCGTTAGAAATTATTAATCACATCATTAATAACTTAAAATGTCTCCTAAAAAAATAACACCGTCTAAGCACAGCAAACGTAATTAAAAAAGAATAGCACAATTGAACGTGATAAAGACTGCATCTAATAGAGAACAGTGCAGTGAAAGTGATTCGATGTTTATGACACGACACTATTGCATCGTTCATCGAATACGTCATTTTATGACGGGCTACATTTCTAGTGATTAAATAATAGTGCAACATGTGATTAAAAAAGATATTTATTCAATGCTGTGAATCGATCGTCTGAAACGCATTGCATACAAATAATTCCGCAATAGAATTGTGATTTCCAGTATTATTACAGCACTTGGGTAATACTTGATCGCAATAACTCTGCGATTCGGAGGGCTGACAGAGGCACCTGTCTCTCTGTCTCCCTCCCACTTTTCCGTCCCTTAAAAACATAATAATGTCCTTTATTCTACAAACATCTGGCACCCTCCCGCGTCTCGCTCTCTATAGAGATGTCTCGCTCTCTCCCTTGAGGCGCGATTCCCAAACTATTTTCACGATTGACCTTAAATTTTTCAATATCAAACATATGAATAATAAACGCAAAGCAAACATGCTGCCTCTTGACTAACTTGATTGTTTATAAATAAAATATTAAAAAATCTAGGGTATTAAGCCGCATCCGAATTTATTCAGTTTCAGCATTGCAGCTCCGGCTGAATTGCGACAATTTGAAATATGGCAAAAAAATATTTGCACATATTTCGAGTCACTGTACTTTGATGCCATAAAGCGTTTTTTGTTTCTTGGTCTATTTATTTTATACGGTTGATAAATTTTATTTATTATTATTATTAAAATATATTTTGGGGGCCGCTGCCCGAGCAGACAGGCAGTCTTTACATAACGCCTGAAAAATGTTTATAGTCCTTAAGGGGGGGCGGAGCTGAGTTTACGAGGGCCGCTTTATATCACCGCACTGCCTCGGCCGTTTGCTCTGACTGTGCGCCCGTCGACTATCAAACTTAGCATTTCGCCGCTCGAGGTGTATCATGCGTTCCTATGTGTTAAGCCGCGTTTTTCGGGACTCGCCAAAACCTCGCTGGAGCGCACGCAAAGCTTCTACCCTTCATTATAAAACGTAGACTATCGTCATTTACTAGCTTCGCATTTTTGGCATGAAACCATTCGTCCGACCGCTTTTCCGCTTCATCGAAATTGGCCATGTGTATCCCAGCCAAGCCGTGCGCCATCGACTGGAACAAGTGATAATCGGAAGGGGCCAGGTCTGGTAGATACGGCGGATGCGGTAGTAGATCCCGTTTCAGCGTTTTAATGGTGTCCAGGTCGATGGCAATATGTCATTAGTTCGGATCTCGTATCCCCTCGTTGTCGGTAGCGATGCCCATTGACAGTTTCAGCAGCTCATAGTTCACAATTCCTTTTCGGTCCCACCAAAAGCAGTGCATATAGCATTTGACCGTGCCGTCGGTTTTGATGCTTCTTCAAGTGAAAGCCCCGTTTTTGCATTTTTGGATTCTCGAAATATACCCACTTCTCATCTCTATTTCTTTCGTGCCGCAAAAGCAACATTTCGGAAGTGGTTTTTCGATGTTCCACTTGTCTCTCAGTCAACTGATATTGTCCTTCCCTTTGATTTTTTCCCATGTCATGTAAACGTTTAGAAATACCTTGACGAGTCATGTTCAATGCCTCCGCAAGTTGATGTTGTGTTTGCGTATTATCATCATCCAAAAACGCTTGCAGATCGGAGTCTTCTATAATTTTTCTCTCAGTGTCGAAATCGCCACTCCTGAAGCGTTCAAACCAATTTCCCCATGTAGTTTTCCATGGTGCATATTTTCCGGAGGCCTCCCCAAGCAAATGACATGCTTCAGCAGCATTTTTTTGCAAGTCACCGCAGAAAAGCAAAGCTTCCCGCAAATACCGAGTTTTTGCCACGAAACTCGACATCTTCATTGTAAGCGTTGCAATATGATAATAATTAGACATGTATGTCGATTACACTTGACGTTAGCATCATCTATGTGTGAAAACTAAAAACACAGTAGCATACCTAGTATCTATAATAATAATATCCATTGTGTGTATGTGTGTTTCATTTTTTGGTTCACGATAGAATATCTTAAAAGATACAACGCTGATTTTTTGCATGTAAGTTCAGTGTGGCGAATTTCAAGACGATAGGATAATATTTTCATGCATAAACTAATTGAATAAAACTATAAAATATGCTTTAGCGAGTTTCAATATGTACGAATTATAGAATTCCGTTGTTCACCGCGAGAATTTCAAATGTAGAACTTTTCAAATAAAGAACAGTGATGCGTTGTTTTTGACACAAATGTCAAGCAATTGGAATTGGAAGGAAAACGTGAGCAGTGTCTTTTTAAAATTCGAGTACCCAGCTATTCGAGTATTCAGCCAAACACTATTGCATCGTTCATCGAATACGTCACTCTGTGATGGGCAACATTTCTAGTATTGTATATATATATATAGCACGCATATGAGTAGGTCGGATGCCTATCGGTAATATATTGATAGAATGGAGGGAGGTGCTCTTGGGTGCTCTTGGGTGCTCGGGGGTGTTCGGGGGCTTGTGAGGCTTTACGCGTGCTCAGCAGGAGCCTCCCCCGGCACTTAAGGCAGTCGTTCAAACAGCCGTAAACTCCGCGACTCCGGAGCCGCCCGCGGAGCTTCGAGCACCGATGGGCATTTGTGAACATTCGATGGATCCGCATTTCAGCGAAGGTTTATTGCATACCCAATAGTCAATTATTCGATGAGAAAAATCCTCGAAATGTTACACAACTCGTGGCGCCCCATTTTTTGCCTCTACCTTAGCGAGAATTTCGATCGGTACATGCAAGTGTCAAACCATTGTTACATACTATAAATCTTCATATTGCACTCATCAAACATTAATATGAATGCATAATTTTACATTTAAAAAGTCAAACAACAGCAGAGAGAAGAAAAATGTATAGAAAAATCACCATATTTGCTAAGCAATTTAAACGAGTTTTATCATTGTTGCAAGTCACTTAGCAGTCAGGTGGCATCGATTGCTATCGTCTAAATTTTATAATATTACTGTAACAAAATAACCGAAGAAAATTTTACTATTTTACTTGATAATAATAAATAAAAAAAATTTTTAAAAAGATATCGCCCCGCAGTCACGCGCGATCCGAAACACATAATCAAAGAGCAGATTCCGGGCGGCGGGAGATCGTAAAGCGACTCGCTCATTGGTCGGGTCGCGTGCCCTGGCAGCCATCTTGCCCCGAGGGCCATCGAGTGGCAACACTCGACGGCAGAAAAATTCAGATTTACTTTTATTGATATGGCAACACTCCCCGCGTGTCGACGGGCTGGGAGCTCCGGGCTCTCTGGAGAAGTAGGCCCTATCAAGTGCGCTCATAAAAGTTAAGCATACAATAAAATATGCTCATATGGATATATATATAATATATATATATATATATAGAAAAATAAAAAATAATATATATATATATTAGGGTGTCCCTTATATGACCAAAAAAATTTTTTTTTCAAATTTCGAAATGCATACCCTCTACATTTTTTACTAATGCTATAAGATACTCAAATATAAAATTTCATCTTTCTAGAAAAATTGCAACTAGTGCCGACCGAGCTTCAAAGTTTAGTAAAAAACGTGTTTTGTCTTGATATTTCGGTCTGGTATAAAATCATTATAAATGCAATAAATTAAGTGAATAATAGTAAAAATTCAATTAAATGAACATTAATCTTTAATCAAAAACATAAAGTAATAACAATCAGTCAGGGTAACTTTTTTATAGAGTTGTTTTTTTACAGTCCGGATACAATTTTCTATGTTCCTGGACACAGCGCAGCAAGAACTGTTTTTGTTCTTCTTCAGCCGCGATAAGTCCGTTAAAATCTTGCATCATTTTAACAGCCCTTTCAGCAGTATCATTCACAACCCTCAAATAACTTATTTTTCTTTTAGCTTCCACAAAAGCACTATTATTATTCCAAGAAGATACATCTTCCTTTAGAAAACTGTCGTCGATCTGCAGTCGTGATAAAAATTGTTTGCTCTTTTCCGATACGAAATCATCCAGTGTTTTACAAACATAAGCAAACATCTTGTAGAGTCTTTTTGTCCTTCGCAGTTATTCTGCATTGTGACTGAAGTAAACACATTTTTAAAGAATAGATCGCTCTCGCCATCCAGCGTGCCTGATGCATGGCTTTGGGGGGCTTAGTTTTAATTTTTCCTCTGTGTCTCCTCCCAAAAATATTACGCACAGTTCGACCAATTTGCGGTAGTCATCTCTTACATAACCTTTGTCTAATTCTGCCTTATAAAATATTAAAAAAGCTTGAATGTCTGTCTCGGCAACACGTTGTTTTACGAAATTAAGAGATGGTTCAATGTTACTAGCGTCGATGTTTTTCCAATTTTCTCTGAACTTTTTAAACATTGGAGTATCTGGGCTACTAGTAATTTACTTAATTTTGCTTTCAAAGACAGCTTTTAGGACCAATTCATAAACATGATGACGACAGACGAGCAGCAATTCTCTTCCTAAAATTTCTCCAAAATAGCACAAGCTCCATTGAAACGGCCAATATTGAAAGCTGTTGTGTCGCAGCACATTATTTGTACTTTATCGTGAAGGTTCTAGTCAAAGAGAGCTGTTGAGACAGCCTTACCTTGATGTTTTTCAGAAGAATGTTCTAGTTTTGGCACTGCAAGAAGCTGTTCCTTATCGTCAAACGAAGCAATAACTGGCAAGCGTTCTTCTTTAGAACTTCGTACATCTAACCCGGGTAATAGTTTTCCATCCCAATGGACTGTGACTACGTCGGGTACATTACTTCCAAAGAAGTCAGATTTTATTGCTTCTGCCCTTGATTTTCTAGTTTCAGCAGCTAGTGGTTATCTTTGTCTTACAACCCTTTTTCTCTTCTTCCAATCGTCGTTGTTTAGATCTATCTTCTTTTTCCGACAATTTTTTATCAACACCACCTAAGCATCCTGGTCGATCTGGCTCTCCCTGTTTCATTAAAAATAATTTATCTTACTCTATTTTCATTCTCTCAAAAGCATCAGCATGTGCAATATCAAATAAATTATCAAGATCAATTTTGAAATTGTTCTCACGGCTCTTGAACGTAACCTGAGTTTTCTTACAATTTTTTTTGCAACTCTCTCCAAACATGATATAAATCAACAAGTTTCTTCACGCAGTTAGGATATGCCCTTGTTGGAATTCTTGCTTTTTCCCAATATATGATGCACTCCCTAATCACAAGATTTGCACTTTCACTAACAATCAGTTTAACCTCACGAATATTGTAAAATAGGACCGAGGGAATTTGTCGATTAGATGGTAATTTTGCACCATTTATTTGATATCTAGGCAAACCGATAAGGAAATTATTTTGTTTATCACTCCGTAATTCCACCGACATGTTAACGCACTAAACAATGGAGCACTACTAATCTCAAAAATCACGTATGAAATGACAAATAAAACATGCAGTTACAAGTCACAGCGCAGTACTTACGCAACTTGTATGGACAAGTTAAAATCGCAAGTCGGCACGGGTTACCGTTTATAAATCGAACTAATATTTTTTTCTAGACAATATAGGGTTATTACTAAACTTTTAAGAAGGTATGCGTAAAAAAATATTGAACTTGAATTTTAAGGGACACCCTAATATATATATATCACGAGCGTAATAGAAATTATTCACGTCTCAGTTTCCATGCAAAGTGCAAAAATATTTCTTAGTGCAAGCAATGCTTGTTCGGTGTAGAATATTATTCATTAAGGTATGCGTTTTATATTTTAATGCATTGCATGTTTTATGTGAATGCTTCACTCAGAAATGCGGCAATAGTGACAATAGTAATTGTGTTGTACGTAGATTCAATATTTTCTAAGGAGCTCTGAACGATCCAATATATGAAAAACACTTGTCGGTTATGAAAAAGTATTATTTTTTATTATTCGCGTGGGATTCTTTCGGGGGTGTTTGATTTTATTGGTAAATAAAGTCGAATGGGGGTCGAAATTTACACACGAAGCGCTTTTATTGTCGAGGTTTAACTTTATTTTTTTTATATGCGCTTAGACGCCGAATATGAAAGATCTAGGAAATGAAATGATTTGGATAATTCCTCTTTGGAGATTTCGATCCAAAATCTTGGTCTATATAGCTTACCTGAAAAAAGAAGTTATTTTCAACTTTAAACAATTTTTAAAACTGTCGATGTAGAAGTTATAAAGATACAGATTCAACTAAAATATATTAAAACATTTATAATTTTTATAAATCGTGATTTTCTACCGACACAAATATTTAATTATGCAAAGAAGCATTAAATAATTTTTAACATTTAAATTTTATTGCAGTTTCATTGATAGATTGAATCAGTGAATGATATTAATCTTAATATGTACGATAATAATAAATATTTAATTGTATAGGGGATGTTAAATCAATTAAGAGAAAATGTCTATTTTTCGAGCGAGTAGTTAATTTTACCTTGTATAGTTAAATCAACCAATTCATAGTTCGTCTATAATTAGCAAAAATAATTAGCTAAGATTGTTTTTAATATCTAGTACTTACACACATATAAATCATCCAAGTTCTTGCCATAAAATGCTTAGGGCATTTACCATATAATTCTTGGCTACCCCCACAAAAACAACAGCTGTAACACCCCAAAAATCCCTTCCAAATTATTTTGTAGGGAGCTAAACGCCTTCGACTCCGACACCCCAAGTATTTAAGCCGCCGACTTACCCTCTGAGCTAAACACTTCCCCAATCATCACACGCAGCAGTGGCTTGCACTGAAATCTATACAGCATACTTTAATTCAACATATCAAATAATTACAAAATATACAAAAAAAATGACAGTAATGAGATATTTATTTATATAGCTGCCTACACGCAACGCAACTATTAACTAGAAACTAGTACCCGTTTGCGGACTTCTGTCTGAAGTCGGGGCGCATATCAATACGTTTTTGAATGTGTTTACTCTAATAGCGGCAGAAAGTAATTTTATTCTTTAGGTTTACAGCTCGAAATGTTTGTTTAGGACTCGTCAACGTTACTTCTACCAATACTGTCCAGTGATTCTGAACAAAGTGACATGATAGTCAGCGAATGATAATCATCCAATTATTGAACAATTTTTAGGACAAAGTGGTGTTGTTGTGATGCCGAGTAATCCGAAAAGTGTGTATGGAGTAAAGTGGTTCAACTTTTTATAGGAAACGATTTATTTGACTACATGCAAATCAAAGAGTGTATAGACTAGATTTCACACACACGAATCAGTTTAGTCAATTTGGTTACCCGCTTAAAATATAAATATAATACAAGCTATTGTGTAACAATAACATTTAATTTACTAACAAAAATTTCATAATTAACTCGGAGTTGCTAAACGGAAGAAAAAAAAATCAAAAAGTGCAAATCAAAGAGTGTATAGACTAGATTTCACACGCGCAATTTTACGCGAATTTTGCATATTTTTTATTATGTATGCGATTTAGTTAATAGTGTTCTCTATCGTGTTGCTTACTTAAGCTGTCTACACATAATGCGCCACAACTGAAATTGACCAATAATGTGTTTCATGTAGTAATCATTACAAATGAGATGCTATTGGACTATTGACCGTTCTGTTTTAAGGCTGTGTAACTACACGTGTAGGCTGCTTTTTTATCTTGCTTGGAAACACATAACTGACAGTAAATTGCGTAGGCCGCTTTGGGCAAAACTATAGAATAAAATTGGTTATTCTATATGATGCTACTTAAAAACGCTATTGTATCGAAAGCTGTTAACCGATTTTAACTGATCAATAGCATCCACTTATTTTCAAATATTAAACAACGCAAAAAGCACGCTATCGGTCCGTTCTGCTGTACAGTTGAGACGCTACATGTGTAGGTCGCTTTACGCATATACCAGTGAATATCGGCGAAATCTCACAAAAACTACTGGTTATGGCTACACCATTGTTCAATTTGTTGAACAAGAGGGCAATTTGTTGCTACGCGTGTGGAGCGCTTTAAATATATGGTTATAACGATATGCTGCGAAAATTTTTGGGCTCAGAGTTGCAGGAGTTTCAAGGTTTCAATCAATTGAAGCAGTTAACGAATCATTCCCTAATAAGGTCATTCCGCGTAGAGGTAACATCAAGAAGCCCCGACCTTAGCCCTCTTGACTATTTCGTATGGGGATACCTTAAAAGTAGGGTTTATGAGAATAATCCGACGGATCTAACGGAATTGAAACAAAGCATCAGGTCAGAAATGGCAGCAATGTGTGTTATCGGCAATCTTCGTTTCAGATTAGAAGAGTGCCATCAGCGCGTAACGGCCACCATTTGGATAACATCATCTTTTCGAAATAATTTTCCATTTTGTATTCTTATAATCAGCAATAAAAAAAATACTTATTACAAGTAGTTTTTGTTTTGCTGAATTAACAAATACCCGATACTCTGTCTGGACACCCAGTATAACAGAGGAAGCTATTGGCTGTCTTGCTGAAGGCCTCTACATACTAAAAAACGCAAATAGGACTAAGTCGGTGTGTAGCCAGCTTTAGTGGACGATATAGACTGATTCACAAAAAAATTTAAATTCAAAAAGTTAGATACATCCCTTCTTCCGAACAGAATATTTTTTCATTTCATGTAAATATACTTTTAATATGATAAATATGCGTTTTTCCGATTGAAGTGTAGGAATTTGTAGATTCGTCATATCCCTGTTCTATGAGTCCTAAACGTTTAAAAGTATTTTTTTCAATTGGAATTAGAAGGTTAAATATAAACCCTGTGCGATTTATTGTTTTTAAAATTTAAAAAAATATATATGTTTAACAAACTTTGGTTTTGAAAAGTCGTCATTTTATCCGATTTTTCAACATTTTCATGGTTTTATTTTACCCTGAAAATGGACGTTAATTAAATAATAAAAAATATGTTAATCTAATTTATAGTTTTTTTGATGCTTTATAAAAAAATCAGCGTTCGGTTTAGAAAAATAAAGTGATAATTAAATAAATAAAATGACACGATTTCGCCAGGTGAAACGGTCCTTTTTTTTTGTTAGACATGGACACCGAGCGAGGTTAGGTAGCAATACCCTTAAAAATACGTCGCAAAAGAAGCAGATATCGGTTGGGGCAGCGTCGGTGGGATTATAGTTCAGTACTGGGCGGCTGTGCCCGCCACAGCCCGCCGCTGCCGAAGCAGAGAAGTCCGCACTGACACCCATCGATTACAAAGAAACCGCGCCGGCCCGGAGGCGAGGGCGTGGCCCCGCGAGGCCCGCCCCCTGCGCGCGCACCCCGCACCCCGCACCCCAAAACCCGCACCCCGCACCCCACACCCTGCACCCCCATGGAAATATCAAAAAAATACACCCAACGCTCACCCAAAGAACAATAACTGCTCATTCATACATGCACTACTCCTAACAAACCCGGCGGCGGCACAAAATTATCAACCATCACCGACCGCGTAAAAACATAAAAAAATTAAAAACGCTTTGGCACTATTGACTGATTAATATCAAAACAATAGCTGACGCTATATTTTACGGTTGTCGGTAGTATCGCAGCTCGTGTAGGCCGCTTCGACCGGATTAGGTGGCCCTCCCTCTGAATCGCGTTCTCCCCTTCTGCTTTCTCTCCCATGAAGACATTTAACTTTTCGCCGTTGCCGTGGACAGAGATGGATTCGGCCAATAATGCCCGGTTTAAATCTTGCCTTGGTAAAGTGCCGCATGCACTGCATGCCCCTCGCAAATAATTGCGCCGAACACGCGAGTCTTGATCGTTTGTCTACTGTACATGAAACAGATTTCTATTCTATATTTATAGTCGTTGTTACTAAAATCTATAGGGATTTCACTCATTGCACGTATTCACGCGTCCAACTCAACGATAAATTTTTAAAAAATTGTAAAGTATTATAATTCATCGCACAAATATAATTTTTTCCAATAAATACTGTTTTATGGTACAAAGGTATTGCAAGGAATGTGTTATAATTAATCCAACAAACCTAGCAATAGAAAAATATAAACATTAGGAGGGAGAGCGCTCACAAGGAGTAATGCTAGTAATCTTCTAGATTATTGGCTGTTCTTATTTGTTGTTTTAATATCTCATCTGCTGATAGAATAGATGTCATAATTAACGGCTGCTTTAATACACGATATCGATCTTGTCACCACTGGCGACTGGGAGAGGTGAAGAGGACGTTGCTTCTTGGGGAAATCCCTTTGTAGTCCTGTCTCGCTCGCCACACCGTCCCCGTGAGCTGAAGCTGCCTACACACGGCACAGAGCTACCGACAACTGATAATCAGACAAGTGACTGATAATTTCACAACAGACTGGTAATTTACCGATAGCTCTCGTTTCGTTTTTTTTTTTTTTTTTGTGTCGTTACTTGCGATTGGATCAAGCATCCTACACACGCGGCGTTACAATAGTGATTATCAATTTTCCAAAAAACCCACACACAATTAGACGCCATTGCCTGTTTGCTGTGCGTTACAGCGTGTTTACTAATGTAAAGCTGTCTACACATGTAGTGACACAGCAGAATGTAACTAGGTAATAGCATCGTTTGAGAGTTGTTCGTGCTATAATACTTGTCTATTGAGTCAGTGCGTGTGTGTGCGTATAATTGGTAATGCACCTAATCATTGTGTTTTAAAATTGACTTAATCATTATCATACTGGTTTTATTGATTGATAATGATTAAGTACACTTTTTCAAATATTAAAAATTGATTAAAGAAACTCAGAAAAATATCAACGTGATTTGTGTGCATTAACAATTATACCAACGAATCACTTGTACAAAACAATCACATCCTATAAGTGAAACAACGTACTTATTATGCTAATTAAATATTGTGTGACATGCAATACTACCTGTAAAAACTTGCATGGCCGGCGCATTACCAATTATACCAACAAATCACTAGGCAAAGTCGTACTTCCTGTGTAAAAATTAATAATATTTGTTTTTAAATATAGTTTCTCTGTTCGGTTGTCGGAGGTGTCGCACCCTGTGCAGGCAGCTCGCACCCAGGGCGCCGCCCCGACAGCAGGGGTGGCCGGAGTGATTTACTCGCCGAAGGCAGCGCCCGCACTGTATAAGTCAGCCCCGCCGCCCCTGGATCAATTATAAGACACCCTAATGCACTGGCGCCTGCTGCCTACACGTGTTCTCACACATCCTCCTTCCCGCTGCCACTCGAGCTGTGAACTGTGCAACTACCATGATAGAAATAATTTAAGCACACAAAGCTAGACACATATGATTTATTTGAAATCTTCAGGTGCCTCTACTCAGATATCTCTCTAAGCATATATAGTATTTAAACAGAGCCAATTCATGGTTTTTTCTTAGGGATACTAGTGTAGTGCAGTGGTTCCCAACCCTATGCCCGCGGGCACCATGGCGCCCGCCGGCCGTTTTACGTGTGCCCGCCGCTGTGTTATGAAAATGTTATGAAAAAAATTATATTTAGTAATTCAACAGATAAATATATTAATATTATCAAAATATCATTGCTTTTGAAAAAATAAATGGTGCCCGCCACCAGATCGGCATTTAAAATGTGCTCTAGGGTGCGAAAAGGTTGGGGACCCCTGGTGTAGTGGGTATATATTTTAAAAATATTTAATTAAACTCACAATCAGGCAGTTTTATATATTATATATTCTATATAAGCGAGCAGTTTCATTCTTCGTCTCCTCAAGACCTCAGAGTAAATTTGTAACGATTTGTTTTCATTATCACTGATGCGGCTGCCTCTTTAACCTTGGACAACTATTATTAAAAAAATTATATATATATATATATATATATATATATATTCTACGTATTCTGTGCATTTATGACGACTCGGTCAATCCGTGGTGTTTTAAGCATTCTCCTATAAAGCCACATTCAACTGTATAAAGCACTGTACGAAGTGATAAATGCACTACTGTGCTGTCTCAATCATCACTCTAATTTCTTGGTCATGATTCCAGACATATGCAATTCATGGTATACAGCCACAATGGTTGCATTGAACACAGCACCAAGCTGCGATACCTGCATAGCGTGAGCTTAAATCAATACATCCCACAGCCAAACAGTAGCTAGGTTATATAACATTTTTTTCCTTTTTTGATCTCGCATCGCGTGCAGGCGGCTTAAAACCGGATTGCATGCACGCCGGGGAATATAATTTTCCCATGGCGGTGGGGGTTTGTTTATTTTTTGCCCTCGAACACAGCCTCCGTGCGGAACACTTGCGGGGCGTCAGACTGGAGGCTCGGCGGCGTGTTTGCGGCGCGAGCACCCCGGGGGCGCGTGTACAATGTAAATGGGTGTAATATGCATTCAAATAAGCGGTAATCTACCGCAGAGCTCAGCCAACGAGTCCCTGCCACTATCCGAATAGTCTGTTGAACAGTGGAATATAATTTAATCATATTAAAACGCCAACAGAAGCCTTACACTACCGCAATTCAAATAAACGCTTATCTACTGCAAAACTCGGCGAGCGAGTTTGCTTTTATTATCCGAATATCTGTTGGTCCCAAATGTGTATAAGTAGTAATTTAAATTGAAGATTATAACAGAAGATGATTTTTTTTTAAAATATCATCGTGATTAACGCTTACATGAGCGGTGTACTGACCATTGTACTAACGAACCACATGCGTTAATCGAGAATTTATTAACAACCATACTCTACATATTAACCAATGTGCCCAGGCCAACCGATATTTAGCGATTTGCAAGCACTGGAATCAAAGTAACAAGTTTAAAATCTATTAATTTAGCCAAGGAGTAAATAATATAAACCTGTAATAGGTAATAAATACGCACTTGATTGACGTTCACCAAGAAATTGACATGAAGATTATAACTCATGTTTGAGTTGTAAACAAAATAAACCTTTTCACTGAACATATGCTTGTCTTGAATCACATTTCCTTTCTCCTATAAATGCCTCATTTCCAAAGACTTTTCTCAGACAATCACTCATGCTTTGCGTTAAATACAAACTATTCAAATGTACGATAATCTACAAAAAAACGTGCTTCTCTTCAGATGAGGTTTAATGCATTTAATAGCTCTATTCTTTCAACGCCTATATATACATATAGATTTTCGCCATACAATAAATTGCAGAGTAGGTAGTAGTAAATATGCCCGAAAAATGACACATGACGCTACTTTTATATCGTCAAGCATTCTGTATAATTACAAGTATTCTCCTATAAAGCCTCACGTCTTCAACGTTCAGGCTTCAACTCCATAAAAAAAAAACTGAACCGACTACATCCGCACAAGTAAACGGTCTCGAAGCACATTACTAATCGGCTGTGAAGCGTGTATGACGTGTACGGGCATCGCAAAGATGTCGCCATTGATGGGAGTACTCACAGTTAGTTTGCCGGTCGGGAAGCATCGCGGGTAGCATGCTTCGATATTCCCACTTGTAACAACACAACCGATCACCCGCGGCGTTCATTAAGCAGGCGAGTCGCGTTGATTACAGCTGTTCTGCCTGTCGACGAGCGCCGTTTTTCATTATTTTTTTGTTGTCCACGGTGAATTATTGCGGAGCACCATGGCGCGCTCGCCCGCACACCGGAAACTGCGGGCGAGGCGTCACCAACCGGAAGCTACCGTTTCTCGCTGTATATATATTTTTAAACTAGAAATGTAGCCCGTCGCAGAATGACGTATTCGATGAACGATGCAATAGCGTTTGGCTGAATACTCGAATAGCTGGGTATTCGAATTTTAAAAAGACGCTGCTCACGTTTTCCTTCCAATTCCAATTGCTTGACATTTGTGTCACAAACAACGCGTCACTGTTCTTTATTTGAAAAGTTCTAAATTTTAAATTCTCGCGGTGAACAACGGAATTCTATAATTCGTACATATTGAAAATCGCTAAAGCATATTTTATAGTTTTATTCAATTAGTTTATGCATGAAAATATTATCCTATCGTCTTTGAAATTCGGCACATAGAATTTACATGCAAAAAATCAGCGTTGTATATTTTAAGATATTCTATCGAGAAACATAAAATGAAACATACATACACACACACGCAATGGATATTATTATTATAAACTCTATCACAAATGCCAGTCAATTTATTTTGTACTATTTAATTATTTTTTTATTTAGAGGTTGGCGACCATTTCACTGAAAACAAATATATGTTTTCAGAGCCAGTGTTCGTGGTTTTCTTAGGAATAGTGTAGCGGATCTCAAAACTCTTTTTATCTCTTAATTTAATCAAGCCCAAAAAATAATAAATATCACGAGTGTATCAAATATTCAGGTGTCTCTAAACTTATGCTGAGCTATGTATGAGGAATAGTGTAGGTGTAGAGGGTCTCCGAGTCTTTCTAAACCGCAGTTTTATTTTCGAAAGAAAAGTCTGCGTATTGCTGCTGCCCAATAGCATTATTATATAATCCTTTCGATACAAAGCTCTGGCGTTTAGATCTGATACTCTTTCTGCAGCAGAATGCTGAAACAATAGCAGGGTTCCAGAAAAAGACTGTACAGAATGGCAGCCATGCACAAACAACAGAGGACTTCGTTATTAAGTAAAACTGATTGATCTAAATCAGTGCTTCTCAAAGTAGTCCCTACGGACCCTGGGATCATTCAGGGGGTGCTTAGAAAATTAAAATCGATTTGGGGGTCCCTGAACAACGTCAGGGAATCCACGCAAGGTTTAATATAAAATTAAAAAATTGTGACACATTTTTATTAATATGGAAGCTAAAATAAATAACAATGAATACATTATTAGCGATATTTACGTTCTCAGTAAAATATAAATATAGACAGGTGCATAAAATACAAGTAATATCAAACATTGCGGTGAGTCAGGTAGGTTAATAGAGTCGATACTTGGGTCCGTAGGCAAGTTTTGACTATGAAAGAGGTTCCGTGGGGAAGTTTTGACTATGAAAGAGAGTCCGTGTGGCAAGTTTTGACCATGAAAAGGGTTCCGTGGGCAAGTTTTGACCATGAAAAGGGTTCCGTGGGGAAGTTTCGACTATGAAAGGGAGTCCGTGTGGCAAGTTTTGACTATGAAAGGGGGTCTGTGGGCAAGTTTTGACTATGACAGGGGGTCCATGGGCAAGTTTCGACTATGACAGGGGGTCCGTGGGCAAGTTTTGACTATGAAAAGGGTTCCGTGGGCCAAAAGAGTTTGAGAGCCACCGATCAAAATCAAACGCTTTCTTCACGACCCCTGGAAATTCTGCACGAAAATGATGTAAAAAGTTCCTGAAATAATCATGATGGTGTTTTTCGGGACTGAAAATCGTTTCCACTGTCAATTCGATGGTGCATCCCTGCGTGTGGGGGTGCATTTAAACAGTGCAGCGATGTGCACAGGGGGTGGTGCACATGTTGCGCCTCCCTGCCTGATTGCACTACCCTAGTAAAACACCGGACAGCCCCGCGCTCTGGGCGTTTGAGCGAAAACTCCAATCGATCTCAATTTATACACGTACCTGACCGAGGCTGCCTGCACACTGTCGACACAACACAACACAAGCGACTACCGAACGGTATATAGAAAAAAAAAAAGTTTGGTTTTCGGTTGTGTTAAAAACATACATTACTAATACGATTAGGCACATTAGTTCACACATAGAAGATGTTTCTCGTGAATTCTCGATAAACGGAAGTGATTCGTTAGTACAAGGGTTAGTACACCGGTCATGTAAACCAGGGAATGTGGTTTCAAATCCCACACAAATCACGATGATATTTTTCTGAGAGTCTCTTTAAATCATCTTCTATGTATGAACTAATGTGCCTAATCATATTAGTAATAATATAATAAACCCGTAATGGGTAATAAATACGCACTTGATTGACGTTCAATTAAAAAAAATAGACATACATTATAACATACAGTGAGTTTGGTTTGGTTGTGCACCGTGTGTAGGATGCTTTAATATTTTGTTACAAAACACTGCCTGCAATAGTAGACAAGCGAAAATATTGATTCGGCGAGCATTGCCAGGGTCCACGTATGGTTCATTAAATACTGCGTTCTTGGATGTTATGCCGCGTTTTATTCATAAAGTCCCAACGATACTAATAATTGAAAAATAGATGATTCGGGGTTGAGCTGCTTCTCGCAGAAAGTCCAAAACATTGAAGGACTTAAAACACCCAAGAAACTAAATCACCTTTCTACAACGGCGGCTAAAACTTACGATCAAGTGTATATGCGGTCTTCATCCGCGTGGATGTCTTCAATTGCTTCCTTGAAGACGGCCCTGTGCCGGGACCGAAACGCGGATATTTAAAGATCAAAAATTATTATACTTGTGGGGATTTATTGGTCGCTTGTCAGTTTTGTCGCGACCTCAACTACTGGCACTAGCACCTTCGAGTATGTACATAATATATAATATATAAGCCTGGCAGCACTGGAAGTGATGGTCACGTGGCTTAATATTTGGAGTCTCTGGCTCAGTCGATAATTAATAATAACAATGGAGACTGTTGGTGTAGCGAGTAGTATATAATACATGCTTGTAAGAAATAAAAAAAAGTAACTGAGTGTTTGTGAAGTGATGTAACTGTATGTAAATATAACATAAAAACAAATTGGATGAATATGTGTGGTTTTTATAATAAAAAGGTAACAATGCTATTGCGTTGTGACCAATGCGAATTGATCTTACTTTACCCGAGTTTTTTATGACGTGTTGTCGAGAGTCGAAAAATCTAAGCAATAACCTTTGACTGTTGCCGTGATGGCACATTCGACTTCCTTGAAGAGTGGTTTTGTGTGGTTTTAACATGGTTTCTGTTGCAGAGGGATACTCGGTGCACGGGGGAGGGGTTTTCGCGCTGCCGGGTTTTCCGCTGGCGCCAATTGCCAAGCCAATCGCCAGTCGGCCACCAGCCTTCCCGCCCCACCTGCACTCTCTGCTCGCCCACTGCCGCCAGCATCCCTACCTTGCAGGTGAGTCTGACGTCACCAGCCCGGAAGTCCGGAACAGTGCACAGTAAACCGCCAGTTCCTTGTCAGACTACTGTCACTTGACTGTTACTCTCCGAGCCAGTGTATTGCTGTTGGATACCAGGACTTGTGTAGACTCTGATGGGCTAGTTCCTTGTCAGACTACTGTCACTTGACCGTTACTCTCCGAGCCAGTAAATTGGTGTTGGATATCAGGACTTGTGTAGACTCGGATGATCACTCTGTAAGTTCCTTGTTAGACTACTGTCACTTGACCGTTACTCTTCGAGCCAGTGTATTGCTGTCGGATACCAGGACTTGTGTAGACTCTGATGGGCTAGTTCCTTGTCAGACTACTGTCACTTGACCGTTACTCTCCGAGCCAGTGTATTGCTGTCGGATACCACGACTTGTGTAGTCGTTGGATGATCATGTGTAGGCGGCTCGTTACTCGCCAAGCCAGTATATTGCAGTAGGACTAGTATAATCTCATGATCACTCTGTAGGCCGCCAGTTTATTATCAACCTACTGTATATTGCAGTAACCTTTCATAGTTTTCACTTTTCAACCATGTCTGCCATGTCACTTCTTGCCCACCTACTGTTGGCTATCTTTTCCTGACTTAGAAGTATATTACAGCTGGTCTTCGCTTAACAGAACCTCTACCTATGTTTATTTTCTGTCACTTGACTGTTTCTAACTTGATCAGTACTATATTACTGAATGTTTAACACAACGTTATTTTATATATAATATAACCTCTTCACTCGAACTGTGTTCCTTCACATTTTAGTTCAACTCTTGCAAATAACCACAAACGTGAGACCATGTTTAAAAACGGTATTATTAATATCCTTCAACCAAATACGTACATTGAATTTGCTATCATAAACGATTTATAACAATATACCTTTGATTCGCAAAAAAGTCCTTTGGAAATTCGAGGGTTCTTGGATAAACATACCGCTGTTTAATATAACAATTCGGGATTATCCCTTACAAGAATAGACCAAGGCAGAGGTTGTCAAACTTTATGGATTGTTTTGACTTTCTATTATTAAATTGACAGATAATACATTTAAGGCATCTTAATGATGATAATCAATTTGTGATAAAAAATAATCTAAATTACAGTTACACTTCTTGAAGTTTCATATTTTTAAAAATATAAATCATTTAATTAATTCGCATTATTGGTTTACTGTCTATAATATTTTTAATTCATTGTATGATATGCAAAGTAAAAGTATTTTTTTTCATGTAACTATAAATGTTTTTCAGTCAAATGTTAGCCATATATGATAAGAGTGGATAAAAATTAAATAATATTCAGAAGCAAGTAGATAATGATAAATTAATAAGAATAACTCTAATTATAGTAAAGTAAGTTACTCATAACTTTAAAATTGTGAATAATATTTATATTATGTGTTTTAAGCTTGAAAATGTAATTGTAACTGTACAGTGATTCGTGAGCCGTAACAAAAAAAATACTGTCTTATTAGAGCCAAGCCCGCAAGAACCCGTCTAGAGTATATTTTAAATTAAATATTTATATGCAACAATTAATATTTTTTAATTGATTGTTTAGATTTAAAAGCAGCTTATGTAAATGTTAGTAAACATGAAGGCTTTGCGTTGGGGACCTTGCCTGGCTAATTGGCGCGGCCTCTCCGTTTGAGAAGCGCTGGAGTACAGTCGAAGTGTTTTTGTTAACTGCTCAACAATGGGGTGTTTTATTTTTATTGAGTGGCAACACTGGGCCGAGTCGCCCCTCCGTGGCACACTGAAACAACAATATCAGCCATTTTGCCGGCCGGGTCTTTGTCGTCCATTGTTAACAGTTTTTTAATAAGCAATACGATTAAATGGAGCGAGTAATCTCCTGCGAAAACATGCGAGGCTTGTGGTATTTTTTTTAATGGGTTTTTGCCAAGCTCGAAAAAAATTTGAGACGGGAATAATAAGGTATTTTTGTAAGTGATAAACTTCAATTATTATTAATACCGTGAGGGCATTGTATTACTTATGGAGGCAAAGGGAGAATTGATTGTGTTCTTTGAAATTCACGGCCATTGCATTGTAATATATGAATCATAAGAAATACGCTCGGAAATTAAAAGTATCCACAAAAAAACTGCGCAAAGTACTTGCTGAAGTCTTATTAAAATACTGAAATTGCTCCATTGAAGATACATATTTAAATTAATATAAAAAAATAAAATGACTCGTAAAAACATAAATTATATTATCATTGTAATGGTAATTGCTTGAAATCATTAAATTCATTGGCAAATTGAAATACATGTCACAATCGTTGCTTCGTTATGTAATACTTTATTATTTTTTTTATTTGATAATAGTTTACAAAGTCTCATTCTGCTTGAAGATGCAAACCTATTTAAAAGCAATATTTTATGTGCTTGTAGGCTTTGATAACAATTCGCCTTATTGGTTGACTGTCTATAATAGTTTTGATTAATTGTATCATTTACAAAATAAATAACACATACGAAGTAGATAAAAAATAAATAATATTTAGAAGCAAGTAGATAAAGATAAATTAATATAACTATATTATAAAGAATATGATGCTGCTGCACTCTAATTTGTAGAATAGTGCGGATTACAAGAAATCAGATTTTAGTGTGCTTATGACATTTAAAAAAAAATCATTACTTGTTTTATACTTTAAAATAACACCATACCATAAGAGGAAGCTATTAAAGTTATTTAAAAGAAAAAAAGAATTAACAAATTTATATTTTTGAGGTTTTTTTATAGAAAAGAATATTTTCGGCATCTATGGGTATGTTAAGCAGAAGTATGGCTAAGCCAATACATTATCAAGTAATTTAACAACTAGATCGCCCGCACTTCCCATGGGGCTAATAGAGTGGGGTGCCTGCACCCCAGTTTACTGCGGCAGATCACAATCCCCTTGTTTTTCCTAGCGATTGATTTATTTAACTCCTCCTTGTCAGTACTTAGTTGCAGACACGAGTCGCCCCTGTTTACTACACAAAAAAAAAAAAAAAAAAACTCACCAGTGGCGTTTTGAATTTATTTATCACACAAGCGCACACACAAAAATGAACAGACCCAATCAAATTTTTAATAATTGAATGTATTTAACACACTTTAGGTACTAGTACCCGTTTCGCGGACTACTGCCTGAAGGCGGGGCGCATATTAATACGTTTTTGAATGTGTTTACTCTAAAAGCGGTAGAAGGTCATTTTATTCTTTAGGTTTACAGCTCGAAATGTTTGTATAGGACTCGTCAACGTTACTTCTACCAACACTGTCCAGTGATTCTGAACAAAGTGACATGATAGTCAGAGAATGATAATCCTCCAATTATTGAACAATTTTTAGGACAAAGTGGTGTTGTTGTGATGCCAAGAAATCCGCAAAGTGTGTATAAAGCGAAGTGGTTCAACTTTTTATAGGAAACGATTTATTTGACTACATGCAAATCAAAGAGTGTATAGACTAGATTTCACACGCGCAATTTTACGCGAATTTTGCACATCAGTTTAGTCAGTTTGGTACCTGCCTAAAGTGTGTAGTAAATTATTTTTAAAAAGTTTGAATTAGTAACAAGTAGCAGACATAGCAAAGAACAGCCGAATATGTTTTTTAGTACGTATAATCAATATTATTGTTAGGGTTTGAACCACGAGCTCCCCTGCGCTGGAGCAACCCTGCACAAGACATCCCATTGTGGGTTTGTTTGGCTTTGGGATTTCACACATTATAAAGTACAGAGATATTTATTATTAAGCCAGGCGTACACGTCCAGGCCAGCTGCCGGCACCGCCCCTGATCCATTTGATTCAGTGTAAACCTCCACTACGGGGTCATGCAGATTTTTTTTCAACATCGAAACACACTATTCATTAACAACCACCACCCACTCAACTTAACAACCGCTCAAAACCCGCGTTTACCTTATATAAAAATATATTTTTACGTTGAATACTGTATACTTTTCAATTCCACGCGGTAATATTTTTTTTTGTTAAAGGGTTGCAAATCCCTCGCAGTCTTCCCACGACGTCGCGATCTGTTTTTTGGGATAATCCTAAGATAAAATGTTTCAAAAAAATTATACAAAAGCCTCGACGAAGGCTTGTCTTTTGCAAGACCACCCGGAAAGGCGGGGGTGAGAATCTCAGCAGGTAGAATTCCTTTGAGGCTGAAAAGTACGCGACAGGTTATTAAATTTTATATGCCACGTCATACTGTAATTGATAATTAAAATAAACGCGATTACAGTGTATTTTGTAGAGAACACTGAGTGTTTGATATATATGGTGAGGTCAAAATCAAGGCAAGCAGTTAATAAATTGGGCCTAATAAATTATGCAAATGAGTCTATACGTAATTGATATCATGAAACCCTACAAATGTACTTTATGTAGTTTTAGAATATACTTGCTTTATTTCCTAGATAAATATACGTGGGCGATGATCGTAAAACAATATATTTGCATTTATTTCAATAATCTTTCAGTGCCACTCAAGCTTTATTCTAGATATCAATACTTTCATGTTTTAATCTAAATTATTATTGAACAACCTGTAACGAGTCTTCAACGCGGCAATACAATAGTGCTTTCATTGCGTTATTTATTTAGTCTAAAAAACATCAGACATGAAGGTCTCTCTACACACGCAGCGGCAATCAGCCAGTAGAGTCCTTTTATTTGGGTATTTTTTAATGGTTTTGCCTAAGAATACGATGCTTCTATACACGTAGCAACAAATCGCGCCACCACCTTGAAGCTGGCCACTAGCTATTGGTTACCTGCAAGGTGGTGGCGAGGTTTGTTGCTACGTGTGTAGAGGGTCTTAGCAAGCAAGTCGTGTTGTTGCTACGTGTCTAGAGGGCCTGAAGGAAGCCATTGGCTAGTAGCAAACGTATCGGGAAGGTTCCTTCTCCTGTAACGCGGGGTTGTTTGTTTCAGTGGGCGGTGCCGGGGCAGGGGGGGTGGGTTTCCTGGGCGTGGGTGGTGGGGGCGGGGGCGGTTTTCCCTGGGCTGGGGGCGCAAGGGGCAAGCCTCGTCGAGGCATGATGAGGCGTGCCGTGTTCAGCGACACTCAGCGTCGAGGCCTGGAGCGCCGCTTCCAGCTGCAGAAGTACATCAGCAAGCCCGACCGGAAGAAGCTCGCCGAGAAGCTGGGCCTCAAGGACTCGCAGGTGAGCCCCTAATTTAATATCCACCCGCCAAACAAACACCACACTAATAGGGATGCTGCCTCTCATCACCAATCATCTGCCTTCCTTCTTCCAATACCCATATTTCCTTTGATTTTCCCACGGACAATCAGCTAGAGGATGCCATACTTATTGTTACCTCTTTCCTGTGCATGACTCTTTTATTTGTGACGCGGATTCTCTCATACAGCCACATTTCTACCGCCTCAATTCTTCGCTAAGATCCAAGCATCGACTCCATAAAGGAGAACTGAGACGACATAGCATTTCGAGATTTTATGGTTCAAGTCCTCAAGTCTCAAGATCCCAGCTCTTACGTTGTATAACCAACAAAAAAAAAGAAATACTTAGAACTGGTTCTTGTTAAATTACTTAATCACAATATACAGGCATTTCTTTGATAATGGTGCAAACAAACTGCCCGATTAAAAAAATTACAGTATCGCATCAAGTATTATATTCCAAAACGCCCAATAAGCTTTAAGCGCGATATTAATAACCACAGCCGGAAATCACTAACTGATTAAACGAAAAGGCTTTTAAATTGGGGAGTAATCGCGTTTCGGGGCGGAAAATTTAATTTCACCCCTTCTGGAATCGTCGATTCCGGGGGCCGACAACCGTTCGGTGACCAAAAAACCAATTCACCCCCCCAAAGGGGGTGATTGCGCAACTACCCTCGGGGGCTTGATTAGATGCCAAATCACAACTAATTCTGACATAATACGACAGAAGGTTCCCGATTCCAATTATATCCTTTTAACACTAATTATTTGGTTTTAGGAGTGTGTCTCGATTTGAAATCGTGTTTCTGGCGTTTTGATTGCGAATTCGATCGGCGATCCCCTGAAGATGTCCTATATACTATAACCGAAACGTACTGACGAAATCTACAGGGTGCGCCATATTTTATGTCGGTATGTGAATAATAAATAACTAAAAAAAAAAAAAACCAACGTAAAAATCTATACATAAGATATTTTTATTTGATTTGACTCTTTACAATTTATTTGAATTAGTTTTTGAATACAACATCAATCAAGTGGCCGCCTTTATTGGCCAAAGGATAATTTCACAAAAAGGGCACATTTTGCTTTGGCCAATAAAGGCGGTCACTTGAATGGATGTTGTATTTAAAAACTAATTAAAATAATTTGTAAAAAGTCAAATTAAATAAAAATATATTATATATAGAAATTAATTGATTTTTTTTAAAAGTTATTTATTGTTTACACACCGACATAAAATATGGCGCACCTTAATCGAGTGCCTCTCCTCAGAGAAGGTTGGCGACCATTTCACTGAGCATTTATACATAGTTTTTTTAAGGGGAAATATCGACTGACCAGCTGCAGCGGCACGGGGGTATACATCTCGTCGTTTCACGCGCGATTCGAGTGGCAGCGCTTTATCGCGCAATCGGGCGGAATAAAAAATATTAAATCGAGGCTGCGGAAGAATGAGAGGACGACATGGTGAAAACCGCGGGCGGAGGCTCCCTCCGGCGTTTGATTCTGAAAAATCACTGAGGGGGCGGGGGAGGCTCGCTGGAGCGGGGAGGCCTCGCCTGTCAAGGGCAGGCCTCGGCCCCGCCGAGGGGGCCACACAAATGAGCAAGATAAAGTCTTTATCAAGCCACACGGCAATACATCAGCCGCTTCAGACTATTCAATACTTATCTATTTCACTACTTCGTATTATCGCAGAAGCGAAATGGGGTTGTCGAGTGTGCTACATGCAATGCTATTATATAAAAAATTTACGCTCATATAACGCGGTACTCTTATAACACGTTTTCCACTCAGTTTGTAATCTATATAAATAATTTTTCTATCGTTTATAAAACCATGAACACTACTGGCACAGCATGAGTGAAATCGTCGCCAAAGGGAAAAAAACACTTGATGAGGAAGAAACCCTAAAATACAATAAAAAAAGAGTTTCGTATAGCGCTGTACGAATTAATCGCGTTGTGTGAGGGTTGGCTGTATATATATTTAATATAATAATCTATATAAATAATTTTTCTATCGTATAGAAAACCATGAACACTTCTGGCACAGCATGAGTGAAATTGTCGCCAAAGGGAAAAAACACTTGATGAAGAAGAAACCCTAAAATACAATAAAAATAATAAAAAAGAGTTTCGTATAGCGCTGTACGAATTAATCGCGTTGTATGAGGGTTGGCTGTATATAAATTTAATATAATAATCTATATAAATAATTTTTCTATCGTATAGAAAACCATGAACACTTCTGGCACAGCATGAGTGAAATTGTCGCCAAAGGGAAGAAACACTTGATGAAGAAGAAACCCTAAAATACAATAAAAATAATAAAAAATAGTTTCGTATAGCGCTGTACGAATTAATCGCGTTGTATGAGGGTTGGCTGTATATATATTTAATACGCATACGTCTAATAATACCATGCATAGAAGACTAATAAAATTCGTATAATATGAGTATCACGAAGTTTGCTAACCCTATTGGGCTCTATTCGTCTCAAAGCACCAATACTTTTATTAATAAAAATTAGACTGAATTATCAGCTAATTACAATGAGTGGGCATTTTTCAGTAACGTACCTGAAAATACTCACAAAAAAGGCTGCAATAAATGTAACGTGAATGCAATTTAAAAAAAAAATATTTTTTTTTTAATAAAATTTAATTTTTTTGTTTTTAAAACGGTACGCAAATCTTTTGAAATTAAAAAAGTGGAAGTCGCGAATAATCGAGGGGGCGCCCCTCACTCCACGCCCCTGCGCCCTCGGCAGATGATAAAGGTGGCCGCACACAATGGCGGCAGGTAAAGGCGGGCATCCACCCTGCAGCCCCGGGGGAGGTTTTTTTTTTTTTTTTTTTTTTATTACTTTTCTTTTTTAATTGAAAAAATGAAGAGCCTCGCGCTGGGAAACGCGGAAGCACGTTTATATTTTTAATATAATTATTAAGAATTGAATAATTTATAAATTTTCCTTGGATCGGCTTGTTTATATAAATGTACGCAGTGGCGTGCAAATCATTGCTGTAAAAGGTCATGCGTGCGATTTGTATGAATAAAATCAAGACGTACGGAATTTGTGATGTATTTTTCACAAAAAAAAGCTTAAATTTAAGTTTATATATTTTGCATACAACACTTATATTAACATAACACATAAATTATATTTTTCTATTTTTTATTATTTAATTTACGTCCATTTTTGGGGTAAAATAAAATCTTGAAGATGTTGAAAAATTGGATAAAATGACGACTTTTCAAAACCAAAGTTTGTTAAAGATTTTTTTTCTTTTAATTTTTAAATTAATAAGACGCACATGGTTCATATTTAACCTTTTAATTCCAATTGAATTTTTTTTTTTAAATGTTAAGGATTCTTGGAAAATTGTACCAATGGAAAATACCAGACGAATCTCCAAATTCATACACTTCAATCGGAAAAACACATATTTATCGTATTAATAGTAAATTTATAAGAAATAAAAATACATTGTGTTCGGAAGAAGAGATGTATCAAACTTTTTGCATTTAATTTTTTTTTATTGGTGCAGTCGATTTTTCGCAAAACGGACCAGAAAATGATCAAAAAAACTCGATTATGGGACCTAGACCTAAAAGCGCAGGAACGCAAAATGCTTTTTTTGAGTTAAAAAACTGCACAGATAAACTTATTTAATATTTTTAAAGTGGTTTCATTTTGGTTAGTTACTTTACTGTCTTGAGTCTTGAGAATGTGATAACGACATTTCTATTTAATAAAATATGTGCTCAGTATATTTGAATATATGTTATGAAATCGATTTAGTTTTTTGTTAAAAAATATAAACGGTGCATGCAAGTTTTATATATTCTCCAATACTAGGATAAAGCGTGGAAGCTATCATCCACGAGTAAAATTTTATTTTCACCACTTTGATAAGGCCATAATATATATATATCCCCGCTGTGGAACTGTTCATAAAGGCACTATACTTTTACGATCACGCTCACGAGCGTGAGTTTACGAGCACGCCCCGCGATGAGTGTTATGGTATTAAAAAATAAAGACGGGGGCCCGGTGGGTGGGGGAGTATTCGCAGCCGGCACGCCCGATAACGCCGCCAATTAATGATTGTTCCGAATTGAATATTAAACACCCTGTATTAAAAAAATCTACCTGGGAGATAAAAAAAATATTATTGGAATTATTTCAGTGGCGTGCGGTCCATGCAAGCATTGCCTTATACCATTTTATATATAAAAAAAATCACAACCCCCAATGAGTTTGGACTCACCGCACGCCACTGATTCAATTTATATGTATATATGCATATATTTATACAATTAAACAGGTTGAATAATCTGATCGATCCTGCAAAAAAGGAGCATTTTCACATTGCGGGCCCGGGGGCGGGGGAGGCTGTCGGAGGAGCACAAAGGCCGGGATAAAGGGCAGATAGTGGAAGAAAAATCGCTGCGTCTGTCTCAAAGAACCGGAAAATGGTCCGACCCAAATCACGAGCCGCACTGCACAAATTAAAAAACAGTTTCATATAATATTGGGGCTCCCAAATCGGTGTTTTTAGAAAATATTTTGCGAAAAATCTACTTCACCAATCGAATTAAATTAAATGCGAAAAGTTAGATAAATTTCTTCTTCTACACATGGCATTTTTTTATTTTTTGTGAGTTTACTTTTAATATGATAAATACGTGTTTTCCCGATTCAAGTTCAAGGAGATTACTATGAGTGATGGATCTAGAACCCTTAGCATTTAAGAGTTTTTTTTTTAAATTGGAAATAAAAGATTACATATAAAACTATGGCATAGGATTAATTAAAAATAGATTATTTTTTACATATTTTTTGTTATATACTTTACGTTCTTTTTCAAGGTCAAATAAAGTCTTGAAAACGTTAAAAAAAATATGATAAAATGACGACTTTTCAAAACCAAAGTTTGTTAAAAGTTTTTATTTTATTAATTTTAAAACTAATCTTACACCATTGCTTTATATATAATCTTTCAATTCCAATTTAAAAAAATGACACCTAAATGCTTTGGGTTCTAGATCCGTCACTCATAAAATTCTCCAAATGCCGAAACTCAAAACAAGTAAATTCACAAGAAATAGTGGTTTCTATCGGTGCAGTAGATTTTTCGCAAAATAATCAACAACAAGAAAACTCGAAAATGCACCCATCGAAAGTATTTAATATTCGCTCGTCAGTTGCGTCGCTGTGCCTTCCGAAGCGTTTAGACCACTGGTTCCCAAAGCGGTCAATATCGACCCCCGGGGGTCGATTTCGCCCTTCAAGGGGTCGATGACAGCGTAAAATTAAATCGTGGGCCCACGAACTGTAAATGGGGGTCTACGAGAATGGATACCATTTAAGCAGGTCATCTCCAAAATACCACAGTGGATTATCAATGCATACATTGAAGAATCGGAAGTCATGCTACAAGAAGAACTGATCGGAATAACCACTAATGAAGAACTGAAGGTGCAGTTTAGAAAGGGATATCAGCAATTTTGGCTTAAGAGAGACATACCTGCTATTCATCCTGCATTATGGACTATCGCAAGAAGGTTTTTGATACATTTTCCATCTTCATACTATGGTACATGAAAAAGGGTTTCAGTGCAGTTGTCAACCTTCTTACGAAAAAAAAATAGTTATTCAATGTTTACATACCGACATAAAATATGGCGCACCCCGTATATCAGATGTCAAAAATATGTTAGAAGATGATGAATTGATGATGAAGATAGGAAAAATCGACAAGGGGTCGACGGGACAAAATAGTTTGGGAGCCTATGGTTTGGACGTTAAATCAAAAATGTGCAAGTGACCCCCATCGGGACGTCAGAGACACGGAGCGGCCTTTCAGGCGGAGTGCTGGAAGTTAAACGTTAGCGGCGGATCGATGGCCGCCAGATGCCATCTGCGCGTGGCGGGGGCCTCCGGGGGACTCTGAGGGACTCCGAGGGACTCCGAGGGACTCCGGGGGACTTGGGGGGCCTCGGGGGGACTCCGGGGCCAGGCGCCGCGTGCCGCCGGATTAGCAATCAACGTTTCCGCTACATGCGCCCCGGGCGGCACTGGCGATGTGCGAAAAACGCGCGGGGGTTGATGTCTCAGGACAGACGCTCCGTGGACCCAATTATGACTGATATATTAACAAGTATTATCTAATGAATTGAAATATGTTAGTGCGGTTAAATTTTATTAAAAATTTTATAACAAATGTAAATATTATACCGCGGGTGGTCAAAACGCGGCCCGCGGAGAATATGCAAAAAACACAGTGTCCAAATAGAGTATCGGGTATTTGTTAGTTCAGTAAAACAAAAACTACTTGTAATCATGTTTTTTTTTTATTGCTGATTATAAGAATACAAAATGGAAAATTATTTCAAAAAGATGATGTTATCCTAATCATCTTTTTTTGCACTCTTCTAATCTGGATCGAAGATTGCTGGTAACACGCATAGCCCTTGATATTGCTGCCATTTCTGTCCTGATGTTTTGTTTCAATTCCGTTAAGTTCGTCGGATTATTATCATTAACCCTACTTTTGAGGTATCCCCATACGAAATAGTCAAGAGGGCTAAGGTCGGGGCTTCTGGGAGGCCAGTTGATGTTACCTCTACTGATTGATTGGATGTACGGCAAGCGGAAGTTGGAACCACGTTCTTGAGTTGAAACCTTGAAACTCCTGCAACTCTGGGCCCAAAAAATTTCGCATCATATCGCAATAACGGTCACTATTCACATTCACCCGATTTTTGGACACCCTGTATATATATGCATATGTTTTACAAAACATTTGGACTAGGAGAAATATCTCTATCGATGATTTCGCTATTTGCAAACACTTACCCGTGTGAACAAATTTTTACTCGAATAAAACACATTGTAGCGACAACATCAATCGTTAAAGTCTCACGAAAGTTTATTAAATATATATTTTTTGTATTGCTTAACTCTAATCAAAATATGTTTGATTCACATTTTCGTTGATTGTTTATTAAATGAAATATCATTTCCTTAATATGGCCCGGCTGCTGAAAAAGCTTGGCCACCCGTGTATTATACTGAGTGAATTTACTGAGTTTGTACAAAAATATAATAGGTATACTTTATAATACATAATGTATTCCACGTACAATAATCATCAAAATAAATTACTTCTTCTTCTGATGCCTCTCGTAGGAGCTTGGTGACCATTTCCTCGAACATATCGTTGTTTTAAGACAGAGAAGTGGGTTCCCGGTTCCTTTTACACGGCAGTTTGTCTACGTATCATTATTACTATTATGTAATGTAAACCTTTTCTGACAAAACACTGGCATTTAGGTCTGCTATTCCTTTTGAAGCAGGCTGCAGAAGCAGAAGCAGGAGCCTCCCCACCTCTGCAAGATACTTCCAGAACACATCCCTCCACAATCATTCCAAGTCCACTTCTCCATTACCAATCCTGTACTTACGATTAGGGCACAGCATGGCAGCTATGCACAAGCAACATAATGTGGAGAGCGAAGATTCTTTATTACTTTTATATTCATTCACAATAGTTGTTTGGGCTGTGCTCGTTGGATTGTTTGTTTTTACACAAGCATTCTCTATTGCGTTGTTAATTAGACTAAACCATAAAAAAAACAAAGGACGCTATTTGATAATAGCAAATTAAGCATCGAGAAAAATACTCTAAACACAAATAATCGCAACATCAAATAGACTAGGTATTATATATGGTTTACACACTTGCGTATAACGATTCAAATTCTCCCGATTCCCGAAAGTTTTGGGGTCGGTTGAATGCATTAATCGATTACCTAAAAACATATTGAAAAAAAGCAGTCGTATCGTGTATCAACGGATGCAAGTCTTATGTAAAAAAAAAATCACAACTTAACAACACACCATTTTAAAACCAACTTAAAAATTCAGCTCTGCGTTGAAATAAATATTATATGTATAAATAGCAGACGCGGTTTGAACAACGCAAACATAAATAAGATATTTTCTGTTGATAAGTATAATTAATTTATTATTTTCAAATCAAATGTAAAATGCGAAAATTCGACAAGTATTGTGGGAATGAGAATTAATTCAATACCGTTGAAATTCACCCGAACGCTACTCGGCGGGCCTGTAACTCGATCAGTGTAAACCTGCGGCACTTAGCGCCCTTTCCGCGTAATGGACTCACAACAGATCCTCAATCTACCCTACACACATGATAAATATCTTCTTCTCCTAGTGCCTCTCCTCGGAGAACATGTTTGCCACGAGCCAGTCTCACTAACTCGGCTGTACCCCCGACTTCCAGCCACCGGTGCGAATTCAGCATCCACGTTAACTTTCTACTTCCGATGCCACTTTTTGGTTTGAGTTTTCATAGACAATCAACCGCAGTGGGATATATTTATTATTCAGAAAAATAGCACACCTTTCACTTTTTTTTACAAATGGTTACTAGAATATAAAATAATTAAATTATATGGGGAACACAGTTTGAGAAGCGCTGCCCTAAGAGGGTGTTGAAGTAACTAAATAACTATTATGTCAGTATATCCGAGAGTAAGCAGTGAATCAATATTTGATGCCAAATATGTTCGCTTTCGTTACAACCGTATAAGACCCCGGCTCGGTGGTCCACTGGTCCAATCCTTCGCATTATTTCAGGAATAAAAGTTCCCCTTAATAATGTTAAGAGGCCGGTATGTCCAAAGCGCGGTTTCGGAGCCCAGAAAATAACAATACATGTTTAATGATTCACGATCACTTTGTGATTCAAAATCACAGTTCACGTGTATCTGCTTGACATTTAAACACTGTGTTTTTGTTAGTGGGTACGAGTGTGCGTAGTCTCGTAGCCGTGCGGCTGTTCGGCTGTTCGTATCGCCGGCCTCGAGAGGTCGGCACTTCTCCGGCAGTATCAGATTTGAGATGTGAAACAATTAGGGTCACGGGGGAGAGGGAGGAAGTGAAGGGATGAGTCGGCCTCCCCCTCGCGCACATTATTTTTGTGTGATTTGTCAATTTGTTCTCGCAAAGTGAATGGGGGAGCCGCTGTCTGCAACTTATGGCGAGCCAGTGGCGCCTCGAACTGGGGAAAATCACTTTTTTTTATTACATTTAAGCTATCGTGAAAACTGTCTCGTGTTCAGCACCGTTTTCGTCTCTGAAGGCTTCCTGTTTTTTTTTTTGAATCACAATCAATTCGTATTAATCTTCTCAGAGGAGGTTGACGACCGTTTCACTGAGCATATGAGTGTTCGTGGTTTTCTATGGGGAAAATAATGTAAAGTCACAATTCTTTCCTTAGAAAGCACTGGCGTTTAGATCGGATACTACTTCTGCAGAAATCTCTCCATAAAAGCACAAAAAAAAAAACCATAGGTTCACCGTGAGGTTGCTTTGATTTTTTGTTGTTACGTGAAGTCGGAATCCTGAAGTATCATCACAACAGTCAGTTGAGATGATGATGCTCAGTCTGGAGACGGTGGTGGAGCCTTTCAGTCCACCGGGTGGCGCAGGGGTGGACTGGCCCCTTCAGGGTGGCCCCCTCTCTCCCCCACCCGCCCCGAGGCTCGGGTCGCTGCCTCGGCCGTGTGCTGCTACAACTTATTATTTCATAATGCTTAATTCACTCGGCGAGCTGTGTTATTTATAGGCGCAGCGTGCGTACAGACGGTTTACGAGAGTCGTTTACGATTTTTTTTTTGCTTTATTTAAAACGTTTCTTCATATATTATTTTCAGCTCAAGTGGTAATATGAAAAACGTCTCACTGTGAAATATTTTTAAAAAAAATTACGGATGGCAGTCCTGGGGCTTAGATATGTAGGGTGTTCAAAAAAATTGTGTGAATAGTGACCGTTATTGATATATTACAGAAGTTTCAAGGTTTCACGTGGTTCCAACAAGACACTTGCTATGCATCCAATCAATCAATCGTAGCTGTTCACGGATTATTCCCTAATAAGGTCATTTAACGTAGACGTAACATCAACTGGCCTCCCAGAAGCCTCGGCCTTAGCCCTCTTGACTATTTCATATGGGGATACCCTAAAAGTATGTTATCAGCAATCATCGTTCCAGATTAGAAGCGCGTAATGGTCACCAATTGGATAACATCATTTTTTAAAAATAATTTCCCATTTTGTATTCTTGCAATCAACAATAAAAAAAAATACTTGCACACAAGTAGTTTTTGTTTCACTGAACTAACAAATACCCGATACTCAATTTGGACACACTATATATAATTTTGAATACACAACTCATTATTTTTTATTTTCTGATTAAGTTTGAGGCATCGGTCGTCAAGTATATGAGTTAAAAATAAATTCGAGTAGGCAAAGATGCGGGTCCGGGCCTGCCTGACCGGCTGGCGCTGACAGGGGGTGTCCCGGGGATCCCCCTCGCCAGGGTGCGCCTCGCAGCCTCCAGACGATGATGTGACCGGTAATTCAATTATTATACCTTAATACCGATTGTCTTGGCACACGCGATGCAAATAGGGTGCCCCCGCGATAAGTCATCAAAGGCACGTTAATTGATATGAGAGTCACCATCTCCCCTAATATATATATGCTAGACGTGTAGCCCGTCACAGAGTGACGTATTCGATGAACGATGCAATAGTGTTTGAACACATGTTTGGCTGAATACTCGAATAGCTGGGTACTCGAATTTTAAGAAGACGCTGCTCACGTTTTCCTTCTAATTCATTGCTTGACATTTCTGTCACATTTCACTGCACTGTTATTTATTTGATGCAGTCTTTATCACGTACAATTGTGCAATTCGGTGTTATATTTTTAGGAGGCATTTTGAGTTATTAATGATGTGATTAATAATTTCTAACGCAATTTCGATAAAAAAATAAAATTGGTACTGTGTCAAACTGACATAAACTGGAAATTTCTAAGAAGCATCAAAATTTGTTTTTTTTTTTGTAATAGTTCTAAATTTGAAATTCTCGCTGTGAACAACTGAATCGTATAATTCGTACATATTGAAACTCGCTAAAGCATATTTTATAGTTTTATTTAATTAGTTTATGAATGAAAATATTATCCTATCGTCTTGATATTACGCACTACGCACTTAATGAACTTACATGCAAAAAATCAGCGTTGTATATTTTAAGATATTCTACCAAGAACCAAAAAATGAAACATACATACACACACACAATGGATGTGTTGGTTTGTTTTTTTTTTTTTTTAATTTTTTATTTTAATTATTTTTAACGGTTTATTAAAACGTTTATTTGTTTACGTGTGAGGTTACAAAATCGAGCATAAAAATATGCCAATGTCCGTGCCATTGTGTTTTACGGTACCGGTGCGGCGCCGAGTCGGATTTATTTTCTCCCTTCGCTCGGTATATGAAACAATAATTATCCTATAAAAGATCGTCTGGACTTGACGGCTAGAGGGAGAGGGCTGCAGCAGCAGCAGAATGAATAGGAGCCGGGCGGGGGAGAGCGGGGGAAACACCCCCTAACTCTGCTCTATGGCTTTAAATCATTTCCAACAAATATTTGTCTTAGGGCGTGCCCTTAAGAATATGAATATTTATCATTTTTTAAAATCCAATTTTTATACAATGAAATAGTCACCTACGAGGAGAGGCTCTAGAAAAAGAAGATACAATAAACTCACGATTGTTAAATACAGCTCTTTGCTCTGATGTCTGCAATCATTCATACATATTTTATTTATATATATATTGTCTTTTAGTCTAAGAGCTCTCCTTGCTAGGTTGACATTTTTCGGCACAGTCGGTTAGCAGAGCTTGAATACATGAGTATTTATTTATATACAGGGTGGAGGGGTACCACTTTATAAATTATTTTTTATACAACGAAATAGTCACCCTATGAGGAGAGGCTCTATGAAGAAGAAGATACAATAAAATTCTAACTCCAGATTATCTAATACAGCTCTTTGCTCGCACGTTTGCAATCATTATATATAAATAAAATATAATTTTCACTATACGAATATATTTATCAAAAAATAAATAAAACGCATATATTGTCTTTTAGTCTCGGGGCTCTGCTTGCTAGACGAGGTTGACATTTTTCGGCACAGTCGGTTCGCAGGGTTTGAATACATGAGTATTTATTTATATACAGGGTGGGGTAGATGCAGGGTGGAGGAGTAGTCCTTCGGGGGGGGTAATCGTACAACTTTACAGACCCAACAGACTTATCATCAATTATACACGTCGGCAGCACGACCCCTTCAACCCCCTCCCACCCCCACAGGCTCCGTATCACCAATTATAATTTCGCCTACTAATTGATTTTCGTTAACAACTTATTACGACGGCGTACTATCATATTAATCCATTTCCCATTCATTTATCCAAATTATATATAAAATATAGTCTTGGATTCAAATCCAGATAAAATAATTAAAAAAAACACCTTTTTTATACAACGCCTGTATTTCATACAAATATGGTATCAGTATTGAGGCACAATGATACACGAATCGATCTTCCACAAAGGCGTGGTTGTCTCGCCCTTCCTTGAAAGGCGAGAGCGCTCGCAAACAAACAAAAAATATTCAAAAACATTTCTATTTGAATGTGGAGTGGTACAAATTTAGCGAGGCTTGTTTTTTTTTTACTTTTTATTCGTTACTTTGTCGATTTTGACAAATTGTCGGAGCCCCGGCGTCGAGTTAGTCACGCGGCGGCAGATGTCCGACACAATGTGTCCGCCAAGTGAGAAATCAAATTCTAAAAAATGCACAATACTCCGCCGCAGGTCGTGGATGAAAATAATGTATCAATTAATTTCGTCTCCCCTTTCCGTTTCTGACGATACGCGCTGAGACACAATCGACAACCGGCAATTTTTTTATGGCAACGCCGAAGAGGTCGCTTTTGACTTGTTGCCATTCGTGTGCGACTCAATTGTGTTGCTGCGTGTGCAGGCTGCTTTATTGAGCTGTCTACACACGTCGCAACATATCCGACAATCCAAACAGTAACATGTCAATAGCGTCTTTAATTTACAAGCAGAACTGTAAAAAAAAATACACAACGTTATTGGCTCATACAAATCGGTTCTGACAAATTAATTCTTATTAACTTATTTATATGTTTTTTTTTTATACTTAATCTTACAGACCACTTGTGATTGCTTTCTATACTTGTACTTATAACAATTTTAAGCTTTTTTTCACATTAAAATGCAACCGATCAAAGTGGTGAAAGTCTCTCTCTTTTATCTATATCGATTGCACATCTCAATAGTCAATCGTAGCTAATAAAACTTGCAGGTATGTATGTCTGTAAACGTCTATACTTTTTATACGAGAACCGGCGCAAGCATGCCCCTTAAGAAATACACAATCGCGGTATTTATCGATTATTATTAGCAAATCATACACAGAGCATTGTGTGTCCAATTCCCCCGGAGGCGAGTCAGAGGCAGCACTTTTTCGCATGTGAATAAAGTCCCATGCATCATCGCAGAGCACTCCATCGATCATGCGTCCGATCATTTGTCAAGCCGACAATGGGAATTGGCTTTTTGATCGAAACTTCTGGAAAAAACCATCGCCGGAACAATGCAATTGTTCGGTTGTTTGAGGTGCAAGGAGGTCGGGCGGCAGTCGAATCTGTAACTGCAAAGCAACCAGACCGACACAAACGTTTTTCACAATTTTTTTATTATTAAATTCTAAGGATATTAATTTTATTTTACGTTGATTTACAATTTCACAAGGCTGTGCTTAAAATACGGTATATAGCCTTCGCTTGGCTGTGCGCACAAGTTTCGGGACTTACAAGGTGTGGCGTGCTCTGAGAAAGCTCTGCAGTAAGAAATATGTGTAAAAAGCACTTGTTACGACACAAAATATATATTTATAACTAAATACTAGTTTTTGAGGTAGACTAAAAATAAATGTTTAGCATTTATTAAAGATACTCCCACACACATACGTGAATCTATACGAAAATAATTAAGTATTATTTTATTAAAGTAAATTAAAAATAAATGAATAACATTTGTATATAAATGAATACAATACAAGATTTTTATTACATTTAAAAAATATAATATAAATGCTCATTTAAAGTATTGTTTAGTCTTCAGGTAACACGCGGTGGATCAAAACAAATTTATTGCTTTCTGAAGACACACACACTTTTATCAATATAGGGAGGTTTATTGTATTTTTAAATTTAATTTTGATTTACGTATAAATTTGTCATAAAAAATATGTATACTAAATAACTTTTATAATAAATTCACTAATACTAATGTGGACAAAATATCAGCAATGGAAAAAAAACTGTAGTCACAGCTCGACAATGTGGATTCATCAAAATCACTCATTGCTTCCACGTGTTTTCAATTAAAATCTAAAGCAGCCTACACCCGCAGCGACACAACCTGCAACCAACCAGCAATCAGCCAATAGCGTCATATTATTTGGAGTGTCTTTTTATGGCTTTCCCTATAAGTAAACCTCGCAAGAGAGAACGCCTTTGTCGAATTTTAAATCGGACTTGGCAGATTCGATACTTGTGGTGTATATTGCGCGAGCTGCCTGCACGCGTAGAAACACAACCTGCAACCGACCAGCAATCCGCCAATAGCGTCCTATTATTTGGAGTGTCTTTTTATGGCTTTCCCTATAAGTAAACCTCGCAAGAGAGAACGCCTTTGTCGAATTGCAAATCGGACTTAGCAGATTCGATACTTGTGGTGTATATTGCGCGAGCTGCCTGCACGCGTAGAGACACAACCTGCAACCAACCAGCAATCCGCCAATAGCTTCCTATTATTTGGAGTGTCTTTTTATGGCTTTCCCTATAAGTAAACCTCGCAAGAGAGAACGCCTTTGTCGAATTGCAAATCGGACTTAGCAGATTCGATACTTGTGGTGTATATTGCGCGAGCTGCCTGCACGCGTAGAGACACAACCTGCAACCAACCAGCAATCCGCCAATAGCTTCCTATTATTTGGAGTGTCTTTTTATGGCTTTCCCTATAAGTAAACCTCGCAAGAGAGAACGCCTTTGTCGAATTGCAAATCGGACTTAGCAGATTCGATACTTGTGGTGTATATTGCGCGAGCTGCCTGCACGCGTAGAGACACAACCTGCAACCAACCAGCAATCCGCCAATAGCTTCCTATTATTTGGAGTGTCTTTTTATGGCTTTCCCTATAAGTAAACCTCGCAAGAGAGAACGCCTTTGTCGAATTGCAAATCGGACTTAGCAGATTCGATACTTGTGGTGTATATTGCGCGAGCCGCCTGCACGCGTTGCACGACCAGCAATCATCCAACAGCGTCTACTTAGCGTTACCACAATAAGCACCCAAAACAAAGAGACGCCATGGGCTGATTGCAAATCGGTTGCAAGCTGTAGCGAGGTGTAAAAATAGCAAACAGCTCGATATAGATAGAAGCACAAAGCAACATGGCGCGGAGCTCGCCAAAATGGCGGCTCCCGATATGTCCCGATGAAATTTTCATTTTTCCGGCCGCCCCGGAGGAAGGGTACGAATAATAAAATTTGAATGCATAACAATGGCGGAATATGCATGAGCCGCAAAGCAAACACGCCCTCATAATTAAGCCGGGCGCCCGTTTTAATTCGTTTTTCACCGCAGATTTTTAATTTCCGGCGGCCATCTTGCCCCGGCTTTGCGCGGGCGGCCGGTGGAAAATGCGCTCAGGTATGGATGTTGTTCCGACGTTTCGGCTGGCGGTACCGGGGCCGCCTTCAGGGATTGAACTAAAGATACGACACAGCACCCAAAAAAAAAAAAACGCATAAATACCAATGTTTGACTTATACGTTTTACGTTTTAGTTTCCGACGTTTCGGCTCCGGTACTCGAGATACGGCATAGCACCCAAAAGTTTAACAAATGCGTATTGCTAAGTTATTAATTGTCGGTTGTGAGGCGACGTGTGTAGGCCGCATTGGATGCCCCCGCCGCGCGCCACTGCCATATACATATAATTATACCAACCCTTTCCGGTGTTGGTTCAATTATGTTAAATTGAGCTGTCAGTCTGAATGCGTTTGTAATGGCGTGTATATTGTACCAATTTACTCGGCAATTATAAATATTAATACCGCGGGATTATTTGCATATTGACATTTCCGCGTACTCGTAATTTTAATTCGCCGATATATTTTAATGAATCGTTTTAAAAAAAATAAATAAACTGCCTACACACGCTGCACGAAATCGACATCCGAATGAAGCGTACAACGCCCTTTTGTCATTGTTTATTTATGTAAAATTATAAATAAAATAAATTGGTTCGGTGTAAAGGCTGCTTTAGAATAATATTTCATTCGATTCTGCATTGTTTTAATGCGATTAAAAATCATTTTAAATCGCATATAAAATTAAATTGTTATAAAGACACGGCTGCATTAGTCAAAGCCATCGCGTGAAAATAATTAACCTATCAGAAACCAGACTTTTGGACAACCTTTCATAGACAAAGCTTGAACAGAACTATCTGATTTTGGAACTAGCCAATTGCGTTGTTGCGTGTTTAGGCACTAACATCATCAAAATAAAGGAACGCTATGGGTAATTGCAAATCGTGTAGAGAGGTGTCGTATCGGCTGGCTGCGAGCTGTCTCGCGACAAGTGCAAGTTCAGGTAAAATCATACCCCGTTGCGTTGATATTTTTTACATACACTTCTACAGAAGATCCGGCAGATTATCCGTCCGGCCGAGGGTCTCTGCAGGGTGGAGCGGTTCGGCGTGGCTTAATTAGTTTTTAGGAGGTACTTGGTTGCTCGGAAACAGAAATTGAGCGGCGGAAGCCCCGAGCCCGCCTGCGCCCGACAGCGCCGCGGGGAACCCCGGGGGGGCACGGGGGGGCACGAGGGGGGCTCCTTTTACACTTTTGCCGCCGCCAGCGACACCTCCAGACATCATGTCGACACCGACATCCCCTTTGCAAATAACAAATTATAAATTATACGCTTAAGCTGCATGCAAACGTGCACAGACAGCGGGATGGTTATTGTACTCCATCGCTAGACTTGAAATACATAAGCTCCGACATACAATATGTTATAAATTCACTCAGTTTAACGTATATCGATTGATAATGATTAAGTACATTTTTTCAAATATCGATAAATGATTAAAGAAACTCTCAAAAAAATATCATCGTGATTTTGTAAAAAATGTACTTTATCATTATCAATCTATAAAACCTGTATAGGCAAAATCGTACTTCCTGTGAGACGGCCTTCACAAAAAAATCAATAATATATTTAACGTATATCGTTAGTCTTTAAGCCCCACAACCAGCGTGTACGATCAAGCGAAACACCGTTATTGGAAACCAGTGGCTCTCAAACTCTTTTGGCCCACGGATCCCTTTTCATAGTCAAAACTTGCCCACGGAACCCCTTTCATAGTCAAAACTTGCCTATGGATCCTGGGTGAAAAACTACATAAATTCATATTATAGACTAGTTGGTGCAAGTATCGACTCTATTGCATTCCTGTATTAACTTACCTGACTCACCGCGATGCCTGTTATTACTTATATTTTATGCACCTGTCTATATTTATATTTTACTTAGGACGTAAAAATCGCTAATAATGTATTCATTGTTATTTATTTTAACTTCCATATTAATAAAAATGTGTCACAATTTTTTAATTTTATATTAAACCTTGCGCGGACCCCCTGACGTTGTTCAGGGACCCCCAAATCGATTTTAATTTTCTAAGGACCCCCTGAATGATTCCAGGGACCCCCTGAGGTCGTAGGGACCACTTTGAGAAGCACTGTTGTAAACAAAGCCGTAACAACTATTTTAAATTAACATAAATGAAAAATATGTAAGCAGGCTGCTTATTGAAGGCAAACGGTCAAGTCGCAACCTGTGTAGTGCGTTTAAAATAGTATAATAGCCAGGCTCGTTGTTTATAACTAAAATGCAATTTTATGGTAGAATATAATTTTTAATTAGATCTGTCGTTATTAGGGTTTTTTTTAATGCACGGTTCGTCTCACCGAATTATTCTTTGATTTCAGGTGAAAATCTGGTTCCAAAACCGTCGCATGAAATGGCGCAACTCAAAAGAACGGGAACTGCTGGCCAGCGGAGGATCCCGGGAGCAGACCCTGCCCAACAAGAACAACCCTCATCCAGATCTCTCCGACGCTGAGACAGACAGGCCAAAATTATCTCCCCTCTCTCCCCATTCAACGGGAGAAAATGAAGATGAAGCAAAGAAACTGAGCGATAAGCAGCTCTTTGAGACTGGCTCCATACGCCAGTTTGACGGCCAAGACACTCTGGTGCAAGACAGAACGTACATCGGCAGTGACGGCCAGTATGTCATGGGGAACGGAGGCAGGGGAGTGAAAAGTTATTCACTGATGGCAGCGGACGATGCTATGCTGGAAGAATACGACAGTGATAATGGAAGTGGAAGTGACGAGGAGATCAACGTTACATGACGCGTTTAGCCTAAAAACTAAGATGTAAATAAACCCACATAAATATTGTAAATACAAATTGATGTTAGTCTTGCATTAATCAATGATTATTTATATTTAAAAATTAATAATATTCAAAAAAAAACTTTTTTTATTTTCAAGCGGTGCCAAAAAAATAATAGAGCTCAACTGAAAAACTCAAACTTAATGTATACTATTTATAATTTATTTAATAATATTTTTTTAAATATACTTACAGACTGCTTGCTGTGTAAAGCCAATTAATTTAAAATATTTAATAAATAGTTTCAACGCTAAAATAAATATTTAGACGAGGCTCTAGTTTACAAAATCTACTTTCCCGTATATTTCTTACTTCAATGCCAAGGCCCTTGCAAATTTTAATATTCAAATGTTTCATTTATCGACTTCACAATTCACTTTTAAAATATGCAAACATCCAGTTAAACAATGATATCAAATTTTATAACATATATATTAAATTGAATTCACCAAAAAAATAAAACAATCAACTAAGTCAACATTGCTACTAAAGTTTACTAAGTACTTGTTAATTTAAGATTATATGAAAATATGGCTTTAATTTTTATATTTATTAAGTTATTATGATGTTATTGGAAGGTTTTAAATTAACTAAATGCTTTAGTTTTTAAACACTTGTAATTCATTATTCAGTTTCAAATTGACCTAAGCCTCGGTAATAGAAATTATAAATCGGATGGAGATTGATTGTTGTCAATATTTTATGCATTCAATCGGAACTCCGCATTATTACATGAATAATATTGTAATGAAATACTACAAAATAAATACCTCCATAATAAATATCACTTTCATTGAATCTCATTATTAATAACAGGCATTCATTGGTCGTGATACTTAAAGTAGATATCACACAATAAGGCTGTATTTATTTATATTCAACACTGGAAAAATTATTCAAGATAAATATCACATTCGTATCATTATTAATTATGTTCATAATACTCCCCTGAATATTGTAGATATAATTTATATGACTGTTGATAATATAAAAGTATGTATTAAATAGAAATTATTTTTTTTATCCAAATTTATCTCATTTTGAATTATAAACAAGCAAAAATCAAAGTTCATTAATAAAGCAATATTTTTTTCATATTGACAAAAATCCTTTCTTGCTGAAATTTAAGGTATTATTATTAAAATAAAATTTCTAGTGTTGTTCCCACTTCTTGTATTTTTGCCTACACGCTAGCTTGGCATCTTGAAGATGCCAATCTGGCGTGTTGGCGAAACTAGTCTCGTCAAAAAATAGCAAGTGAGAATAACACTAAAAATATTATAATGTATATCCACTCAGTACTTTCTGTTAAAAATATTCAAAAGAAATTTAAGTCTTAAAAAATATATATATTTGAGGAAACGAGGACAATTGATAACACTAATATTTGCCTTTTGTTTATCAACGTTTTCGTTTAAAAAAAATATTTGAAAAAACCTCATCAATACAAATTTAATTTTCAATTTGATGTGATTTAAGTAATATTGTAACAGATTTGCAAAAGTGTATAAAAGTAGCTAGACTCTTGTGAAGTGGTCACAATACTCGAGTATGCCGTTAATGCTGTGCAGCCACAAATGCTCTCGCCTTTTTAATAATCATTTGTCACGTGTTAATCTGTAAAATTATATGAAAAATAATTTTAAAAAAAGTCACAAACCAATTCAAATTTAATGTGTTTAAGCAATGTTGTGATAACGGATTTGCGAAAGTGTATAAAAGTAGCTAGACTCTTGTCGAGTGGTCACGATACTTGAGTGTGTCTTTTTAATAATAATTGGTCACTGTCGATCAACACTTGTGTATTTATTTATTTCTTAAAACTCGCTTCTCTACAAATTTCATTTTCAATTCAATGTGATTTAAGCAATATTGTAACGGCATATTTGCAAAAGTATATAAAAATAGCTAGACTCTTGTCGAGTGGTCACGATACTTGAGTATGCCTTAACGCTCCTGTCTTTTTAATAATACATTAGCTTCTATTTAAATACTTTGTCTAATCCTAATGGTACAATCTCTTTAAATTCTCAATAATTACTTCACATCCATATTCTAGGACTAGAGATTACTGTACAGAAAAAAAACATTATTACTACAAGAAGATTAATGAAAAAAAAATTCCGGTTCAATTATGTGGATATTTTAAGTGCAAATACCAAATACTTTTATTTTTCCTTTAAACACTTTATGTATAAGAATTTGTAAAATTTGTAAATAACTAACCATTATTTAAGTTATAAGCCATGTTGATACAATATTCACACCTATTTAAAGTTAACATTTCATAAAGGTTTGCATTAATTTCTTGTTTAGATTAACAGAAATCTTTAATGTCGTTAGCTGTAATTTTATTACCATTCCGTAAATAAGTAAATAATAATTGTTTGTATAATATTTGTGTTGTTCTCGTAATCTTAAGATAATACTTGTGTAAATAAATATATAAAATATTGTATAATATTGATAATAATTATTAATTTATCTCTATTAAATGTGTCTATGTCGATTTACATAATAAAACACTACGTGAAAACCTGACTAATTTTTTTACTTATGCCAATTGCCTTTCAGCGTAATATAAAGCCATGCTAAATAATTTCCAATTATTTTTATCAATTAATCAACATTAATATAAATCTTTCTACCTTGTCTGAAGAGAAAAAACAGATAGTATAGAAGCAACTCCATGTAACGCACTAGCTATTCTGAAAAACAATCAACACAACCCATTACTATATATATATATATATATATATGTATATATGAATTATTTAGAGAATCGGTAATATTGGAAAGTAGGCGTTAAATAGGTTGTTAGGTTGACGTTAAAATAAATAAGTGTGATTTGAACTTTTTACCAATCTAGTCACCTAAGCAACATTTAATGACAAAGGAAAAAGTTGTTTGAATAGTAAATTTGATAATTATTAGAATCAACTCGACTGCTGAAATTGTTCGGTTATTTCATCTCATCATGTGTTTACCTTCTATACTGGACTAATAAAAATATATGTAAACCAGATAGCATATTGCTAAATGAAATAGGATGATATTCTATAAAAAAATTGTGTGTTTTTATTATTATCCAAGCATTTAGTAGGCTAGGTTTTTCAAAACGAATTTGAAAGCTGTACTTCATTCAGATAATTTACAATATGGGAAATTTTTTTTTTTTTTTTTTTATGGTAATAAAATATTAATTAAACTTATTCTAAAGCATAGTATTGTGAATTAAAAAAATCGAAAACATTCACTCCAACGTAATATAGTTGTAAATTTATAACGTCAAAATATTTTTATAGCAAGTCAAGCATTAATTTTGTAAATTAAAATAATTACGTTATTTATTTATAATAATCAATGATATATTTTTAATTAATAAATACGCATTTTTTTTTTATATACAGCTGGCTAGATACAAAATATACTCTGCAGGAAGTTTAGGCTGGCAACCCTGACTACGTCACAGTTCACGCGGCGCGCTTCCTTCCTTTTATTTCTACGAGGCGGACAACATGGTTAGTAAATTGTGCCGTTTGTTTAACTATTATTTTACTTAATGCAAGGCCATAATACAATAAAACTACTAAACTAGTATCACGTTAAAATTTTTATAACATCAACGGTACCTCTAAGTGTCTAAGTTGCACATTATTTATCCGTCAAAGTTTAGAGGTTATGTGGACCGTCGTGGTCATGTCGGATTTCAGGTTACGGTTTTACTTATGATATATTTTAATGACCGATGCCACATTTTTTAATATTGTTATTTATTAAAATTTATATTTAACCTAAAAAAAAAGTTATTTACACTTGAAATGCTTCAAATTTACGAATACCTACTTTCTTGTTTGACATTAAGACACATGCAATAATAATTTTAGTATAAGTTTTTACTAAAAGTTAAAAATTTATTTATTATGTATCAGCGTTATTACGTATTAACTCAAAACGTTTAATTTTAATGTGCGTGTGTTTTGTTTTAAATATGGATCCTTCTAAAAATATTTTTAGTGTCGCCCAAAATGAGTATGTGTGTTTGTACTAAATAATTTTGTTTACGCCACGATGTGAAATAATGAACACATAATAACTTTGTAGCTATTGTTTATACTGATCTTCCCTGATCTGGTTTTCAGCCGTTCCAGAGATTCGTACAGTCAGGGCGAGTGGCGCTGGTGGCCGATGGGGTCGACAAGGGCAAGCTGGTGACTGTGGTGGATGTCATTGACCAGACACGAGTCCTTGTAGATGGACCCTGCACCAACGTCATGAGGAAAGTGAGTGAAACGTGGCTCATGTTTTTAATAATATGTCTATTGTGTGTTGAACTCATCCACATTATTTTTAGCAGACTAACGACACTTCTGTTTATACCTTTTGATTTTAAGAAGTTCTGTGTAGAATGTGAATCAAATGTGTAGATATTTATCCCATTTCACTCTTTATATTTATTGTAATGAATTAGTGTAAGAGTGTGTGATTGTTTTATTATTTATAATTATAACCCTTGAGCAGTGATGTGCTTCACATATGATAAAATATATAGCCATAATTAAAATGCCTTTCATAATGATATCTCTTGTGCGCTCTGCCCCTTCACAGAGCATGAAGCCGATTTAAATTGTATAAACATATATGAAGAAGCATAAACATCAATTAGACAAATTTCAAGCCATTTTTATCAGGTCTGAGAGAATGGCTAACTTTTATTGATACTTTTAACGTTGGAATATATTAATTACATAAGTTTCGGCAAAGATTAATAATTTTCAAAATATACGGTAGAATACAATTATAACTCAACAAATTTACATGAACATATATTTTAAGATGTTAGCCTGTTTGTTACCAAGTCTGGACTGAGGCTAACCATAACTCATGATGAATGCTTATAGCTTACATCGGCCACATGCCGGCTCAATCAAAGGTTTATATAGCACGCGTCTCAATTGTGGGCACTTACGATCATGTTTCATTGAAAATTTTTAATAAAAATCATAAAAGTAGTGATATGTTGCGCAATATAACAATAAAATGTATTTTGAAAAGAATCTGATTTTCAATCAGTATCTGTCAATTTTGTCTTCATTGTGCGTTTCTTTTTTTGTGCTAATGCAATTTTGACGGATATATCAATATAATATGTATTCTCCCTCTTATAAACACAGAAGTATCTATAAACCATTTATAAAAATATAGATGTCTAGTTTCACCAATAACAATCAGACCTCTTGGTGACAAAATTTGTTAAGAGCCATGAAAGAGATTGAAAAACCAAAACAACATCACTATACCGTTGTAAATGTACATTTGTTTTCTTACTCCAGGGTCTTCGCATCAACCAGCTGCAGCTGACCAAGCTTCGCATCAAGTTCCCCTTCAGTGCCTCCACCCGCGTGGTCCGCAAGGCCTGGACGGACGGCAAGGTCGCTGACAAGTGGGCTGAGACCAAGTGGGCTAAGAAGCTCGAGTCCAAGGAGAAGGTAATCAATCATCATATCTCTACTTGCTCATTTTTAGATGCTGTATTTTTACAATACCTGTCTCATAGAAGATTTGAGTGATGCACAATGAAAACATTTCTTTGAATACAATTAGTGTATCACTCACTTGTTGCATTTTTTGACCATGTTGTATAACTGTTTCAGCGCGCTAACATGGGAGATTTGGACAGGTTCAAGCTGCAGGTGGCTCGCAGAATGCGCAACAAACTGCGCACGCAAGCCTTCAAAGCTCTCCGAGCCAGAGGTTAGTCCTACAGATTTTTGACTTATCAGTCAATAGTCATAAAGTATTTCAAAATATAAAAAAGGCTCCAATATTAGGAAAACAATTCACAGATACCTTATTTTATTTGTAGTATTCCGGGCATTTGTTTTGAAATATTGTTTATATTTTCTAAGAAACTGATGACAAAAAATTATCTCGGCACCAAGAATCCCCTCATCAGAAAGAAGTAATTTAATTTGTTTTTTTTTAGCTCTCATTATTTAAAGGATTTGTCATTTTTTCAGCATCCAAGAATGGAGTTCTGTTTGGCAAGAAGTCCATCCCCAAGAAGCCCCGCAAGGCCCCGCGTACTAAGAAGGCGGCGTCCAAGGGCAAGAAGCCCGCTGTTGCCGCCGCTCCCAAGGCGAAGACTCAAGCCAAGCCACAAGCCAAGCCGGCCAAGTGAATACTTTATAAGACAAAATAAAAACACTAAACTGTACCGATTGTGTTTCATTCAATCTTCTCCAAACAACACCCCCTTAGCCCGAGTATATGTGTGCTGCGAAATCCCGTAGTTTGTATTACCAAAACGACTAGTCTAATACAAATCATTATTATTTGATTAAGAGTTTCAGAGTCTAGTCTATACTGAAATGAATCCCAAGATGTGATCAGGCTTGTACCTCTTACTGCGGGGCTGAAATATCCATTACCATTGTACTTTTTAAGTGTATTTGAAGTATCTGAAATAAATTCAACTATCACAAGCTGATCTAATATACAAGTCTACAGTATGAATTAAACGGCACTGCTGTTTGTAGAATATGTCCATGCACTGCTGACACCAAAGAATAAACATTTTCTTGATAGTCATTTTATTTCTCTGAGAATATATTGCTTAGATGTTTTGAAATCTTAGGTAAATGCTTTCAGGTTATCAGCATCATAAAATAATAGTGAATCTAATTTATAATGTTTCCATTGATTATAGACCGGGCAAAATAAATTGTCTATGATACAACAAAAAAAAAAACGTTAAATCAAAATATTTTATTATCGCATCGTTTAATATTTAATTATTGTATCGTTAAGAATATATTGCTTATTATTTCAGTAATAATTTATAATTAATATTTTTGATTGTCTAAAAAATATATTTTGTTATAGTATTTATATTTTTTAAAACTTTAGTTAATGGCAACCCTAAAATTTGTTGTCAATGTCAAAATACTGTTGGCATTTAACAAATTTATTATGTTTTGTTTTGAATGCATATTTTCAAATAACACTTTATTTAACATAAAATAAATTAACTAATATATTGATGATCACTACTAATTTAAATAAAAATGGATGAAATTGATAAAACTCCGTGTCGGCTCTGCTTAAAGTACGATAGAGTCAAAGTTAATGTGTTCAACAATAATAATCAAAACGACTTAAATATCCCATGTGTTGTGTTTGAACTATTCTCGTTCTGGGTAAGCCAATTAAGTTATGAATTATTATAAATTTAAAGCTCTTGAAATATATGATATTGTTTTCTAGCGCTCTTAACCCAAGCCTGAAATCAAAGACAGCTCACTCAATGCACTCAAATTGGAGTGTCATTTAGTTTCAAAGTGAACTAATACTGATATACATTTGTGTTTTTATTTTAGATCAAACCTTCCGACCCTGTATCAAGAGAGATATGTCTTGATTGTATCACTATTATTAGAAGTTTCTACTATTTTACTCTCAGGGTAAAAGAATCCCAAAAGATATTAAGTGAATATTTTTCTAATAAAAATGAAAATAATCATGTTAAGGTATGTAGGGTCATCATTTGACCCTGTCCTCTTTCCTAAAAATCTGTATACGTAGTTCCAATAATCTTTACTGTATTTACAGTATTTCCATACAAGACTAGCTTGCTTAGTTTAGCTTAGTTAAAAAATTCAAATGTTTAATCATAAGTTGATTAACACGTATAAAACAGTACTTAAAATTGTGTTATTTGTTAATTTAATAGTTCAAATTAAGCTATAAAAAACCAATTTAAAATTCTGACTTATATATCAATAAATATGACAGCAACGTACTTGTTGAATTTTTTTGTTGAAAATTAGATTTAATAGAAAAACTGCTATATTTAAATTAAAAATACAATCACCTCGGTGACTACAATAATTATATGTGTTGTTTTTTAATTTTTGGTTATACTGATAAGTATTAGAAATAATAACTGTGTATCTTTTATTTTAGCTTGAATGTGATGACACCGAACTTCAAAATCACAAGAATGAAATAAATGTCAAATTAGAAGAATTAATTAATAACCAATGCTCTTTAAATTTAAATGAAACCCAATTGTTAAAAGATCCCTTGAATTCGAATTCATTTAAATATGAAATTTCCATCCAGGAAGATTTCAAACAAACCGATAGACACGGGAAACAATTCAACTTTGATAGCAATGCCGAAGACCACAACCTGAATCAGAATTCCAAGGAGACCGATTATTTTGATTTCGACCAAACCTTGAATGACGATTCCAACGATTCTGAACAAATACCTAAAGACATCACAGCAAAGGAGCAAATCCACGTTTTGGAAAACGTTCCTAAAGAAATATTTAAACATGGTGACCTAATGATTTCTAAAGACGCTCTCAATGAGTTAATCTGTAATTTTTACAACATCGTCTGTGATATTTGTGAAGATAAACCTAAATTTCCTAAATATTTAGATGTAAGTAGACACTTTTTTTAAGCTCGTCTTATAAAGTCATCGTACCATCAATAAAGTTTCCTTTCCCGAAGATACTGACTTTTATATTTCTATGCGTTAAGCATCCATTGTTCTGAAGTAAATATAATCATGTTACATCTTCCGCAGCTTTTTGAGCACCACAAGATAAAACACGAGATGAGGGGCTTCTTGCAGTGTTGTGACTCAAAGCTTATCGATCGTCAAGGAATCGTAGCTCACATGGTCTGCCATCTTCAACCGGATGCCTTCCAGTGAGTATTCAAGATCTGATTGAAGCTTATGTCCGATATTGATATTCTCTTATATATTCAATGCTATTTTTAATTTAAACATCTCATATTGATATACTTATCGTATACTGACATATCCTTTGGTTAATAAAATTGATTCAAAGTCATCACGGGGTGTTTTTCTGGTGGACAGGTGCAAGATCTGCAGTTCCAACTTCTCTAGTCCGAGGGCCCTTTACACGCACACTCAGGATGTTCACACGCCGCTCTCTCAACGCCAACATCTGTGTGATCAATGCGATAAGAGGTTTGTTGACATTCTATTATTATTATAAAATATATTTACCAGCTCGTTATATTTGTTAAAACAATATTAATTTAATCGTATTAAACTACTTATAAAAAAAATATATCCATTAATTTTGTGTAAAATATTTAATAAAAACTTCAATTTAAATTGAATACAAATTTGAAAAAATTTTTGTTACAAAATCATTTCAAATGAAAAAACGTAGATTTGAGCGAGTCTGATATTTATTTATTATTATTAACTTTTTTAAGAGTGAGTTATAAATATTTTCTCATGGGATCTTCTATTTTAGGTTCCGCACCCTTGGCAAGCTGCGAACCCATAAATTGCTGTCCCACGCGCCTCATTCCACGGTTGCGTGTCAGCAATGCTCCAAAGTGTGAGTCTCCTCAAAACAATCAATTTTTACATTTAATCCAATTTTACCAACTGCAGTCGTTTCATCAGTTTTATTTTTGTTATTTTTATGTGCCTCCCGTAACAGGATGTTGGTGATCATCTTTTATATTTATCTTGGGCCGGTCAATTTCGGCTAATGTTTCTGCCCAGTTAGGAGTTTGTGACAATTTTTATGACAATTTGATCGTAGGTAGTAATTTCTCAAATTGTAAGTGTTGTCTTATTCTGTAGTTATTATTCTCAAGTGGCTCTCAAGAGGCACATGAAGAGCAGACACTCGGGGAAGCAGTGCTTGTGCCCGGTGTGCGGCAAGACCCAGTCCAGTCTCGGCAACCTCAACGTCCATATGAGCACCCACCGAGCCGGTCCCGACGAGGACGTGCAGTGCCAAGACTGCGGAGTCATGTGAGTCCTACCTAAGCGGATATCATATCATCGGAAACAAACAAGCATTTATTAAGCAATATTCTATTGATATAATTCAAAGGATAGATTAATTATGCGTCCCGTAATTAAAATGCTAGATTGGCTCCTTCTCTAATCTCGGCACATTACAGAGTGAAGTCTCAGCAGAGGCTGCGGGTGCACATGCGGAAACAGCACTCCAGCGTTCTGCTGCATTGTCAGCTGTGCGAATACAGCAACAAGTCCTCCACCGCCCTCAAGCGACACATGATCACCAGGCACTCGGACGACAAGCCCTTCGTCTGCGATGTCTGCCATAAGGGCTTCAAGTTCAAGACCAATCTCAGGGTAACTTCTTAATAATATTCCCTGACGATATTCCGTTGTCATTCATTGTACGGACTATCTTCTCGTGTATAACTTGCGCATTTAATTAATATTTTTGACAAATGTATTCTTACACGACGCATCGCACTACGAATAAAAACATTAACTGGTAGTATTTAATAAGATATTGTTCCTTTGTGTTGCAGCACCACTCGGTCCAGCACACGGGAGAGCAAAAGTACGCTTGCAGTTTCTGTCCGCGTACGTTCGCTCAGTCCGGCAACTGCTACACGCACCGCATGCGCATGCACCCAGAGCAGTACAAGAGCTTGCGGATGAAAAAGCACCCCGCCAATGTATGTATTTTGATTTTTTTTTTTATTAACTTGATTCAAAGCTATCGAAAAGATTCAAAAGCAGTTTCCAATTAGCCAATAGTGTCATTTTTATATATTTATAATTTTTATATCTGACTATTGTTATTTTTTTACTTACAGGATAAATCCAAGAAAGCAGCACCGGACGTTTAAGAAACCAAAAAGTTATTAGCAAATATATTGTTGTCGTGGCTAGGAATGTGCAATCGTTAATCTTCGTGAATCGTTATTACGTTAGTGAATAAAAAAATATATTTTATTTAAACTGTTAAAAATATATTTATACGTGTTTTTATTTACACCATTTTTGACCTGAATTGAAGATACGGATGCGTTTGTGGAAGATTTCTCGTTGGTGAGTTGAACCAGTGCCCTTTTTTGTACGGACACCAAAACTTACGAGCTTCGCTTTGATCGATTTCGTTGTTAATCATATTTAAAAAGTTTTTAAAGAGTTTTTGCCAATAATTAATTTGTAAATATATGTTTTTGTTTTCTCGATAATGATAACAATGTCTTTGTAGTTCGTAGTCACATAATAGATGACCTTTGCGTTAGATAAGTGACATGAGTAGTGAATATATGTACCGAATATACAGTGTGATACTTAAGCACCTAATTATTCCAGTGCTGCCAGCAGTGACTGTATTAATTTAATTATTTTTTAGCATTTATATATAACAGCTGATGATTATTATTATATATTTGATAGGTGCAGGCTTATGTGTTTATTCTTGAATAATTTTTTGTTACTTAAAAAAAGCAGCATGGCACCTGAAAACGCAGCCTTCGACGAGGTCCAGTGCCTGTATTCAAGTTCACTCAGTAAAAAACCGGCGGTAGTCAAACAATATAGGTTTATCATTTATTATTAATATTATTTTATTATAACTTAAGTATTTTACATAAACCGCTGTTAACTAAAAAAACAGGTTTTATTAATGAATAGTTGATTTGAATTTTATTTCTTACGTGATTAATTCTACTTCCTTGTTGATATTTATTCCCTATATTAAAAAAACGAATATACTAGCCTGATGAAAATTTAATAAAATAATTCAATGATTCAAGTTTGTATCTGCTATATGCGCATATATAAAAATAACATTTCATAATATATAGAGAATTTAGTTATGTAAAAAATCAACTTGTAATGTTGTAAAATGCTAATATGGCAGCATCGACTTAATCATCTCGTTTTGTCAAATAAACTGGCATCCGAGCGCCAGTGCGTCTCCAGCAGGCCCAGCTGGACGTTGTTAACAAAGTTTAATTGATTATTTTCGAACTGATATAGCAATCAAAGATTATGTTTGTAAGTGCTCAGTGTGGTAATAGATAATATATTTTTATTATATATAATAAACTACTTATTTACTGTTCATATTATACACTCGTGGAGACATTTTTCATGATATGAGTAATTCGCATTATGATAAAAAAATTATAAGCGCTTTTTTTTTACACTCTGTGAGAAAAACTGCTTGCATCCGATGATAAATAAATATTTTTATTTATTTATTTATTATGTGTTTATAAAGCTGCCTACACGCGCTGCGATACGACTGTCAGCCGAAAAGTGATTATCTGAAAACCTTCTCTTATTTAGGGTCATTTTTTTATAATAAATTAAAAAAATTATTATTGGTTGTCGGTTGTGCTGCGACGTGTGTAGGCAGCCAAGGAGATGTATCGGATGTGAATTGATTATGCTGTTGTTTCCTTATAAGGTGTGTGAGATCAACTAACATTTTTTTTAATGGCCTCCAAACCAGTTTTATAGTTATATTGGTGTCCAATTCAAACTATTTACTTAAAACCAACGAAAGTTTAAAACTACAAACAATTCAGTTCAAAAGAGCTGTGCGATATAAATTAAGATCTTGACAAATTAATAATATTGTATTCAAAAGCTTTCTATACACGCTGCAACACAACTGACAATCGAACGGTAACTAGCCAATAGCGTTCTCTAAATCATGCAAAAAACACCCAAAATAAAGAGACGCTATCGGCTTATTACAAGTTGCGTATGTAGCCTGCTTTGGTGGCTTCGATGTTTAGGGTTTTAAGTGGCATGTCCTCGCTAGGCGAGCTGGCTGGGGGCGTGGGACTGGGCGCTGCTGCTGGTCGGGCTGGCGGCGGCCTGGGCCTGGTGGGACGCGGGCCACCTCAGGAGGCGCGGCGTGCGCCAGGCCGGCGGGCACCTGCCCTTGCTGGGCCACATGCTGAGGTCACTGCTGCAGCGGGACCACGTCAAAGACCTCGTGGGCAGAACTTATCTCGCCGGCCAGGATGATAAGTGAGACCCGAGACGTTTTAATCGTATTTAATTAACCATAACCGCGAACTTAATCGGTTTTAGACAAATGCTGTTTTATGGTATTTTTTTATGTTTTAATTTTAATTATATTTTTTGCATTATACTAGGGTAACGACAAATAAAAATGACTGAGAATTTACCAAAAAAAAAAATATTAGTTTCTTTTCAACATTTTATTAATATTTTTTTTATCTGATAGACTTGCAATGTGTTTCGAACAACTCTGTATAAATTTCAGGTATGCAGGTCTGAAGCAGTTTCATAAAAGTATCTTGGTCATCAAAGACCTTGAATTGTTGAAGCAAATAACCATCAAGGACTTCGACCACTTCCAGGACCACCTTACTACCATCGACGAAGAAATCGACCCTCTCTTTGGGAAAAACCTCCTATCGTTGCAAGGTTTGCGAAATTACCAGCACAATCATCTTATCGTAGATAGTAATAATTTCAATATATGTATTTTTAACTGGTTTGATATGAGAATGGTGCTATTGGTGAAATCATCATAAGGATGTCGGTTGTGTGTAGTCAGCTTTGGCTCACGAGGCTTTCGGTTGCAGGCCAGAAATGGAGAGACATGCGGGCCACACTGAGCCCCGCCTTCACCGGCTCCAAGATGAGGACCATGTTTGACTTCGTAGTTGACTGCAGTTCGCAAATAACGGACTTCTTCGACAAGGAGATGAGCAAGCCGGAAAATAAAAGTAAGCAGCTCAGCTTTTGAACTGTGATGTCTACTGTTCAAGTCTTTGTGCAACATATGGACTATAGACCATATTTGAAACTAGCAGCAATTTTTAGATTTAAAAGCATCATGATCGGTTAGTAACTATGCCAACTAGTAGACGAGAAGTTGTTATTATCACTCTGGTGGATTAAATCTATATAGAACCTTGATGTCTACAGAACAGGGCCATGTCAGCGTGGAGATGAAAGACGCCTTCACGCGGTATGCAAATGATGTCATCGCAACTCTGGCATTCGGCCTGAAGGTAGACTCTCTGCTGGAGAGGGACAACGAGTTCTACACCATGGGCAAGAAGGCCATGAACTTCAAGGGTATACAGTTTCTGAAGATCTTCATGTTCATAATCGCGCCCGGCCTCATGAAGGTGAGCCAACACCACTCAGTAATGCACCTAGATCCCTCTCCACCTGGGGCGGTATTATTTATTTGAGCCTTCGTTCCTGGAAGTTAATCACAAGGACTCGAAGAACACTCATTCTATGCGTGGATCGATGATTTAAAATATTTTATATTAATTCTGTGCCTCGCGCAGATGCTGAAGTTCAGACTGTTCACTGCGGAGGTGGCCGGGTTCTTCAGGCAGCTGGTGACGAGCACAGTAGCAGAGCGCGAGCGGTGCGGTCTGACGCGGCCTGATATGCTGCAGTTGCTCATGGCCGTGCGCAAGGGAACGCTGCAAGAGCAGCACGATCAAAGCGATGAGCATGACGCTGGGTACGCCACAGTACAGGAGTCTGCACACAGCAACCACGCTCCCATCACAGGTCATCACCGTTTTTAATATTTTCTATGTGATGCATTGAATTTTCTTCATTCTTGGATGTTGTGTTTTCAATCATCCAATATTCCGACCCTGGTACTCGTGTAGGCAGCTTTAATTATTGAGTGATGCAGTTTGTCATAACCGATGGTATTTTGTGTGTGCGCAGAGTGGGATGACGACGACATCACAGCACAGGCTCTATTCTTCTTCTTAGCCGGGTTTGATACGTCGTCCACCCTCCTCTGCTTCATGGCGCATGAGCTGGCGCAACACCAAGAGGTTCAGCGCCAGCTGCAGCAGGAGGTAGACGAGCTGTGGTGCCGCAACTCCGGCAAGCTACGTTATGCCGACCTGCAGACCCTGAAGTACATGGACATGGTCGTTTCAGGTAACTATACAATGTACATTTACCTTCCCCCGCATGAAGCAGTCATTTGAAAATTAAAGTCACACGTTGCGACAACAACAAATCATCACGTATCTTTTTTTTTCAAGTCAAGCAAAAGGGTTTATCCAATTATTTTCAGTCTCTACAAAAGTGGGTAGTTAGTATAATCGTGTGGATGTTGATTGACAGAGACGCTACGGATGTGGCCTCCGCTGTCCTCAGTGGACCGCCGGTGCACCAAGACATACACTCTCCCACCGGCCTCCCCCGGAGGAAAGCCCTACACTGTAAGTCCGCCCCTTTTATTATTTATTTGAACAATTTTTTTCTAACCACATGATTCATTTATATTATATTACACGCCACAGATATTTAAAAAAATTACTATTTAAAAAATCTCAGGTGTAAGTCTACAAATTAAAGATATTCCGTGATTCGTACAGGTGAAAAAAGGCGAGAGCGTCTGGATCCCGATCCACGCATTCCACCACGACCCGCAGTACTTCCCGGACCCCAACACGTTCAACCCCGAGAGGTTCTCCGATGAAAACAAAGCCTCCATACAACCCTTCTCGTTCCTCCCTTTTGGGATCGGGCCGAGGAACTGCATCGGTGAGATTTTATATGTTCGCTTTCATTAGTAAACACCAGAAAGTTATTAAAATAGCCATCGCTATAGACTATATTTTTGTGAAATATGTAATATGATTTGGTTTGTAGCTTAACTTCGTATAAAGCAAAGCAGTTTATTTTTCAAAACGAACAAATGACAAATACAATAATAATGTTGTATAAAATTTTATATATATTACAATAAAGTACTACAATTTTGATAAGGTTTTCTAAATTATCAAAAATATACTAATACAGCAAGACTGGAATACTTGCGTATTAATTGCTTACTTTAACGATAAAGATATCAAAGATAAAAAAATATCACTAGTGACAATATTATTTTATCTTTTGTTAATAATTAAAAAATAAATTATAAACAGATAAATATAAATTTTATATCAACTCAAAAGAAATTTTTCGCCTTTTAGCACAGAATATCAAGAAAGTAACAAGCAAGGTTCTACTCTACTCTAATCTAACCACATCGTAAATCGGTGCTGTACCGATTTCCTACTGATTTCGGTGGAACTCTGTGTGATTTCAGGTTCTCGTTTCGCATTGATGGAAGCGAAAGCAGTGATGTTTTATCTTCTCGCGAAGTTTGACTTTATCATCACAGCCAAGACAAAAATCCCCGTGGAAATTGAAAAAGGATCTTTTGGTCTCCAGTCGAAAGATGGCTTCTGGCTGGGGCTGAAGCCGAGAGACACCACAGCCCGGGAAATCGGCTGACTCGTATCAATCTTTCTAGATATATCTGTCCGTGGTATTTTGCTAACGCTACTTTAAAATTGTCACTTTTCAATTTGATTTACAGTTGAATAATAAAATAGACGAATTTATATTTTTATAATAAAAATAGTTTCATTAAGCTTTAGATATATAACAATAATTCAAATGATAAAATTATTTGCAACGAATATTGTCAATGTTCAAGAAACCGCATTTAATAAGGGCCTTGAGTTGACTAATAGAATAGAGTGGCTGAAAGACTGGCTCGGGACAAACATATGTTCAGTGAAATTGTCACCGACCACCTCTGAGGAGAGGCACTTAGAGAAGAAGAATAGATTAATTTATATGCAGAAACCTTTGTTCAAACTTTCCACTGAGTAAATATTTAGAAAGTCTAAAATATATCATTGCGATTAAAAAATTACCTTGGTTTTGCTGATATATTATCTTTAATATCACTAAGACATAACACGTGTAAAACTATATTTTTTATGCGTTATATTTAAAAATATTTAACAAGTATAATATTATACAGAAGCTCTTTGTCTCTGTCAATATTGCTTCATACCAAAGATTAGTAAACTGAAACCTGATCTAATTATATTTACAAAACACCTACAACCTTGAGAGAGAACATGGAAAGTCTATAGAATAAATAGAAGAATGTCGCGCACACGGCGTAGTGCATGGCCGTGAGGACTTTGTATTTCTTCCTGCCCGCTTCCAGCGTTTCGAACGGGTCCTTAGCCAGGTAGTAACGGATGCCTCGCACGTACGAATAAAAGTAGTCATCCCAGTTGAGGTGGCTGATGTCGAAGTCAAAGAGCTGCTGGTCCTCGGGAGTCAGCGTCTTGGACAGATCTGAGACGTTCTTATTGTGGAACTTCCATTGTTGGTTGCTGAAGTACGAAATGACGTCTGAGAATTTGTGGATTTTTTCGTATGCCTTAACCAATCTGAAAGGTAAAAAATAATATTAATAAATTACAAATAAAAAAACAAGTATACTTTTATTCTCATAACAAGTCTCGTGTTTACTTGGGTTTCTTTCCAATGCAGAAGGCAACAGTGTCCACGATGTAGGCCGGTAGAGTGTGCAGGAACACCCAGTACAGCATGTGGACGCTACGGTGCTTGTTCAGCGTGAACCAATACACCCAGATGGCCAGCACTGATGGCACCTCCAGCCCGTAGCGCTCCGTCATCTCCATGAACAACTCTGAATCGATCAATGCAAAATATTATCGCTCAATATTTGATTAATCCGACTTGGTTAACTCAGTAACGGCACGAGTTTTGGGTTAAGAGTTAGATGATACGTACTCCAGGTGATGGGTCTCTGATTGGAGCTGACATAGTTGTAGATGGGCACCTCTCGGGCGAGCGGGCCGCAGTTTTCCCAGCCGCTCTCTTCCAGGCTGATTTGCTCCCGGTTGGGGGTCTCGTGGTTGCGGCCGATCTGCAATAGAATATATCAGTTTTAATTGTTCCCAATTTTTATTTTCTATATGAGGCGGTGATGGAAGTTGCAATATTTGAAAGCGTGCCTCACGGGGGCACCTTTTATTTTTTAAAGCTTAACTTTCATAAAACAGAAACTAAGAATTTTCATTTGAATACATATTTAATGTTATTTATATATCACACAAACTGTCAAAAGTCTTCTCATAAATAGTTCAAGGCCATTTGGCTATTAATATTTACCTCATATGTGGCCACAAGGCAGGCATTGATTGTGTAGTCTACGGGGATAATGTCAGCCAGGATGCTGGAGTCGCAGTATAGAGTCCGCATGAGGCCCATGGCGGCGCCCACCACCACCTGCAAGCGTACAACTGATTGTCAATAAACTGTGACTGGTCATCACAGAACCTCTCTATGATATAAGCATTATTTTTTATACGAGTTAAATGCCAGAAACGTATCAAGTAAGACGTAGATACAATAGCAGTAACTGCTTTTCCTACCTACTTTTTTCTTTGTAGCATCCACCGGTTTCGAGCATTAGATCTCATAGCCAATAAGAAGCAATGCTTATCACTGGGCGGTAATTATTTGGTACAATATAAATAAAAATAAATTTTACTCACCCCTGTAGGTCCATACACATTGTCTATCCAGCCTTGCACGGGTTCTTTAGATGTTGCCACAACTGTAATATTAATTTAATCTATCAAACTTTTTGCTAATATTAAGTATGTCTGAAATGCAATCGGACCATCTTCAAAAACATAAACCAGAAACCAAATCAACTCGATGAAACGACTCCCAGTGACGAATCACAGCTCTATTATATGTGTTTACAAATCTTCAGTATGCACAATATTTGCAATCAGCGCGGTATTACGGTCTGAGAGTAAAGTACAAGGATCGCGAGTAGTTATTTTAATAGGTTGAATGTACTTACTGATGGACGGCCTCACCATGGCCACTGGAAGTCCCTTGGCCATTTCTTGGACCACGTTCTCTGCGACCATTTTTGTAAAGATATACGTATTCGGATAATTGTCCAATAATCTGAAAGTATAAATTGAATAAATTATTGATGCAAAACTGAGATATATTATTGCTTGTGACCGGGGTCGTGAGTTAAAACAGTTTCTTACATGGGAGTCATTTTATGGATAATTTCTTCGTCCATTGATTCTACAAGGTCGATCAATTTTTCTGCTAGGATGGGCGGGTCGTAGAATCTGTAAATATGAATATTCGTTAAGCAACTCGAATTCATAGCAACTCCGAGTTAATTATGAGATTTTTGTTAATAAATTAAATGTTATTGTTACACAATAGCTTATATTATATTTATATTTTAAGCGGGTAACCAAATTGACTAAACTGATTCGTGTGTGTGAAATCTAGTCTATACACTCTTTGATTTGCATTTAGTCAAATAAATCGTTTCCTATAAAAAGTTGAACCACTTCATGCACACTTTGCGGATTACTCGGCATCACAACAACATCACTTTTTCCTAAAAATTGTTCAATAATTGGAGGATTATCATTCTCTGACTATCATGTCATTTTGTTCAGAATCACTGGACAGTATTGGTAGAAGTAACGTTGAGTCTAAACAAACATTACGAGCTGTAAACCTAAAGAATAAAATGACCTTCTGCCGCTTTTAGAGTAAACACATTCAAAAAGGTAATACGCGCCCCGCGTTCAGACAGCAGTCCGCGAAACGGGTACTAGTACCCGCTTCTTACGTGGTGATGTAAGAGGGGGGGGTGGTGATTTGAGGAGTGGTGAGGGAGGGGGGCTTACTTTTCGTCGATTTCCTTGAGGGTGCAGTTGGAGTAGGCGGTGGAGACGTGCAGCAGGGCCACGAGGCGGGGCATGCGGCGCGCGAGGCGCAGCACCTCGCGAGTGCCACGGACGTTGATCCGGACTGCCGAGCGGAGACGCTCGTCGAAGCGCACTGTCGCCGCACCGTGGAAGAAGATCTGCACCTGGAGCACGCGACACCCGAGTCAGTAAGCAAAGCAGCAAAATAGCACCTAGCAGCAATTCAACCGAGCAAAGTTGAAAGAGGCAAGGCAAAGGTGGAAACTGTACCTCTCGGGAGAGGGTGTCGTAGTCGGCGGGGCTGAGCCCCAGGTTCAGGTCCCCGACGTCCCCGCCCACGAACACCAGCTTGTCCATGAAGTCCGGCTGCTCCCGCCTCAGCCGCGCGTATAGCTGCAACCGACAACATGTAAATGCTGAGTTTTCGGGCGAATACTTGAAGATGAGCACAACACATTTGGATATAAATTATTCTCTAATGATATGTTTATACTTACTGGATCTGCGAATTGCTCCTTGAACCTGTCGATAATTTGTTTCCCCTTCTTTGGCCTCGCAAGTATGAACATCTTTGTGAGTCCGGGGCACGATCTAAGGAAGCAATAAAAATATTTTTATTCAGTTGTTGCAATGAATCCGCGTAATGTATATCCATAAACAAATATAAAATCAATTTCCTTATTCACTTTTGTTTTTCAGAAATCGGCTTGTAAATAAACTTTATATTTCTCATTTGCTTTTGAGTGTTTGTGCATCTATTATAAATGGGTTGATTCGTCACAAATAATAAAATGATTAGGCACATTAGTTCATATATAGAAGATGATTTTTAAAGAAACTCTCAGGAAAATATCATCGTGATTTGTGTGGGATTTGAACCCACATGCTATATATGAACTAATGTGCCTAATCATATTAGTAATAATATAATAAACCCGTAATGGGTAATAAATACGCATCTGATTGACGTTTAGTCAAAAAAGTCACAGAATGCATAAAAAGGAGACAGTAATACATTGTATGCTATTTTTGCCATATTTACAGAAATACGAAATGTGGTCTATTGCAGTCGATTATCCAGGGAATAATCCCCGGAAAAAGAGGCATTGGACGGAGAAAGCTAGCGTGGGTGCGGAATTAGATATGATAGAGATATGTAACCGACCTCCTTCAAGGCAACAAAAATAAATTACTCATTCATATTTATGTTGATTTTTGCGCTTAAAAATGAAAGAGGTTAAGTGTGTGCAAAAACCGACAAGTGACCTTATTGTAAGCGTATTTGAAAAAATATTATTTTAGTCTGACCTGAGCAGCTTCTCGACGAGGATCTTGCCCATGAAGCCGGTGGCGCCGGTGATGAAGATGGTGCGGCCCTCGTAGAAGGTCTGCACGGGAGACGGCACCTGCGTCACCTCCACCATGTCCCGGTAGGAGATGTCGCCGCCCTCGCGCGCCGCCATGCTGGCTGCGAGCAAACAGACGCCCTGAGACAAAGCGGCCTACACGCCCTGCGACACGACCGACAGCCGATACACCCAAGACAGACCGACAAGTCGTGTCGACAAGTCTATCCATTCGGCTATTCACATCTGCTGTACTTGTCTATATATATAGACAATATATATATATACTAGAAATGTAGCCCGTCATAAAATGACGTATTCGATGAACGATGCAATAGTGTTTGAACATATGTTTGGCTGACAATTAGATGAATATTTTGTACACATATTTTTTTAATAACCGGATATTAATTTTGAAAGCAAAGCCACTCTAGGAAATATCACATTTCGTGTCACAAACAACGAATCACTTTCACTGCACTGTTCTTTATTAGATGCAGTCTTTATCACGTTCAATTGTGCTATTCTTTTTTAATTACGTTTGCTGTGCTCAGACGGTGTTATTTTTTTAGGAGGCATTTTAAGTTATTAATGATGTGATTAATAATTTCTAATGCAACTAAAAAATAAAATTGGTACTTGTGTCAAGCTGACATAAACTGGAAATTTCTTAGAAGCATCATATTTTGTTTTTTGTAAAAATTCTAAATTTGAAATTCTCGCTGTGAACAACAGAATCATATAATTCGTACATAAAGCATATTTGATAGTTTTATTTAATTAGTTTATGAATGAAAATATTATCCTATCGTCTTGAAATTCGGCACATAACTGCGGAAAATCTCACTGAACTTGCGTGCAAAAAATCTTAAGATATTCTATCGAGAATCAAAAAATGAAACATACACACACACACACCCGCAATGGCTATTATTATAGTAGATATATTCGAGGGCAGTCCGATAAGTACTTAGCCTCCCCACCCGATGGTGCTAGTATCGCAAGAGAGATTAACAATCGTGTAGTACATTATCGTAGACGGCTACAGTTAAGGCAGTTGCTCCCAGCCATTCAATTGCCTCTGGTGTCCAACCGGACACCACAGTCAGTCCATCACCTGGCGAAATCGTGTCATTTAATTTATTTAATTGTCACTTAATTTTTCTATATCGAAAAATGATTTTTTTTACAGAGTATTGAAAAAACTATAAATTATATTTTTCTATTTTTTAATTATTTAATTAACGTCCATTTTTAGGGTAAAATAAAACCTTGAAGATGTTGAAAAATTGGATAAAATGACGACTTTTCAAAACCAAAGTTTGTTAAAGATTTTTTTTTTTAATTTTTAAATTAATAAGACGCACATGGTTTATATTTAATCTTTTAATTCCAATTGAAAAAAAGACTTTTAAATGTTTAGGATTCTTGGAAAATGTACCAGACGAATCTCCAAATTCCTACACTTCAATCGGAAAAACACACATTTATCATATTAATAGTAAATTTATAAGAAATAAAAATACATTGTGTTCGGAAGAAGGGATGTATCAAACTTTTTGCATTTAAATATTTTTGATTGGTGCAGTCGATTTTTCGCAAAACGGACTAGAAAATGATCAAAAAAACTCGATTATGGGACCTAGACCCTTAGCGATCTGTTGAAAAAAATATTTACACATACGCACGTTAAAAATGCGTTTAATATTAAACTGTCGATAAAAATAAAACCTGTTTTGCCCAAATAGCTCAGTGCAAATTTTCAATGGTTAGGTTGGGTCACTTACGAGTAACCTTGCTGAACCCATGGTTTTTAACACTACAGGTTTATTGTGTAAACAACACACTTTTGGGTAATCGATTCACACTTTATTGATGATCATCATTACAACTTTATATGAAGTGAATAATTAATGACCTGCAACGGTTTCACCCACAAATACAGAGCATAACTTTCAAATTATACATATCAGTGTTGATGGTAGAATTGGCATGAAATTATCATGGTGTATTCATTCAATTCAAACTTGTTTGTACGAGGGCGGTCCGATAAGTACTCAGCCTCACCGCCCGATGGTGCTAGTATCGCAAGAGAGATTTACAATCGTGTAGTACATTCTCGTAGACGGCTTCTGTAAAAATTTCAGCCGAATCGGAATCGTAGTTTTATTTTGAAGCGGACGTGTACGCGTATTTTAGAAAAATGTTAACTCGCTGTACACACCGCCGGGCAGAAATTTAAGTCGAATGAGGAGGTCATCGCCGCCACGGAGGCCTACTTTGCGGATCTCGAGAAAACGTACTTTTCAGATGGGTCAAAGAAGTTGGAGCATCGCTGGGTCAAGTAAATCGCCATTTTTCCAAAATTTTCGTTATTTTTTTGTAGGCTTAGTACTTATCGGACCGCCCTCGTATACATATATATATATATATATATATATATATATATATATATATATATATATATATATATATATATATATATATATATATATATATATCATAAAAAATCAGTCATCACCATGATGGAAGAAAAAATCAATTTTCGGTAAAAAAAAAAATATTCACCCAAAAGAGGAATACTTCCAGCTCGGGTATTGGGAACGTGAGTGTGTTTAAGTAGCGATATAATAAAGCAGTGTTATAATTATTGGTGAGGTGGCACTCTTGGCTCCCAAGGCCGCTGGCTCTGCCCTCCAGGCCAGCCTCGTCAGCTCGCCCGCCATATCCGCATTTTGCCAACTTCCTTCGGAGACACTTTCGGCCTGATTTGACCAACAACTCACAGCAATTACTGCAACACACGCAGGGAAAGTGAGTGGCGTGCGCTGGGTCAAAAATCAAGGCAAGAACTTTTGAGAACGAGCCCAACAAAAACCGACGCAGAAAGACGGATATTGAAACTTATTTTATAATTTTTTTTTAGATATTTGATAGTCGAGTCTGTAAGTGTATATGATGACGGGTTATTGATAATATGTGGCACACTCCACGCTCTACACTCTTGGAGAGTGACTTTTGGAGTGTGTACTCTCCTTCAGACTTCCCAGCTCAGTGAGTATTTCTCCGATTCGTTCATACGCAAACATAATTTAAATAGCCAATATTGATTCTCGCCGTGTATCGAATGGCTACCTCATTCTCGAAAAATCTAGTGTCTATTTAATTACTATGCAGTTTTTTTTTTTTTAAATAAATAATAAACAATAAACGCAAGTGCCATGAGCTGCGAAATATCGTCAAGGATTAAAAAATCTCTGAAGACTCAAAGACCGAAATCGTCAATTAACACAGTTTTAAAGCGTAGCATTTCAAAATATACAATACATTTTTCACTAATTAAATATATTGAAATATTCAAAGCTGCATTTACGAATGAACTATTGAAATGAGTCAAGATCATTTTTTTAAGCCACTAAGCAGTTTAACTAATCCGTGACTTTGCATAACGGGAAGCGCCGCAATTATTTTACTTATTTTTTTTAATAAAAAATAAGGTTATATGTTAAATCCATTCATAAAAAAATTGAAGGATTTATATATATATTTTTATGTTTTTTTTTTTTTAATGTAAAGAGATTTCTAACGCTACATTAATTATTTAATTATTTATAATAATTACTTATAATATTAGTTTTCTTATTTTCCTAATACCATTTTATATAATTTTATTTGCCGTCCGTAATGGCTTTAAAATGATGTGCACCGAAAACAGTAGCGGCTTACAGAAACAAGTGAATTTTTATCACTGAAAATATGTTTTAAGCTTATTTTTTACCGCTCCGGCCTCGTGTAGAGGTGGCCTTGGATAAAGTCAAAGCGGATATTTACCCGATACATTAAAAACATAATCTTGACCCGGATAAGAATCGTAATATGTGTTTTACTTTGATTAAAAACGATATGGCTGCTCATCTTTATCTGCTTGATTTTTATTGACAAAAAAAAAAACCGAAGAACGTTCATCGCAGCCGAAGACGGCGCCGGTACCGAGGCCGAAACGTAATGCGTTTCGATAGATATGTAATTGCGGTGCAGCTGTGACGTCACGAGGCCGCGGTGGTGCAGTTAAGAGATTTGTGCATTACTTGCAATAATTCCGAGAATGGAGGAAATATTGTCAGCCATATAATTTATATTGCCCACTTAAATAATCGCAGGTACCTTGTCGGCTTACGGAGCATGGTGCAACGGAAAAATACCGCTTTCAATTTAATAGATCTATAGATCCGTAGATCTCTGCAGCTTAGTATAAATCAAGCTGTTTTTTGTACATCTATATATAAAAATATCAATAACATAACCTCAAATGTGTTCTCGCATTTAACAGTGGTTTTTCGTGTATTCAAGCAATATCAAGAAAACTAGGTTCAAACAAGCGAAAATGATCAGCCATCGGCTAGGAGATTGCATACAATTTTAATAGTAAACATTTTTGAACTGTATCAACTTTTAAAAATAATTAAAAATTTCATTGTATACTTGTGAGAAGAAGAAAATATAATTATTAATGTTAAAAGATAAATGGGAATACTTAAATTTTTATTGTGCTTTCTAATCGATAATTTTATTAAAGTTTCAATATCTTTAAAAATAATTTTTAATATAATAATAGTAAGCACTATAAGTATTCAATATACGAGTATTGAAGAAAAATTTAAAAAAAATATATATATATATATATACTCATTTTTCAAGTGCCTCGTCAGAGGAGATTGGTGACCATTTCGGCTGTACTCCCGATTCGCAAATTCCGCATCCACGATAACGTTCTCCTTCCGATGCCTCTTTTTCCTTTGAACAATCAGCTGCAGTATTTCTGGCAATCTGGCCAAAATATGATTACGGTCAAGAGTTTTCTCTTTCTTCGCGTATTCTGTCCAATACTCTCATTTTAAGGATTCTCCATTAAAACTTTATTTCAAGCGCAGTTTTGCTGTCTTGAGTGTCTATATAATTATAAAAAAAATTAAACTTCACTGTGTACAGAGTGTAGACAGTTTTATTCATATTCATAAAGTGCTCTTGTGATATTTTCCATTTCACAAGTGACCTCTGCTTACTGTTGAAAGGTCAAGTTTATTTTTTTTTTCTTCACAGGTTACTGTTGAGATATTTTATACAATTATTATCTCCGGTAATTATTCAGAATATCTCTTCAATTCGAGTGTACTTCAATAGTTTTTTTTTGTCCCGGCTCGGTACAAGGACATTGCCTATATTATGCATAGTGAGCATATATTATAATAAAATTGTTACATTTCGTTTGTAGTAGTCTGAAGCGATTGTTTATAATGCGCAATAAATATAAAACTCCCGAGTCGTGCGATAAATTATAAACCGTATATATAAATATTGGAATAACTATAGAAAAGCGTTGCGTATTAATTTATTAACTATTTAATGGTTTACATTATATTTTTATTTTGGCTGAAGTAAAAGTTTTATAAAAAATATGTACGCCTTCTGGAATTAGTGTTGTAGTTTTTTTTTATTTTTTTTTTTATCTAAGTCAGATTGATGTTTTAAAAACCGGTTTCTTCTCAGTCAATATTTTTAAGGTGATATTAATTTTTAATCCATTTGTTAAGTATGCATTTACGTTGTAATTTAAACTCGATCGATCGGTCGAGTAAATAATGTTAATTTTAACAGAGTGTATGATGCGAATGGAATTATTTAACGATCAATATAACGTCTTTTGGTTACTGTAACAAATACACTTGTTATTAGTTAACGATCTGTTGAAAAAAATATATACACATACGCACGTTAAAAATGCGTTTAATAATAAACTGTCGATAAAAATAAAACCTGTTTTGTACTAATAGCTCAATGCAAATTTTCAATGGTTAGATTGGGTCACGTACGAGTAACCTTGCTGAACCCATGGTTTTTAACACTTTTGGGTAATCGATTCACACTTTATTGAAAACATCATTACAACCTTATCTGAAGTGAATAATTCAGTGTCTGTAACAGTCCTCGGGGATGGTTTCAGCACAACTTTCAAATTATACATATCAGCTATGGTGTTGATGGTAGATTTGGCATGAAATTATCATGGTGTATTCATTTTCCATCGCCAGTAATAATACCATTGAAGCATCTATTTACAAGCGTTTTTTCAATATATCTTGGCTTCAATTCAAACTACATTTATACTCAGCCTCACCGTCCGATAGTGCTAGTATCGCAGGAAAAATTTACAATCGTGTAGTACATTCTCGTAGACGGCTGCTGTCGATATTTCAGCCGAATCGGACTCGTAGTTTTGTTTTGAAGCGGACGTGTACGCGTAATTTAGAAAAATGTTAACTCGCTGTTCACACCGCCGGGCAGAAATTTAAGTCGAATGAGGAGGTCATCGCCGCCACGGAGGCCTACTTTGCAGACCTCGAGAAAACGTATTTTTCAGATGGGTGAAAGAAGTTGGAGCATCGCTGGGTCAAGTAAATCGCCACTTTTCATAAATTTTCCTTTTTCTCTTGTAGGCTAAGTACTTATCGAACCGCCCTAGTGGATATTTATATAATCCACTTATAAAGATTGCCATTGACCTAGCACCATACACAGAGCAAGTATTCAAACACCATAGTCGGCTTCTCGGCCAAGCAAGTGCAGCAAACAAGACATCCTCTAAGAACGAAGCAAGTAGCCTTGTATAAAATTTTCCTATAAAGCATCTCTCCATATTAAATAATTTACTATGCAGTATATCACAAGCAAATATTGCATTTTAATTTTAATTATTTTTTTTTTAATTTCTGGCCCTGGCTGTACGAGTAATCGCCGCCGACTAATCGACGATATTCGCAATGCACGGCACTCCGGACAAGTGCCAAGTGCCGTTTATCCGCCGATCGACTCGGGCTTGCGGCCTCCGACACGGGGGTGGCGGAACAGACAGATCAACCGGATTTCCATGTCTCCTTCTGATGAATTTGCCACCGGGCACAGTGCATAATTTAAAAGTTAATAATATGGCCAAGAGGTCAAACTGGCGGCGACTTGAACGGCACACGTGTCTACTCTAAAAAATTAGCTTCCGCGTGTTAAAATAGTAACGCGTATAATATTGATTACAATGTATAAAGTAAACCAAACTTCTTTGCTGTACTAAGCGAGGTATAATTATTGGGCAACTTGCTTCCTGTGTTTTTGTTTTGTAGATAATATATATAAAAAAATACTACTTATAATATATTTATCTTTGCTTCAAAGCTGTGATCGCGTTTTAGATATTTGCACACTTTGAATAATATGCATGCATTACGTCATACACTAACTAATTAATCTTTGTACTTAAGCTTTAGTTTATCGCCATGACTGGGTGTTATAACGTGACTCTTTAGATATTCCAGGGGAAAATCCACGCAAAGAGAGGTTTCGGAAGGAGAAAGCTGACGTGAGATGGTCACCAAGTTCTTATGAGGAGAGGCACTTATTGAATTGAATTTAATATTATTCAAAAAGATGTCAGCTAGTGAAGTGAACGACGTGCAAGTCGATCAATATTCGTGAATGGCGATGACCCGCGACGGCTCACGACTCACGACCCCGGTCTTTGTGTTTAACTAAACATTACCATATTCAACACTCTGTTTATAAAAGTGCTACAGCAAGAGTCGCAATTAAACACGAAAGACAATTACGGCTGATTACTGAGCGACCAGGGCCACAGAAGCCTTTTAAAGTTGCCTACACGCGCTGCGACACGTACGGTGACTGGGCAGAACCGTCCTCCTTCTCCTCAGGAGTCCCAGAGGTCCCCAAACGTTTTATCCCGTCGACCCCCTGTCGATTTTTCCTGTTTTTCGTAAACCCGCCTACATTGCTAATATTGAATTTTTACATTTTGTCCGTTATATCGAGGTTTTACTGTGTATCATTATAAATAAAAACACACAAAATGCATAGTAACATTCATGGAGGCGGGTCTGATGCTTTGATAGTAAATTTTCAATATTTGGCTTCAAATAAGTCAGATTTAACTTTGATTGCACGCCCAGTGGTTTCCAATCTATTTTTTTTTTTTGCAACCGCACTGAAACCCCTTTCCACGAGGAATGAAGATGGAAAAGGTATCAAAAACCTTCTTGCGATAGTCCATAATGCAGGATAAATAGCAGGTATGTCTCTCTGAAGCCAAAGTTGCTGATATCCCTTTCTAAACTGCACCTTCAGTTCTTCATTAGTGCTTATCCACTCTCGTGGACCCCCAATTTAATTTTTCGCAGCCATCGACCCCTTGCAGGGCTGATTCGACCCCTGGGGGTCGATATTGACCACTCTGGGAACCCATGGGATAAACCATAAAAGTCACCCAAATAAAGTAAACGGTAGTAACTTTTTTGACGCTTTAGTAAAAAAAATTAAAATCATATATCATTCATAATAAAAAAAAAATTTGCATAGTATTTAGTTTTTTTAACCTACCCCAATATATAGTTCAATAGAACTGTAGTTATAAGCAGGCAGGTATGCCTTGTAAATACGTTTTATAATACATACACTTGTAAACGAATACTGGTTTTGTGAAAAAAAAGGCTACTCGGCTAATTTAGATTGTAACCGATCGTGCTTTTTTTTTTAAAGCAAAAATATTCACTCGCTTATAATTTATGTTTGTAAAAAAACATGTTATATTTAATAATTTCTTCAGACATGAACCCCTGAAGGTTGAGTGGACTTTTCAAGAACATCGAGTGTAAAAAAAAAATGTCAGATGCATTGTTTTTATATAAAAACTATACGAAAACAATAAACACATATAAATAAACAGAAAATCTATTAAGCAGCCTACACGTCCGCGTGTTTTGTGTAAATAACGCAAAAGAGGACGCTACTGAATAAATAAATATTAATTTACCTTTGAGAGTACTGCGCAGATTTTCAGGAACTGGAGCTTTTCAGGAGCTGGCACTTTTCACTGATATTATTAAATCTAAAATTAAAAATAATAATTATTTATTTGTTTTTAAATATATTTCAACTGAATTTAAAATTTTTATTATCAGTTAGTCATGTATAATAAAAAAAAATATTTCCGTTTTTTTCTCATCGTTTCACGCGTGAATGTATTAATACGCACTATAAACCTGAATACTGATTTATTGAATTTTTAATTAATTATTAAACAGCCGGTCGAGAATCCATCACAACTGAAAATACATTATCGCACTGACCTATTATTATTGTATATTAAAAATATAGATTATTATTTAAAGGCAATTAATAACGTACACACATTAAATACTTTAATAAAAAATTTAAAGCATGTACTTATAACAATCCTGTTTTGAAACACCGCAATGATTTTTACGATATTTTTTGCATTTATTAAAAACAATAATAATATTTTAATGTACCTACTGACCATTTAAACGAATAAGTGTTTATTTATTACAATTAAGTTATAAAACAGTCAAGAGCTAGATGAGAACATTATTTTGCTTTAATAAAATATCTTAATTCATCAAACATGTTCAAATGTATGAGACAATAGTCACGGTTGAGGTATTTGGTCACCTTGAAGAGGGTCAAGTTTTTTTTTTTAGAAACGTCAATCAACTAGAACAAAACAAATAAAATATGTACATAAATACGAAGTCATCGTAATATACGTATAGCTATCGGTGTCAGACTGGTTTGATTTGTATTACTTCATCAACAATATATGAACAGCAAAATTACTAGATTACGGTCATTTTTATTTGTAAGCGCTCTCGCCTTTCAGTGATTTTTATCAGGAACCTGAATGTTAAAAAAAAATTATATAATTTAAGCATTCTATTAAATTTCTAAACATAATCTCGGCAAAAAAATAATTGATATTTTTTTTATAATTATTTAAGTACTGAAAAACGATTTTTATAACAGTTTGATATTTTTTACTTTTTATCTTTTATAACGTGCAATATTTAGTTCACTATGGATTTATGTCTTTACATCCCATGTATTATGGATTACAGCTTACAATAATTAAATCTATAAAACCGTTACATAAGCTGTGACGTCATTCAATTAAACTTTTATTACAGAAAATATACCTAATATGATTATTTTACAAAATATTATATTTTCTTGGCACTTGTTAAATGGAATGTATCAAAACCGGATGCAGTATTTATAAAAACTATTTTTTTTTAAATGACACTGCATTAAATTTGTGAGGTTCATACGCGAATTAAATAAAAAAATTATCGTGCATTAGATTTTCAATGAATCAACACCTCAACACCCAAGAACCCCAAAATATAACACTCGAATAAAAACTCGGTACTCGCCTTGTTCAAGCAAATGACACTGCGTTTAATCATTAAAGTCGATTACGCGAATTACGTATTTTTTATTTTTTTTCACTTTTTATTGATTTCTGAAAGCGGGCTCTATTCTCGTCACTTGTGACAATAACACGGAGGCTTCGAAGGCTTTCGCGGGCGGCAAGCGCGAGGGGCAGGGCTCGACTGAGCGCCTCGGACATGCACGGCGCACAGGTAAGCGCGCCGGGTCGCCACACCTGAGCCTGAACTTCCCGCTCGACGCTATCTCGTCACCGATGGCGTCCGCTCGCATTCAAAAATCACACCTAGAAACACAAATTATTTATCATTACAATCAATTTGCAACTTGCCGATTTGGCCGGTCACCGGTTGCGTTGCGACGCGTGCAGGCCGCATTATCACCGCAGACGACCGTATATAAAAATCACATATCATCATACAATTACTAGAAAAAATAAAACAAATATGTAAATATGTAAACTGAGAGATTTTCAGATAATGATAATGCGAAAGGTTGGCGAAACCGGTCACCAATGAAAAATATATATGTGGATGTATTGTGTGTATATAATATTATATATTTGTAATGGTGTATCTTTATTTGAATATTTTCATCGTTTTCGATGACGCGCTCGAGACCCATTAGGTGAAAAGCAATAATGAGTGAATCATCTGTCATTACGAGGTTCGGTGATAATAGCCGCATTACTGCATCGGTCCATCAATCTTCGGAATTACCTGAAAACTCCAATTACGCACGTCGCTACCTGCGCGAGTCGCGGGTATTTTCGTTGCCGTCACGTTGTTTTTTTTTTTTTCTTCACGTTAATTTTATTTTAATTGTATTAAGATGCCTCGGAGGGGTGCGAGCCCCGGAAAGAAACCGGATCAGCTCAAAAAGTAAATGAATTGTATATACATTATATAATAGGTGTATAACTTGAATACCGAAATTTGATATTAGATGTAGCAAATCATAATTTTTTAAATATAGCGGTAAAAATAGTATTTGCGGGAGTCACTTTTTTTGCTAAGAAAATTGCAGCCGAAAGTCATCGTTGGCTCATGGGATTGTATGGAAAACGTGTTCTTGCGAAAACACAGTGTTTTCAACGCTTTAAAAGTGGCGATTTTGACATCAAAACCGACAACGGCCTGGACAGCCGAAAAAGTTTGAAGATAAAGAATTGGAAGCGTTACTCGATCAAGACTCGTATCAAACACAAGAAGAGCTGGCGGAATCATTGGACCTGATTCAAACAGACATTTCCAAGCGCCTAAAAGCATTGGAATTCATCCAGAAGCAAGGAAATTGGGTGCCATACGAGTTGAATCCGAGAGACGTGGAAAGGCGATTTTGCATGTCTGAAATGCTGCTCGAGTGTCATAAAAAGGAGTCGTTTTTGCATCGAATTGTTACTGGCGACGGAAAATGGATTCATTAAGATAACCCAAAGAGCAAAAAATCGTATTTGAAACCCGGCCAGCCAGTCAAATCGACACCGAAGAAGAATATTCACGCTGCCAAGATAATGCTCTGTATTTGGTGGGACCGGAAGGGAGTGTATTGTGAGGTTTTAAAACCGGGTGAAACCATTACTGGAGAGGTGTACCAACAACATATGATTCGTTAAAAGAGAGCATTGAAGGAAAAACGGCCAGAATGGGAGACCAGACACGAGACATTGATTTTCCAACACGACAATGCTCGTCCACATGTTGCTCAACCCGTTAAAAACTATTTGGAAAATAGCGGATGGGAAGTTCTGCCCCACCCGCCATATAGTCCAGACTTGGCGCCTTCTGACTACTTCTTAATTCAGTCGATGCAGAATGGACTTTCCGGAATACGCTTCACTTCAGTCCAAGGCATCAAAAAATTGGGTCGATTCGGGTTCGTTCTTTTGGTTTTTGAGATGGCATCCACAAATTGCCTAAAAGATGGGGAAATATTGTTATATATTACATAAAATGAAGTATATTAATAACCGTTGTATTATTCAACTGTTGAACTGCTTTGTCGACAAAGTCCGGAAATTGACCGACCTTTCCTGCATTTAAAGCGATCGTCGACACTCATTGTATTCTGCCTTATGTCTTCCTATTCACTTTAACCCCGTCGCTGTAAAGCTGTCTACACATTATTCCACTGAAAAAAACTGTTTAAAAAATCATTTTATTTGTCGGTTGTGTTTCATCGTGTGCATGCAGCTCAAAGTGCACTACGCCATTGATTGCCAGTGCTTGACGATTGGATGTCTTTACGTAAGAGTCCACAGCTATATCAACCCTCTGTGATCGGATATTTGATATAGCCCATGGGGTTCCATCGTTATGGGTGATTTCTATGGTGTGGCCTGAGTGAATGGAGTCGGGGTGGTTGCGTAAGCCTCGCTTTCCCCGCGGTCTGCGATCATAATTTGCACGGCGGGTGAAACTGCACCGGGAAAACTCGTTTATTACGTGCGGCACGGAGAAAAGTCAGTAAAACCGCGAGTTCGTTTTTTATTGGCTCACAGCCTTTTTGTCGTTAGGAAATATTAGACGCGTAACCGATACGTTTATTAAATAAATACCTCACAAACAGGTTGGGTATATCTCGATTAGTATACAATTTGTATGAAACAATACTTGGATAAGCGATACATATATATAAAATTTCTAATAAATTGATCGCACGCACAATTCACATATTCCGATTATTCATATGTATTATAAATACTCATATACGTTATCAAGTGTAATTACTTTTGTAATATAATCTGTTTTCAAGTGATCGGTTTACACCTGAAACGATGAGAAAAATCTTTAAAATATAAAGAATATCAACGTGTCTCCATAATGCTCAATAAGATAGATAAAATACTAATTAAATACAAGTGCCTCCGTAAACATTAACCTGAGCCCTAAATGTCCCGTTCCTGACTGTGAAGATGAGTTGATGACTTCCTCTCCACGAAAGACAATTTGAGAAATTCATATATCCTACCCTATATTTGCTATCAAATATTACCATAAGTCAATTTCTCAATTGTTACTACGTTGACTGAATCAATAAATATATAATAAATATCATTGAAAAATTCTAAATAACACGTCGAAAGACAGATATGTTTGTAGGTTTTCGCAGTTGTTGTTATTCAATGATTTTGTAGTATCTCAGGAATTCCCTGACGATGGTCCCAGCACGGGGACTAAAACTTTGGAGGACAGAAAGCTTTAACCAACTCAATAACCAAGAAACTACAAAATTATTGAACGACGATAGATGTTACTTAGTGGATTTGTTTTGAAGTTGGAAATCATATCTTACACCTGATATTTAATAAGAAGTAGCTTAAAATTTTCCATGCAAGTACACTATCACAGACTGTAAAAATAACATTGAGCACTCACTTCCGAGCAGAGGCTGACTGACATGACTCTGCCGGAGACAATCGACGTTTAAAATCTACAGGCATTCAGTTCCCCTTTTTAACTTAGAGCTACGCATGCCAGTCAATGCACATTATCTAAGGTCAAGTTGAAACGGGCAAAGTGAATACCACAAGCAGTCACCTAAATTTGCGGACAAAGTGCAACCCTAATGTATTCGGTGAGCATAATGTACAAAGGCAGGATGTGGAAACTTGGATGATTGAAGCAGTATACATTGAATAGCTTGACCGTTTAATGAGCATGATTCACATTCTGGCACTTCATTTGAATTCGATGGACATAAAATAAATTTGGTCATTCTATGCATCCTGTGAAGTCACATCGTTATTTGATCAACAATGCTTTTATTGGTTCCTTTTTTAATGTATAATGAATAAAAGAACAAAATGCAATGTATAGGTTTCCGACCTATCACACCACAATTATCATAGATTTATAAGAAATACAATTTTATTAACTTTGGATAATTCAGCAAGTAGTCCAGGACTACGTTGAAGAGTGTATTCATGCCTCCGACTAGCATTCACATGCAATGCACCTCAGATGCTCTTGAAGATTTATATTGATATTCATAATGTCGAGCAAAAAAAATTACTAAATTTCAATAAAATAACACAATTTTGACATCTTTATTTTTTTGTAAATAATACAGATTATTACAAAACAAGTTATAGAGAACTATTAAGAGACTCAAAATTGATAAAATACAGTAAATAATTATTCACAATTAAGATAACACAGTATTTCTTACAACAGCTGATTTGTTTTTATGTTAAGTAATATTTTAAGAATACCTAAATAGTATATTTTTGATTAAACATATAAATGAATGAGAATATTTGTGATCATTTAGGATATTTAAATACTTCAGTATTTAAGTCATTGAACCAGTCATTTAAAATACGTTCTGAACCAAATTATAATTATTTCCAAGTAACGACGATTTGAATTCACGTAAATGGTGTAATTACTTCTAAACAAAGCTATAAATTGATTTCGTTAACAAACTCTAATGTTACATAAATTGCCAAAAAAATATATATTAACATATTGCATAATTTCAACACTCGTCTTCCTTCGTGTGTTTTCAGGACTTTTTTGAATACAAGTGCAGTTTAAAAAATTGAACTTTTCCTACAAACGCTTTATCCTTATTCAGTATTGACAAATACCTGTAAATACAAGCAATTTTAAAGTACTTTGATTTTATATTTTGTATCATATAGTAAATGATTTTTAAAATGAGATATTTTTTTCAACCCCTGAAATTTTAATACATTGTGAATAAATCACATACTATATAGTATGTATGTATAATATATATATTGATTACACCATGAATGAAGAATAATGCGGGGTTTGTATGTTATTTTATGTGTTTCAAATAAAGGACGGTACTGAAAAAGACTTACCCCTCGGCTAGGCTGCTGGAGTCGGGGTAAATGTAGACCTTGGCGGTGGGCCAGGAGCTGGCCAGCATGGCCTGCGGCTTGAAGGTGCGCCATACAGCACAACAGCCCTTGTCTGCAGCCCACAACAGACCTCGAGCCTCCGAGTGACCAAACATCTGTGTCAGCTCTTTTCTGTATCGCACGTCCCATCACATTACTAATGCACTTCCAAGTGATAATGTATTGATTAAGCTTAAATTATTTTGAAATTAACGATACCTCAAAACATCTCCGGAGTCCCCCTTTTCAATTTTAATGGAGAAACCCTCTTCGATGTCAAATCGAATGTGCTTCCCGTTCATGATGAAATTATTGACCACCTGAGAGAAAATAAAAAAAACAGTAAATATCAGAGACCTTATGGTTTTTTTTTTGCTATTTTTTTATAAAAAGTTTAAAATGAGTGCAAAAAAACCCTTCAGTATTATGGTAAAAACCATTAAGTCATAAAGGTTGCTAGTGAATTTGGTCATGGAAAATTGCCATTTGGGTAAAATATTGTAAAAAAATTAATTATTAATATTTTATTAGATCGTTCATAATTTCACAAGTAAGAATTTTTATTAAGACAATCTGACAAGAACAATTCTCAATATTCAAGAAATGAAGAAACAAGCGAACCTGATTGGGCAATAACGGAGAGTGGCGGCTGAACTTGGACCCCGGGCGGCGGGTCGTAGCGCTCAACAGCTCGTCAGACACAGCCTTGAGCACATCCAGAGCATCGAGCGCCCACAGAGTTACATCTCGCTGGCTCGCCATCACCAGTGACGCCACACTCCAGCACGAAGACTTAAGCAGCGGCTGCGGATTTTGTGCGCGCCTGCAAAGTAATCCAGTCAAAGTTAAGCAAACTATGTTGCACAACTGAACACCATCCTAGCTTGCAACGCATACCTTCGGTGTAAGTCCTTAACGCCAGGAAGCTTTTGGAGGGCGGCAGTACGGGACTCGAGGTAGGCCCTACCACCGCCTGGATGCACAAAGGCCAGGTTTGGTTCATTAGCACAGTACGTGCCGGAGTCTGGCTTAAATGGGCGTGGGGGGCGCGGGGGGCGCGTGCCGTTTTTCATGTTTCGCTCATCGTTATTTCGCTGGCGCCACGACACGTGCACGTCGGATAATGTGTACCTACCCCCAAAAAATGAAAGATGGTGAGTGTGTATGGTGAGGAGTCAATTTTTAAATAGAGAGCCAGCAGTGAGAGCTTACCTGTTGGAGCCTAGGCCAGATGCCGTGGCACAGGTAGAGAAATAGTCGGCAACTTTGGGAATGCTGTCGAAGCATGCTAGTAGGGGATAACCAGGGCCAGATGATAGGCGAGCCGCCCCCACACCACGCGGGTCCCACACGTACACCATACAATGCGAAGGATTGAATCCGCCCGATTCTACTGTGAAAATTTTTAGATTTAATTCACTGCACTATTCGCTCCGATAAGTATCTCAACCACCACATTTTTGTTCTTTTAACCTCACAGAGTACAAAAAAACCTGCAAACTCTTGCATTTTTATCTTCATTTTCCAAGTGGAATTTTGAATAGAAGTTCAGGTAATCTGAGAAGGAGAAGTCTATAACTGCACTACTCTACTATATAAGAATTGGAAGTCCTTAATCCTTTGCACTCCTATGTCGAGCTGGACTCGACATCGCGTTTCTTCACGCCAACTCTTATGTCGAGCTGGGCTCGACATTCTACAGTGTTTGGCAAAAGTATATTTATTATTATTGTTATTACTATTATTTTATCAAATCTTTTTTGTATGTATTGTGAAAGACATACATTAGTAATTTCGTGATATTTGGGTAAGTTATTCAAAAGTATTATTAGCTAAATATTTACGTGAATGTAGCACTTTTTACGATTTGTCATTCGACGGGTTTTTCTTTCCATGAAAGTGGAAACTATCGACATTTTAAATAGAACTTTCATGAAATATACTTAAATGTCAATCAAGAAAAGAGGAGGTTTTGTAAGGAGACTTTTTATTCCGGCAGAAAGTCCTTACTCGGAGAACAGAGGTTCCCTTTAATTTATTATTGTTTTTAAATAATTCTTGTTATCATATTAGATTGAAATACTACTGCATAAAAAATAGAAAAAAATTATATGAGCTAAGATACTCTCTTAGTTAAATATTAGCAAAACATTTTACAAACACTCTGGTTTAAGTATTTTTTGGCTCATTTATAAGATTAACGTTTTTTATAGTGAATAGATTCATTAATTTATTTTAACTATTTAATAATTACTTATTAATATATTAATTTCAAATTTTGAATTTTCTCTGAGATGGATGTTATAGTTACCCTGTGTCTCCTCCTGCAGCTGCTTCCGTCGGCGCTTCTTGGATCGCTTGTCTTTATTAACATTGTTTGGTGACTTCAGTGAAGCAGCAAACTTAGAGGGAAAATTTTCCCAGTCAATCTGCGGCTTCTGATCGCTAAAAACATAGCCTGAAATGAAATGAGAAATAATATATATTAGTATGTATATTTTTGATTTTAACGACTTTTCCAGGCTTCAAACGGTGATATCTGAGAAGGTTAATATATTGAATTGAATATTACCAATAAACATTACTCAAATAAACAATACACTAAAATTACTGGAGTATTTGAAAACTAAATAATTTTGGACTACAAGCTATATGCTAATGGTATCAGTTGAAAAAAATGGTAACAATAATTATAATTTGTGTCTCCTGATGCTTCGATTCCAACACCTTTTACCTACTGGGAATATCATCAGGTACTTCAATTACAGCCCAGCAGAACACTCAAGAAAGAAAACATCTAATAACAACAGTTGTCAAAACCTACTGACATGTTTAATAAAGATGGTGGTTGAGATACCTTCAAGTAGGATTGCATTCAGGCTATTGTGTCCCTGACTCCCCAAGTCCTTCCCCTCACTCGTCTTATCTGATTCTATAGGTGACTGATTGCTTCGCTCCGACGAACCTTTGGAAGATGTAAATCTAGAGGTCTCAGACTTGCTCCTGCACAAATAAATTAAATTTGACACACATGATGATGTTATTGTATTGTATCAGGAATGTATTTTGGTAATTTGTGGAAAAGAAAAAACAGACTTAGAAGAGTGTGTGGACTTAGAAGAGTGTGTGGACTTAGAAGAGTGCGTGGATTTATCAGATGGTTTGTCGCTGCCAGAGCCATCCTTGGAGAAGCCGACTTTCTTGCTGTCGCTGATGCTGTCTGCTGCAACGGACTCAGCATATTCACTTTTCTCATCTTGGTTTGCTACAGCACTGTCGAGCTCATCCACCAAGTCAAACTCTTCCGACTCTTCATCCAGCTCGAACTCATCCACAGGCTTTAATGGCAAAGTTCCCTTGCAAGGTCTTCTATCTTGCAGCCAGACACCGACCGTGTACTCTTTGGCCGAAAGAATACCATTGGAAAATCCCAACTGAAAAGTAGATAAACAAATTTACTTGGAAAAAGCCTAAAACTAAGTTCATATAAGTCTAAATTGCCAACAAGAAAGGTATAAAATTTACTTCTTTATTACATATTTTGATTTTTCCAATACGTAAATATGTAAAAGTTAAAATATATACCTCTCCAAAGAACTTTTCAAGACCCTTGGCAACACTAAGTACCACTTGTTCATCGTCCTCATCATTGGCTTTTATGTCTCCATTAACCACATCTGCCTTCACATCTATTTTCACCTGAAACATATTAAAATATTGTTTTCTAAACAATCCAGCTCATTTCAAAATAGTTTAAAATTAAAAAGCTCCTGGCTCAGACTAGAAGCTAGAAAAGAAGCAAAAGAAGTTCTGATTGTCTAACCTTGAAATCGGAAACGTAGAAGTCATGAGGCAGGCTATGGAGGAAGTCTTCATCACCATGAGCCGTGGCCGAGCAGTACAGCTGCTCCCCAAACTGCACCAAAGCATCGATCATCTCACCAGTCCACTGGGTGGATGACTCGATGCACTGTCCGATGTTCCCCATTAGCGCATTACTATACACCTGCAATGTGCACCACCATTAGGAGTGCACAGGCACGAAGACCAGGGTGCACTTGACGCTACTCAGCACCTGGGTGTGATTGCTGGTAACACACAGCTACTTTTCTACATTGGTTTTTTTCCTCTAAAAGTACAGTGAGACTTAGAAAGATCTTACATTATCATGGTGAGAGTCAAGTGCGAGTGTGTCTTCACCTGTCCATACGCTGAACCGAGGGCGCGCTGGTTGCCGCTCAACACCCATGTGCCTCTGCCAGCGCTGCGGAACTGCTCTCCCGCACCTGTCTCGTCGACCTGGAGTACTACATTATAGATAATGTATTAAATTAACATATTAACTTTTTCTTAAACAGTAGCTCATAATTGATTTTACTTACAATCCTTCCTGGAGGGCTTGGAAGACGCAGCCAAGGCTTCTTCATTGAGGATGGATATGTGGAACACCATAACAGTCATCGGCTGACGCTCCTCCATGGGTGCCAGTATTGTGGCTGAAAGCCGACAGATATAATGTCAGTAGGCAACACAAACCTCTGGTAATCTTCCATTTTGCCCATAAGACATACTAACATTAACCCTTTGCACTCTTTGATTTTTTTAATTTTTCCGTTTACCAACTCCGAGGTAATTATAAGATTTTTGTTAATAAATTAGATTTTATTGTTACACAATAGCTTATAATCATAAAACAAATTAATAACATATTTTTATGATATTGTTATGATTGTTTAGTTGTAAGGTAGTAAAAAAAAAGAGATAAGAGTCTATCAATAATTTATTTTGCGTACAATTTAAAGTTTAAAATTTATTTTGGTGTGGTATTTTTTTAAAGATTCTCCTGAATGGAGGCCCGGCTTCCTTTCACAGGTCTCGCAACAGAATGTGCATTCTCTTTTTCCTCCATGAACATTCCTATTGGAACACACCATGCAATTTTTATGTTTTTTCTGAGAATTAGAAAATATAAAATTACTTTTTCCATCTAAGCGCTGAACAGTGTCACCTGTGGATAATCGCCCTGATTTTGATATTGGAGCACGAAAGTCTCCTATGAGCTCCAGTAACAACTTTTCTCTAAATGCTTTATAGCTTATTGGATTTGCATTATTATTGCATTCTTTATACAATATATATGCATTTTCTATGGAGGTTTCTAGACCCTAGAAAAACAGTTTTCTCCACCATTTTAATGTTTTTCGCATAAAACAATAGGATGTTGCGTATTGATCTGCGACAACCACCTCGCCCATATTTATATTATCTGATTAACTAACTGTTCATAAATAACAAACATACTCGGTACCTGTTATTGTTTGCAGGGTCTTGCTACCTGACTCTTTATGGCGGCAACCGTCCGCCTCCGTCGAGTGACAAATCGTAAAAAGTGCTACATTCTCGTAAATATTTAGCTAATAATACTTTTGAATAACTTACCAAAATATCACGAAATTACTAATGTATGTCTTTCACAATACATACAAAAAAGATTTGATAAAATAAAAGTAATAACAATAATAATAAATATACTTTTGCCAAACACTGTAAAATGTCGAGCCCAGCTCGACATAGGAGTGGAAAGGGTTAATATATACACATCTAAAGACTAGCCTCAAAATTTGTTTGATCATTTTAAGTTACTAAGTGGTAATGAATGACTTTGATGATCTAATGATGATCACCCTTAATTTGGATCAATCTGAGCAAAGTGGTGAAACATTTAAAACTAACTAATTTCATGTTGATACTCACTGAGATGCTTGGCAAACACACCAATGGAAGGATATAAAAATAGGCAAGCAGATCCTTGGGAGGCAACTACTGTGGTCTCTTTTTCGTTGCTGCTATTAACAACTACCCCAGAGGATGGCTGCATGAAGGATAGCTTTCCAATAACTGCAATGAGAAATTCACTGTCAAAATTAACAAAATTCAATGTGAAATGTTTAGATTATAATCAAAGTTTATAAATACTCACAGACTTGCAATATTTATATTAGTGGCTATGTCTAGATTTCTATATCTTTGCTTTTTTTATTTGTGATGTCTACCCTAGAGGTCTTTGTGGCAAACTGAGTATATGGCCGCGCTCCTCATGTTAAACGTATCCAACCCTTGGCCCTCAGACCATAGAGCACATTATTATACTAAGATTACTCAATATTATGCCACTAGAATCTCAGATAAATCTAAAAGTTGGAGGGGAACATACCCATCCAAAACAAGACCTAGTTCTTAGTTGCAATAGAAGTCCACATATCGTAACTCACCATCTTTGGAGTTAGGTGCCATGATGTTAGGGTCATCGTCCTTCCAGCGCATGGCATGGAATACGGCCAGGGGGCCCCTGGGGTGAGCGCGGTACAGACCCATGCATAACTTGCCTTCAGACAGCACCACGTACTGCAGTCCCTTGCCACAGCAGAAGTTCAGCATCTGCACAAACTGTACACACACGTCATTCACTAAAGACATGTGACTTGGGAAAATATTACATTAGAGCAATAAACAGTTATTAGCGGGCCTAGATATATATTTCATCTGCACAATATTCCAATAAAATATGCTAAAAAATATAGAATTCTTCAAACAATAACAGGTAAAAAAATAACGTTAAAAACATTTTATTTACAAATTGTTGCATGTTATAAAAATAAATGCACTAATAATCAAGTATATGTCAATATGGATAACCTCAGGATAATCGGGTCCAGCGCTGTTGTTGAGTTGGTACTGCACCATACCTATCGGCTGCACAGAAAATTGGTGGAGGCCAAAGGTGGCCACATCGCCAGGGTACATGGTCAGCAACAAGTCGGAAGTGCAGCGTCCATACTTCATCTTCACATTCGTGACCTGCTCTGCACCATGGTCTAAACATACAATGATTTTCGTCAAAATCCGCTGATCATGCGGCTTTGTGAAATTAGTCTGTGATAAATCATCAGCCATAATGTGAAAGAAAGAAAATTGAAACTGTCTCATCGAGGAAGACAGAGAAACTCATTGTTTAATAGGATAGACAAAGCTGTTGATAGGTTGATAAAAAGAAGGATACTATTTATTTATCTTGATCACACAATTATGGCAACAAGTATGTGATTAAAATATTGAGAGACAAGATATTAAATGGATTTTATGTCATTGCAATATAATTAGAAGAAAATCTCAATATTGTTAAATATATTTGATTTTGATTATTTGATTCTGTAAATATCATATGTGAAGTATTTCAATAAGTATTACCAATGATTTCATCGAGATGGTGTGATGTCATGCGCTTGGGAGGCACGAGATGGGTGGAGCAGCAGAATAAGATGGCTGCCAGTGGGCAGCTTTCTTCAGAGGCACAGCCTCGCGCCCACAGGCCCGCGATGTACCCCTTGAACAGCCAGTGGTACTCCCCCTGCATACACTCACACATCAATACATCACTATTTTTACTTATAAGAACTGATTATATTATAATATGAAATTATTAAGTTATAATTCAAAAGCACTAATATGAAATATCATATTTATTTAAATACACACGCTAATACATGTGTGGAAACTTAATTTTTTTTATCCCTTTCATCATACATGCAAACTGAAATCTTTCTGATAAATTTCTAATGTGTTAGTAGTAACAAAGTCTTATTCAAGATTTATAGATATTATCATAGTAAAAGATTTTCATTTTTCAGTCGATGCTAGTTACAACTGAAGAATGTGAAACTAAATACACGCATTTCTGTATTCTACTTCAAACTGAAATCTTTCTGTATATAGCAAGTTTCTGGAGTGGTTAGAAATATAATATGTCTATTATTATCAGAAGAGAGAGAAAATATTTAAATTTCAGTTCAGTGTTTCCAGAAACAAGTTGGGTATGTGATTTCACTTGAAATACAGACTAGTTAAAAAAAACACAAGAGTAAAATATACTTATTTCATAATATGTTATTCTGTCATTTTTGGATAAAAATGCTTACATACCTTGATGTTGAGTTCAGGTAAACCGCTGCTAGGGTTGACAGGCGACACGGTCACAGAAACTATATTGATGCTATAGAAGTCATCCGTGGACGGAGGCAGACCCTCTTCTATGTACTGTGCCATGGTTGACTCCTTGGTGAAGGACATCACACAGAACTTGCCCTCAATGTCTGGAAGAAGAATTACACTGATATACTTATAAACACCTGAACACCCAGGAAGCTGGAAAAACCATCTCATTATTTTTGATTGTGGTAGGACATAGGTAGTTCAAAACCAATACCTTTACTCTTAAAATTACAATCGCAGCAGTAGAACTTGTTCTGGTCACTCTTCCAGATTGCCATATTCTTATTGCGGATGGATAGTAAGCCGCAGCGACTATCTCTAAAGAATTTGGCAATGCCCTCAAATAAATTCACATCATCAGGCAGTTTTATAGGGAAAAGTACACCTGAAAATAAATCAAGCAAGGGTTTCAATGTTAAAACTGACATGAATACAGCATCAGGCAATACCGTAAAGCAGCAAAATAAAAATATAATTTGAACCTATCGATAATTAAAAATCTTTCTGGAATGGTTTTCAATATTGGTCTATGTTACTCCGGTGTTGATCTATATGACTTATGAAACACCTTTAAAAGGCGGCAAACACATTAAAAGGGCAGCAGTGCAGAGACTTGCGTCATACTGAGAAAATCTAGTACATGGGCCCGATTGGATTCATAAAAAAGTTTTAAAATGTCTTGACTTTCATCACCAAAAGTGTCATTGTATCAATAATGTACATTCTATGATTATTGATTCGGTAACCTTTGATGGCACCAAAGTTCACTTCCATCTCTATCAGTCCAAGGTCTGCAATGGCGAACATGGTTATGATTTGGGGCAGGACCACCTCATTGCACTGGTTCCACGAAAAGAACTCTTCTAATAGCTCATGCCCGAAGTTGACAATCTGGAAAGTCAGAATAATTCTGTGCATAAATAATTTATAATTTTATGAATGTAAAATTTGATAAAGTGTAGATAGCTTGGATGGAAATTTTTATAAATTAACTTTGACAATCCATTAAATTATTGTTGTTATTCAGATACTTTTTAAAATAAATTGAAAATTGCTTGAAATATCTATTAAATTCTTACAACACAAAAACAATTAAAGAACAAACAACAGCTATGGATTATATTTTTTCTACCCAAAAAAAACATCTTTTGCTTTAAGGGTGACAATAATTTATGTCTCAAATAAATGTTCAAAAATACATAAAATATTTTACTTGATCCAAAATATAAATTTGGGATACTTTTAATTGTGTTCTAATATACATAAACAGTTTTGATTGATTTAAGTAGGTCTCTAAAAATAAACATCAAAAATCATCAAAGAATATAAATATAATGATTATGGTATTGAACAGTTGTGTTGGTTGATGCTTGCCTGGTCCATCTCTATAGTGCTCCAGGTTTCTGCAGGTAGTATATGATCGAGAACAAGAGCTGACATGGCGACGGTGAGAGGCAGGCCCTTCATCCAATTGATATCGTTCAACGGTAGCACAGAACTGCATACAATTTTGATGTCATCTGCAACACAAATCCTCATTTGTTCACTTTGAATCAAATTCTGAACGTTCCAACAGTTCTATGAAAGCCGGCACTAACATTGTTCAAAGTGTTATAAATCTTCAATTAGTAAAAACACCATTTTTATGCCCTACACCAACCTTTAGAGTCCACGTTACGTTGATCAACATCCTCAAAGTCTACTCGAGAGAGACAGAGATCGAGTGCCTTTTGGTCAATAGAAAGGGAGAGTTTAAAGCCGGCTACCAGAGTTGAGGAGCAGGGGAAGCAGAGAACGCAGGCACCGTTTTCCTCATTCTCACCAGTTTCAGGAGGCTCCTATACAACTTTATAAATGCCTCATCCGTGACAACATAATACAACAATTACAATATTTAAAATTATTGCATTACAATTTTAAATTGAATTGTGATATTACCACGGGTGGAGCATCGCTTAGAACATAAGGTCGAAACATGTAGTAGCTCTTGTTGGCTTTCCACACTGCCACCTCGACTTCTCCCGGAATCTGGAAATTGATCATGGATCATATAAACTTGATCAAATCTATTTCTCTTCAATAAACTGAGTAACATAAATCATAAACAATGCACTGACTTGTTAATAGATTATAAATTAGTTCCTTTATTATTTATAGTTCTAACCATTGCCTTATTAAAAGTTCTCTTTTATTAAAAATTTGCTGCTTAAATTATAGTCTCATTATAAATATATTCAAATTATAGCCTATACAATTATTACCTGACTTTGTCAAAGTCATTGGCTTACATCACAAGGTTCTAAAAAAGGGCTATAGTCACTTTTATGCATCTGCTTTTTGCTAGTATAAACTACCCAACTTGAGGACATAAGAGACCAAAATTAACCAGTATCATTAATGGACACCCACCTGTAGGATGCCTTCCGTGTAAGTGAGGAAAAAGGAGTGCAGCAAGCTGGGGAGACCAGGCAGGCGACACCAGCCTGCAGCATGGATGGCCCAGCCCCCCCAGCGGCCTGACACGTGGCGCTCCAACTCCAAGAAGGTAGGCTTTCGGTGCAAGCCGAGGCTGCGAATGAATGCCTACGAATAGTTGAAAATTTATTATAAATTAACATACTAAAAGGCAAAGTTTGATATTAATACCATAACAAATGAGTATGTTTACCAAGTACATCTCGGAGCCCAGCTGAATGCATTCATCTACAATAGCTTGGTCCCACTGGCTTGCTTTACGTATTTTCAATTTTTTCAAAACTGAGATGGCAATAGGTAAACCCTGATTCCCACGACACTCATTGTATCTAAAATATAAATAATTATTATTTAGTTTCATACTTTTCTTAAATGTTGAAAAAGTAATAATGAATTTATCTAAGCAAAAGTAAAACATCAGCATGCTTTTTTAACCAAAAAGGGATTTAGTAATATACTTAGTAATACTATTAAAAAATACATAAACCGTTTGGTGATGAAATTATAGTTGACATACTGATAGAGCTCCCTCACAAACCTTTCGCTGTTCAAGTGAGTGGTGCCAAACAGAGTCAAACAGGCTTCGTCCTGGACCTTGAGGTATAAACTGTGAGCCTGTGTGTCATCCTCGGAGTTTACCGGAAGTTCAAGGATCACAGCCCTCTTCATCTCCTCTTCGGGGATAGGGAATGTCATGCAAGTCCTGCTATTTAAAATTGCATATTTTAAATAAACGAAGAAAACAATCTAGTCTGTGTTTAAATTAATTAAATTAACTTCACTTTACTTAACTATGTAAAATTTTATTCAATGGCTAATCAATATTTGCTTACTTGTTATTATCCTGGATATTAAAGTCTTTGGGTGATAAGAAGAAGCCACACTTCCTTACCGATTTAACTTCGTGATCTGCTGGTCGGTACTCATTTGTCTAAAATATTAAACAACAAAAGTACTTTCAAATTTGTCATTGAAGAGAAATGACAACAAGGAATAGTTCACAGTGACATGTTACTCTTTTTATCCTCAACAGATCCGCTATGGCTTGGCCTTCATCGCAATGCTGTTTTAGGCAGTATAACTCCAATTCATCCTTGGGAGCTCTTTCCTGAAACATATATTATAACAAATAATAAGATTACTTAATAAAAAGTTAAGTTTAGAATTGAGCATATTGTAGATTGTATTGACTAAAAATTTATCACGTGTAAAGTTGTGCTTTAGAAATAAACGATAGCTTAAAAATACAAATTTAGAGTGCATTCAGTGGTATTTAAGTATTCAAAGTTGCATTCAAAAGTTATAAGCTTAGCTGCCATCAAATCGGTAAACGAAATCAGATCCACTGTGAAAATTAGGAATACATGCTTTTACATTTTTATACAAATGGATATCAAAGAGTCTTTATCGTATTTTTCTTTTCTTTTTCATTTTACATTCCAAGCAGCCAAACTCGGTTAGGAATGAGGCTTCAAAGAGGAGAATTAATGACCTAATTTTCAAAGATTATCCAACAAGAAAGTAATAAACAGACTAACAAAGCCCCTCCAGTAAATGGCCTTTGGAAAGATATGTCATTTTAAAATAAAAACAGAAAAAGTTTTTAAATTTTTTCCCTAATTCTCAATTCCCAAAACTTTGGGAAGAACCTGTCTCAATTATAACATAATTATTATTAATAAAAAAACACTTTTAAAATGTTAATAATTGCCAATAAGCACAAAAATCTTCAAAATGTATATAAATCAAATAATTTACAAAACATTTACTACAAACTCTGTTAATTAACAAATGATAAAAAAGTACCAGAAATTGCTTGCTTATAATGCTGAAGACTGCAATTGAGTATTTGACTTTTTTCTTTGTGGCCTCTAACAATTGCATAAAGTCCAGTACCATATATTCCAAACACGTATAGCGGTACACGCATATAGATCTTCCACTAAAATAAAATTTTATAATATTTATTAGATCTTAAGGCCATTGTTGAAATTGCTTTGATTTAATTTTAAAGAGATACTGTTTCGAAAACTATGTACTTTTTGAAAACTTGGGGAAGTATTTTCCTAAAACCAGTTTTTAATAAACAAACAAACTAATATTTGCTTATTTCAAAAATATTCAGTCCATTTATGCGAAGATTGCCGTCTCACTTGGTGCTGCCGAAGGAGCGAGTCTGACGTGGCGGCCGTTCCTCCATACACAGTATGCAGGCTGACAGGGGTACCGGCGGAGAGAGCAGAGAAAGCTGAAGTTGACACGGATCCACCTCGGGAACCGCTGGTGGCTCATCTCCAGACCAGAAAGTCCATGTTCTGCGATCCACAGTAAGAATATGTGGAGCTCTTGTTGTAAGAGCCTCCAATATGGTCCTGAAATCAAATTATAATCCCAAAATAAGGCATATGGGCCAACTGTCCTTTTTAAAAAAAATATGTGGAAAATGCATCTTATTTATTAATATTCTAATGAATTCAGTATTTTGTTTTGAATTTGTGATGATCAATATGATCTAGATGACCAATAATATTTATGGGGATATTTCCTCAATCCTCTTTTTGGGGTTAACAAAGTTCAGACATTAAAAAAGGACATATGGTTACTCTAGGGTTTAATTATGAGTAGTTCTCACTGTCTGAAGTTGTTGGTATCTTCATTTGCCATACTGACAGTGCTCTTGGATGTTTCTTCCAACTTCACCGTATACTTTTGGTCTCCAATATAGAAACTCGATATCACATCTTCTAGGGTGACGAACTGAGTACCTAAATATTCAACAGAATTTTGAATATGTTAATCTTTATCTTTGAATATAAATTAAATAATCAAGAGTCAAATAAATTAATTTTAAGACTGAGAAATCATCAAATCAATATATCATAATATGAAATAATATAAAGTTATAGTTAATGATAAATTAACAAGTGGTGAGTTTTTAATAGACGTGAATCAGATGTGAAGCATCAAACATGATAGACGACATCTAGAAATAATATCTATAGATTGTGTACTTTTCATTAGATGCGCCTGCTGAGATTTCTTGAAGAGATAGTGACCGAATCGCATGATCTGGTTCATAATCTCCCGACTCCAACGAAAAAGGGGCAAATCGTTACAAAAACAACAAGTTATTACACTTATGGCTGCCGATTCATTGTCTGAAACAATATCAATCATAATATATTTAAAAAAAGATTTTATGATAAAACAACTTATCTCGATTAAATTCTCTAAAGACTTAAGCTAATAAATTATAAAAGAACAAGATAGCTTACTTATGGATTTATAAGGATTAGATTTTGGATTTTGTATGCAATCAGCTTCTAGTATCATCTTGTGTTTGTCTATGTAGTAAAAATTATGCCACATCTGTTAAAAAAATACGAAAAACATTTCTTAAAAAGTGACAAACTTTTATGATATGTTTTTCCTGATCAATGATTTCATAAGGCTATTGATTTAGAGGTGTTAAAATAACCTACAGTCGGTCTCCTCTGATATTTCTTTTCACTCATGGCCTTCTCGTTTGTGCCCTTTTCACTAGTGACTTTATCACTCTTATTATCCTCATTGTCATGTGGGGGGTATCTACAAAAAACGCAAAAAAATATGAACACACTGTTATATTACTATAAATTATTGTCGATTTTTTAAATATTTATTTGTCATTTCACATAACTATTGTAGAGTGAGTAGAATATGAAATCATACTTTGAATATTAGACTTTTAAAATACTTCTTTTTGATCAAGAGATTTGTTAGTGTAGCAAAGTAAAACAAATATATCAGAATGTAATTTATTCAAAGAAAAAAAAAATTGTAAATTATGTATTTTTTGTATAAATTGTAAAATATTATAGTTATCGTAAGTCTTGAATATTTTATAGTAAGAATTTTACAAAAAGATTTTTGATGTTTTTCTCTTTGTTCGATTTGTTTCACTCAAAGTTAAATTAATAATGCTGAAATTAAATCTACTACACACTATATTGAAACAAACATGCATTTTAAAAGTGCAGCTTTATACTGCTGGCCAGCACAATCTTATAATTTAATTAATAAGTTGTTAAAAAAAACAAATGATAGTGGCTTAATTGTATTATTATTGAATGTAAAGCTAGATTTTGACCTTAAGACAATAATAGTTAGCTGTATTTCATAAAATTTGTATATTAAAAGTATTTGCATATTTGTGCCTTTTTTTATATTTAAACTATTTTTATAAACATTTCATAACGATTCCCCAATTCTTTATAAATAAAGTCTCGGATTAGATTCTTTATATGGGAGAGATCATCTACTGATCATCAAATGATATTAAATAGCTTCATTCACTTTTTGGCCTCACAAGACATGGTGAAAATTAAAATGACCGTAGCCATTTTCACATTATTAACAATTTTGCGCATTATTGTATGCATAGAGAAAAAATCTTTCTCAAATGATTAATATTGTATCATGGTGTGTTTTAATATATTTATACGAGATAGGAACTTGTTTTGATGATTATTTATAAGACTATAATAATTGCAACAATTTTACCAAAGAAAGTGCTATCATTAAAACATTGAAATTATTGTAATTTTAAAAAGTGTCTTTTAGAGAAATATTATATTGACATCAAAGAAAATATTAGAAAAATAAAAGATCCATCAACTTACACATGTAACATATTTAAAAAAAATTTATTAACTTATAATTATTTACATAGACTTTATTCTAACACCAAATTTTGTGACATATATCCAGTCTTTTGTTGAACAATGATCATTGCTTAGAAAATTTGTATTTGGAACAGTTTTTTTTTTTTTCGTGGCTAATCATTAAACATTCAAATTCTTAGTAAATGATATGAAAATTTTAATGTCTTTTATTAAATAAAAGTCAAGAACGCATTGACTTTCTTCATATCAAAATATTTTGATATAAATTTAGCTAGAAAGGATAAGTTAAATAAAAAATATTTCAGCATTTTCGTTTATTCAATGTATTTATTCATATAAAAAATGAGGATACATGAATTACATTATAAAATTGGCAAACTTCAATATTGAATAGAACATCATACAAAGGATTAGAATACTGCTACAAAAAATATTTCCATAAGAAAAATTACTATTTGTAAAATATTTACTCACTTCATTGTCGAAATTTTAACATGCGGTATCACAGATAAATTTTGTTTCTGGCAAGAAAGCTTATTAATTTATGAAAAACCAAGAGATTTATTAGATGTGTAGAAATAAAAAAAATGTAAAACGCAACAATATATTTCTATAATATTGTAAGGCAATACAAATAAATCGTATCCTTTGCCACATTGTGATTTTAAAATATTGCATAGTGATTTATTCGATAATAAAAAAAAGTAAGTGGATAAATTTCATACAATCATATTATTAGATTCCCATTTGAAAAAAACAAAATGCGCTTTCTTGTGAGTTTTTATAATTTTTCAGAATTATGCATGAAAATATATTTTTCTGACAATTGAGATCCGATGTGACAAAACCAAACCGTGTCAGTGTAAAGAAAATTGTATTATATACGTTATTGAGCAGATTTATGAATACCATGTTACTTATTATCCATACTAATACTAATATTTCTTTAATTTCACTATTATTAAGCAAATGTAATTTGAAGCTAAATTCTTATTTATGTTTCAACAATTTTCTTAGCTTATTTGTTTATTAATTCTATTTTCATTGAAAATTAGTCTAATCTATAAGTATTGAGCAAATTAAGTCTTGTTCGAAATGTATCAGCTGTAAATAGCTATCACATAGAAAAACTATCTTTGGATGATTATTTCCATTTAATATTAATTGATTGTTGTTGCATTTTTGACTAAAGAAATTTGCAATTTGTCACTTGAAAGAAAACAGTATGAATAATCATACAACACAACTAATAAAGTAACTATATATATTAAAACCTTAGTATATTGGTCATAGTCAGTTTCATCTTTTCACCGGCTTGACGTTATTGCTCAGTCATATGTTATAGATTTATCTACTGGCCAGTACAATATAAAAAAGAACCAATCCCAATGATATTCCAACGGAGATAAGTGATCAAGGTCGAAAGAAAAACATCATACATAAGAGCAATGCGCTTCAGAATTTTTTTTTTTTTTTTTACTGAATGTCATATTTAAATCACTTATTTCTGTTTTTGTAAATTGATTTCTTTCAGTAGAAAATTCTTTTTAACTAACAAAAGATGTAATAAATGTATCTTTTCTTTTGTTTCTAGTAAGTGAAAACTGGGTGACTAAAAAGTTGCTGTACAGCTCTAGTGTAAAATGGGTTTCGTAGAAACTTCATATAGCTGAGCTCTCATGGCATAATTAAAATTTTTACAGTTATCATCCGTGCCCCGACAAGTTGGATGCATGCGGTAAATTACTCTAGCAGCATTTTCAGAGTGTCATAACTTTTTTTTGTATTTTCAATGAAAAAAATATAATGCATTTCATTTTGACGAATCGAAAACGTCCACCCCTGAGAGGCATTAAGGATAAATTAAAATTTATATCTCTGTTTCTTCATATAAGAGAACCGTTCAAATGAAAAGGGCATCCGGCTTAAAAATATGTAACTTTCAGTTCTGTTACTTAATATTAATATATTCTCAATTTTCTAAAAATTATTCACTCCATCCACATAAACGTTGAGCTGAAAATTGGCTACTTGTTAAATGTTAAATAAAATAAGACGGTATAAAGCTCTGATGAGTCAATCAAAAGAATGAAATATTTCAGATTTATGCATAAAATCCGTACAATCAGACTTAAGGGTCAAATATTTTTTTTACTACTATTAAATAATTTGATACAATATTATACTAAAAAGTGTAAATATCCAAAGAACCTTTAAATATAAAATATCATGTGCACATGTAGGCCTTAAAAGTAATATGAAATAATAAAATCCACACTACCTCCTAATTTTGTAATACCACTATTTTTTTTAATTTCATTACATACTAAATTATTTTAAATAGATTAAAATTAAACTAGTAATAGTTACATCAAGGTCAAAAGACCAGATTAATTTAAAAAAAGTTGTCACTAGGGTGGCATGGCTATTCAAATTTTTTTATTATTTTTTTTGTAGTGAAATATGGACGACATTGGTATGTAAATTACTTAACAATTAAATCTACTTTTTATAAAGTGATTGTTCTATTGGTGAATATCCATAAGCGTACTTATCGCTTTTATATAATAAAGCAAAAGAACTTATCTAGGACCCATACATTATCTATGTAAATACAAAATAGGTTTAATAAAATAATTCCCTAATAAGCACTATCTGTGCAGGATGTTGATGATGCTTTCTTTTTCATATCCCAGAATTGTGTTCCTGGCCAAGTTATCGAGCTTCAAGTGGCTCTTGAAAGAAGTGGTGATGCACTCGGATCTGATGAACCACCTGTTAAACAGTCGAATCATCACCACTGTCCCTATCAGTATGAAGCCGGCGCTAAAGATGCCTTGGACTACGGGAGTCACATTGACTACAATGATGATAAGCGCCCATATGTAATAAGGAAGAACTTCTTGACTCTGAAACAAGATTAAGAAAAATTATAGCTCGTGGTAAAGCAATTCTTACTTACTTACTATGTAATAATTTTACAGAAGGCAAATATTTTTTTTTTTGGGAGAAATTTATTTATTCAATTTTTATGATGAAAATTAATTGATGGAATTCACGATAATATTTTTACTTTAAAGAAATATTTAGTGATGTTTTCATTTTTTATTTATTGACACGACTAGTTTAGCCAGTAATAAAAAAATGTCATCAACCAAACAAGCATGAGTCTTATTACATCGGCTTGGGAGTCACCTGCCAGGATGGAGATCAAACTGGAAACCTCTATATTTAGAGTCAACGGTCTGAGTTAACAAGCCAACTTTATGTTATAAAGTGTTGAGACTCCAAATCGGTATCAAATCAGTAATGTCTGTCATGGAAACTCAACACAGAGCGTGTTGCTGATTTTGGTCTTCGCCGTCCAGACCAAAAACCGCACATCGGATTTTAGTCTGGACGTCGTCACAATAATAAAAAATAATTTCATTTCATTGACTAAGTTAAATTATCTTCATATTAAGTAATTTGGTACGTACATATTCCGCCCAGAACATGGGAACAAACATGTTATTGAATCTCTTTAAATTTTTATCAAATCCATTGAGGTTGCGAATAATTAGATTACTCTGTGATCTTGCGCATGACTTCAGCGGGATTCCCGTATTCTGGAATTAAAAAAATATTGCAATTATAAAAATACTTTGCAAGCATCTAAAAGAAAATTGTTCCCATCATGTTTTCATACATATATTTTAAAAAGCTTTGCCATATACTTATATTATATAATAAACATATATTTTTTTCAACAAAAATTGAAATACAATTTTTAAATGAGATAACAACTAGAAATTATTATTTTTTGACATTTTATCATGAAACCATAAATGCTAAGAAAAGTCTAATATTCGATGATTGTAATGAATTGTTATAAATGCATCCTTGTATTGAAAATATGAAGTTAATTTATGATTGATTTAATGAAAAAAGGACATTTACATTTGCAGTAAAATACATGTATATACAAAATATGGATGGAGGATGTAAAATTTTTGATTTTACCGGTTCGACAATAGCAAATGATCCATGTTTCTCAAAATCAGGTGCGACTCCAGAAACTCTTTTACTTTCAGCAGGATCAATGCCTATAAAGTGAGGCATTGAAACTGCCATGGGAAAATCTGAAACAAATTTTAACAGTCATTATTCTAATTATTATATAGTTTAAGTTTTTCATATGTAAATGTGTAACAGGCAGCTCTTGGGGGCTATGAAGTATTGACACTAGGATAAAAAAGTTAAAGATACTGACTGAAGAAGCAGGAAGACACGTCGCTCAGGCCATTGGGAAGAGGCGGCTTGGAGATATAGCAGTCACGCCGGCCGGGCTCCGTGATGCGGTGGTAGGCCGTGGTGGGCAGGGTGAAACGCAGCGCGTGCACGCCTTTTAATGTCACTTCATCTAAAAATACATAAGGAATTAAACATTTTTAAGAGCACTAGTTATCACTTTGCACTAAATAATAGTAATATGTAATATATCCAAAAGCTTCAATGGTCCTTACAGTATAACATGTTTCAACATCTTATTAAACTTTATTAACTGTACCAGAAGCTGGCCAAATGAGTAAGCGATCTTAATATTATTTACTCTCTTCTGCTAGTTGAAAAAACAGAATAAAATGCAGCATTCTTAATATCTTGCGTCATTATTGAGTTCTTACTTTTGTATTTAAGGGTCACAATACGACAGAGCGTCTTCCTCCAGTAGAGCAGCTGAGCGGAGCTGTTGAGGCGCTGAGGGTAGAGCAGGCCCTCTGTGGAACCCCGCACCGTGTCAGTGCAGGAGGCCCCATGCCCAGGCAAGTACTCACTCCCCCGAAACATGTCCAAAGAGAAGAAGCGATGGTCTCCCCACTTGGAGCCAATGTATACCGTGATACTGTCTATGAAGTCATGGTAAATCTAAAACAGGACAATAAGTTCTGAGTCTATGTGTAGTGCTGCAGTTTGATTCGAGTCTTCGAATGTTTTGGTCCTGGTACTGAGCATGAAGATGGTTGGAAAGACTCAAATCGCATAACACCCATGAAAGAAAAATATCTAATATATTGAGTTTCTTTGATAAATTTTTGTTTGGTAGAAAAATAAGTATTTTAATCTGAGAAAATCACGACAGGAGGGGAGGGACGTCGAAAACTCACCAAACTGAGCACGCCGATGTTGGACACAGGCAGCAGGCCAGGCACAAGGCGGCGCGCAGACTGCAGCATAGGATCCGTGAAGTTCCAGAGGTACTGCTCCACGGAGCAGTTCACCATTATCTGGCTTCGGTGACTTCTCATCATGACGTTGAAGGCCATCTTGCCCAGTATGTTCGTGTCGTGCAGGTATGAAGCCAATCCCTAAAAACCGTGTCAGTTGAATTTGATTCATCATTCATCATTCGATTTTGATTTGATTTGATCATTTGCATGATATTTTCTTAACTTAAAAATAATTAAATTTTTCATTTATAAATTAAATCATTCATCTAACAGACAAATTCTTCAATAATGAGAAATAAAAAGTGAATATTCTTAGGACCATTTTTTAGTAATTTTATAATATGATGATTTTAAACTTGTGAATTTTGTTACATTCAATTACATTTTTTTGCAATAATTAAATAGAAGAAAGAAAACTTACACAAACTATTCGTTCTAGTTATATATTTATAATAGTTTTTTTATAATACTTTTCCTTCTTTTCGTTATTTTATATATTTCTGAGATATATGATTAAAATATTTGAAAATATTTTTTTTTGATAAAAATAGGAACATAGTTATAGGTTTCGGAGTGTGAGTCGACCAAAGACGAAACGTCAGGAGATTGCATATCCCAAAGATAAGCTAGTTAGCGGATTATTCGTACACTTATCATAAAATTATTTTCCTAGGGTAGAAGAGATGTTCACATTGGTACTCACGAGGACGGCTGCGTTGGGGACGGTTAGGGTGTCGTTGAGATTGATGGAGTTTAGCTCCGGTAGATACTCCAACCAGCGCCTCGCCGTGTAGGTCAGCGTATCGTTGTCGTTGAAGGTTATGTTGGAGTGTCGCAGGTGCTCTCTGAAACCAGAGTGTTTTTACAATACAGTTAGGCTACAGAACTTTACAGTAGAATTAATGTGTGATCCAAAATATTGTGTTTGGCTTATTATATATAGGAATATCATAAAGTTTTTCTATCATTTAAATATTGAGATAATCGATAATATAATATAAAGAAAAAAATATTTTTAAATTTATTTTTAGTTTAAATATGGATAGTCGTAAAAGGGCTCACTTGAAAACGATGGGTCCAACTTCCTGCACTTGAAGGACCGAGTCGACTCCGCTCATGAAAGTTTCCGCATTGGTCACGTTGAAAATGTACACTTTCAGGTGGACATCGTCTGGGGGGCTGGCCCACCAATCGAACGGTGGGAGTCCTGAAAGATGCCAATCGGTTTATTATGGAATAACCCTATAGATATAAAATAATTTTAAATGGAAAAAATACATAATTGTTTGCAAAATGTTTCTACTCGTTGATACTCTTGAAGTATAATGAATATAAACAATATTAAATTAAATATCTCTGTATCAGTGCATCAAAATTGAAAATGGATTGCTGTTTTTAAATATATTTTTATAAAAAAAACAAAAAAAATTTTCATTTTAAATTATTTTTTAGGGTTTCTGGGTGGTTCTGATAAAGACTTCTTTAAATGTATTTTCAAACATACCAGGTGTCATTTTTAGCCTCTCATTCATGAAGAGCTCCGTGGGTGTGTAAATTACAGTGAGAATTCCATAAACAATGGACAGTACACCGAACACCAACTGAGATTTTAAACCTAAAAAAATAAATACAATTTAAATAAATATGACATCAAAGGTGCTCACTCTCCCGCTTCCTTATCAACATCTGATATTTCAAAAATTTTCCATAATCTCTCCCGTCCATTCTCAATACAATGATTCTGACTCTAATTTATATTTTACCAATGATAAAGCTTTGCGTGCGTATACAATATTCATTGGTTATCAATTCACACATGAAACGATGGGAAAAATTCTCAAGCAATATCTCCAATACCCGAGTGGAATATGAACCTACACCTTCACGGGTATGGTGGCCCGGTGCTCTTTGCCACAATTAAGCTGTATTTGAGTGAGAACTCAACTCATTACATGCAAGTGACAAATATTTGTGAATATAAAGCATTATTGTCTGAGTAAAGTAAAAGCTCAGCATTTTAAGTTCTGTAAGGACATATAAATATTTTTAAAGCGTATTAACTTTGCAAATGCACCTTATAAATCCGCATTTTTATTCACATTAGTCTGTGTATACAATTTGTATAAGAGTTTCTAATTAATTTTCTAAATTAATTATTTGTTTTACACCATAATATTAAAACATGTTTATAACAAACCGATCATTACTGGAGCTTTTTACATTTACAACATCAACGGCAGAGCATAAATGTGTACTACGAATTTGTTTACGTGTTATCACCGTCATACTATATATATATATATATATATATATATATATATATCAGGGGTTGACAAACTTTTGATCAATATGGACGACCTTTATTATAGGGGCGGTCTACCAACCTCGTATGTGTTAAGTGATCATAAGAAAAGTAGTAATTTAATGCCAAAAATAAGTTTAAATTTAAAATAAACACATGTTTAGACATATTATCTATGTTTATTTTAAATTTAAACATTTTTCAATATCAAGTTATTTTATTAAGAAAAAAAAAAACTCACAAAGTAATTAGTTGATGTGGATTGGGCATCAGAGATGTGCACATATCAGACAGGCGGGCGACTAAGAATAGTTACGCGTAGACTCTTTCCACCCCATAAATATATATATATTTTTTTTTTGTTTTTTTTATATGTTTATACATTTAATAAGCCACGATGCGGGCAGGCCCTGGTGCCGTGATTTCGGAGTCATTGCACTTCAGTCAATAAACGCACCTTACGCAATGCCGGCCGGTGCAGCAGCCGGCGGGGTTGCCGGGGCCGGGCGTTAATTTAAACGGCCTGTTTATATTAACGGCGGCGGTGAGCCGGCCCGAAGTTAGTGTATCGAATAATTAATTCACCCGAGAGACAGTCAACATCTCAATGAACTATAAATATGAATAAAATAATCGGAATTGTTATGCAACACCAACAGTGGCGTGCGGTGATTCCAAAATCAATAAACGAGCTTCATAGTTCACGAAAAGCTAAACTAAGCGTTAGCGAAAACAATGATTTATTGATTGATAATTATTAAGTACATTTTTTCAAATATTGAAAATTGATTAAAGAAACTCTGGAAATATTATCGTGATTTGTGTGGGATTTGAAATGTTCTTAATCATTATCAATCAATAAAACCTGTATAGGCAAAATCGTACTTCCTGTGAGACGGTATTCACAAAAATCAATAATATGTTTTTAAATAACTAATTCACTCGTGAAACGATTAGAATTTTTTTTTACGGAGACTCAGATGGGATGGGAATGTTTTCTGATTTTAAAAACAACCCTGTTATATTTTTTAACACCCTTTTATTTTAAAATATATCTCCGTTAATATAAGTACCACCGATAATTTAACGTCTACATATAAAATAGACTAGTAAAACCGGATCGAATAGCTCAACGATCTTTCAAGTACATGGTATACAAAGTACACGATATTTATATATATATATTTTTTTTTTTTATCCAAATATGTTGATTTTGCCTGACGTCGAAAGGCAAAATAAATTTTAATTTAAATAAAACATTTTAATGAATATTTATAATTTTATTTTTAACTACTGAAAAAATAGATCCACTGAAGTAACTAAACAAATTTGCCCACAGCATTTTATTTTATGAGTAATTTCCAGTGACCAGTTTTAAAATGTCAAAGATTGGCGAAACTAGTCACAACAATAACAATAACGTTAAAAGTAAAATCATAAATATAATTTTTATTTTTAAAAAAATATGACATTAATTGACTCATAATTTTTATGTGTTTTGATTTATCCATTTACGTTTTTATAAGTGTTTTTATCCATTAAATTGCCATAAGTATTATTTACAATATTATCCACTTAAGACTGATCAAAAGTGACAAATGAACAGACATACGAACAGTAAAAAAATTTAAAAAATAGCAGGATGATATTTGTAGATTATAAATCGATTGTCTGGTGTGTTACAGCGTGTGCAGGCTGCTTGACCACATCTGCATTGTTGGGGCAGGTCGCGGTGCCCGGTATAGGGGAAATATAATCGTTACTATAAATTTGATAACCATCAGACAAAACCGTTATCCAACAGAATAACGGTTTTTTATTTTTTTTATTAAATGAAACGTCTTTTGAGTAAATCACTATCAAAATCTTTGCTATCGAAATCTTGTCAGCAAGCACCTTTTGAGAAAGTCGCCATCGAAATATCGCCGGTATTAAAATTAGACAACGTTTTATTGAATCAAACGTCTTTTGCGCAAGTCGCCATCAGAATCTTGCTGAGGCGTCTTAATCTTCGATAAAAAAAAAAACATCTTTCGACTAAATCGCTATCGGAACTTTTGAGAATCTTGAGATTTAAACCTTTCAAAAGCTGCCTACACAATTTGCGAGATGACGACATTGGCTGGTCACCGTTCGGTTGTCGGTTGCGTCGCAGCGCGTGTATGCGGCTTTACTTCATTATTGACTACGGCTTGCGAGCAAATTTCATTTAACCGTTGTCCTGCGACCGATTTCGACCAAAAGCGGCGGGGGGAGTGAGCAACTTGAAAATGGGCATTCCCTTTTAAGACGAAAACGCACCGATAAAATACATTTTTAAAAAAGGCCTCGCTTGTGCAATTGAAAAAGTCAACATATGAATGTTTATTTTTTTAATTTATACATAATATTTTGAGGAAGAGTTTTTTCAAAATTTCACATTTAGGTCTTTGTATTAGATTAACATACATCTTACAAAAACAAGCGTCAAATTCTTAGTATCGGAACCTGCAGTGGCGTTTTTATCTTAACGGCCGCCGTGGCACTATAACATAGCGGGAATTTCAATCATTGCACGCTATTGTGCAACCGATGTTCACATCGTCTTTCTGATGACTTTCAAACGTTTACGACTTGTTTTTCAATTCCAAATAGTTTATTTTACCATTTCGCCTTTTCAGGACACAGTCGTTATTTTAAAAGCTATGATGAACGATTGAATGTTGAATACTCAATAAATCCGCTTCATAAATACCATTGGCGTCCTTTGAAAAATACTTTTAAATTAATGTCGAAAAAAGTATCACAAGCAAGCAATGATTTATTGGACCACCCATTTATTTATTGATCTATTTAACTTTACTATTTCCACAGTTTTATTGGACCACCCTGTAGCGGGTGACTCCGTGATGAGGCATTCGCGCGCGGTGACGTCACTTGTCATTCACCAGTGCCATTCATGCATTGTAATCTGACCTTGACATTATAAATGCATATCCCTGAAGGCTTAACCCTTATACGACACTCCCCGCGACCTTGGTGTGTTCTTTTGGAGGCGAACCGGACTCTGCTTGTAACGACATCCCATTCTTTTGTTGTTTCGTGGATGTATCTTCTTACATAACCGAACTGGTTATCCCTGGTTCCCTTCAAACCAAAATGACTTGCAAGAGAACAGGGACCCCGTGGTTCACCTTGTATTTACGCATTTCAGCATTTTGTATAATATTAATAATTAGTCACAAGATCAATTTAATTATATATAAATATATATCCCGCATTTAGCCGCCGGTCGGCAACAAAGTGCGACCAGGGAACACGTGTTTTTGATATAAACGATAAGACTGAAGATTGAATTAAGGAGATCAATTTAATGAAGGAGGGGGGGGCGGGTATGATTCTGGAGCTGTACCAAGTGCCGAGTGCAATGGCATCTCCGGTGCGGCGTGGGTACAGGCTCCTCGTTTCCAGGCTATCTGAGCTGGGACATCTCAGTTCGTGGAATGGGCATTGAAAAAGAGCCCACGGAGAATGGTGTCGCAGCTGATGCCATTACGTCGCAGACAATAGCCCATCAGACCAGGAGGTGCCGACGTTACAAACACGCCGTCACGAAGCGTCCTAGCCGTGAGAGCCAGGGGCGCTCCTCTGGCGCTGAAGCCTTCCAGCATTTCAGTCTGAAATCTGAAAATATATTTTTTTTTTTCAGTTTTCATCATTTTGAACATACTCGTAGGCTTCAGCATGTATAAAATGCTGCTTTATGGGGTTTTATACCATTTTTTTTTTTGTATTGAGGCCATTCGGGAAAATATTTGAAAATATGTTACACCCCACTAAATTGTATGTTTTAAATAATTATATAATGTATGTTTTAACGGAGTGTAGGATAGCAGGCATTGTGCGATAAGTATTTAACATTTTTATTTTAATATTAAAATAATAAATTGTAGCATATTAGCAACCCTGCTTTATAAGCGAACTATAACTGACCTCAGGCATTCGGTATAAATTAAATGTAATAAGATGGAAACAACATTGCACAGAATGATGTTGAATTGTGGCTATATTCAGTGTTATACTGCGTGCAAGCTTTAATGCTATGCTTGCCTTATTTAAACCCATACCAGAAATACAATACGGCTATTAGAAATGCTGTTTTCTTTCTGTCTGACGTAGTACTGGTTTCATCTTCTTCCTAAAGTTATGCTGGTAGTGTTTTTTTTTATGAGGGTACCCAGGAACGAGCGCACCTCTCCGAGTAGCGAACAGTCAGCAACCGAGTGGTTCTCAACCTTAGGCCATCGTCATTTTTTATGTGAAAATGGTTTTTAAATGAAGCAAGCAGTTTCGAACTCACATTTATATGGGCACTAAAAAGTAATTTGGTGTTAAAATGTGGAGTACTACAATATAATTCAGTCTTTCGTGAATATGAAGGATGTTGTAAACTAACATTAAATTATTTTTAACTTGAAAAACATCCTCCTATAGAGGTAAGGGTTTATTTGTTTTTGTTTTATTTTTATTTTGTTAAGACATATATTGAAAATCAAATTAAATATGTAGTTTAAAAAATAGACAGGCTAACTTTTTAAGAACAGTTTTTTTGAATCAATTAAATAAAAGCACATTGCAAAAAAATATTTTAACTGCCAAAAATTTTACACTTTTTACAATGATTCAATTTAAATGGCAATTGGTTATTTTTTTATTGCAAATTTTTTTTTCATTGTCTTAAACGCCGAATTAAAGACAAAATGACTCAAGTCTGAATTTTCTTATGATTCATGTGAAGGCAATATATTTTTTAAGGCACTTAAATATTTTAAAAAAAACGCAAAGCAATCAATCTCTTCAATTTTATATAGTGCATTGAACTTTTCACTATATTTTTCGCTTTTTTTAAGTCCATACATTCTTGTAAATAATAATAAATAGACTTATATACTTTCACTTTAAGCCAGCTAGACACAATGCGACACAACTGACAACCGAATGGTAATTAGACAATGGTGTTCTCTTTTCCGTTGTCTAATTGGCCAAAACCATCCAAAATAAATGATCACTCGGTTGTCGGTTGTGTCGCAGCGTGTGTAGCCGGCTTTAAGCAAAATATTAATAAATGGTCCAAATTGCTGATTAGATTTTGTCGCTAATTTATAAAATTGTAGATAATTTATAAAAATAAGGAAGAATGACGAGATTTTTTGTAGAAGTGTGCCTTTAAAAATTAAACAAAATAATAAAACCCAAAGCACCCAGTATTTTTTTCAACCACCAAAATGTTTTATTATAAAATATAAATTTATGTACTTAATTATTCGTTTATAAAAATATATAAGTAAGTTTTTGGTTATATTTTATATATATTTGAATTAATTTAAAATAAAAATTGCTTTTATTAATGATAAAAAAAAAATCAGTGAAGTAGCCATTAGTAGTCTAAAATTTTCATATTTTGTCCGAAATTTATCGGTCTTGACACTTTGGACCCTTTTATAAATATACTTCCGTTTCAGTTTTTTTGCATTTCTGAATTATGTGTACTTTTAATTGATTTTTACTAATTAATTAATGAAATGAAAAAAACAGTAAATATATTTTTACGTGCGTCAGTATCACTTTTTACAAATTCGATATTAAAATGAATATCCATTTCAATTAAATACAGTCATATAAAGGACATCAATAAAACAGCATTATGCGGGCTAATTAAAAATATATGTATACTTAAAAATAAATTTATATATATATATATATATATATATATATAGTATTATATTCTTAGTTCTTATATATTGGTTCTTATATCTTATATTATTGGTTTGCTGAGTGTAAAAGGTTTTCAAAGTTTTCATGAATGCTGCATTTTTACACAAGGCTTGCGAGTCGTCAAATATTTTTCTTATTATTAAATACATAGGCTTCACAAATTTATATAATAAATCATGCTCAAACTCAGTTGGGATTTTTTGTGATTTTATTCAACGTTTCGTGTATTAATCTCCGGAAGTAGCAATATATAACATGGAAACTGCTAGAGATGTAGTAATGTCGAACTCAGTCAAAACTTAATTGCTTGCCCTTTTTTAATTATTTTACAGGTCTCTTAAAGAATAATGCAGTTGATGATTTCACTTTGATATTTGCCACTTAAAGTCGAAAAGCTCGCACAGCCTTATTTTCTGGATAACGATAAATTCGATAATATTTATCTTAACATTGAAAACCACTGGAGATTCAGCAAATGTTGTTTTTTATCAGATATTTAATATGGAGTTGAGGCCTGGACACTTATGACAGCAACAGTGCAAAAAATCGAGGCATTTGAAATGTGACTTTATAGGAGATTCTTTAAAACACCATGGGTTGACAAAGTTACAAATGAGAGAGAAATGCACAGAATGCTCAAAGCAAGATAACTCTGGACGATAGTAAAACATCGTAAGAATGGCACAGGACAAACACGTGCTCGTTAAAATGGCCACCCACTTTCTCTGAGGAGAGGCACATGAAGAAGAAGTTCTACCATAAATTCAGTTTTCACCTTACATCTGTGAACAAACAACCTTCCGGCTTTGAAACGTCTCCGGCAGTTGTCATGTTGTTTATACGAGCAAGCGAGAAAAGTCAATTAAAACAGCTTGAATTGTGGGTTTTTTTGTTTCGATATAAACTTTTCGTGTGTCGATATTTTTTTTTTGTCAATACATTAGTATTTTTTGCTTATGTAGAATGAAGTGAAGTGCTGTCATTGATTTCAATATAAATATTTTTCTATAAAATAATTTCTATAAATATTTAGGGTCTCATAACAAAACACAAGTTAAGACTGTGAGCCTATAGAATAGAACCGCGCAATTATAAAGCTGCCTACACATGCTGCGGCACAACCGACATTATATTCGGGTGTTTTTGTATTCGTTTTTCTCGTGCGCGAGCTTACAGATTGGTTGTCTGTTATGTCGCAGCAAGTTTAAACATCTGAACAAACACCAACTGCGTCTTCAATATATTTTCAAAAAAAAACGCGATTATGAATGGTACTGCTTATAGCAGTGGCGTGCAAAAAATTCAGACCAAACAATTATTATTTTTATTCTTTGAAATTAGATTGGATACAACAGTAGCTTTTATAAGGAATTCGTTGTTTTTTGGCTTTTTTACTGTTCACTAGAGGTTGCAAACAATTCATAGTAGTACTTAGATGTGGCGGATGTAATGTTTTCAGGCGGTGCTGGTACATCCGGCGGGGGAAGGCTTTCACGCGAGCCGGCAACAATGCGTCAGCAGCCTTGCCGAGGTGCTCATTTCTCACGTTTCGATAAAAAAGAATGACGCTAATTGCCAATCGGATGATTGGCTGTGCCATCGTAAGACGGCGACATTGAACTCGGCACTTTGCCTGCAGGTAAATGCATTTCTATGAAATTCTATGGGCTTATCATAAATTCCTCGATATAAAACGAACATTCGACATTTCGATGATAACCGTACATTTTGAGGTCCACAACTGACAATATATTATATATATATATTATATGTATATATGACTGCAAACGAGTTTAAATATCTAAATAGATAGTAACTATCGTTGCATTCAGTTTTTCACTTACTGAAAAATTATCTCCCTTAACATTGTAATATTTTTTTTTTCGAAGAATATAGAGTAACAAGTAAACGTATGACCACTGTGGCAGAGAATAATAGTAATATTGTACAAAAATGTTTTACAAATTTAGATTAATATTTTTCAGTGCGAAATAGAAAATATACACTGCTTCTTAAGACCTATACAGAAGAATGATGCGAATTTACCTAGAAATTATTAATTATAATGATATGAATACAAAAAAGCTTGTATTACGGGATAATTCAATGTCTATGAGAAAATATCACGAGAAAAATCACGCGGTTAGTGCGCAAATAATTTTTTATTTTTATTTTATGGCATTTGATTTTCAATTGAAGATATATCATTTATAAAAAGTAGGTTATAAGAAGATTTTAATACGCTTCCATATAAATGGCCATATTCACTTCCGCTATCATAAAAAAATCTAACCTTACCTTCCCATGGTTCCCGGGATAAGTAATTCGCAAAAACACGCCATTTAATGGTGAAATAAATTATTAAAAAAATTTAAAAGCTGATCTTAATGGTTTACGTATCATTAGAAAATAGCTAGAAAATTATTTTTTTCAATATATTATTTGATGTTTCGCTTTTTTATTTTTTGGTGCTTTGTTGTAGACTTCGTCTTCAAATTGCCTTAGCCTCGGTGATATAACAGAAACGATTCATCCAAACGGTCGGGGGATCACGAAGTTTTTTGTTTGTGAGGCGAAAGCGACTTTCAGACGAGGGCTTTTCCAAACTTTCCACAGCTTGCCTCAGCCCTGGGAAATAAAGAATTGCTCTCCAATTGGTTATTAAATTAATTGACTTGTCAGTTTTTTATAACGTGTAATTTGAATCTAGTTTGAAGGTTTTTTTTTAAATATTTTTCATGGGCGTGTTTCAGTATAGCAAATATGAAATACAAATCGTAAATTACTTAACGATCTACAATTTTTTTCGTATATCATTGAATAAGAAATAAGATTATAAAGCCAACATAAGTACTTTGTTATCTGACGCTGTGGCGTGTTTATTCTTTAAAATTCCGGTAATCAAAAAGAATTTTAAAATACGTCAGTTTAATTATTTTTTTATTCATAATTAAGTTGCTATTCTTTAAGAAATATTTGTATGAACAAGCAAAACTTTTACAACCTTAGTAAGCTTTAATACAGCAAGCTTCATGAATTCTCTATTAAAATCAATGTATATTAAAAATAATAATAGAGTATAGATATTTAAATTTTAAAATAATATAATTGTATTGGCACGTGTGATTTCAATATAAATCATTTGAAATATATCAGTTTGGATGAGGATCAAACCAAACCATGAACCTTTCAATCTATAGAACATAGTCTAAACACCATGGAGATTTGTTAAATTACAAATGATGATAAAATCAGTTTTAATAATCGCATAAGTTGGATGTACTCACCGCAACAGCTGCAGCACCCCTTCCTCTTCAGCGGCCTCTTGCAACCCTCGCCGGGGGCTCCTCCGTCGCCCTGCTCCCCCGTGTCCTCGGCCAGGCTGAACATCTGCCGGTTTACCGCTCCATCCACACCCTCCTCCCCCAGCAGCGTCACGCTCTCCTCCTTCACGAAATCACTGGACTTCAGCTTACTCACAATGCTATCGCTGCAGCGCCTCTTCAGCTCCTTCACATCCTGAATGCTACCCCTGGAGCTGCGCCTCTCGCCGCCGGCGCTCTGCATCGACATCCTGTCGGCCAGGTTCGACAGCTGCTTCTCGACGGCATTGTGGAACTGCCCGACGAAATTGATGGCCTGACTGTCGCCGGAGACGACCTTCCGGTGTGGCTCCTCCGCGTCGCTGTCGCAGGACGACTCTGCCTCGCCAGGGCAGCGGGTGGAGAGGATCTGGAAGCTCGCTGACATGGCGGAAAGCGCCGGGAGGGCCTCGAGGTCTGTCGCCGAGGATACTGCGCCTTCGTCTGGCGTGGATCCGGCGACCGACATAGTGGATGCGTGGGAGCGTTTTCCTCGTATTTTTTGCTCGATCACCGACTCAAAAACAGGCCTTTACATTAATTGCAAATAGACTTTACTCTGTGCCCGCGGTAGATCCTTTTGAAGCAAGCAGTCAAATCACATCTGAAATGAGTAAATGTATATTCTGCATTACTCTGATAATAAGTCCGCCAGTAAATGAACCACTGGAATTTACATCTTCTATAAATTTTCTATGTTATTAAAGTAATATTCAAATAGTTCGCGCTTCGTGTACTGCACTCGAGTGCAAGGCCGGAGCTCTTGTGGTTTTTCAGGCTTTATACCAGCTGCTAGCAAAAACCTCCTATCTGCCTATGTCTGCCTACACACGCTGCTACACAACTGACAACCGAACGGCGTTTAGCCAGTGACTAAACTTTATTTACTTAGCACAACTTAAAACACCCATAAAGGACGCCATTCGCTGTATCAAGTGTATATTGTATATTCCCTACAACCTGTTTAGAAGATGTGGATCACTTGAATATGATTATTTGATGATCATCTCATTAACTGTATCTATACCATGGACCAGTTTTGCTATTTCGGCTGTACTACCGACTTCCAGCAACTGGCGCAAACTCCGTATCCATGATTGATTTCTCCATCCAATTCCTCTTACCACTTTGATTTTTCCTTGGACGATCAGCCGTAGTAGGCTTTATTTAAAATGTGGCCAAAATAGGATGCCCTACGCTTTTAAAATATAAATAAATATATATATATATATATATACTCCAGTGGCTGAAAATCGGACCCAAGATAGAGATATGATTATTGAGATGGTCACCAAATAAAAACATTCAAGTGATCAATATCTTCTTAACAGGTTGGTGGGAAATATGATAAGATTTTCCCGATAAAATAAGTATATAAATATAAATAGGGCTTCCTTGTTTAACCTCGATTTTAGATATCAACAACGTAATTGTTTCAAAACATTTAATGTGCTCGGTGTATTGCATCCAATTTGATTTCATACGCAACGCTTGCGACAGAGGTTATCTTTGATTCATGTCCATATACGTAAATATATCGAACTCTCTCATGGAAGCCAACTCCAATTCCAGTTCGTTAGATGAGGTACTCCAGAGATATAATTGTTGCAACAATGTATGAATATTATCACTATAAGTTGGTAAGACGTACACCCCACTCATTACCATCGGCATACTGATTTTGCCTTATCTGTTCAATTATTTATACCATTTTGTAAGGTTGCTATAACAAGTTCCAAAATCTGGATCCCGAAAAAAAATCTTAAAACATTAGGTAAAAAATATGTTAATGCATCGCTTCTTATACAATAAGATATCAAAAATAAAATAATAAATATATATTCATTACTATAATTTTCAGAATTTCATCATATTTGCCTTCCACGAAACCTTATTTAATATGTAGCAAATAATAGATTATATTGATGTCTGTTATTACAAACTGTATGTTTTATATAATACGTTTTATATAACCCTTATTTGGCATTAAAATCGTTAATTCTAAAATTTACAAAAATTCTGTCTCGCACGACCTAATTAATTTGTAATCTAAAATTAATTCAACGCGACAACAACAAAAAATAGCGACAAAAATTTATTATCTTGTATAAAAAATATTTAACATAATTAATTTTTATCAACGATCTCAGTCTACTTAAAAAAACAATTAAATCGTATATTTTAACAAAAATATATGGATTATACGATGGTACGTATTTTATAATTTTAGTTTTTTAATACATAAAGGCTTGTGTTGTATATACAATCAAGGTGGAAATTGAACCCCCAGCACCAGGTTGTAGGGTGTGTGGCGTGCTAGCATAGCTGAACAACTCGAACCGTGATATACAAGTGTGGAAACAATGTACTCAGTAGCTGGATAAATATTTGCGGCTCGCAAGCACTCTTGGCTTTACACTACGAATACAAAAGCATCAATTAGTTATGTTAAGGACTGTAAATATTTTCAGAATTTATTTAACCAAGCGAGGACGCGAACCATCGGTAGCCACAAACTATAATTAAATACAATATATATATAGATATATAATAGACAAGTAATTTTAATAAAATAGTTATTAACTACTGAATACAAATGCATGTATGCTTATTATATCCAGGATGTTCAGGAAAACAAAAGATCCACTCTTCTCGTTCAAAAAAACAAAGCCCCTTGAGTGATCGCACATTGCAAATAACAACAATGGGAGACTGCCGCTAAGACGACACTCGGCGTCAATCACATTTTTAAAAAACGTGAGAACTATCATTCCCGAGGCGAATTGTAAACATTGATCACTTTGCGTTTCTATTTATATGACCCGTACGACATTGAAATGAAATGCGTATTTGTTTTATTTAATTTTGTTCACTTCCTATAATGCATTTGTTGAATAATTACTCGGATACGTCAATAGATTGTATAAACGGAAATATTACACGTGTCTAGTGATGTTTCGCTTGAGTTAATATAATATCTTTGCTTGATTTTGGGCTTAGCGCACGCCACTGATATTTTTTCATTTTTTTTGCCGAGCAAATCTATTTTACATTCTGGACTTATGTGCGTAAATATTAACCGTTTATTGCGGTTACCTTCCTATTTTTTTTTTATTCCAAATCTTATTGGGGACAAGTAATTATTTTTTTTTTCCATCATATTATCATAGTCAAAGGTCACACGCGAGGAAAAATGGTCATTTTTACCACATATTCAAGTGCAAGTCTACAGTGTATAGTAGGTGAAAATATTAAATAACACCTTTTTTTGAGAGGCAATTTATGTGAGTTTAATTCACACTGCAAATTAATTACTCTCGTTAAAATTTTAGATTAATCAATGCATGATAGCTAATTACAAGAGCAGGCTTTTTTATAGTTTTATTTTTATGTTACCTCGGATTTTTACAACAGTTGTCATTGGGTCTTATTTTTTTTTGGGAATCGCACTGCGTTGTGAATTGAGTCTACCGACGTTTCGGCCCCGATACCGGGAAGATGGTCTCAGTACCAAGACCGAAATGTCGGAGAACTCAAATATCAGCGCTGCGTAACATACTAAATATACACTGCACTGCAAAAGTTTAATTATTTTACAATTATATATGCTGCCCGCACACGCTGCAACACAACCGACAACCGAGTGTGGTGAGCTAGTCTATAGCGTTATAATTTACGTTGTTTTTCAAAGAAAATCTATTCAAAAAATCTCCCAATGTAACCTTCAATTATCGATTGAATTGCAGCATGTTCAGGCAGCTCATTCTTCTCTACCCCTAGGCAATGTTAGAAATAATATTTGAGTTGGCCTTATGTTTTAAAAATGGCTTTAAACCTAAATAATGTAATGGAATAAGTTCATATATATACACTTTTTTATAATTACCATAGTATAGAGTTTATGCAAAAATACAATTCAAAAGCTCGGTTAAGGGCACATCGTGAAAAAAAAGTGTATACCAAGATTTGTCTTGCTTTCTGAAAAATCGAGGTCTACAAAAAGGAACATGATAAATTGCGTTGATAGTCGAATTGATAAATAATATTATCATTATCTGATCGAGGGTAACCTCGAGACGAGGGTAACTGCACGGAGGGCCTTCATCCAGACACCGAGCCAGAGCCTTTGCTGTCCATCAGGACTGACTAATGAGACGTCAGCTTGCATTACTGGGAGCGCGTTTCAGCAGGCAAACGAGAATTTCAAGCTTTTTCACAACGCCATGGCGTGCGGCCTTATATTTCACAAATTATAAATTATTAATGAAACACCCTTTTTCATACTCGAGCTTTACGGTATATTTTGTACTTATTTGTTGTACAAGTCTCGTGAAAAAAAATGCGATAAATTTAATTCGATACACTACGTATATAATTCGAATTTTTATTTTGACAAGTATAGTACTATAATTCTAGTAATTATTTAGCGATAAACTTAAATCATTAGTTTTTCTGAATTCCTAATTACTAGTTATTAGTAAAATTTATTTATTTTACATGTCAAATAATGTCTTATAACTTTTTATCTTGCATGTAGAATGCAACCAACTGCAATAGACTTAAATCGATATAATATGGAGATAATACAAAAAAATTATACTAACATGTGAATTTTTACCGCAATGACCTGTTATAGATTTACCAAATGTTTAAACATTTCTTGGATCGATGAATTTTTTTTATTTTATTTAAATGATAAAATAATTGTTTATATTTAATTATAAATCATCGAGTAGTGCAGCAGCAAGTAATTTTGAATTTAACATCATCGCATTTGAATATTTATTAAACCCCCAGCGATGAACACAGTTAAGATAAAATGTTCATGGCTCGCAGGCGAGGCCGTTGGCTGACCTTGGGCCTGGTGCCAGGAGGCTTCTCGCTGCAGGAGGACTCCCTGCCAGGGTCCAGTCGGCTTCCAGGCGATATAAATAGACTGCGGGTCTACTAGTTGCATACCGGTAATACGAGTGCGGGTCCAGCGAGCTTTGAACCCCATTCGCCTTGAGTATTCTGAACTCTACATTTATTATATTTATATTTAATATGAGTTGGTTCTGAAACTATGCGTGCAATCATATGCAATGATTACAACTACTCGTATGAGTTTTTTTTTTTTTTTTAATTATTGTCATTAAGTGTAGTCCAGTGGCTAGCACGCTCGCATGATGATCGTGGAGTCACAAGCTTTAATCATCATTTGCCTTGAATATTCTGAAATATATTATATGTATACTAAATACAAAAAAAAATATTCGTTGTATTTTTCTTGTATATACGCTTTTTAACTTGATTAAAGCATACAAAAAAAAACACCTAAAATATATTGTCGCTATTGGTTAATTACTATTCGATTGTCGGTTGTGCCGCAGCGTGTAAAGAAAGCTTTAAATTCTATAATCGCAAATTGTCTGTTCAAAACTTGAATGAGTAAATACGAAATATCACTCTGCTTGAAGATGCCGACCCGTATGTTAGCGAAACTTTAAAAAATTTTCCCTATGTTGGTCAAACATATAAATAAATAACCAGCAATTTAATTTGTATTGTATTCATATAGCTTTACAAAACTCGTTAATAATTATTTTTTGTAAATTTAATTTTAATCATTTTTTTAAAATGAAGCTTACGTGTCTTGAAATTTTTAGTAAATCATACCAAAGTTTGTTTTAAATATTCTTAATAAATCAATACAAGTAATCGATTTAATACAATAAATAATAATAAAAAAATTAAAAAATCTCGACATTGTTGAGATTTGAACCAGAATTTCCGCTGTTATTTTATTTGTAGTTCAATTGGCAAAGAGCACCAAGAAGGTGGTGCAAAGCAAAGGATTATTCTTGTATATTATGCAGACTTCAATATGTTTAAAAAATAATTTTATTTCTTTCCCGACTTTATATCCATATTTATTAAACAAATGTGGATATTTTAAATATTCAATTAAACTCTCAACTAATCAGATAAATCTATGAATTATACAGTCAAAATTAGCGTGTTTGTACAACCAATTATTAACACGCAAGATCAACACTTGTATAACAACAATTATGACCAAGTTCGCAAAGACTAATTATATCGAATAACGATTACCTTTTAACTTCAATTCCGATAAACGATATGTAATTTAGATTTAACTTTCAAAACTATTCAATTGACAAGTGTTAAATCGCACATAATCAATGACTAAAATAAAATGTATGTATAGTTACTTCTTTATAATCATCGATCTATTTAATCAGCCTGTGTAGCCGCTCAGGAACCGAACCTGATCCTTCAGACTATATCCGCCTTATCCGTCGAGTCCTTGCCACGAAGGCCTTTCATGACAGCCTGGCAAACCCTTTATCCTTTGTAATTATTCCCTGATATTAAAAATGCTTTTTCAATTGATTATCTGATTGAAAACGAGTTATATTGCTGTGTTCAAGTGAGAGGCGTTTAATTTCCAGACTATCCGCGATCAGCCGTCGGGAAACTGTCGAGAACACTAATCACTTGAGAGTCTACGCCGTGCATGTCAAACTCATGGTCTTTTGGTATATTTACAAGTATTAAAATACTTTTAGGTCTCGTTTTGTGCAGTGGATACTTTCTACATTGAATTGTATAAAACTAACTTGACCGTGGATGTTGATTATATTTTTTCCTAATTTTTTTTTTATCTCAATGGTAATTTAAAAGTAAAAAGAGGTCGTATTTTGATGACTGAAGAAATCTATCTTGTACTATAGCTTCAGTTAATGTTTCTTCTCTCCAGTAATTTCAATGTTACAAAATATCAAATCTAATTTTAATTTGTCAGCCAGCGAAACAGTTCATATAAAATTTGTTGTAAGCTCGAACGTATCTTACTGTATAAAAGTACTCATAAGTTGAAATTGTATATAAGTATATATATATATATACAAAATGGACATTTTCAAAAACACGTTTCTTAACTTTGAAAACGACAAAAGTAATATAAAAAATTAACTACTCTTTATTTGTGGAAATTTAATTTTAAATATAATCAACGCTCAAATAAAAAATATCACTGAAAATATGTACCATAATATGAGCTTTTGCTAATAAGCCTATTGGCTTATTCTTTGCTATCGTTAAAGTCCTAATAAACAAAAGCCTGTAAAATAAATGAAAGCTGAATAATATCGATATCATATCTTAATCAATTACGACCATTAGTGCCAAGAAAAAATTCCGATAATTAGATTATGCATAATATATGCAATATGGCATTGATTAGGTGATACATTTGTATTGACCCCAGAGAAGGTGAGGAGCTTGACCTTGCGAGGTTATATATATTATGGTTATGCTTGTGAAGAGCCTGACCCCTTGTGCAGAGATACACCAAAATAGAAAGAAGCACCCTGGGCTTGGGATACGGGTGATGTTAGAAATTTGGACTGGATACATGACGAATGTAATGGCATTTATTTTATATTTTTTTATGCTCTGTGTAGTTTCTGTCATATCTTCGTGTCTCTTTATTTATTTTTTATTCATTAACGTATTCCGATAAATATAAAATTGCTCACTTCGCATACCCAGAATTGCGAATCTCGCGTAGCACACCCTGCATCCCGCATTCAATATGGCAGTGGTCCCCAACTATATGCCCGCGGCCACCATGGTGCCCGCCGACCGTTTTACGTGTGCCCGCCGCTGTGCGACCGCGATAAAAAAAATACTTAAGTTTACAATAAAATGTTAAGAAAAAATTAATATTTTGTAACTAAACAGAGAAATATATAAGCGAAAATAATTATATCGTTATAATTTTCAAAATAACAATTCTTATCAGAAAATTATATATAAGCATGTTGAAATAAAAAGTATGGGGGCTTATCACTTTGATGAGTCCATTTTCGAGTTTTTTTTGATTTCGCGAAAATTCTACTGCACCAGTAGAAAAAATTTAAATGCGAAAAGTTAGATAAATTATTTTTTTTAAGATTTTTTTAATTTATTATTTTCCCGATTGAAGTTTAGGCATTTGGAGATTATTATGACCGACACCTAAAATTAAATTTATTCGTAGAATATTTGCCCCAATTGCCAGAATTCTTATTTCTATTATTTATTTTACATAAAAATATATACAATAATTTTTATATTTTTGGAATCTATTTGTGCATAATATGTATTATTGACTGTGTCCAACTATAAATATATCTTGAAAAAATAAAAGCTGCCCGCCGCCCGACCGGCATTCTAGAATGTGCCCTTGGGTGCAAAAAGGTTGGGGACCCCTGCCATAATGCATACCCAGCATTGAGCATCCCGCACTCTGACTCGGACATCGAACACATCACGGCAGTGCAAATTCTTGATCCACCAGCAATATCAATTAAGCTATCAAGCATGTCGATTCCGTATTTATTTTATTAAATGAATTCTTACATAATAATACATAAAATAAATTAACCTTACCACCTAACATAAAACAATGTACATTGACCTATTCGCTCACTCTAATTGAGTTATTCTAATGTAGGTTAACAAACAAGACAATTTATTTTTTTTATACGCATATTTTTAAATGTAACCATGAATGAGTAACTCTACTGCATATTAATAATCACAACACCTTTGATTCGATCTTTATATTGATTGCCAGCAATTCATTTACAGAGCGATGACTCTGGCATTCACGGCATCATCATCGTTCACCATGTTTAGCAATTTCAGACGTAATAATTTTCAGCATGCATTCTCCATGGCCTGTTGTGATTTTCAGATGGATTGCATTGAAAATTGGTCATACAGTGTTTACAAATATTTATTGTACGTAAATCTTGCAATCGACAGCTGTTATGCATTAAACTACATATTTCAAAAATATAGTATAAATTTATACATAATACAAATCCAAGGATATTTATCATTAATACTTATACGTGTTTAATGAATAGGTTTTTTTATATTAGATGCTGATAAGTGGAGCCTTGGTTTTCGAGAAGTATCATCAACTATTTATTATATGAATTATTTAAGTTTGAACACAAAAAATCTTTATGGTTTATATATATATATTATATATAATTATTTTTTATTTTCAAACGACAAAATGATTTACGCGGTTTTCCTTTAAAGGCATCCTCGGGAAAAGATGAAGATTTATTATAAATACATAGCTTATTTATTTATTTAATTTTTAAATCCTTAAATATTTTAATATAAAATTTAAAACACATCGTAGTTTTTTTTAAGTGCTTAATAAAGTTTTGCTGGTTAAAAAGAGCAATGTATGAAATCTGTGACTGACTAATAATATCGTTATAATGTCTAGATACAAATGCTTAAACTCATTTTGGTCGCCAGTCGGCAACAAAAAGGCCTGCCAGGGACACGCGTGTGACTAATTTATCCGAGACGTCGTTCCTGGAAATTAGGAGCACAGGACCCTTGCAGGTGTTAATTCTTGCCAAAGGGTTCACTATTAATAAATAAAATTTGAGATGTCTAAAATTTTAAAATAACTCTTCTGCATCTATTTAAAAGTGAAAAGGGTTTAAATCAATTATTAGAAAAAAAATTATACAGGATGTTTTGAAACTCGAAGCACGGCTGCTATATTGACTATTTGACCTAATATTGGTATTCAATCTTCTACTTGCTTGCATCGTTCTCTGACCTATTGATTATGATTACGGAAAAATGTATATCTCTTAGGAATTAAAAAAAGTTATCATAAAAAATATATTTTATTGAAATGTATTCAATAAATTGATGCACAACTATTTCCGGAAAAACTAGTCGACATCTTTATACTTTATTTACAAGTTTTTACTGAACGTGGAATTTAAAAAAATGTTTTTTTATGTAACTGGGAAATTATAATTTTACAGTGTTATTTCTGATGGTTATGGTTTAATTCACAACCGGTGGTTTTGCACAAATAAATACTAATAATTAATATGTTTTATAAAAAACGGTATATAAAAATTCAGTTTTTTAGGTAATCACGTATAATTTATGAACCGAGGAAAGTAAAGCTTCATTTATCTGTAATTTTAGAATAAAATAATACTTTTTTTTTTTGCAATCCTTCTTTAAAGACAATCATGTTTATTCAAAGTTTACTAACTTTTAATTAATTATCACAATTAAGGACTGACTGGTACAATTTATAATACTTTATATTTCAACATCAAATGTGGCTAGAAAATACGTTCACTTTTATTTGTTGGCGCTTTCGACTTTCAAGGGCTTCGCCATACTCTGGCGAAGCCCTCGAAAGGCGAATGCGTTCAAAAATACAAATGATCGCAATCTCGTAGTCATTCGGCTATTCGTATTTTACAATTACAATATTCATTCAGAAAATGAACCTATAACCTTGCACAGCAAAATAAAAATAAAAATATACGTTTTTGATAATAATAATAAAATAAAAAGTTTACACTAATTTTTTTTATATATTTACAAAATATGGATGCTGAGTTTTGAGTCTGAGTTCTGAGTGTTTTTTACATAAACTGAATAAATTTTAAACTCATAAAGGCGACTATCTGATCACCGCATTAAAGGTCCCAGTAGTCTTTGCAGCCGCTCGGGTTTTTTCACTGAATACAATGATAAGTACAATAGCACCCATAAAATTACTAGAAAATGAAAAAAGGTTTATGCATATTTGTTATAAAACGTGGATATAAATTATTTGTCAATTAATATATTCAATATTTTTCGCAGAGAGAACTTGGTGGGATTCCAACAAAAATATTTTAGTAAAAAAATATATATTTGGTATTGTTCCAAATTTTGTATCACTCGACGCTACCAGTTCTGCCTGAAGATTGGCGACGTGATATAATATATGAATGCAAGTTTACTCACAAAAAAAAAAGAAAATGCCGGCAGCTCGGGGAGAACAACAGCACACCGCTCGCTTCCAGCCCGTGCACTTTATTATGTTTTTACAGTTTGTGACAAAAATATATATCAAGACTGTCCAGAGTCGACGGACGACCTCGACTGTCGTCGCACATCAGCACGCGGGCACTTTTCCGCGCGTTCAGATTCACTGCACTGGATGAAACGCGGACGGGTGCGTGTGCGGCCATCGCGGCGGCGGGCGCGCGGAAAGCGCCATTTCACCAGGAGCCGTGTGTCGCGCGAGGCTTTGCGGCCCTCGGTGCGGCGGGACGGGACGGGGCGGGGCCGGGAGTGGCTGCAGTGGCGCGCCGGGCCGGAGTGCGGCGCCGCGCCCGCGCCCGCGCTATAAGAGCCCGCCGCTTGCGCCACACTACACCGCACCGCACCGGCTGCACCGGCGCGGAAACCTGCACACTGCACACTGCACACTACACACTGCACACTGCACACTGCACAAACACGTTATCTTCGGCCGTGCTTAGGGCTCCGTGCCGAGGGTTTCCGAGGGAAAACTTCGTTATCACACGGGGTGCACGCGCACCGGTCTACAATTCTGAAACAATATCTAATCTGTCAAAATCGAAACAAATGAAGATTTTTATTTGAATCGATTTGGAACGTTCCAGCGCACGACGCGTCAGAGATACTCCGACACAGTAACCACGCGTTCTTTTATATTGTTAATCTATAATACTAATACGCAAATATTTCGACAGCCTTTTGATCAACACGTCAACATATTATCCATCGGCGAAATCCCCATAGGCCTTCTTACTTCATGGACATCATTTCACAGTTTTGCACCGGGGTTTTGCTGGTGCTCTGTTGGTCTCCACCGAGAGAGCATTCAAGGGTTCTTTTTCATTTGTTGTATTCTCCGTAGGCATTCTTACCTCATCGACATCATTTCGCAGTTAAAAACTTATTGGCTTCACTATCTCGTACTGCAGCTCCGTAAGGGCATTCGAGGGTTGCTTGTTATTTACGTTGTATTCCTCATAAGCATTCTTGCACAGCTCTAAATCTCGTAGACCTCATTAAACTTCGTTGACATCATTGGGTATTGGGCCGGGGCTATGCTTGGGGCACCATCGAAAAGGCATTCAAGGTTTCTTTGTTATTTACGCTGTATTCCCCATAGGATCTAAACCTCGTAGATATCCTTTCACAGTTGAAAATTTCGTTGGCGTCATTATGCAGCTCCGTACAGGCGCCGGGGCTCTGCTGGTGCTCCATCGAATTCACAACTTATCACAGTTAAAAACTTTATAGGCATTATTTTACAATGAAAAACTTCATCGTGTCCTCCCATAAAAACCAAACTAGAAGCCTCAACACGCGAAACATTCGAGGCCTTAAAATCTCATAGCTACCCCTTTCCAAATGACAAACCGTAACACGTCGAGTGTTCATGTCTTTCTTCAAAGCCTCGTAGACATCTCTTCACAGACAAAAAAGTACCGGAACACGTCACGCTTTCAAGGGCTTGAAACTTTACAGACATCCTTTCGAGGATAAACTAGATTAGGGGTCACAATTTTTCAAACTTTCAATAGTTAGAAACCTTCAGGCTTGTGGGTGTTCAATTTCCACGTCTCCGGCATTTGTTCTGGTGCAGTGTTATTCTATTTGATAATGTGTATTGATTAAAGTATATTTACAACAGCAAAAAAATTTGGGATCTTTGTTCATAATTCATTGGCAACTGTGCCAAACAAAAAGACATATAAACTGATCTACTGAAATGTGCGTAAAAGCAACTCAGGACAATAATCGCACCACATCGGGTAAAATTAAAAGAGTTATTTTTAGTTTATATTATAATAATTTTATTTTATTTAAAAATTGTCTGTCTTTGGCGAGAATTCTTAAAAAATATCTGATTTTGTGAAAGTACATTTTAGAAATTGAGTCTATATACAGTTTACAATATAATTTGGCTATGATTTTTCTACGTAGATTGAAGCAAATTCGGGAGACGTAACAACTCGACCACGGCGGCAGTCGCCTACGATCGCATTTAATAACTTCTAGCTCCAATAAAATGACTATAATAGGCATCTGAATAAAAATTACTTCCCATAGTTAAACACTTAAAAAAACATATTTTAGTCTAAACACATTTTCCATATCAATTTGATAAAGCCAAATTAACATTGTTTAAAGAAAAAATAGTAATAATTCTAGCTTGCATTATTACCATATAATAATATTATTTCATTTCTTTCAATAAATATCTGTTTTAGCTTTTTCTGTATTTGTGTTTGTTGTAACATTTATTGGTAGTTCTAGTTTATTAGAAAACAGAAGATTTACAAAAAAAAAAACAATTTTTTAAATTAAAAATAATTAAACTCATCTGTTTGTATATTTAAAATATAATTTATTATTATAATATATTCAAAATAAAATAATTAAAACACTACAATTATCAACTATAATATATGTGATTCCGCGATAGTTGATAGTTATCTTGTTAGCGCCGCTACTCACCATAAGAGACACTGCAGGCAATTTCGACGATCACACGTCTTATAATTACACCATTGTACCATTTACCATTGTATAGTCAATTAAAAAAGAACGGAGAGCTGATTGACAACTTCTAAATCAGCATTGATAACAAGTTCTCAGTTTTTATGGAGTCAGGGCTTGGATACTTCTGACAGCTACAATGCAAAATTATGCTTATCGAACTCGTATATTGTACTGCTTAGAATTTTGATTTGGCCCCACTTTCAGTTACGAAATTAATTTTTGTTACAGGTATCTTGAGAAGAGTGGAGTCTAGGAGCTTGCAACTCTCGTGGTATTCTTAAAGCTTCACGCCGCTTCCACTCGACTGCTCCAAGAATGCAACTTAATCTAATGATAGGAGGCTGCATGTGTGCCCTTTGATACTCTCTCAAGGGACGACACATCAAACCTCCTCGATATACCAAGATACTTAAAAAATGGCTTTGCTGGAAGTCTACGAGCACACCAGTCAAAAATGTAACCTGTGTTGCAACAGGTCTGCACTTAAAATTTACCAAACAAGCCATGTTTAAAGCATTTAAATAAATTATAGATATAACTTCAAATGTTTTATATATTATGTTAAGAGCCAAATAGTTTATAAAATAAACTCATTAGCTATTGTAGATCAGAAAGGTATCTAGCCTTTTTTAGTAATATCCTTTCCAGTGAATTTGGATTCCCCGCAGTATTGCAGTATTGCTGTTGCTTTATTTAATTTTGTTGGTAATGGTAAACGATGATATAATACCCCGTAGATATAAATAACATTTAAACTTATTCTAGTTATAAATATAGTGATAAACTAGATCCAGTAGTCCAAGTGGGAAGAGGGCGGTGTGAAATTCATACTATGTCTAAACATTGTATTTCAGTACGAAGTGCACTCTCGGAAGCTATGATTAGATAATCCAAATATATTATAAAACAAAATTTATTTAACAGCAATCAACCAATGTTGGCTTCACAATCGACCAGATCAATCTCACTCGACTTGCTAGCCATCCCTGGTATAAAGGGTTCCCAGTTTCTTCTTCGTCGCAGTTTTATATCCAAAAGAGAGATCTCCGTACTATTAATTCATTTTTTGTTAGATTGCTCAGTTGATGTTACAAAAAAACATGCGATGAAGGGAGGGTGGTCATCTGAAATGGATTGACGGATGTATTTTTTAACTTAATCTCCCTGTTTTGTATACAAGGCTGTTTGGTGGAGATCTCTATATACAATCATGTATGATATTGAAGAAAACCTCTAATAAACTCGATAGTAAGTAACATAAAAAAAACAAAATATTTTTAAAAAAAACCATATTGGTCAGGGGGATTTTATTTTGTTAAATAAAAATCGAAAAAAACTGATGCGGTTATTTAATTTTATTTTATGAATTATATGAAATAAATAATTAAGCAACATGGCATTTTTATAATTTATTATTGACACATGTATTAAATAATAATATTGATTACTCCCGCATATGTACGCTTGCGCAAAATTTTGTATGAAGGAGCGCCTGTCAAACGCAGTGCTGCCATATAAATAGATTATACTCATTATTAGGGATTCAAATAGTATTTCATTGAAAGATAATGTTAAATTCAAAGACGAATGTCAAGGTCAAAATGCAACACATTAGTTTTGTCTTTCTTGTAAATAAAATTAAGACTTGGGTAAATTTAAAATTCTCACTACGCAAAAGCGTATCTATAAAAGTGTACGCTGCTATCAAGAAGAGCATTGTTGAAATAATGCTAAAACAATATTGAATATGTTCACTAGCTTAAAATTGATTGGCTATAGATTTGTACATGAAAAATTATAAGTTCTCAGATAACAAGAACAAAATGTGACTAGTATTTGAAGCGCTTTACTTTTTTATTTCATCGAAAAAATATTTTAATAGTTTTTATTGTATTTATAAGCTCCCCAACTAAAATTACATCAAACGATCAAATAATTTTGAACATAACAAACGTTAATTACTATTTAAGTAATTTTCACTATAAAATTATGAGCAAATGCGTTTTTTAAAACAGTTTACTAGCACTAATGGTTTGTTTTACCTAAAAGCATTTACAATCGATTTTTTAACTTTTTTCTCTCAAATATAATAAATTGATATGTTAAAGTGTCGTTTTGAAAAAAATAACCGGAGTAAATATAAATTAATAATTTTGACTTTCTTTTACTTTATAGATCATAAGCATATAAAAAAATTGTTTTTCATGAAGTATGTTGTTTTTATTTTTGTAACCCGGAATTTTATTAAATTAAATCATCTAAGGCAAATGGTTTTAAAATTTACAACAACGATAAAATCCTGCCATAAACCGAATTCTGAGGAATTTTTAATGAAAAATATTAATTTTGTACAAATATGGGTAGATCAACGTGATTGCTCTGGCAGCACTGTAAGCGAGAGAGAAAACAAATAATCAAGATGGCGTCGAGCTGAGTGTCAGTCTCTGTGGGTTTGCCATCGACGTCAGGTGTCTGCGGCGTTTTATTTTAGTAAATTACCAATAAATGAGCGCTGTGCTCCAAGTTTGGACGTTTCACGAGAGATGAGCCGCCACGGCCAGCCGCCACGGCCCGCTGCCACGCGCGCCGGAACCTAAAATAAATCCCAGAAAAACATAAACATGGCCGGGATCCCGCTAACACTCTGCCTGTAATGCAATGTTTCAATGCTGCACGGGCGAGCGCAGCTAGAAGAAAATGTTCCCGAATAAAATCGAACACGTCGACTATGACTTCCTGAAGGCTGACAACTTCGAGAAATGGAAGGGGACGTTTGCCAACTCGCTGGGAAAGGTGATAGAGGCGGTTGCTATTGTTGCTTGGCATTGTGCCGCTGTCAAAATAAACATACAAATAATCATCTCCTCTCCACTAAACACACCTATCATACTAATGTTACAAAGCGCACTCGAAGTAACTCGAGTTGGTCAAAGCGTGTTTTGACACATAGGGATTATGTTGATTGTGTTTGAAGAATGCAATGATCATCAATAATTATTTATATACATATTCAATTTTAAAAGTCGCCCCCAGCTTGCGGAATATATATACTAAATGGTCAATTTTATAGCTGCAAAATCAGCAATACTCACACGCATAGCTATATAAAGAATAAATCACTTTTCAAGCATTCCTCAAAATTGACTCACTCAATTAGAAATATACAAGTTGTCTTTGAATATTAGTATGTAATTTTTGATGTTGTACAGTATGTTTTGTATTCTGTAACATACTATGAACTTACATTAATATTAACAAGGCTTAAATATTATTGTTATAATCCTGAGATTGAAAAATGTACAATTTTTTTTACATTGTAGTTCCTTTAGGAAAACAACCATCACAAGTATTGACTTCAATACAAAGCATAGCATCAGAATATTTATCGATACTAGACTGCCCATACGGGCTCAATTTTCACCTCATTGTGAGAAATTTGTATTTATGAAATAAGTGAATTGACAATTGAAATGTTTACGAAGAATGTGTGTGCAGGTGCTGGAACAGGTGCACCCCTCCCTTCAGGCTGCTGAGGAAGCGCTGCAGTATGTGGAGGCCCTCATCCTTACGCTCATGGCTAAGCTCTGTGCCAAGCCCTCCCCGCATACCGTCCAGGTAACCTTCCTAATGTCAATTATTGTATACATTCATATATTCTTGACGGAAAAGGAAATTGGCATCTAATGGTATATTACACTCAATATATAGACAATTGTAAAACATTTAGTGATTCAATGTTAGTGTGTATTTCAAAATCCAGTTTCAGGATTCAAGATGCGTTTCAATTTTTAATATATTCAAAAATACTGATACAGTCATGGTTTTTTTTTATACCGATTATCACTTAATATCGATATATTAAATAATGTCTATTGTTGTCAAGCAATAACAAACAGACATCTCAGGTCGATTTTATTTGTCTAGGCACATAATATAAAGATCTAACCTATAATTAAACTAGATTATTTATTTAATAATTATTATTTACTCAAAGGGAATTTAAGTTTAAATATGAAACTATTGATTGATATATAAAATAATTTGTCTCTAAAAATGATAATTTAACACGAAGACTGAAGGAAATAGTGTATTTGAAATTAATATAAAAATAAAATAAAAATCTTTTATTTTTATGATTTTTGATGTATGCTGTGTGCCTTTTTATGCAATTTAAACCTACTTCCAGGATGTGGAAGAGCGCGTTGGGAAAACATTCCCTAACCCTATTGACAAGTGGGCCCTCAACGACGCTCGCGAGTCCACCGCCAAGAACATGAAGAAGAAGCCAGTGCTGCCTGTGGACAAGATCCACCACATGCTGCAGAAGGTACGGAATTAACTGCCAAGCATGTCTCATACCTGCCGACTCACACTTGAACTAAATCATGACGATATCTGAGCAATGAGCTGCACTTGTGGAAGCATTATAGACTTGTTTCTTGGCCTGTTGTAAAACCTAATGGTTTATTATTATTTTTATATCATGAAATTCATCCCTAACAATTTGATTTTGATTTCAATTTGAATTTTGAAAATTTCAGAAGTTCATTTTATTAATAATTCATAACTTTGAATATGCTTTGCCAAAATAAATATTTTAATTGAATATCCCACTATGTTATTCCAGGAGGTGTTTGTGTACAAAATAGACACGCTGGTGACTTCTTTCATTGTGGCTATTGTGGAGTACATCGCAGCAGACATCCTCAAGCTCGCCGGCAACTATGTCAAGAAGATCTCCAACGATGGTGGCTTTCTGCCTATCTCTAGCCAGGATATTAAAACCTCCATGAATGCTGACAAGGTAACACCCACTCGTCTACTAAATGCCCATTAAATCGGATGATGAGGAGGCATTCCAACGGAATCGTACACTCATTATAATAAATTCAAGTCTTGATTGATTCAAATTGATTTTTGATAACCTCTGAAGCTAAATGATATCAAAACAATTCCTACTATTTTTAATTATTATATATTTTACTCACTTAAGATCTTGGGGAAACTTTCTACAGTTATTTTATCAAAATTTCTCCATTCGTTTTGTTTCTTCAATCAGTCAATACTACTTATTGCATACAAAAAATTATAGTTAATTCATTACAGGTAACGTTTTTAAAAGTTAGCTTATTCTACAATTGGGGGGCTTTAGCCAGATTTAGCCTAATTGACAGATAGACTGTCTAACAAATTATTGTAAATACTTGTACACTACAAGCTTTTGTCTCTGTTGATTTTGGACCATTCAGATGCTAAGAAATGTATGTGATCGATTGTTTTGACGGCATGGTCAATTTATCCGCAAGATTAATTCATAGTACTCCATATTTTGAACAAAATGATAAGATACCTTGGTAAGTCCATCTGTGCATCTGCAACATTACCTGTGGTATTCATATTTGAATGTTTCGTCCATACACTTCATGAAACGAATATCTTGCATTATGTTATCATGAGATAAGTCAGCTTGAGCATCTGAACGGTCCATTTATGAACTAATAATGTTTTTCAGTCTTTATGTATGTTGTTTATCTTTTTCACGCCAACAATTTTATTAACACGCAATGTTATCCAATGGAAACAGCATAAGGTATGTATTCCACGCATAACGCCTGGTGTTCTCATAGCTATACCATCACTCATTATTATTATTTTTAGGACAGAATAAAGTAATTTACACACATTAAACATCCAAGGCTTGCACTTCGATTCACACATTAACATTCTAAGTAATGTCCTTTGGGAATCGAGTATTCCAGCTGATCGTCAGATAATACATAATAAATGTGTTAATCTTGGTCACCACGAGAAATGTCTATTACTATGCAGTTGAAGTTGCCACTCGTAGACTTGTGGTGGTCTCATAGCATAGTAACTGGCTGCGTAGAGCAGACAAGTGGAGGTAGTGCAAAAATAATCCTCCAATATGATTCCAAGCCCCTGACCTTGCTTCGGTCAGAAGTTTCTGTTAAAACTAAGCTTTTAATCTTTCCCGACTATAGTCAATTGTCGGTAACCGTCTTTTTGGTGGAGCGCGCCAACATTTCTTTGAAAATCTTAAATATAAGAAGCGAAGCTGAAAAATTAGTTTGAAATGTGAAAACGAATTATAAGCAAATTTTTTACTCCAAAAACTTTTTGAAGTCATTGAAAAATTGACTCGTGAAGTCGTTTTCTGCTGGATGCTAAAAGTTTTTTAAAAATGTTTTATTGAAATTTACCCGTAAATTGTATTTTAAATAAGTTGAATCTATCACTTTTCTATACCTATGTATGTTATAAAAATAATGTGTTTTCTTGTGTTTTTTTTTTGTATTGTATACAATTTGCAAAGTTAGTGTCATCTATCAAAAAGTTTATTCATATTCATTACAATTTTAGATTTGAAAATTGTACTCGAGTTCTGAGTGTGGCATTAATTTTGCAACCTAAATCCTTGCATCACTATTCTTTTACTCAGTGTATGTTTCTTGCACATCCCTCATGAAAAAAAATTGGATTTGAGTTCAATTTCTGTATATAAACTTAATCAAATTAAATCAGCCTACTTCTGTACATAAATTTAATGTAGTCCTTTTTGGCCTCAAATATCTGTAGTTTGGACGTGCTGTGCGACAAGCACTTAGCAGTGTATAATTGCTTTGTCGTTGCATCTCGAGCAAAGTATAATTAGCGTGTTGTCGGGCAGGCGCTGATGGAGATGTTCTACCATGAGCAAGTGCTGCGGCGAGAGAAAGCGGAACAGGAGGCGGCGCTGGCCCGACCGCTGAAACCCTCGCGCACGCCGCGCGCCTCTCTCACTTACGATGAGCTGGTGCGTGACCTCATGAGCGACGAGAAGCAGTACCTGCGCGACCTTCACATGATTATCCGTGTTTTCCGGGAAGAAATCGAGAAGATTCTTCCCAAGGATTCCAAGGTTTTTAGTCCAGTATTTTTATCTGTTTGAATCTTACACAAAGACTGTTTATATTATTTTATTTTATATTTAAATTGATTAACAATCGACATCAAAATATAAAGCATACCCCGGTTACTTATCATCACCTTTTACAAGTTCTAAAGAAAGGCAGCTGTCGTGTTTCTGAGAGGCTTGCAGATATTCATTGACATGGCTCACACTGATACAAAGCCTTAAATCATAAGCTGTGACACACTACAATAACGTATTTCTAAAGGTTGAAACTACAAAAGCTTATCCGCAGTTACGAGAATACCTTAATCAGATAGTAACAGATGAAATAATCTCACCATTAACACAATTAACCTCCGCTCTGTGACAGGACGTGGAGAAGATCTTCGGCAATATCGTGGAGATCTACGAGCTGACGGTCACGCTGCTAGGCTCGCTGGAGGATACGGTGGAGAGCGCATCAGAAACACAGATGCCTCACATTGGCATTTGCTTCGAAGGTAATATAACACATTTTGTTTTAAATAAGGTAGATAATTATATAACGAAACAAGTTTTCTTTGAATATAAAATTATGAATTGTTTTGTGCAGAACTGGCAGAAGCAGAGGAGTTTGACGTGTATGTCCGGTATGCCCAAATAGTCACCACGCAAGCTTCTAGGGAAGCACTTCAGGCCATTGTCGATAACCCGGAGGTGAGGCTCATCGTTTCTACTGCTTAGTATTATATATACCCTTTGCATATTTTTAATATTATATATACTAAATGTTCATGTATGCTCGCAGTTGTCAGAGAGGCTGGACACGGGGGGGCACGGCTTCCGGCTAGCAGTGAAGTACTTCCTGCCCAAGCTGTTGGCTTCTCCCATCACGCACGCCTTCCTGTACTTTGACTACGTGGCTATGCTGCTGAAACTCGCGCCCTGCACCGAGGACATGGAGAGCTTCCAGCAGGTTACATCTTACTTTTGATCTACTACATGCACCGATGTCCCAACCTGACCTACTTGTTGTTCCGGTACCTCTCTTATGAGAAGTTGTCTGCTTAATCAATCCTATCCTGTTCCCCGATCAACAGTATCATCATCATCTTGTACCCGAACCTCTTCCAATATAATATTTGATTGCAATTTCAACTTGGGCGGTCTAGCAGCCCCAACTAGCTCAATTTCTTCAGACATTATTGTTGAGAACTCCAGGTTTCAGCCATATGTCTATTGTCATTATGTTCTCACAATAATTAGCAATTCGAAAAGCATGTTTGAAACGAAGCCAAGTTTTAATGAGAGTTGCCGTGGACGAGATGAATACAGATGATATAAATGTGTATGAATATTGCTACTTATATTTTTGTTTGGTACGAGTCAGGTCAAACCAGATAGGAATTCACTGACAAAGGTAGAAAGACAAATGACTTGTACTGTATTTTGAAAATGAAATTGTGTGCAGCATGCAATTGCATACCGAGTATATTGAATTGCACTTTTATTTGGATAATTCTTTTTACAATAGAATTCGACATACGACAATACTTGATCAGCTTTCTTGTTAATTGTTATTAATTTTTTCATTTACCTGATAGTATCTGTATCTTCTGATTTTCAATTGATCGATGATTTTTGTTGTAACTTAGAATAATGTTGATTGTTGGCACCGCTCAAATCGAACGGGAAGGTAGAGAGAGATGGTAAAGCGAGTATCGCGGCTCGTTGGGTCGGCAGTAAAGTCACCAGCCTGGCAGGGTGATCCAAACATTTCCTACTTTTGCCTTAAGAATTTTTAGCAAGAAAAGCTTTTTGAAGGCAAAATGAAGCGCACCCTTTGCTTCATCGATAAATATTATAAAGAATTTGTGTTTTCATCTTAAGTAGTACTTTATAAAAGTATATGAGTGAAAGCCGTCTCTCGGGTGCTTATGTTTTCTTTGTGGTTGTGTTCTCTTAATGTTTGATCTCGATCAATTGCCTATGGTAATAATTATTTGTTAAGTCTGCATCAAACTGACCTTAGTAGTTAGTAAGTAGTGAGAAACACCATAATTAATGGACACAATAGGCAGTCTGCTGTCTTTGATTTGATGTAATACCATATCTTGTATACCTTTTTTGTCTTACTATCTGTAACATTGGTTTTGAATAATCAAGCTGATCGTTTTATCTTAGTTTTAGTATTAGAGACACAGTGACTATAAAAAATGTTAAGGGAATATTTTTATTATAATAAATTCAAAGTTTACCTTTCCCACTGTTGAAATAAAATTAACCGTGTTACTAAATATGATTAAACATGAATTTGTATACATTTCCTTTTGTAATTATTCAACAAAGAGGCACCGAGTCTGATCCTTGCTAATTGTGATGTAGATATAATAAATACTTATTTGTTTAAATAACTGAAAAGGGTAGTCATTTTCTTTTTTTTTGTATGAATATACAGCAGAAGAATGAAATGGCAAGGTCAGATAGAGGAAAATCATAATATTGTCCTATATCTTGCCTCTCGGCAAACAAACTATAGTTGAATAAGTTTTCAATACATTGGTAACGAGGAACGAAAATAATCAATGTATGGTCACCGTAGTTATAGATTATATTTTTATTACAATTGATATTAACATTCAAATTGTTGTTTGTTGGTTGCGTAAAGTTCCAAATAGAGTATAATTTTCCTTACACAAACTGACCGTGTGAACACTGCACTGCGAATAGGCAAAACTTTATACTTTTGTGTACCATCTTGACAACTGTGCCTCGCTGTTAAGACGTGCAAGGCATAGTATTTCCCGATTGGCATCATCTTCTACTCCTCTTGTGATTTTTTCAGTCGTGCATAATAGTTATATAGCATGTTACCCCCTCTCGCTGTGTAATTGGTATCGGTTCAACTTGTCCTGCATAACACATCCCGTGGTGGGTCCATTCTCCTCAGTGTGACTTATAGAGAGATGTCCTCGCAAGAAGCGGGAGCCCCCACAGCTATTCTCGCGACATGTCCCCAGTTATTGACTGCAATGATATTCAAAATTCATAACAGATTTCTAATAAATGACTTGTCTATTGTGCGTGAAATGTAGACCATGATATTGAAGCTTAATTCATTGCAATGAAAATAAAAATTCGGATTATGGACTCACCTAGAATCCTGATATTGGGTGTAGTTATAATCTATGGATACAATCGTAGATACATTTGGGATTCGATATTTCGATACTTGACTTGGTGTAGTCCATGTAATAGATGAGTGTATATTTTAATATGTTTAAAATGTAATTTTAAACTTGATTGCTTATTTCAGGTGGAGGGGCTCATGAAACCGATCCAGAAGTCTTTGCTGCAAGCCCTCGGAAACGGACCAAAAATGTAAATATGTCTGATGCATTTTGAGGCAAAATGTGTGTTAATGCAATTTGGAATTTAATTCTAATTTATTAAATCACGTTGATCACTAACTAACGGCTGATTAGCTAATTTATGTTCAACAACTTCATGCAGTAAACTCGCTGGGTTAAAATAATAAATCAAAAAGTCAAACATATTTGTCTGGCAATTATATGACTTTTATCTTTTTTAACCTAGTAAACTTACTCTATAGTCATTTCGACAATGGCTGGTATGTAAGGCTTTGATAAATAATCGGTTGACCTGAGAAATTGTATTGCAGTGAGGCAGCCAGTCGCATGGCCAGCCGGGCGCGGAGACAAGTAGCGCTCGAGAAGACCAATGAGCTAACGAGGCTCATCGACAACTGGGACACCAAGGACATCGGCCAGTGCTGCAATGAGTTCATTCGAGGTATGTGTTGCGCTCTCTGTATAACCTCTGCTAGACAGTTATATTTATTTATTGATGATATTTATATAGATTTATAACTATAAAAATTTTATTAATTATTTTTGAAAGCAACTGGCTTTACAAACAGTCAATATTGACAATATAAATTGTAAATATTAAAAAGTCAGAATTTAATCATGATCTGAATTCTCTTGCAGAGGATACTCTGGGCAAGGTGGGCCCCGGGCGCCGCGTTACAGAGCGCCGAGCCTTCCTGTTCGACGGGCTGCTGCTCCTCTGCAAGCCTTGCACCAGTGACAAGACCCGGCAAGACCTCAAGCTCAAGGAGCGCCTCTACATTCGCAAATTGGACATGGTGGACCGCCCCGACACTGACGGTAAGGCATCCTGTGCCCCTTTGCTGCCACTTCTTTATTTGTCTTCTACAGAGTTTCTTTTTTTATTGGATGTAAAGTTTTGAATGAAATTATTTTTATATTCTTATTCCTCCCACAACTGTGAATACTATACATAGTTGGTTACTCATGTAACATTTCATTAAAAATATTTGAACTGTCTCTTTTATCTTAATAAATAATATAATTACTCGTGTAAAAAAATAATAATAATTTATTAACTAACAGTGGATCATCAAAGGTTTCAATTGTTTTTTTATCAACTTCTCATTCAAGTGTTTTCTTTATGAATATTATATATTTCCATCAAATTTAAGTTCCATGCGCACAGGCATAATAATTAAGGAAGACGGAAAATGGATATTATACTATTTCCAAATCAAATATCCGCTCTGTCTTGAGATACAAGAGATTATGAAGTCTTAAAGCATTGGCGGTATACAATTACAGAAGTACGAAACTGCATGGAGCTGTCACCACGGTGCGGCACGTCTGTAGTGCTATGCTGCAGCGGAGCTGTGGACAAGAACCTATGGATGGCCGACCTCGTCATGCTCAACACCAAGAGCATGCTGGACCGTACTCTAGACAGGTAACCCACTACCCGCATCCTGGTGCATTTCACCCGAGGTCAGATTTGACATGCTTTCGATTATTGTTGACAGCATTCTCATGGACCTGGAGAGGAAGCATCCGCTGAAGCTGCCGCCGCCCTCGCTGTACCGGTTTGCTGTGCCCGACAGTGCTGACAACATTCTCTTGGAGGAGCGACACAACGCTGGAGTTCCCCTCATCAAGGTAATGCTATAGTCTTAAGCTTGACAGCTGAACCCTTCACTGGGGATTCAATATGGACCATATTTAATTTTTTTTTAATATTAAGTAATATATTTTTATATATAAGGTAAAGCTTTGGCTTTATGTATATTTTATACATGCAAATGTTTTAATCGTTTTTATTTGATCTGTCCAGGGTGCGACGCTGTTGAAGTTAGTAGAGAGGCTGACTTACCACATCTACGCTGACCCCATGTTCGTGCGCACATTCCTGACCACGTACCGTAGCTTCTGCGGCCCAGCCGAGCTTCTGGACCTGCTGGTGGAGCGCTTCCAAATCCCCGATCCCAGTCTGGTGTACGATGTCCCTGGTGAGGAGCGCTCCAACAATCTCCCTGTGGGATGCGATGCAAAGCTGGCCAGTATCATTATTATTGAGATGCAAGACTCGGTACTGTGCCTTGTAAGTGCACAGAGCGGTACTTTGCCTCTAAATAGCAAAAAAAAAAAAAATTACTGGCTAGCTTTTTATAATTGCACACTCTTGCTACATCTCTGGATTTTTTTACGTTACTGAAATTATTATAGTTGTTTTTAAATGTGTATCCTACAATATTAAGAGTAATTGTAGTGAATTTAAACAAATTGACTTGAATTGGTATAAATAGTCGATAAACCTAGTAATCATACGTAAAATAACTTATTTTCAAATAAGGTTGCTTTATATTCTTGAATCTGGCCTTTATTATTTACAATGTTTTTAGTTTGAAAGGTCTTCATAATCTGATAGTAAGATATATATATAAATTATACCAAGGTTGAATTCTCAGCATACCTCTGTGGAAATGTATTTGACCATTCGTCATTGTTTTGGATGCCCTCGTAAGTGCGATTATGTTGCCATGTTGGAATTTATTTTATTTGGCTGTTATATTTATGTGCCGTGACAACAGACGAATACCATATAATCGATGCATACCAATGGACACTGTACGCTTTAATTAAAATGCCGATTAATAATTAGAGATCATTTATTTTTGGTTTACTATATTTATACAGCAAAAATAATTTAAGTCAGTGAATGATGTTGAATAATCGGAAGCAAATTATTGGTCCAAAAATTATTTCCAGTGTCAAATCACAATTAGTAAGTTATACACTGTTCGAAGATCCTTAATCTTCAATGTATTGCCCACAAGGCTAAAAACAAAACAAATCGGTATCAATCGTATTCAATTGTTGACTCCTTTCCAAATTTTAATTTTTTGCACGCCAGCACCGAGGAAAAAAAAGATTTGCGACTCAAAGCGAGGCTCGCCAGACATGGGTAATATATTGTTATGATTTTATATATTCTAAAAATATCCTGCCATCAATCGGCTTTATTCTGAACCAAGCCGAATGTTTTTTTTTTTTTATTGGTTTATTTATTTTTTATTATATTTATGTTCCCGCTTCTCTTGCATTGAGATATATTAGAAATTTGGGTACCCTGCGGTCAGTTCATCAGAAAAACAATTAATGCCTATAAGTGGTAATAAAATAATTCTACATGGTCTTTACAAAAACACATTTTTTTTGTTGTAAATATTTCTTGTTTAAATCGTTAATTAACAGTGTCTTGATAATTTTATTTTTATTTTATTGTTTTTCTGCGTGTATGGACCGCACTCCTCAAATGCATAAACCTAGATATGTAAAATAGTATTGTAATGATTATTTTCCTATATATATATATATAAATTTTCAACACCATCTTAAATATATTTGATTGTATTATTGTGATAAGTTGAAATTAATACTTTACTGTGCTTTATTATTAATTGAAAAATCAATTTTAATCGTAACAAAATTTTTGGTTAGAATCAAAAAAATAAGTAGGTAGTTTCGTAATATGTAAAAAGGTTTTATGTATTAAATTTCCAGTATTGTGAGTAGTGATCCTGGTTTGTTTTGTTTTAAAATTAAAATGGGTTTAATGCTTTTCGCAGAAAAACCCGAAGCGGTCGCTGCAGAAACCGAAAAACTCAGCAAAAACTCTACCAGGGAAGACTTCAAGCGGTATCGGAAAGAATTTCTCCAGCCGGTGCAATTCAGGTACTAGGTTTTGCCTGTCACGAGAGATCTGCCAATATTCAGCGATAAACTTAGAGATTGTATTCATCGGGAGGGTAATATATACCAGGTGTATGGATGCTTTGTTCCTAGCTACCAGGAGCGAAGGCTCAGATAAATAACTCAAAACACATGTTCTCTGGATGCCTCAGAGAGGTGGCGTATTATAAAGGACACCGTACCTAAGAAAAAATCTAATTTATGGCCTACAGTCAAAATGATTAACCTGCACGTTTCACATTTTCAATATAACAAGATTCGTGACAAAAGTCTGAAATAATAAATGCGGCTTAATTTTCTACAGAAGTCACATTTAACTTAACAAAATCCTGCATTTGCTCCAACTCGCTATTTAAATAAAAATTCTTCAAAATCTTACTTACGACGTACTTGTAAATTCTACCCTCTTGGGTGTTAAGCCTTATGCAGCATTTGCTGTCGTCATCTTCAGGGATTTGAAGAGTACCCGGATCGAAGAATAGTATATTCAAAATTACAGCAGCTGCCATAACATACCGAACACATAAAATATCAAAGAATGTTATCGCAACATAGTGATATTGAATACGTCGTATAAAAGAAATAACGATTTCAAAACTTATTTATTAGATCCATTGTATAATTTTGGGATGTTGTAAACAAAAGTTTTGATTTTATTGTTCTTCAGGGTGTTGAATGTACTGCGACACTGGGTGGACCAGCATTATTACGACTTTGAGCGAGACCCGTCCTTGCTTGAGAAGCTGCGGACATTCCTGGACAGCATCACCGGCAAGCCCATGAAGAAGTGGGTGGAGAGCGTCATCAAGATTGTTCATAGAAAGGTACTTACACTGTTTACATGCCGTCCATTTGTAACAAATTTGCACATGTAAATGTATTAATATTCATTCAAATTATAAGTAGAGACTATCTGAACAGAAAAAGACCATTTTCCCCAACGACCGATGAATCATAAGCCCTCGAAACTTCCGTTTTGCGATTTACGATGTATATATTATTTACATTTAATAGGTTAAGTTGAGATTTTTGACATCTATTGCTATTTTTTGACATAAATGGCAAATTGCATCTTCGCATTTTCATGTTTATTTCTAAATGAATTTCAACTGACTCAGAGCGGAGGCAGTGAGGCTCGAGGCTTGTCACCGCCGGCACCGGAGGGAATGACCGCCATGGTGCCGGCACCTGTGTTCGACCGCGTGCCACCACCCCTGGAGCGGGCCTGGCCACGCCCTGAGCGTGTCGGCTGGCACATTCTGGCGCTACACCCTATCGAAGTGGCGCGTCAGCTCACATTGCTTGAGTTTGATATGTACCGAACAGTAAGTTGATCAAGCACACAGTACTATCATATCCTCTACATTCAACTTGTATTTTGTGTATTTTAAATAATTGAATTCTCAAACATGTGTATTTTTGACTTCCAGGTTAAACCTTCAGAACTAGTGGGAGCCGTCTGGACCAAAAAAGACAAGGAAACTTCCAGCCCTAATTTGCTAAGGATAATCAAGCACACCACCAATGTGAGTCTTCATACTGATTACTTTGAATCTGAGAGGGTATCTGGTGCTGCAAATCTCAATAGTAAACACGGAACCTCTTTTCAGTTTACGCGCTGGATAGAGAAGTCTATAATGGAAGCAGAGAATCTGGAGGAGAGGGCGGCCGTGCTGTGCCGAGCACTGGAGGTCATGATGGTGCTGCGCGAACTGAACAACTTCAACGGTGTCCTTGCCATTGTCTCCGCCATGGGCAGTGCTTCCGTTTACCGCCTCAAGTTCACCTTTCAGGTATCTATTCGCAACTTCAAACTCGACTCAGTGACCTTTGCGAAAAGCAATAGAAATTGAAAATGGTACTTTTTCCAGATGTTGGCGGCTCGAACGGAGCGAGCGCTTGAGGAGTGTCGAGATCTGAACTCGGACCACTTTCGGAGGTACCAGGAGCGGTTGCGCAGCATCAATCCCCCATGCGTGCCTTTCTGCGGCATGTACCTCACCAATATCCTGCACATTGAAGATGGAAATCGAGGTAAACTCCGTCTCCCTGATCATCTTTATGAGTGTCCTGTACAGATGTTAAAATGAGTTCTTATTTACAGATTTCTTGCCCGATTCCCAACTGATCAACTTCTCCAAGCGACGGAAAGTGGCAGAAATCACCGGCGAGATCCAACAATACCAGAACCAACCTTACTGCCTCACTGTGGAACCACATCTCAGGGTCCGTGTCTGATACTTCACATTAAAAGTACTGCTTCCACCGTCATCAATTTAACAACTTCTGATAACAATAATGTGGTTAAGCTTCTTCAAAATCTACTATTTACTTAAGATAAGACACACCAACTTCCTGTCGAGTGCGTTTTACACAAAGTGAATAATCAAGTCTAATAGGAGCATATCTCCAGGAGTTCCACTTCCACCTGATTCTCTCCTAAAATGCATATTTTAAAAATGTTTCAGAATTTTCTGGAGACTCTCAATCCATTCCCGGGCATGGAAGACACGGAGATCCGGGACTACTTGTACAATAAGAGCTTGGAGATTGAGCCTCGCCTTGCTCGTCAAGCCCCAAGATTCGTAAGTTGATACGACTATAAACACATTTTCCCGCTGAACAATTTTTTTTGCAAATTTATCGCTCAACAGTTAGACTTTGATAAGAAAATGCAATACGACGACGAACTACAAATGACTAAACTCGAATAATCAGTTCGAAGAGAACAAGTTGATTCAAGATCTGCTCCAACAGTGCTCGCGATAAACACTCCCAACAAGTCCGTACTTTTCAGTTATTAAATAATAATTGTCATGTGGTTAAATAATAATAGCATATTTTAAAAGTTAAATGAAAAAGAAAATGACATTTTGACTGTTAATTGTATTATTATTAAAATGAATATCTTTGAATTGGCAGGCTCGAAAGTGGCCCGACATGTCACTGAAGTCTCCGGGCATCAAGCCGGCCCGTGCCCGCCACTCGCAGCACTGCCAGCCGCCCGCTCCGCCCGAGCTTGGCGATGACCATAGCAGTGAGTACTGCGCCCTCACCGCTCCGTTGAATATATGTTCTCCAGCTCAGATTCAACTGATAATTGGTTGGTTGCAGGTATATCGCAGCTGTCGCCGACCTTGCAGTGGGATTCCCAGTCTGTGCTGTCCTTTGGCTCCGTCTTCAGCTTGGGCGCAGACGAGGACCTCTCACCTCGTCCTCCTTCCAAGCTACCAGCCGCACTCAGCAGGTCTGTTTTTTTATGATTTGTATGAATTCCTTATTATTAATTATCCTTATAATATTACCTGACTAAACTTTGAAAACGCTATCAATCAATGTAAATTTTATTATATCTTTCAGATTTTCCGGTATGAGCTCTTCTGCAACGCTCAATCGTGACACGGACTCTGGCAGTCTTCGCTCGGTAGAGACGGGACCCCCTGTGAGCCCGCGCCCACCGCCAAGTCCGCGTCTGCCCCCCACTCCTCCCCCACCGCCCAGAAGTTTTCCCTCGCCTGACCACCGTACTGCTGACTTTCGCAGCGAGTGGCCGGCAGACCTCGTCGCAGGATTCGCCGATGATTCTCTTCCACCTAGATTATCCAGCATCAGTTCGTCCTGTGAAGAGAAGCATCACAAAATTGTCAATGATATCATTTCCAATCTTGGTAATAATCATTCGAGTTGTGAAGTGTCACCACGGCCGCTGAAACCTCCCGCCCTAAGTCCGCGCAACCCTATTGTCGATTCAAATGTATTTTATGGAAAAAACGACTTAGGTCACGACTTCGAAGGAACTCGTAAGCGAGTTAAGTCTAAGAGCAATGGCGACACATCTGGAAATCCATCAGACCCGGGAGAACCAAGGTCTAGTAAACCACCCGCAATCAGTCCCAGAAATTGCATCGCTAGACCGAACGAGGACAGGAACCATTTCAATTTGGAGGTAGACCGGACTAACAAACCGGTGCTGACCAGCACCAGAACTAACGGAGATCCGACTGAAGATCCTCCTCTTATAGTTCCGAGATGGAGAGGCGTTTCGAGCAGTACAGACTGGAACAGAACAGACTGCCCAAAGGAACAACCAAACGGGAACGACTGCGACTCGGGAATGGGACCACCTCCACCACCGTTACGCCTACCGCCTGCAAGCCCTCGCGAGACTGAAGACGGTGACCTCAGCCCTAAGAGAACTGGTGACGTCTTTGGAAGGTATGATGAATCACATAATTTATTGGAATTTTGTAGATCTTCACTATTATCAATAGGTATATCCCATTTCACAAAATGGGATGCAGTTCCACACACAAGGAATAAAGACCCGACCCAAATTGTAAACTCCAAAACCAAAACTTGCATAGATTTGGGTCAACCACAAAGTAAAGTAAAGCCCGCACAAGCAAGCAGTAAACTATTAAAAACAAATTGATTGTCACTTCTCGGAAACAGCAGTGCTATGAACATTATATTATAAATTTCAGACTGGTAGAGATGTCTCCAAAGTCCACAGCGTCTTCCGTGAACTCAGACATGTACGGGCATCCACCTCTCAGCCCTCATGTCAACATCCCCAACTCCGTGCAGACCTTTGTCAGGTACTTAAAGAGGCTTGTTGCACCCGTGCTAAACGTCTTCACTGTCAATAATAGATTTTTATCATTCTATCATATTTTCTGCTAATATTACAGCGAGAATGATACCAAACCGGCTGGCGGAATAGTGACATGTTTTATTGTGATTGCAGTCGCTACCCGGGCGTGGCAGTGCCTGGCGACACCTTCAGCTTCCCACCTACGGTCGTCGGCTGGCCCGCGCCCAAACCCTCGCCAAAGCCCTCGCCCACTGTAACTTCTCGTAAGCCTCTATTCTAATTACATATCTAAATTTAGCTTCTCTAAAGTATTGTTACAGTTCTTTTGAAAATAAGTTGAGTTAAAAATAAGTGCAATCAATTGATTGAATTATTAATCAGAGGTTTATTAATATGTGGACAGTGACAGATGTTCCGCATACTCCGCCCCCCCTGCCCCCACGCCGCCCACGCGACTCCACGCCGCCTGCCTTCGTGCCGCAGCCATCGCCTACACTGCCGTTAACTCTGGTAAAATTTGTACAGATCAAAAAATACTGACTACATTCAATAATTCCACACAAAAATGTGAACAGAAACAGAGATCATTATTCTGTTTGTCGATCCATTAAAAACCATCCCATTACCGAGCTAATAATAATCATTGCTGCTTAGAGTTACCCTCTGCTGCTTGCATTAGGAATGATGTAAATTAAAATAGTAATAGAGAAGAAAAGGAAAGGTCATAGCACTGAGGGAACCTATTTATATAAAATTTGTTAAACAGGGCGGTGAAGGATCTACGGCTGTGCCAGCCGTGCCTCCCCGCGCGGGCTCGCCCCCTCCGCCCGTGCCGCCTCGGCCCCCAGGGCCCCCGTCTCTATTGCGCCCTGCACAGTCCACCATCCTGCAGCGCCGCCACCTCAGCAGGTACTTATCTCTGAACTAATTGATTTATTTCACAATAAAGTTTGAATACTATTGTTTTACAAAAGATAAATGGTTGTTCTTAAACTTAATGCTACAAGAATTATGTTTCCTTAAAACTAAGGAAAAATAAATTCAATGTAAATAAATTTCTCTGTTTGTATGGACATTGCTGAATATATTATTTTTTTATTTGAGGTTAAGATTGTCGATTAATTGTAATACTCGTAAAATATAGGCTTTCATGTTTTTGGGTGTCACAAGTTTAAATAAATTCCTTTGTAGAAAATTTTGCATTACATTGTACAAATGTGTTATTTTTTAGCTTCGCTGCAGAAACTCCCAGCCCGACGCCTCGCCTGCCGCCGCGGCCGCCGGCGTCCACCGTGTTCCTGAGCCCGAGCGTCACGCACGCCCGGCAGGAGACGCCATAGCATTGCGGCCTTCCACTCAAATCTGGTTAGAACCTCTACGTACTCCTGAAGCGTTGAGGCCGCTCGTTGAATCCACGGCAGGCGATATCTCACCGAAGGAGTCCCGACAATTCGGAACGAGCGGAAACCCATCGCTGCCGAATGACGGTGTCCACTGAGCGAGTGTACGGCGCCGCTTACAATCCAGCAAACCAAATGATATAGTTGAAATGCATTTAAATAAAAGATATTAGTCAGAAGACGGTTAACAATTACAGACAGTCACGGGCTGGCCCTTGGCTCCCGGAGTAAAACTGCCTATTTTAATACGGACGGATCTGTGAAATTGAGAGATTTTTAAACGGCGCGTATTATCATAAGTTTTAAAATAAATTATAGGTTTACAATTGATGCAGATATAAAGGTTGTATCATATTTTAATGGATAATTGTAGGAGAACACAGCAGCATTACCTATACATATCTCATTTTCAATAAAATGTGACTTAGGTGGGTTAACCCTGAGAGCGCGCCACGCACCCCGCCACTCGAGTGCTTCCAGATGCTCAAGAAACCATCATCACACCTCTAGCTTTGCCTTATTACAACAAATAATGACATTTTTTGTAAAGTAAGAAAAAAATACAAACAAAAATACTTCCGTACTTGTTTATAAATATGTGACGTAATTGAAGCCACATGAATATACGCTTTGAGTTATAATACTCTCCGACGACGTGGCAGATAGTATTTTTTTTTAAAAGAAATCGTAACTGAGCAGTCGATATTGTATTAAATTTATATTTTTAATTACGTACATTTTAGAACTATTTTGACCTTCTGTTGAGAAAAATGATCGATGAAATCCTTGACAATCTAATTTGGTTAATTTCGCTTGTATTTAATATTAGGGTTACACTTTCAATTTAATTTTAAAGTATATGTACAAAGACTTGTTTTGTTTGAACGTGTCCGCGAGCTATCAGCCGCTTGGTCATGCTGCGGGGAACTCGCACGATGAGCGCAGCAAACCTAGGCGCGGTGTTTGTGCAGCGCTCGCTTTTGCAATGGTAAAGAATATTGCGGTTCGAACTTCAAAGGACGCACTGGCAATTTGCGTATTTATTGTTGGAATCCGCAAGCTCTACGATGCGATATTGTCCGTCTTCTTCATAATGGCCAAAGTATTATGACTCGATGACTCGGAGCCTAATAAAGTCTCCATGTATTATTCTATTTTTTTTATTTGTGACGTTTTAAGTTAATACGAATGAATCGCTTAATTTTTTTACTGTACTATATTGACTGAAAAATTATGTTATGCGAGAAACTTAGGTATTTTCGGATACGGCAGTTTTCGATTCAAAACATGCATAAAATGATTGAAGGTATACTCGTGGAATATTACTGAAGTGAAGATATTTTATTTACGTTTGGAAAGCAAATTGATTTGCGAGATGTGATGCTCTTCTCCGTAGAGCATTTAAAAAAAACGAAAAATTATTTTATGACGATGATAAATCAATGTATAATTTTAAAATATTACCTCTGAAATGTAAAAACACGCTTGCATGTATAATTTTTGTTTGGTTTTGAAATGCTCCTCTGGGAAATGAAGTGCGTTTACCTTCCAATATCAATATGTGTAAAATGATTTACGTTAGGATATATATTACAAAAGATATTATGGGGTATTTCATGTAAATAATATAACTGTAGAAAGATGCACTTGTAAATGAGAAAACTCGGATTTCCGCATTGTAGTATTTTAACAAATTGTATACATATTTAGTTCTCCATAGTTATAATGATGCATGTACATACTAGTAGAGTTATTTTTAAATGTTCAATCTGTGTACAATGGACACTGTAAATGTATCGTAACCGCTAACACATTGTACTCAAGTGTATATACAGTAAATTTGGTGGAGACACTGCTTACTCGAATCTTCCTGCCCGGGCATACGACCGCTGCGTGCTGGATGCCGCTGCAGAGGGCAGAGCCGGGCTCTGCGCGCGGGCTGCCCGCAGTCCAGCCGGGCGGGGTGGGCAGTCGGGCGTTTGGTTCGACTCCACGCCCAGCTAGAGAGCTGGGGGTTTCGGTGATTGCCGGCTGTGTATCAACCACACTCATGTACAGAAAGATGAAATGACAGCGAGAGGTGCGGAAACACAGGGTCGCGACGCGGTGAGGAGGTTCAGTCGAGTCTTAAACAAAATTTCTGCTTCAAGTGACCTCTGTCATATTTCGTATTTTTTATATTCACTATAAAACATCCCGATATGAAAAATTACATTATAAAAGTATTGTTACCAATTTCCGCATCTATTCTAAAGATTCGTGTTTTTGCGATTTTTTTAACAACCGAAGGGTCTTTATATAAGAAAAGACACTCTTACACCGCATGCAGACCTACAGTTAAAAAGGGTAGGTTTTCTCGTTAAGCAATTTATATGAATTTTATGAACACTTCAATCTGTTTGAGATTATTTTTCTGGGACAACCAGTTTTATCATCTTTCGTGGTTGCCGTTTGCTGTAAAGTTTTTTTATACTGAAGCAATACTTCGCATAGTCCGTGTGATGACCTGGATCGAGGAACTGAATCTGTACAATTAATTATAACTGGTTCCAAAAAAATAAATAGTTGAAATATTTTTCACGTTGTCTAAGTTGCCCTTCGTTGTTCATAACCTCATTTTTCTTCTATATCAAGAAGTGTTTGATGTGATGCACGCGAGTACGTTAACGAAATCTTACTTTTTGATGTTTCATGGCTGTGTCAATATCGCTCCGATTATATGAGTGACATCGGCCAAATGATTTCCAAAACCAACGACATCGTATTGTATTGCATAAGTTTATAAGCCCATATAAAAATCAACTGCCGATAACAACTTTCATGAAAAGAGACAACCAATCACCGACTATACTTATTTGTTCGGTGGAAGCCAGACTATGCGAAGTATTAGTGGGTTTATAATAATTAAAATATACAGGTTTAACGAAAACTTTGCAGTCTCTCAACGGACGATGCACCTAAGCAGTATACAATTTTGCTCGTTTTCAAAGACCAAATAAACTATATTTTTTTACTGTCTAGTGAAGATTATTAAGATTCCGCTGCCATTGAAGTCCGTCGGGAAATTAGAGGACCGGTGCAAATAGATGAGTAGGGCTCGGGGACTTTAATCCCGTGAGACATTTTTGTAATCGATCTCGGCGTTATCCAGTGTGCTTTTTTCTAGTTTTTCACAAATCGTACTTCTAAGAGAGTTTCTATTCTCATTCACTAAAAATTGTGAATCGGCTCCGAGTATAAAAAAGCAATGTAATGCAGGTTTTCTCTGATTTCCCCGAATATAGTAGGGCAAGTGTGGAAAACTTAACAAAAACCTAACCATAATTACCTCTGATCACACCAAACTTCCTGCTTACCAGATTTTTTTATTTAAACATAAATACATCATTTTTTTACTATACGACAATATGTTGATAATAATTGTATAAATTAACGTTTTCTATATTATTCAATCCGATATTCTGAATGCGGCAGTAAAACTGTTTCTCTAATTAATTTCGGCGGTGTGAATGAAACTTCTCCGGGCGGGCAAACCGGGAGAGAGTAATCGTAGATCAGCGATCGCTGGTCAGCGTAAATTAATATTTCATGACAATAAGTTGGGTAAGTAGACCATTCCCTCTATTAGATCAGAGTTCAGGTCACAAAAGCGGGCAAAATGTCTATTGCGCGGGGTCCGTAGATACATTGGACAATCCAAAAAAAAGCCAAACAAAATATAATTCAACATCACGCACACGAGCTTAGATGTCTCGTGTTTCTGGTTACAGTTTTGATATTATTCATAGAAAAAAATATATGAAGCTAGTATCTGTACAATATTTTTCTATTTATATTAGCGGGCATATATTATATGCACAAACAGGCACAAATGTATATATATGTTTGTGCGTGTACAATATTTTATTTATTTAGATGGAATAAGCCATATCTTTTTGTTAATGGTTATCCATATGAAGTATTGTTTATAATCAAAGGATATATTGGTAATTTGTGTGCGTTGCGGCTTTGCTGATCATGAGGTGTCTAATAAAATAAGTGCAACACAATATTTAGCTAAGTGTATTATTTATGAATTTTTAGCCAAGTATTTTTCTTTTTATCTTTCAGGATCAACAATGTCGCAATGTATCGATGCGTATATTTTTTTAAAGTGTAAATATATATAAACTGAAATTAATATGGTAATATTTACTGTTTCGTGAATGTAAACAAGTTTTTAAGGACCATATTGTTAGTAGTTCATGCGTTCTCTCGAGAAAATGATATGTACATGCGCTAGTGGATAAGCCGGCGGCTAAGAGACACCGCAAGTTTGCCGCCTCAGAGGTTTAAAGAAATATAGAAAGATCGTGGGGCCTCTTTAGCAGTCATCCGCCGTCGGATGCTTTCAGAGCAGCGTCACGAGTGAATTGTAACATTCGCATAGAACTGTACTCGGCGGCGTCTCTGAAGTTGATTACATCCGAGCATTCTTCCAAGCGTGTCCTCTTGTCATTTTGCTCGTAAATTTTAAATGAAATGTTCATAAGTTGATTTTTTTTTTATCACCGTAATCGTAAATGTCACGCTTGTTCAATCTGAAAAAAAAATAATTTCACAACCAGCCGAGAGATTCATAATTTTTTAACGCTTTTATATTCTAACTTTTGTAAAAAGGGTTTGAATAATATTTCCCGATTCGTTGCAATAAAAGGTATATTTTTAGCGTAAGTGTAAAGAAACAATACATTTTAGCTGGGCAAGCAAATATTCCCGTATAGACCAATCGATATATTTTTTGTTGGTTTGTATGTTTAGTTAGGCATTTGCTTTCTAAACGGTTGTTGTTCCCGTGTCTATAAGGATAGGATGTTTACGAAACGACACATTGTACATTTTAGAAATGATTGTTCTACGTTTGTTTAAATATATCTATGTTAGATATCATGTAAAATCAATTGTTATATGTAAGCTTCGCACAGAGGTAGAACGATATGGAGAAGAATTAATTATTTAGGAGTTTATATAATAAATATATATTTTAAAATAAATGGTTTAAATTAAGACGATACGTTATGTTTGTGTTTTATTTCATATATATTTTTGCCTGAATTATAACAAGTTATAAGACATTTTAAATAGGATTTTTTATTTTTCAATACAAAATTGACTCCAATTTCTATTTGCTCATCTGTGATATTGTTACAAAAATATATTATTTTTGAGTTACACTCAAATAGTACTTAATGATAGTCGTATTGCCATTCACTGGAAGATTCACGTTCCGAGATCTGCAGGCCTCGGATCACCGTCTCGGACGGTGTTGTGGAGCCTCAGCGGGGCCGTGACGGCCTGCCTGTGGATGGAGTGGATCCGCCGCAAGTGCCTGCCCAACCCGTGGGACCAGCGGAAGTCCTTTCCACAAATATCACAAGGAAATTTCTTCTCCGCTGTAAAATCAGAATTATTGAATTATAAAAAAGATATGTTGAAACGATGTATACGTTAAAATAGCATTCGGAGCTTACGCTGGTGTATGATGAGGTGCTTCTTGATGTTTAGGACCCACTTGCTGCACACGTCGCACTGCTGCTGCTCCACGTGTTGCGGTTGATGAGACTTCTTATGTCGAGCGAGGTGAGAGGTTCTATATGTCAATGGAAAGTAAAATCATTTATTTTGATACACGTAATTATAGTGAAGGTGAATTAAAATATGATATGTAGAAAAAACGATGATAGTGGAAAACTAATAATGGTTTTGATATTGAGTTAATTTTGAAACGCTAAGCAGTTTCTATGTTCAGCTCGTGGTTCCTGAATCTCGATAAATAATATAATATATACATAAGAAAATACTAAAAATAAATAAATACAAACCTAATAAATGTTTTGTCACAACTTGTGCATTTGTATGGACGCAGTCCATCGTGACCGTTCCTATGGTTTATCATGTTGTCCATCTGGGAGAATCTTAAAAAATTAATCTAGAAAGTTTATTTATTTCTAAGAGTTATTCTTAGTAAGACGTGACTTAATCTGACTAAACTATAGATAAGTAATTTGTAAAAGAAAACAATCTTTCCACGGATGATGTGAGTACATCACAGTTCTCCGGTATACCTTCGTCTTTCATCTCTTTACACGCAGTATTTTAAATTAAATATTTAAAATGCTGTTTCAGCCATTTTACGATCATTCATTCCACTTCATGGGCATCACAATTTCTTGTTTTCCTGAGAAGCACTTAGCTAGGAGGTTTACTATTAGGCTGTACCAGTTATATTATCAACATTAATCGAAGATCTTACTTCTTTTGACAGATATTGCATTCATAAGGTTTTTCTCCGGTGTGAATTCTCATGTGTACTCTGATGTTGGCAGAGTTAGAAAATGCCTAAAAATAAAATTTTTAAATTAGAAATAATACTTATATTAAAACATATCACGTCTCAACAAGTTTTAGTACATTATTTATAAAATACCTTTCCGCAAACGGTACATTTATACGGTTGCTCTCCGGTGTGCGTCCTCAGGTGGTCTGTCAAATATTTCTTCCAACTGAAGGCTTTTCCTGAATTAATTTTTAGACAGTATTATTATAAAGCATTATAACTTGTATTGTTGTAATATATTTGTCAAACATAACTACAGACATTACATGGTTAGTTGATTCGGTTTCTCGGGTGTAGCACTGCTTGAAGTTCAGAGAAACATTTGAGGATTCAGAAAAATCTCAATCAGCGCAACACTCGAGAAATCGAATCAACTCAGAACAACGGCTGACAAAACCTACGAACATACTACTAAAAAAAAAATATATTTATCAAAATTATTAATCCAATAGTGTATGTAAAGTACGCTATTGTCAGGTTAGTGATGTTCATGCTTTAGGCCTTACCGCAGTAGTTGCATACGAAGGGCTTCTCGCCGGTATGAAGGCGGGCGTGGTTGACGGCGCTGTGTCGCTGGCTGAAAGAGCGTGGGCAGTGCGGGCACGGGTACGGCTTCAGGCCGGTGTGGGAACGCGAGTGCGTCGTAAGGTGAGACTTGTGCGCGAATCCTGACAACCACACACCATAAACACACAAAATCACCCAAAAAAGGAAAGATTATTCAGTATAATCAATAAAAATGAAAAACCAGGTTTAGCATTATAAAAAGAAATGGATTTCTTAAAAACCTTTTTTTCTATTTTGGTTTATATCATGAGTTTTGAAATATTGGTGCAAGATAAACGTTCACCCTTGAAAATTAAACAATGCAATACTGAGCTCAAGAAATAAATGAATGATATCAGCAGCCTGAGACTAGCCAGCTGGAGGGTCATGGTAACCCGCAGAAGAGTGGAAACCGACACCTACCAACATCCAGACTATGATGACATGTAAAAATTTGGACCTTTTGACAAATGTGCTATATATGTAAGCTTGTCGCTCAAGGCCGTCATAAGCTTGCATACCTTTCCCGCACTCGTGGCAGGTGAAGGGGCGCTCGCCGGTGTGTAGACGGCGGTGCACCACCAGCGTGTTCCTAAGAGCAAAGGCGGCGGGACAGTCGGCGCAGCGAAAAGGCCGCTCGCCCGAGTGTGTCCGGCGATGTGCTCGGTAATGCGAGGGCGTAGGACACACGCGCCCACACTCTCCGCATTCCATAGGCCCTCGCATGGAGTCCTCGAGGCTCCTTTTCCGCTTTTCTTTCAAAAGTTTACCTTCAAGTTCGGTAGCTTTTTTTTTGGGTGAGTTTTCTCCAAGGGGCTAGAAATATTAGTTTCTTCATGTAACTTCATATAGTATAAAATAATAAAATATCCAAGAATGCTTTCTATAATAAATTTTAATCATTCAATTCAATTATGTGATGCAGAACAGAAAAAAGCAAGTGCTTAGTCATGCCTTGGCTAAAAAAAATTTAAGCACCTCTTTTCTAGGTCGGCCCCGTTTTCTTTTCTCTCTAACCGGTGTTTTCTTGGCCTTCTTGGTCCTCTGGGCTGATATCAACGCTGTGTCCGAATCCAGGGTGGAGTCATCTTCAATATGCCACGATTCATCTGCTTCTTCTTTAGGCTCTAGGATGTCTTCACATTCCTCCTTTACAACAACTTCTAGCGCCGTAAATACTTGGTCTCTGCTATCATCTTAAATGACAAAATGCAAAATCATTCAAATCCTAGTAATATTTTATCACATTTCTTGTTTAAAAATCATATGTACCGTGTGAATTGTTATAACTACGCTAAAACAACGAAAGGAGAATATCAAGTTGCTTTGATCTCATTGGTCAATCTAAATTATAGACATACCCACATATACTATACAAAGTATTGTTACAAGACGAGTCTACAGCTGTGAAAATATAATATTACATGCATACCATTAATAAATAATTTTTACTCATATTTATTATTTTAATCAACATGAGTAAATTAGAGTATAATCAAAATATTTTCAGTACCTTCGTTTTTCTCCGGTTTGGTGATGGCGATTAAATGTCTCAGTTTAAAGTCAGTTGCTTCGCAGACTGTTTTGAAATCATACGCTATGTCTAATTTATTCACACAGCTGTCGCATATACTGGAGGGCAGGTCATCGGTTGAGACCATCTATGGATTAAATGTAATGCATAAGTAAAACAATTAACACTTTGATATTATGAAAGATGCCTAGTAGTAAATTTTCTACTTTATGTAAAATCTTAATTCTCCACTTTCAATACGAATCAAACATAATTTAGTAGATAAGGATAAGAGCACAATTAATACTGTGATTAGTTTATTATAATAATTATTTATATATTTTATATTGATTGCTTATGTTGGCAATAAAATACCGCATTTGGTTTAGTAATTGAAATTTAGTAATAGTATGTTTTATTTTTCTCGAAACGTTAATTTTTACAGAATCGAAAATGTTTGTTTCGTTCATACCACGTAGTCGGTAAGCAACTTTATTATCAAAAATTGTGAAATATAAATAAATAGCATCCTTGTATATGTATTTTATTAAAGTTTTCTACAGTATTCAGTCAATACCCAAACTACATATGCAGCACAAGCTATGTCAACAAAGGACTATGATAAGATATATATCCAATTAATGGCTATACTGAAAAATCTAATCATTAACATAGAAAATAGGTGTTTAGATAAAATGTAGGATGTTTCTGGTCGTCTTACTTTAACATTAGCACAAGCCATCGCTTTATCTGCAAGTGCTTGAATGGAACATGAAGTAAACAAAGAATTTTCTGCTCCTTTCTCCATACAAACTCTACATAAGGAAGACACGTTCAAAGTGTTCAGATCCATATTATTTCAATATAATATTATTTCACTAATTTTTATTTCACACTCAATTTTCGGTGGGTACAAAATGGGATAATAAATGTTTTACTGAGTATATATTTTTTACAAGCACGGATCTGTCTGGTTTTTACCGATAACCATTTGTGACATTTCTTGGTGAATGTTACCCTTAATAACCTTTAAAAAAAAAATTATTATATTTATATATTTTCTTGACAATTCACTAAAATTTAACATTAAATTATTTATTTAAAAATTATGATTTTTTCAAAATAAAACGTACACGCTTTGAAAATTTGATAGTATTAAATAAAAATTTCAATTCTAAAATATGCAATAGCTATAATATCAATTTTAGTTCCCAGTTCTAATAGTTTGGTAATGTTATTAATTGGGTGCATAAAATTTGAAAAATCATATCAAAGCAAGTTGCCTCTTCATCGAATTTTTGCAGAGTAAATGATTTAATTTCTATAAGAATTAATTGTATAGATTACTTAATTATACATGACACTAACTGTCTGGGAAAATAAAAGTTCAATTGTATAAAGCAAAACTATTTGGCTACCTTTTACTCTATGGTACTATTTACACCATAGACACCAAATGAGCTGTCAACTGTCATCCTTTTGTATCCCCAGACCTCGAACTTCAAGCTGTCACACCCTCATTTTGTGCTAAGGCCGCCGACATTGTTTGCATTATTATAAAGTTATTAAGTAAATTTAATAAAAGAAATGTCTTCTGCAAATGTAAAAGTGTGCGATATTGAGGAGAGTGTGAAGGAAGCTCTGAAGAAGTTCAGATTTAGAAAGCACAGCAACAACTCGGCGCTCATCCTGAAGGTAGACCGCGAGAGGCAGGTCATCTGCATCGAAGAGGAGCTGGATGACGTGCAACTCGAAGACTTGCAGGAGACGCTGCCCAGCCACCAGCCCAGGTTTATAGTCTATAGGTAATTTTCTTTTATTTTTCGGGTAAAGCCCTGAAAATGCATTAGTATTTAAAATATTACAAATTTTACTATTACAGGTGACTCATAGTTTGTAGATTCATAATAATAAAACAAAAATATTATCATTATATCTTTTCTTATGTTATTTTTAACCACAATTGGTTTGGTGTTTACAATTGCTTGCAGCTATAGAATGGAACACAGCGACGGGCGCGTGTCGTTCCCCATGTGCTTTATCTTCTACACGCCGCGTGACAGCCAGATGGAGCTGCAGATCATGTACGCGGGCACGAAGCTGGCCCTGCAGAGGGAGGCCGACCTCACCCGCGGCCTGGAGGTACGCGAGCTCGATGAGCTCACCGAAGAGTGGCTCAAGGAAAAACTCAGCAAGTGATCTGTATTCATCACCAAACACTATTATTGATCATCTATTTTGCATATACATTTGTCTTTTCTTATTATCGTTTATGCAAATATTTTTTTTTTTTTTACTTTAGAAAAATTATTATAATTTTTGATGATCAAGGATATGTCTTTAAAACTTCAAGTGCTTTCTAAGGATATAATAATGGTAAAATGGGTTATGAAAAATATTAGTACATCTGTAAAAAGTATATGGATATGCATATTCATTGCCACGTGTATGTATGTTTGCATGTATGAATGCATGGTATAATATTTTTACAAGGTATGTATTCACAGCTCTTAAATGTAACGTAACCCAAAGGTTTCGCTCGTGCCTTTTGCATTATACCTCATCAGTTTGATTTAACCACCTACCTCTTATTATAACATGTTTTATCCTTAAGACTGCAAATGTGGCCATACACCATACCTGGTGGTCGAGGAGTTATCACTTATCTATTGAATTTTGAATTTGCAATAAATTACCAAACGTGTACGATCTCCGTCAAGATTTGTATTGAGAATCAATTGTACTATTTTATAAAAAGGATCGCTTGATTTATTTTGTGAATGCACTTTAGTAAAATAGGTTTTGATTAGAGTAGCGTTGATAATTCAATGACGTAGTAAAGCCAGTGCTAATTTTTGTATTCTTTCGCTTGTGGGATATATGTTTACGATTGATTCAATATTAATATAAGTTGATACATGTGTTGTCGAGAATATTTTTTTGAGACATACGAGCACTTGCTGTACATGAAACTTTTTGCAATAAGACTAAGGATAATGAGAAGGCTTCGGTACCCTGATTATCATTTTTCTACGTTTAAATATGAATTCGTAACTGAAATATTGTTGAAATGCGTACAAAGAACATAGTGGCCTAGATTGCCGATAGGTAATTTTATAAATATGTGGTTTAGTAAGTGATTAAGCCTTCTTGTGGTGTAGATTAAACTGTATTGTATTTAAACTGCAGCGGCGCAAGCAACTGCCGTTGTATCAATCTACTATAATAATAGCCATTGTGTGTTTATTTGTATGTTTGTATGTATGTTTCATTTTTCCGTTCTGTATAGAATATCTTAAAAGATACAACGCTGATTTTTTGCACATAAGTTAAGTAAATTTTTCCGCAGCTATGTGCCGAATTTCAAGACGATAGGATAATATTTTCATTCATAAACTTTAAAATATGCTTTAGCTAAACTTTAATTATATAATTCACTTCTTCGCCGCGAGATGTCGTTAACCGCGAGAATTTAGACGCATCGTTCATCAAATTCGTCATTTTGTGACGGGCTACATTACTAGTAATTTAAATAATTACGAAACACAATCAAATGTCCAAGTTACCGTGCGACGTCTAAAGTAGTTTGATGGTGTTACCTAACCTAACCATCACTAGGAAATTTCTTCAGTCAGATTGTATGGCAGGTTTTAAAAAGCCATTGTTATCAAAGCTGTGCAAGGTTTTAATTTATTTAAATATATTTTTGTAAGTATTTTTTATTATATACCACATATTAGTATTTATCAAGACAATATACATAAAGTTTTAGTATTCTATAAATTTAATGCCAATTAATTCTTAATTCCGTATAAAATTTTGTTTTCGAAGCACAATTTATATTGAATTGACTGATTATTATTTTTTTTTTAAATGAGCCTATAATTTTTTAGTGTAAATGTGTCTATTCGTATTAATTGTGATATTTTATTTTACTATCGCACCAGACCTGCTGAGTTACCGCGGCTCATTTATTTCCAAAACTAACCCGAAATAACCTACAGACTCAATTCAATCTAAAGGATTTATTCACTGATAATGCCAAAAAGACAAAAATATATTGATATCTCTACAAATCTGTTTTATAAAATTTTACGGAAGGTGATTAACAAATTTTCACTCTAAAGGTTTTATATATATGAAAACATTTTAATTTGATTTATTTGAAATTAGTTGCAAGTCACTTGATGATGGAATTGCGGTTTTACATGACCTGTATTAGACTGATAGTTAAATATTAAATTATTTTTGTACACACCTTTTTTACATTCCGTACAAAAATATAACCTCAATGTTTAGACTTAACAAAAGTAATATTCACGATGAGGGCATCGTACAGATTTTAGAAAGCAATTGAATAATACTCTTAGTGTTTCAGCCATTTCTGATATTTCAGCCGGACTGCCCAACGCCAGGATCAGAAATAAAAAGTATTCTCACCGCATTAAACGTGCCCGACCTACAGAGTCGAGCGAAAAACTATTGCTGTTAAAATTAAACGGAGTTCAAATTCTTCCTTTGGTATATTATACAAGATGATAAATCTTTACACGTAGTATGCTCATCAAAATCATTTACGCGTTTAGTTTATTTATTAGTCTTATAGTTGATGCCATTATTTAGTAAAATATACCACCTGTGCAAGTTTGCTTATTTGTGGCCGCACTCAGAGGGCGAGAGGTGCTCACCGTTTAAGTATATAAGAAGTACGTGTATTGTTTCGTATGACTACATAATCCATATAACACAGGGAGTTTTATGAGATTTAGAAAGTTTGTATTTAATTACGCTGAGCGACGATTTCCTGAGATAGACTAGTGCATGCTCGGAGAAACACTTGAATCGTGTTTATAATGATGATTTCTCACCTGTCTCTCCGCAGCAGCTTCGGGAAACTTTAGAAACATGCCATTTTATATTGTGATTAAACTTTTGTATTTTCAATCTAAGGCGTAGGTATAGTAGTGAACAATCTAGCGTTTACGAAAATCTATTGTTAACTTTTTGTACATTTATATTTCAAAAGTGTCACTCGTGTTTCATATATATTTTTTTACGTTTTCTCTTGGATTGGATCGTCCAATTTAAAAGAAAATAAAATAAATGTTAACATTTAACTTCAAAATGTATTTTTATATCAGTTTTCGTGGACTTGTTTAGTAAATTTATACACCCAACAAATTTTTTTTTATGTTTGCCATATTTTATAGTAACATATTGCCGAGTACAAAATTATTACATATCTCTAATACAAGCGTGTATGACAATGAATTATTATGGTTTATGTTATTTTCAATTATTACCTATTTTTATCTTTATTTTCAATAATGATATGTACATTTACATAAATAGTTTGAATTATATTTGATACAATCTGTTTATACTTGATTTTCAGTTCATCAAAGTGTAATTTGTATACATTCAGATGTTGTGTATTTTATTTTGTAAGATCTCCTATTTCAATGTATTCAGTAATAAAGCATGTGAAGGTATGAAATGTTATTTTCTTAAACTAATATTCTCCCACTTATACCTGCTCCCTTCATTCATTTTATCAGTGAAATTCTTGCCTAAAAGCAAGGAAAGATCTTCGCGTATTATACAAGTGTATTGTAAAGAAATAAAAACTGTAACATGATTAAGTTAAGTATGATTTTTTAAATCCAATACAACCACATCATTATGACTAAAATGAACCCGAATCTAATATTTTTAATGACGTTCCACTTTTGCTTATTGATGCGTCATCACTAAAAATATTACAATGGAATTCCACCTAAAAAGTATCAATAAAATAACAAATATTGGATAAATAATATTTTATTTTTGAAGCGGAACTGAAGCACAATTTTACAATTTTAATAATAAACACGGACAATATATACACAACACCCATTATAATATAATACAATCATGGCTTTTACAAGACTTATCACAGTAAAGACTACACTGAATAATGTTATTCCTCTTTTAATTATTTTGCAGCATAGTATTGGAATTAATTTTAACGGAAAAAAATATATAATTACGATAAATCTTCTGAGTCAACTTGAAGGAGATAATTTTTTAAATTTTAAACTATAACATCGTTCAATAAAAGCGTTTAACATACTTCAGTGCAAAGTCGTTCGTGACGGGATTGTCGATTCCTCGGAAGGAAAGACAACACCGTCACAAATAAATTATTATTTGATATATATTTTAAAACCGGGACAAGATAACGAGAGCGGCCCTGGTCAGGCCAATGCGTTTCAAAGATGCATTAAGGTCACAGTCTGCAAATGCAGTACATCAATTAAAAAATAAATCAGACAAACTCTATAAACGAGTATCTATTTATAATAAATACTAGGTATTTCAAACAAAATGCTTAACTAACATTTATAGAGATTTCAACAAGTACATTTAAACATGTAATTATAATTCCTTTTCGCTAAATACATTAATCACTTTTAATCTTTTTTTAAATTTTTCGTTTCACTGTGCGCATTGGAGAAATATCCAAACTCGACCCTCGGCTTGGAAACTCCTATCTTATACAATAATAATACTCGAAAACAATCGACCGTGAGGATAGGGCTTCTACGCTATTAGATAGCCACCGAGCGGTGCCCTGCGACTTCTCCGCATACATAACTCAAAAAAACATCTGAGATTCTATTATTCTTCGTTTAATCAAAACCATATAAATATATATAATATATATGGTATACAATATATATATATATATGGTAATTTTTGCAGAAATGTAACAATTCATTAAAAATTTGTAGATATAGATAAATTGGTCTTAAATATTTCGGATTTAAAAGATGCTGTATAGCTTCAGACATTAAATGTCATTAATTTTGTGTTACTTATAAAATGTGACAATGGTTTATTATAAAAATTTAACCTAATAGAGCTGTAAATTTGTAGTATTTAGGCCTTTTTATTACTAAAGTTTATAATTTAACCTCACTTATTTGTTCATAACGTCTCCGTGGAGCACAAATATTCAATTACATACTATTATAAACTATGGGTTTAATAAGTTCAAGATAATTTTTTTTAGCTTTTCAGTAATTCAATTTCAAGTATCAAAAAGATCTAACATATTTATTGCGTCAGACAATCAACATAATATTCATAACTTTTCAAATTCATTAGGTTTTTTTAATACAATTCAGTTGAGATCTTACAATTAAGCATAGGCCGCTACACAATTAATTATTAAAAATTTGTTTTTATTGTAAACTGATCGCTTATTACGAATAAAAATTGATAAATTCTCATGATGAAGTTTTTGCAGCTTGTATTAAAAATGAATCGTTAGTCTCATTAATGACAAAATATGAATAATTTTTCGATATAATTTTTAATACATTAGATTCAACGATAAAAATAACATCATCTACAGCAAGAAATTGATCATATTGCTATTAAGTTCTTGTGCTTTTTAAAAGAATCATGGATATAAATTCATTTATATGCACACAAATTTTTTATAATTATTAATTTTAGCCAAAAAATATATATATATTTACGACAATACTAAAAAAATATAGGTTGTGTATTTATAAAATATTACAATCATTCCACCGGGCGTTTCTCTCAAAATAAAATAAATCAATTGCAGTAAATATTGCAAATAATTTTTTTAAAGTTCACGCATTCAAAAATGTATGACGCGAGAGTCATCGCGAAAATCAAAAATTATTTCTATCAGAAGCTTTACATAATAATAAAATTAATTACAATAACAAATCATACATGTGAATAAATTACAAATGGGATTCGCACGGCATATATTAATTTAAATATATATATATATTGTCAGAAGAATTGCAATAATACAATACCACAATGAATCTGGTGCAGGTACGAAGATTGGGGTTGTCATGGGCATTATATTTATTATAATTACTATGTATATAAAAAGAATCTTACACAGGCCACTGGCTCCGCGGGTGCGGTCGCAATGGCCAATAATAAAATATATATTGCAATTGTGGTGTAACGGTATCCCTCCGAGTATATTTCAAGTACAACGGATAGAGTGAGTGGCAATTTTAACAATGTATTGCGATTAATGCTAAGACATTCCTTACATTAAACTTATCAGAAATATTATACGATCACAATAACTATCGCAAAGAATATCATACAGGTACAGGTAAATATGTATTGCAATTAGTGTATGACTGTTAGAAATATCACAAAAGTATGATACATATCACAAATAATCTTTAACGGGTACGTTAGATGGAGTTGGCACGGCCAGTACTAAAGACGCATTTGAATGATGTATTTCTCAGAGTATATCTGTTAGAAATGTTACATAAATACCAGAGAAAGGCACATATTATGGGGTTTCGTAATCAACATTGAATACAGTAGAATTGATGGTGTTTCCAGATTATCTTTATCAGGATTAATAATTATAATACTAGTTAAATATCTCTCTCACAACTGATGGGATTGCCTTGGTCAATTTTAAATGCACAGTGGACTTACATTAACGCACTCGCGTATAACGTGAATTCATATCACACGGTGAAAAACTCGTTCAGAAAGGCAAATGTATACATGCAAGTATTTGCAATTATTTTGTCACGATATACGAGAGCGTTTTATACGGAAGTCCATTGTATACGTAATAAGATTGCAAACAAGTATATTGCAGAAATATTCTAATATATATAAAAGCATAAAAAACTTTTTACAGGCCCAACAAATGGGGCTTCGATGGCCAATATTGAGTTGGCGTGCAATCGTACCTTAGACTATAAAATCTTGTTTCCTATGAGAGAATGGATGCGTGTTTTTTTTTCAGAGGCTTCTAAATCAATACTTGGATTAGAAAGCCTGCTTCATTTTAAAATGGCTAATTAATCTGAAAGTTTACACATTTGAGTGTTTAATGATATTTTACCTTGTCATGGTGATTCTTACGAACACTGATAAATTCAGTATTGCTATAAATAAACATTGATATACGCTAAGTAGAACGAATAACATTCAACAGAGCTGACTGAACGACGACATATATTTATAGTTTCAGTCGTTATTTTTTAATGATTTTGTGGTTTCTTGTGTGTTGAGCTGATATGTTTTCGATTCTCCGACGTTCGAGTCCCAGCGTTGAAAACATCAAGCAGCCTAACACCCAAGAAACTACAAAATAATCAAATGGCTACATGTTTAAAAAATACTTATGAATATTAAATAGTAATTTATCTTATAACACACATAAGTCAATCATGGTGATACTGCGTTTTAAAGTTCTGTTTAAAAGTAAAGAAAAGCAAATAATAATTAGTAAAATATATATATATATATATTTATATATATATATATATTTTCTGGAATGTGGAAGGTTCCAGCTCCATAGAATCCCTTGTCTTTATATCTGCGCATGAAGCAGTGGAACCCCGAAGACATATTTTGCTATATATCACCTCTGCACGCCTACTTCATGCGATACATTTAAATGATACACGTTATTAGCATCCATGCACGTTTTTTTTCTAAAATCTTTATTGTGACACATACGCTTAGTAACATTAAAAAGTCTGGTAGCCTTACTTATAATATTTACCATGAGGATCTTTGTAAACTTTATCGATAGTAATTATTTACAATGTATTAAATTTAGTTAAGTTTATGTTGAATTTGACTCGGCCAATTTGGCACAGAGAAAATAAGCCGTGACATGTACAAAAGATCAGCATGTCTTGGTGTATTTTGTTAATAACCATGTATAATAATTAAAAACAATGAAATTCGTTAGTGTCCACGGTCTAGTTTTGTGCAAAATGTCCCTTTTTAAATTTTTTAATTTAATTTTAATTTACTTAGCGATTTGAAAAAAGACAAAAATTGATTTGAAATAAACATTTTAAATTTCTTATCAACCTAATCTATAATTAAATAATTAAAACATAAACTGGTGATACCCGGTCAATTTCCGAGCACTCGTACAGTCCTGACGAACTGCGAACACTCCAAAAGACTACAACGTATCACCAAAGCTCAAAATACTTTAAGGTTATTTACACCATTGCTTAAATAGATACTTTTGAATAGCATATTTGATCCAAGGATCATCACAATCATGCTAATGTTACACCATTGCCTAAACTAGATACAATGATCATCACAATCGTGCTAATGTAACACCATTGCCTATATTAGATACTCTTTGTATGAGATATTTGATTCAAGAATCATCACAATCACGCTAATGTTACAGTCGTAAATCAGATAAATACTTTAATATTAAAAAAAAAAAAAAAACATGCTTTCACGTGAATCTAATACTGAAAGGTAAAAAGTATACACCGAGGCTTTATTTGAACATTTCGCAAGGGTGGTTTATTATTCTCTCTGTTGGAAAACATTTCTGGTCAAATGCAAGGAAAAAATAAAATACCGCCCGAGCAAAATATCTCACTGGGGCAGCAAAATATCAACAATGAAAAAAAAAACAATTACTCGTGACTAGAACGAAGATCCAGATCAACTTTTTAAAAATGAATTCAGTACATGTAATATGAAATATCATTTAAAAAATTGCACATAACATATCGATAGATTTCAGTAGACTTACATAAATCTCTACAAAACAATATCCTAAGATAGTTTCTTGGCATTATCTTACAAATAGGTATAGTAAAATATTCTTTTTCAAAAACTCGACAGTTCATTTCTTTACACTCCGTGCCTATTTACATAAATACTGGTATTACTTTAAATTTAAATTTTCTCACTATTGTACAAATCATCTCAATTTGATCATAAATATATTGAATGGCCAAGTCAGACATCAGGTAGCCAAGAGTCATTCCAGATAAAGAATCTGCAAAGTTTCATTGAAACCGTTCACATCCCGGATCGCATTCTAGGCAGCCAGGTCCACGCGGTTCCGAAACCGCCACCGTCCCGGCCGGCGGGCCGGCGAGTGACCGCGCGGAAATTCACTTCGAAAACATCAATCAGAAGTGGGATCGATAATTTTAATATGAAGCGGCTCTTCTGTCTACAGAAATCTGGTGCCGGGTCCGGTTTTTCTACAGTATAATGCCACTTTCCGTACTAAATGTGAGTAATGTCTTTATTCTATATTGGCCTATGGATTCCCACTGCTGGTTGAAGGAAGATCAACACTATCTGTGCTGCGCCTGTCGCATACTTGCACTGTGTACAACAGTAGGTAGATGGGGTTCAGTACCATGCAGACGGTTCCTCGCGAAGGTCGGCGCTCACACACGGATGGGAATCAGCAGGAACTGTCCCTGCGCATTCCTAAATGCTATTTATTCTGGGAGCCGCTGACTCGGTGCACAGAGGGGGGCGAGGCGTAGCATTCTTCCGATGAATATTCTGGAAAAAAAACATAAAACTTTATTGACTAAGCTTAGTCTTATTGACTCAATTCGGTACGACCTTTCCGATCTTTTCTTATTGTGGTCAGACAAGTCTTCACCGTGATCTCAGGGCGGTTTACTACACTCACCGCGGTCAGTGGGACTGGGTAAGGCGAGGCTGCCGAGACTGCCCCCGAGGTGGGTGGGGCCTGGCCGCAGCGCTTCCCCGGTCTCCCCCTCTTCCATAGGCAGGCATGTCTCCACCATAGCCTCCAAGCAGTTCACAAATAGCTCCGAACTCTCTGCCGTACAGTTGCACTGCAATTCAAGTAATTACTTTCAATATCGAATCTAAAACATTGAATAATTGCAAACGTTATATTACAACTTGAAACAAGAAATCGTTAGTATTTTTTTCCTTGGGTAGAAGATAAATCCGAATGCTTTACTGACCTTGGTGAACGGTCCAGCAAACCTCCATAGCCCTCCGAAGCCACAGCTCTGCATATAGTGCAGCTGCTGCTGACTGGCGTCTTCGGACGAGATCATATTCTGAAAATATTTCATCATTTGTTACAGTATCGCATGAGTTTGATATTAAAGGTTTTGGTTGTTCATATTATGGACATAATAAATAAGTAGTTAGGCTGACCTGTATAATGCTTTGGACTGCGCTGAGGATGACCTGGTCATGGCACAGAGTGAGCACATGGTTGATTTTCATGTCCAGCAGACTATGTCTGTAGATTTAATTAAATCGTTAAGCAACTAAGTAGCAAGCGAAGAAAAATTTATTAAATAACGTATTTATTAATAAGTATTCCAGGGTGGTCGGTGAACCTGTAACTTACATGACTGGAAACACCTTGGGGAAGACGACGGAGCCCTCTGCCAGATATTGATACAGTATTCTGGTTTCCGACTCATCTGAAACACAAATAAATTCATCTCATGGAATCAAATTATAAGTTATACTTCGATAGCTAAAAAAATAAATACACGCTTAATTAAAAGTAAACTATATCTTCAATAGAAAAAGTAAAATTCTACGCAGTGCGTGTACTTCTCTTGAATATATATATTAGAAAGCAGTGCCAGATTATAAAATGATTTAGTTTCGACTATTGTAAAAATAATTCCTTAGTCTTAAAAAGGCAACTATGTTTTATAAATTTTAATTAAAACATGTTTAATACTATGTACTAGCGGGCTTTGAATATTTATACAACTTATATGCATCTGCTGATTTTAAAATGAAAACAATATAATTTTCAACACACAGAAAATTATTGTTACAAGGTCACTTCAATAAATCATTAAACTGATTTTTTTTATGTAAAACCAATGCATTTCAATAGTAAGTTATCGAAATAAAATATTTGGAATTACTCCAAAAAATAAAAACTTCGACATCAATTCGGCAAAGATAATGGCATCCTTACTTCGTTGATGCAGAAGTGATTTCATAAGTATCGAGGGCCAACAGACCTGTGGTATACTTGACGAGCGTGGCTAGCACCGTGAGCACGAGGGCCTGCGTGGTGAAGTCGCCCAGCACCTCGGGGTCCAAGAGGATGTTGTTCTCGTTGGACACTGACTCCTGCACAATACAATATTGCAGATGAGCTAAACTGTCGATGTTCTTTGAATACTAGATATCAAATAAATGTTATCGCAATAAAATTCTTCAGTAGCGAGTTGTCAAAAGATCATTTATTATGGGATGAGTAGAATACATACCTTAGAAGATTCTTGAAAATCATTGTCTGCACCATCTCCGGAACTGCCGGGGGAGACAGGTCCGTCGTCTTCTATTACCTTCAGGAATAAATAAATAGATCATATGGTATTGAGAAAAAAACAACTATTCAAAAAATACTTTAAAGTCTGCTTTGCTTATTCATTGTATAAAACCGTATAAATAATAAATATTGGTAATGTAATTAAATTTATTAAAACTTTCCTTTTTGTCTGGATTCTAAGGATAAACCAATACAGAGTGTGAAATCTGACCACAAGACTTCGTATCTAATGCTGGATGAGCAGACACTAGATAGTTAATAGTATATAATAAAATTTTAAGTAATGAATATCCAATAATACTTCAAAGCCGCTGTCGGTGTCGGTGGTCGGGTGATGCTCAGAGTGGTTCCCCGTGAGCTGCTCCACCTCCTGGGGACAAAAAATACGTTTCGGGCTATCATCATCCGCTGTTAGTTACGTGAAGTTGGGCCACATCATTGTCGGATTTTCGGAAAGGAAGTCGGATGTATTTTAATAATGATTTAGGCAGTCTCGATGGCACAATTGAACATTACGCTGCTCCAACCTGGATATCGACAATTGGAAGTGAGGACATTGGCTAAATATTCCTACTGGTATTGAAGCAATCGAGACGTATTAGGAAAAGCTTGTCTTTTTTTATAGATAATGAGTATGATCATTATCTGTTTTTGCTTGACACCGAGACTATAATAAGAAAGTTGAAATCGGCACAACCGCAACAATTGATTACCGCCACTTCCACTTCCATTTCTACACAAATGAAAACGTCTGAAGCAGCCTAACCCCAAACCAATCATTGAATCATTGAAAAACCACAAAAAAATAATAAATAGACATACCTGGAAGAGTGGCACGGCTGCAGTCAATTTTTCGTGAACTAATTGACTAGATGATTTACCTGAAAAACCAGACAATATTAAATTAATTAGTAAACCCATTATATCAATAATATTTTACTATCTGGAATAAAAAAACTTCTAAGGTTCCTACCGGCTTGGTCGAGTACGTCCCAGGATTTATGGCGGCGGGTAGAGAAGGAGCTGTGGTTGGAGGTCAGGGCGGAGTTGTAGCCCAGAGAGAGGCCAGAGCTGGAGGCAGACGTTTGCACAGGCTGCGAATTCTGCGTTGCAGGCTGGCGCGGTTGGTGCGGCTGGTGAGGCAGCACGTCAGCGTCGGGCAACCAGCGCGGCAGGCGATGCTTCACGTGGCAGCGCGAGCGCACCTCTTCTGACACGCACACCAGCGCTGCAACAGAACAATCTTTTGTAACCTCCTTCATCATATTACTTGTGCTGCAACACACTTCTATACAACTCCATTCAAAAGATAATGTTTCACGTGATGATGACATCATATTTCTAAATATTACCATTTTTTATATAAACGATTAAATCAAATCACGGCATAGTGAAATGTGAATACTTCTCATCCACCGAGACTCTGTTCCCCTCATTTTGTATTCAATCCTTACTAGGCTGAAACTGTAAGCTGTGAACTCAAGCAAGAAGCTCACCAGTTAGGTAAGCGACAGTCTCCCTGGTGACGTGGAATTTGTCGTGGCCGCGGTGGCCGGCCGTGATGGCCAGCAAGACTGTGAGGACGCGGCTCGTGCGCGACACAGTGCCTCCCGACGGATGTCGGAAGCCCTTCACCAGGTGCCCCACCAGCGCAAAGTGGAAGTTGGATTTGAAACTGGAAAAAATAAAATGATTCGATATAAACCCAATTTTTGACAGTAATTTTTTTTTATAGTTTGAATATACGATAGATTGCCGATATGAATTGAAAATACTAATTATTTGTTCGAAAAAATTTAACTCAACAACTTGGGTCGAGTATCTCTAGTACATCTGCATTTTTTCTTTCCTCTAACTCTCTTCACTGCTCTAGCAGTAACCCAGCGTTAAATGAGCATTTTTCCAATGATATTATTCACGAAATGATAAATAAAGATAACCCTAGTCGGCAATATCCGGCTGAATTTTAAAACTATATATATTAGGATTGAATACACGTACATTAGATCAATAATATTGTAGTCACTCACCTAAGCCCCACAGCGTGATCCAGTTGCTTGAAGTGCCACTCGAGTGGCTCTCGGGTCGCCATCATCACCTGCTCCAGTGACTGGAAAAGCAAATCGTTCAACGGGTAAATATGATTGACACTACATGTGGTCATCTCTGTGTAGGTACATTTGGAAAAAAATTCTTGATTAAATTGTTGTAAGAACCTTTGTTACTTCTACTTGAAGCAACTTGAGATATTAAATTTATGTGCAAGTGAATTTTTTAATGAATATTTAACTTTCATATTATAAATTATTTCGATTATCATACCGGTTTATAAGAATAGGTGTATATAAAAATGATTGACGGAAAATCAAAAATAATAAATGTTAAAAATAACCTGTGTTTCAAATTGTCTTTGCGAGTCTAGAGTGTGGAGGTTTTGTTCCAGCAGTGCCAAGCCGGCCGCGTACAGTGCCGGCTCGTCCAGCTGCAGCACGGAGATGGCCACCCAGAACAGCGCACGGTGGATGGGAGACTCCTGCACTCACCGACAGAACAATGCATTACATGACACGTCACACAATAAGACCGCAAACATTCTCCTGCAGCGGCACTCACCGGACGCAGCAGCGGCTGCAGGCGAGTGAGGCACATGACCAGAGCTTCCAGCAGCACAATGTCATTGAAGGACTCTAAGGCCTTCACCAGGATGCGGAGCAACTGCTTGATATCTTGGTCTGTGATGCTCTTGCCTGAAAATGGATATGACGCATCAGTGAGTGAACTTTCATACACCATTTGAGCCAAACCGCAATGATATTGTACTCACTTATGCAACCAAATACAATGAGAGCTCTCGGCTGTAGAGCAGGGTTGAAACAAAATGCAAAGCTCTTCGCTAAGGAAGTCCTGAAATAGAAGTGGAATCGAGTGAGTAAAAACAGTGATGCTCCATCACAAACATTTGGAGACTGTGTTGGTAAAAACTATTAACCACGTATGGAGCCAGTCGCAGTTGGGAATATCCCTCATGCAGGCTTCCATGATTTCTAGTAGCGCGTCCGTGATGACTTCCAATGAAGTCAGGGAAAGGCGCTCGCGGTCAGCGCCCGTGACGCTGCTTGACGCAAATGCGCGCTCATTGCCAAAGCGGCTGCAATAAAATAGCACAGTATTCAGTGAAATTCTATTAATTGATTGTATTATACAAATAAAATACAATTCATCAAGGCAAAGATGGAATCTTACCAGCGATCGTTGGGGTGTCGATAGCTGCTGCGGAAAGCGGTAACTGCTGCCGACTTGACCTTGGAGATGCCGAACAGCAAGTAAAACTTGGGCAGGGAGAACTCGTCCAGAGACAGGCGCAACACGCGCTGGCTGTCCTCTGCGAGAAGAAGTCTTGTTACATATCTTCAAAATCAAATGCCTGTTTATGCCACTTTAAAATCAGATCTACTGTTACCCGAGAAGCTGGGTTTGGTGCACGTGCAGAGGGAGTGGATAACATTGATGACGAGGCCGTGCGTGGAGGCACGCATACTGAGTGAGCCCGAGCACACCAGGAAGGTTACCACATGGAAGAGGTACGGCAGGTGTCGCGCCACATCCAGGCAATTGTTGAATGACAACATCAACTGAAAACAAAACAAGTATGAAAAAAAAGAAGAAGTCTTGGAAAATCTTGGCGTTATCTTGGCATTACCACTTCCTATCATAATTTAATATTAAAATGCTTGGGTTACTCCGCACCAGGTATCTGGCGAGGATGGCGATATCGTCCCACATCATGTGCTGCTCCAGCATAGCCGTGGGGGCGTGGCAGGTCTTGTCCACCACCTGCAAAATTTAATTATTAGTAAATCATCAGATTGCTACAACTGAAAGACCTACACTCGAGGGTACTTGACGCAGTATTCAGTAAATACAAAACAGATCTTTGTGCAATACTTATGAATGAGTAAATAGCAAAGTTAAGATTTTATTTTCATATTATTATGTTATTTTAGACGTCACTGGTGATTTTGGATCAGACAAAAATTCACAATCAATACTGAATACGATATGATAAAATACAAAGTAAATTTCATTGCAACCAGCCAGTTCTTTTCCTTGTATTCTTTGTGGTTATCACACCCTTAATTTTGCATCCCATCCCAAAATATAACGTGGCCGACACGAGGGGTAAAGACGTAAAGGCTAACTTCTCTCAAAACTATGAGACAAAATATAATGGTTTACAACCACCGAGATGATAGCTGAATATCTAATAAATCTGTATTTTTGACCAATACAGGTTTATTCTGTTATCGTGGCCCGTCGCTGTAGTTCTTTATACTTATCATTAGATGGTTTAGGATATATTTAGAAAGTTCATAGAACAGCCCATGTATTATTATAATGTTTTATTAGTTTTTTTAGTGTAATTTTGGAGATCATTGCCTTTCTTCTATATCCCTCACACTAACAAGGCATCTGTAGTACAAACAAAACGCTAAAATTGATTTTTCAATTAATCAAATGCAAGCACCTAATTTATTGCAACTATTTTGTTTATTATTTATGCGAGTCAAAAGGCATAAAATAAATAAACATTTGAACATGCTTAAAGTGTGTTTTGAAAGCGACTCGATGACTTGGTAGTGTATCGTTTAATATAGATTTTATTTCACAACATTGGTTAGTAACAGGACAGGACAATGAGACAGGTCTCGGTGGATACGGTCAGGTCCGATCCGTTCAAATATTACATTTGAATGCAAAACAAGTGTTTCCGACACCGCAGCCCCCCCCCTCCCGGGTTAGTGAGAAGACAGACTAAACAACTTACTTTGCTCGTTCCCACCCCGACGAAACTTTTCAACGGCAACTTAGAAAGAGCCTACCAAAATTAAAAACAAAAACACATAACAAACAATCGGGTAAATCATAATAAGCACATAAAAACTCTTCAATGAATGTAACTTCACATAAAAAGCATTGTGACCAGTTGATAAAATCAAAAATACATTTTAAATCTATAACGACGACAGTAAGTACTAAGACTATAATCACAATATAATTCAGGTGTTTCAATGATCTCTTTCTGATTATGTCATAATTTGGGTGCTTTGGTGAAACTTTAAGTTCTTTATTCTACAAGGGGAAAAAATTATATTCAATATTATTGTCACAGTAAAACAAATTGGACAAAACCTTAAATAATTCCAGCTAGATTTAAAAGCCAACAAATCATACCTGTGAAATAAAAAAATAAGTAAGTTCTAGTAAGTAAGTAAGTATTTCTTTATATTACGGTACACGGAAAGGCAAAATAGATTATGTTTACACAAATGGAAAATTACAGACTTTCATAGAAGTACGCGGAGTAGATCCATTTTCATGACAAACAAATAATCTTACGATAGAAATGAATAAAAAATACTGAGAGACGAATACTCAATTTGTTTGTAACGAACGACACAATAATTATGAAACACCTGCAGAATGTTGTATAAAGCACAATATTTAATATACTTCTATAATGACAGACAACAAACAATGGACATAAAAACACAGAGAAGTCACAACTTAAAAACAACGAGAAATCTGATATTTTTTTATTAGTTCTATGTATGCTTTGCATTTATTGCGCTTGCTGCAATGTAATTACAAGATTTATTCTTTATATTTTAAGTAAGAATTCTCAGATATCAGGTATTGTGAGGTGGTCACCAAAACCGTTCCTAGTTTATAAATAAATCAATGTATATTTTGACAATTCCTATGGTGGATGAAACTACGTGCTCACGTAAAAAACTCACCGCACGCCACTGCTGATTACATTATAAACAATATGACCAAATTAGAGACTGAAATAAAATTCAAATTAACAAAAAAAAAACGGATAACTTGTTGTTCTGAGGTCGTGACTTTCGGAATGGCAGTCAAAACAGAAAATGATATAATCTGTAACTAAGTTAAAATGACATTGAATACGATAGTACTAGTTCTGAGATTAAAATTCTACTGACCCGACACATGCGACCGATGACCTTCTTGGCAACAAGCTGCACGTTGGCGGAGGCCAGCGCCACAGCCGTGTCCGCCATGATCTCCACCATCGGTGAGCCAAGCCCTGCAATCACGATCGAGCATATATCTGTGGCTATATTGATTGATTGATTCAAGATGGATCCCGGTGAAAGATCAACATCAGATTCAGCTGTTACTGAATGTCAATTGAAGAAAGCGTACCTGAGCTGACACTACGCTGAATGAAGTTGTCGAGCACCATGTCGATGAGCTCGCTGACCTGCCCAATGGACCCCCAAATCTTGGCTTGGATGCTCGGATACATTTCCACCTCCTCTATTGTCAAGATGATCAGCTTCTCGAGGATTTGCGCCACTTGCTTCTGTCGCTTTGATTCGTCCTTGCAAAATCTGAAAGTTAAAAAATCAAAAGCTACACTCTAGCGTCTGAGCACGGGCCGTGAAAGAAGACAGCTGAAAGATGATAGAACTTACCTCACGAGGTTTGCCAACCAAGGAGTCATGTACTCGAGACACAAATGCTTCAGTTCTATCGTAGATCCTCGGAATCCCTGCAATAGAAAAAAAAAAAAAACAATATAAATATAAGGTGGTATTTTATGCATAAATGCAGTTGCAACAATAACAATATTACTTTATTTAATTTGTAATTAAAATATCACTAGCAATCTTTCAGTTTAAAAACTTCCAGCTCCGGCTGTTTTCTTGATGAGTGATATCGTACCTGAATACATTCTTCGAGGAACTCCAAAGTAAGGTGTGGTTCATTGGTGGCCAACTTCTCGCTCACGGACTTGATGAATATTGTATTGTTAGATGGAATACACAGTCCTGCAACACACAAGTCGGCAAGTAAATTTCCATGTGCAGAGCAAGAGGTCGGATTGAGGAGAGAAGAGCTGTAGGTGGCTCTGACCTGAAGTCTCCAGCAGTTGCCCCTCGATCTTAAGGTCGAAAGTGGCGGTGAGAGCGCAGAGTTGGTTGTAAGCGGCCGTGCGAAGGCTGGGGTCGGCCGAGCCCAGGTTCAGGAGAGCCATGTTCAGCAGCGTACCCGGCACATCCTTGGGTCGGATCTTCTGGTGAACGGTCACCGAGTCCTGCAACCAGAACGGGGAATCATCATAATGCTACGACACAACGAAATATATTTTTTAAAACGGAAAATAATTAAATTTCAAAGATGATTGCTTCTTCAGTGAAATCACCGAGACATATAAGGCTGATTTCAAGGATTTCCGGATCTCAAGGGCTACTATTGCGTAATAAGCGGTTAAGTTGGACCCTGTACCGGTTGACTGAGTTCCCAGCGGTTCCTAATGTGAATGACGGACTGGACGATGCTGTCGCAGTCGTTGTGAATGAAGCTCAGTGGACCACTTTCGTTGGCTATGGTCAGCGTGAATTGATTATCATCCACCAAACAAACCTAAAAAACATTGTAATATTAAAAATACATTCAAAACCAAGTATCAATGAATAATGAGCATTTTTAAAAGTTTATATTATATATACCTCTTCAATCTCCGAGGCGTAATAAACATCATTTAGAAGAACTGAGTGGGACAAAACTTTAGTCTTTTCTGATGACGTTATCTGTATAGCAGTGGGGCCGACCTTCAAATAATAAATGAAATCATCATCATTAAAATACATGAAGAAAAAAGAATCGGAATACATTTTAATAAGTTTAAAATTTGTAATAAGATGTGGCGTGTACCTTGATGGCCACCTTCGTGTCTTTATGAGACAGCTTGAGAGCATTGTTGAAGACCTTCAGGTCCTCGTCCAGTGACAGCGTAGCCCCCGGCAACTTCTGCTGGTCTGACTCGATGATATCCGTCAGTTTCTCCTTATTATCAATGAACACCAATTTTCTGTTTCCCTGGAAAAACAATTTTTATTTGTATCAATAAATGATTAAAGAGTTATAACTAGGTATTAGAAAAATAAATAAGAAATTCAAAGGGTTTATATAAATGCGAATTGAAATTAAGGAAACCGTGAGCTGTTCGAGGAAAGATGATGATGTAATTGTGCAGTACCTTGATTGGTGCCAGCATGCGATCATGGAACTTGGTGTACTCCCGAACCCAACTGTTACAGTTGTAGATGTAGCACGCGTGGATGTTTTCATACGCCACCTCAGGCAGCACATAAAACCATTTCTGAAGAAATTCCGTTCTGAAAATACACAAAACCATTAATATTTTCATTCAACGTAAAAACTGATTAGGGCATAGAAAATTATTGAGACGTTACCTGAATCTGTTATCCGAACAAGTATGGGTGAAATCCACGATGAGCTCAAATGGAGAGTGGCAAAATGGCTTCAGCGTGAGGATCACATGATAGATCAGCAGGTCTCCGTTCGTCTCTCCAATCCTGAGCAAATTGTAGGAGATACGTTAAGTCAAGTGTTTATTCGTATTTATGTCATATCATAGCATAAAATATAAAATAACCCTAAATTATATAACCCCAAGCTATTTTACAAAACAGTATGTTTCCATGTTCTGTTTTACTAAAAAGAAAATTAGTTACTTCAATGCAATTAAACCAGTCATTTTATTTATGGATATGATATAATTATCATTCTCAAGAAAGGTTTAGCAGGTGAACTTATAGTAGACTGACTTGTATCGGCGAGCGATGTAATAGAAGACCGGGTAACCCTGCTTGGAAGTGCCGGCCTGGTAGAAGATGTTCAGGCTCTTGATGCTCTTGAACTCCTCTTTCTCGTGCATATTGTGCTTCACCATGATCTCCTCAAAGTTAGTGGACGACATGTCGATGGAGGACCAGCGCGCGTACGAAGAGAACAGCAGACTGAAACAACGGCAGCGCATTACTGACGCCTGTCAAACATATACACCAACAAATCTCATTTAGATAGTCTAATCTGGGACTTTTTATTTTATTTTTATAATTATAATGACAAAGAAACTTTATTTTATTAAATCGAGCAGGTTCAGTTATATATTTATTAAAATTATCAATATACACATGGTTAGGTTAATAAAATATGCTATTGGATATTATAAAGAGGGTACGTACTGCGAGTCTACCGGTTTGTGCTCGGGCGGGCCCAGGTAGGCCAAGAGTGTGGCCATCTTGTCAAAGGGTCGGCGCCCCACGGCTTTGTGGTCCCTGCTCGACGACAGGTAGTCTCCAATACGTTCCTGCACAATTATCACATGCCACATCATATCACTTTTTATCTTTATTCTGAAAGCTCAAATGATTCGAGAGTCTTTAACCCCATTCCTCTTTAACAGTAGGAAGCCTCGCATGGGAAGATACAGGTAACTTAGAAACCTGTGTAAAAACTTATTGCTTGGCAGAGATTAGAACGTTTCTCCATTAGTATGGCAAGGGTCAATTATAATATCTAGAACGTGTATTTTCTATGCTTTGTATTTTCAACATATCACCAAAATATTTTGATTAAAAACATTCATCCATAAGTTGTATTCTGAACCAAGACAAATTTCACTGTGTATTAAAAGGTTTATGATTGCAAGCTCTGGAAACCACTCGTCTCTGAATCTCACGATGAGCCTAACTTCAGTCGGAGATAACCACAGCAATCAAATTAAATCTCTCTCTCTGTGGGATTATCAGCGTACCTGATGACTCCAGAGCAGACGATGCAGGGCTAGCACGTTGGCGTCGCTGATGAAAGACATGGAGTGCGAGGTCTGATCTACTGTTTCGCAGTCGGACGCTACTTGAATAAAGAATCTGTAAAAATAAGTAGTCATTTAACATGTCTGATAAATTTTAATAAAATGTTGCTACGATCTTTTGTGAGTTTTGTTTAGCGTTAGCGAGATTGGAATGCATATAATAACATATAATAACAGTTTGTGCCTTTGAAAGAAAGGCCATTTCACTAATTGATGGTTGCGGTAACATAATAAAATGGATGAATTATCCTCGTCTACCCTCTTCACGGTATATGGCCCAGTGAATTTTTTTATTGTTACATGTTTTATTGCTTTTCTGGTAGTGTAAGTAAGTAAATCGTAAGCTTGCAAAACTCACGAGATATTTAGTTTTATTTTTTTCCAGATCATTATATGATAGTGATAGTGAATTCAAATTTCATTTGGTACTACGGAAAATCAGAAAAAAATTCCTCTCATAGATACTATTGTACATACCTGCGGCCAATTTCAAAATGTGCCCGGAGGAAATCGTTGAAAGGCAGCATGTGCTGTTCCTTGGAGAATTCCACATGGTTGGCGATATTTTGTAGGATCTTGGACATTAGCATGAGGCCGCGCTTGATCGAGGCAGGCACCTGCTTGCACACAATGCCCATCTCTTGCGGAGACACTGCACAATACATTAAAAGACATCTGTTCAAATGAGTTCGACACCTGTTAAAGTCCATTTTAAAAATTTTAATGAATGGGGTAAAATATTACCGATAGCCGGGTTAATGAAGCGCAGGAAGAGGACCGTGCCCACAGCTCCGATGCTGGTCTGAGGGAACTGGGCGAACCTCTTGCTCAGCACCTGTGATGAGCGGGTTTACAAATGAGTATCACTCATTACTCCTTCTTTAGTACAGCGCTTCAAAGTACTCCGACTCAAGGTTACTTCTCACCTGGTACAGGCAGTGGCACATGCTGCGTAACTGGGGAGGGAACTTGTCGGCAGAGCTAACGATGGCGTCAAACACTTTCTGGGTTAAAGCAATAAGGTTCTTCCTGTTGAGGTCAATGTCATCATTAGCGTCCAACCTGTAAACCAAACGAGTCATAATGTACAGAACGCCACATTGCAGTATATACAATTACGAAGTCACATGATTTTCTGATCTATCTTATATCTAAAAAAAAAAGGTACTATAAAGAATAAGAAACTACTTAACCACATATTCTTATATATTTAAAATTATTAAGACATTACAATTTGTTCAAATCTGTAATGTCTTAATGTTTAAAAGGTGGTTTCAACGATTTCATTTAAATCATAAACAAATTACAAATTTAACAATGAAATATTAAAAAAATATATATTTGTGCCTATACCTTGCAGGGTCTACTTCGAAGGAGACGCGATGCTCCTGCTCCAGCAGAGGACTGACAAGGGGCTCTAGTAGACTTTGCAGATATGAGGCGCCGTAAATCTTAAAGCAGAAAGCCATGATCTTGGAGCCGAGAGAGTTGCCCCGGAACAATGTCTGCATGCAGTCCGATACCTGGGAACAAAGCAACATTATGTATTTATAGCTTGCGTAGGAGAATTCAATACAAAAGACCGAGTACTGAACAATACGGATAGTAGATAAATGTAATACTTATATTAAAAAATAAGAGAAACCCATATCGGTGACAATTCTATCATATACTATAGCCAACAAAATAAACACTAAATACATGCGTGTAACCATTTTACCTATGTTAATTGAATATTTAACAATTTAAAATCAACAAATCTATACCTCTACTTCTCTGTAGAACATGTTCCACAGTAGAGGAGACAGAAGGTGCTTGGCATCAAACAGGGTTACAAACACGCGTGCCAGCTCGTCCATCTGGGAGGTGGTCACCACGTTAGCAAGCGCCATGGCGATGGGCAGCTCCCCCTTGTCCGAAATCATGGTCACCAGTTGCACCAGCTGCTCGAATCTGCGATCATAAAAATCAATTAAAATTGTCTTACTCGTGGATTGTACTGAGAACGGTATAAAGTTTAAGCTGTCACAGTCACTAACCTGTCAGCAAGAACGGTCTCTGCTAAAGTGTCGAACTCGGTCCCCTGTTGCAGAATCTTAGTGAGCACTTCCATGAAGGCTGCCCGCGTTTGTAAGTCTCGATTGTAACCCAAGTCTAAAAGAGAAAACTATTATTACTATACATTTCCATGAATATGACGCTGATAGATTTAAGTGAGGTTAGCTAGTCACCAATGCTGTGCATGAGGCCGGAGTCGATGTTGGCACTGAGCAGATTGGACATGGCCTGGATTGTGGCATTCCTGAGGGTGTTGAGCTTCCCAGCCCTCTGTCGGGGATAGGAGGAGTTTTCCTCCATGTTGTTGCACTCTGCCTCATTACAGTCGTTCAAGAGATTCATGAACAGAGTGAAATACCTGAAACGGAGATCGATCACTCAACATTCAGTCTCTATCAAAAGATTTTATAAAAATAATAAATTTGGTATCATTCATTAGTGGATATAGTTATGGACGAATTTTAAGCTTCAGTATATAGAATACGCAGACACATTAAATAATTATATGACATCCAATCTCACTTGAGGAAGAGCTGACTCTTGGCTTCCATGAGGTCTCCACGATCCGACTCCTCAGGCTGTAAAGGCAGTCCTCGCAGCAGTGATGCTACTGCCTCCATACACGCCTGATCCAACTCCCTACCAGAATTCCAGAGAGTGATTAAATAAACATACAATTTATTATTTTTTTTAAGGTAGAAAGAACGGACAAATCTATGTTACCTGGTGATGGCACTAACGTCTCCACATACAGGCGGAGCTATCTGGTGGCTGGTGCCGAGCACCCAGTCTGTCAGGTACTCCACTAGCTTGTTTCGGAACTTCATCTCCTGCAAAGCCACAGAATATGTAAGTTTGCGATAGTAACGTCAGTTTGTAACTATCAAACATGTCTGCATTCTCATTTGACTCTACCTGTCTGAAAGCTAAATCGTCTCGCCGCCTCATCATGGCTTCCACGACCTGGCACAGCTTCGTCTTTATGTGCACAGACAGCACTGTCATATCAAGGTGACGCACATATCTGAAATCACAATAAATTAATTACATTTATTTTAAACATCAATAAATATTATTAATCTTGTTTTTAAGTCTCTCTTCTGTTGAATGGTTTGTTTAATATATAACTTAATATTGATTATTTTATATTTATATTTTGAAATTCTCATATGCATGAATGAATGAAAACTGATAACTGAAATGAAGATATTATTGTTGTAAAGGTGTTGGGTATATCTAAATTGGTATATAGATATCATTTATTAATTTTATTTTTGCATATTTTTATGAACTGTATATGTCCGATTGTTTTACAAAAAAAACTAGCAAACTCCATAAGATGGGAAACCAACTCAGGCTGGTCTACTTGTATACGGTACATGCAGCTTTTTAACTTTCTTTGATTCTAGCAAAATTTAAACATTGAATTAGATGTGGTGTGTATAATAATAGTAAAAATAAATAATAAAAAAAACTGTATGAAAGGAAAAATAGACTTTGTTAATAAAGAGGGTTAGAATGAGAAAGTACCTGACGATGGCGAGCATCATTCCCTCGATGGAGGTGACGCTGAGATGTTCAGCTGGCTGCTCATTTTTGTTGTTGTCCAGAATGTTCTTCATGATGAAGATGGTGTGCTCGACAAACTGAGTGTTGAAATCGGTCAACATAACCTGGAGCCAATAAAAAGTACAAATTTAATATTTACTATAAATTAATTCAACACCATAGCATGGAAATAGACTTACTTGCTGTTGGGGATCAAAAAATTTCTCGATGATATTCCGGATTTGGTCGAAGAGCGCCGGGTACAACGCTGACGACATCTCATGGCCGATGAGTTCCTTCACATGCTTCTGGATCTGTGGTCCAAACTTCTCGTTCACGCACACCAGCAGCCGCAGCAGCTGCCCCACAAACCTGCACATCAATAAACAAATGTGACATCTGCTCACGTTTCTGATAAAATAGATAAATTTTGCAATACGTACTGAGTGACGGGACAATATTGCACGTCTTGAGAACTATTGGCCAAGACACTGGATTTTCTCGTATCAAGTAAGCCTAAAAATAAAATTTTGCAAATTAACTTTTAATCTTTGATTGAATGAATCTATTTGAACTGATCGCACCGAAAACTGCAGTACCTCCGTGCATGGAAGAAATACTGGACAACGTAAGACTGGACAATGTGGAGGTGTGAGTTTGTGCTGAGGGTCGGCCGGGACCGGGCGCTCCTTTGCGCTGGAGACACACGCCACCCAAGGCGCACAGGAAGGAAGTCATGTTGGCCCACTCGTTGATCTGATCTTCGAGATCGTGTTCGCTACTTTGGTGAGAAGCGCGCCGCTTGCTCGCGGTGCGCGGCAGTGCCTCCAGAGGACACTCCTCACCTTTGCCCGCTTGCCCCTTTGGGTAGGACTGGAGCACTTTGCACATGGAGTCCCTGCAAGAGCCATGACATTTGATGTAGTCTGTTTGAACTTGGCTGTAGCTCGCCGGGATGATTATCTTGTCTCTTACCAATTTCTGAAGGTCTCCTCCCAAGCTGGTTGAACTCCATTGACGCAGTGCTCGATTTTCCTGAGGAGAGCCATAATCCTCTTTTGTAAAGCGGCGCGTCCTGAGAATGTTTGTAAATATTAAAATATTATTTTAGTCATAGGAATTGCTACTATCAAGACTGGATTCTATTGAAGTCCCGCCCCGGACAGCAGGAAATAATCTATTTGGGCACCGTCCTATATCACTCACTACATAAGAATACCTAATGAATACTGATTGTACAAGAAGTTACTCACCGTGAACGTTTTCATAGAAACACATTCTAGAAATGTCCTGGCTGGCTGCTGTGATAAATGAAGTGATATTAGTTTTCATTATATCACTCTGGATAGATTTAAATTGTACTTTCTGAAAAATATCCTGGGTATATTGATGGAAGTAAGAAGTGACAAGAACTAACCTGTGGTAAGCACGGTGCTAGCTTGGGCGATCTCTTGATAAAGATGGTAGTTGGGGAGCAGGCAAGTCACTGTCACCTCCTCCGTGCCGCAGCGTGTCTCCGCTTCCTGGCATAGTAGCGCGAAGCACGACATGGCTACTAGTACCGCGTCCATATCAATGGACCATAGGTACATGAAGAAAACAACCTGGAAATTGGCCACAAAGATCCGTTAAGCCTTCAGTAAACTATGGAACCATTGCGTACATGCACAGGGTTTCGCAGGCTTACCTCGAGTTTGATGTGCGCTTGCTTGCAGATGGCAATCTGACTGCCCACGTTAGCGTAGTCCTTGTGGAGCAGTAAGAAAGCATTGCGACACTTGAGGATCTCACGCAGCCACCGCAAAATGTCTGTGTAATTCATGATCTGATGTTGTATCAACTTTTGACTAATACTGAATAGCACCTGGGAGCTGAAGATTAAAAAAGATGAAACATTAGCAATGAAAAAAAGGGAGTTGTTCAGAAAGTGGCCTGGAGTGCAGAGAAGTAATAATTACCTAATATCCCAGAAGGTATTGACGGGTGCTTCGGGATTCCACATGTGGATGCGCTGGGGATGGTGCAGAGCCAGCAGTGCCTCCATAGCCTCCTGGGCTACTTCTCCCATGGCACCGTGGTGTACAAGCGACACCAGCCCATTCATCAGCTCCAGGGTAGAGCTCTGCACCTCATGGCCTGCCTTTCCCTGGTTCTATTCCGTCAAACAGAAAACTCTTAATTTTATTGTAAGTTCTCAAAATCAAATATTGTAATATCTAAGAACTCATTAACTTAACACTCATCCAGTTGTTATTGACATGGAATAGAATGCAAACAGCTGTCATGACTTCAGCGGTTGCTACTGAGACTTGATTCCCAAAGTCAAGACTACTTCAGCGGTGTTCGTTTAACAGATCCAAACTCGTTTCAGTTATTTTGACAATCAGCCAATTGACACTAGACATTCAATTTATGAAAGCAACTCACGTTCAGCATAAGCATAGGGTCAGCGTGAATGAGCTTGACGAGGCAGAGGAGTAAGTTGCGGTAGACGGGCATCTCCTCTGACCGGTTCATCTTGGACTGTACATCCTTGGACTTGAGCGTGAGAGACGTGATCATTCGCAGTGGCGTGTGAGCAATATATCCCTGCAAACATACATTACAATGAAACATCATAAACATGTTTCCAGATAATCATGCATTCTTGACTGACAAATTGATAAATTTTTATATGACCTATATTGTAACAAGTATATGAAGAATTTTATCTTTTATTGCAAAAATTTTTAAAAAAGATATAATTTGAGCATAAATGGATGGTTGACCTGATGTTAAAGAATTATAACACTACATTAGTCATGATGAAACAGTCAGGAGTGGGTGGAAATTGTAAGTTACCTGAGTGGCTTTGTTGAGAGTGTCAGTGAACATAGCCCGCAGCTCAGTGGAGCGGCTGTACAGCAACTCCACCTGCGGCCACCAGCTCAGGCGCGGCTGCGTGATGATCCTAGTACACAGTAAACAGTCTCCAGTCAAATCCCACATTGAAATGATTGAAAAGAAGTTGTTTCATTCTTGTGAATATAAAATCCCTACTAAGGAACCAACAACTTTTGGCAGGATAAACCAATAAAGTTTCTAAAACAGTAACTATAAACAAATGTAAAACTGATATTCGTGCTAAGCTTACCAAAGCGAGTGATGGACGGAATTATATATTTACCTAAGTAGGGATGTGACGATGACATAATGATAGGCGATGGGGCTGTTGAGGTTCAGGCAAACTTTCAAGGCCTCGTTATTGTGCGGAACGATTCGGAAGCAGGACACGAAGCAGTCAATCATGAGGTCGATGTCGCTGTACGAGTAATATGACTGCCCGCGCGGGTACGGCTTGTTGGGATTAAACAGCAGGGCCTGAAAACCACATTCATATGTAAATAAAAAGAACGTAAACTAATGTGAAACACTTTAAATATTTATATCACAAATTTATTAAGTTGCTATCAATTTATTATGAATATTTTAAGTTATGCTTACCTTAAGATCATTGATGACGCTTTGTACGAGGGTGAATGTGACATTGCCAGAGTCTGAGATGTTAATGTAAGTGGACGCCTTGCAAAGCTTGACGCAAGTCACCACAGCGGCTTCTGTCATCTGCTTTGAGTTGGCGTGAGGACCTACAAATATTCATACTCAATTTTTAAATATGCAAATAATCATCAACCGAATAAAATAAAATATCTGATATAGTAAAATACAGCTTTTCACTGGTAGCATATTTAAAACTTTCGTGACATTTGAATATTTGCTTACCAAGCCCCTTTTTGACAGAGTCTATGAAATGTTTTTTCTTATTGTGTCTTGGACTGCAAGGAGCACCACTGTCTGCGTTTACGATTTCTTCCAAAACTTTCTAAAAATAAAATTTAAAATACTCTTGAACTCAATTATTTGCAAAACTTTAAGTACATGTTACACACACGAAAGACGGTAAAAAAAAGTATTTAATTCTAATTTATTTTTATTATTATTTGAGCTTATTGTGTTAATAATGAATTATTAGTCAGAATACACACATGAAAAGGCAATAAAACCCTTTGAAAAATTAACAGGACACAAATGGGATCCCGACTCACACTTTCAGAATTTTAGGCTTTATATGCGTTATAACGGCTAAAATTCAAACTGATGTATTGAATTTGATTTCGACCTATTGAATATTGAACAATTGGCATATATTGAACTTTACATCTAAATACATCATTCACAGTAGATTTCTTTCTGAAATTTCAGTTTTTATATCTCAAACGGCAAATAATGTTTGGCACAAAAAAAGAGCTTTGAGTAAAAAAAGCATACTGGCAATCAAACTGGTATTAGACCGTTTCAAAGAACTCACAGGACTGAGTATGAGCAGCATGATTTGCAGTGGCCACATCGCGACTCGAGACTTTTTATTGTCTGCAAAACCGTCCTGTAGCATGTCGAAGAGCGTGTCACAGCAGCGTGCCAGGTCCTCGCTGGGGCGGCGCTGCACATCAGCAAACTCCTGCGGGTACGTGTCCATCCAGTTCCACACCGCGCGCTCCAGCGAGCTCGCCAGCACCAAGTGCGCCGACTTCTTTAGTAACCGAAACTTCTGGATTGTCTCTGCGTCAAAAAATAAACATTCCTCAGACTCAATATTGATTGATTCATTGGTTGCAACTTGATTGGATGAAACTTCATCTTCCACTTCTGCTTACTGAATATTTGCAGTAAATTATGTGTAAATTGTGTATTACACATATAATCGTGATACACATATAATAAAGATTTTCTGATTGGTCTCGATGAATAGTTAACCCAGTTGCATTAATTGAAGATGTTTTGGTTAATAGTTCATCTAGTAAAATTTTAAACATGGGTAACAGCATTGTTTCAACATCTCTATATATTTTCTTTTACTTTAATGTATATCTATAAATATAAAGTAAATATTCCAACTGACTCACACCGTTAGTCGGTTAGTTTCATTGATAAGCCATACTTACAAAGAATGCAAGTAACAACCGCAATATACCATTTGATTGTCTTATCTTTTTTAGTTGCTTGCCTTTAATAGAGCTAGTCAGAATTAAAGTAGTGAACGTAGGAATTTAAACAGATATCTCTAATATACTTTGAATTATTTCATTACCTTCCATCTCCGTGGAAGCTTAACTAAATATTACCTAACCTAGCAAAAATGAAACGGATACAGATAGGTGTGCAAAAAAGAAAGATATAATACCCGTGAAGAGTCGGTTGAGTCGGATGACATCTACATTGATGTACTGAATAAGTTCAATATCCGAGTAATCGGGGTTCTCCTCTGATGAAGCCGAGAGTTCCTGCAATAAATAAAAAGACTTCAAAGCATCCACCAATACTTATAAACAGAACCACTCAGCAGAATTAGTTCATTGATGTAATAAAAATATTCTTTCACCATTATTTAAATTTTCAACGACATCTGAGTGTGGCTGCTGTTCAAATCAAACCGGATATAAATTCATGCATAATCGTTATGCCAACAAGGAAATCGCACAGCTTGTCAAATAAATTGTCTGTCAAAGCTGATAAATAAGAATGAAAATATATGAATTATTCCACTGATTGTTTTGATGAAATGAGGTAATTATGTCATTGAATACATAAGATTAATTCAGAAAATCAAAAGTCAGATAAGCTCATAGCGGATGAAATTTCCTTAACTTGGTTTTGTTTTTGCAATGGAAAACCACAGGCATTCAAGTCTATACATACATTATTCAATTGACCGCAAGCATCCGCTTGACAATGACCACAAGTAAAAATAAAAATAATGCGCACACCTTTTGCAATGATATAACGAAGGCTATGCCACAAATTATTTGCCGAAAGATTTGAAAACATAATTTGAATAAATAAAAGAAAAAAACAAATGACTTTATTCAATACGAGGTTGGGAATTTTGCAACAATATATTTTATTCTCTCAAGATGTTTTTGTGATGAATATTATTTTTTCTCTCAATAATTGTAAAGATAACTAACTTTAATAGTTTATTTAGTCCATGCAATGCAATAAATTCACTAACTATTTCATGAAAATTAATTTTAAGTATTATACTTATGCAAAACCGTCAATGTAATGTTTGTTCAAAATAAATGAATTATGAAACTATGTTATAATTATTTATAGGTCAAAGAAACTTTTTACAAAAACCATCCGGCGTAGCTTAAAAATGTCTTCGAGATAGAAAAAATATAAATTTTATGTTACGAGTATCAAATGATGCAAATGCTTTGTAAAATATTATACAGTACGCACTTGTAATCTAGCAGATATTCGGTTGAACACTGCATTGAAGAAGTTGAGACTGAGAGCAAACAAGACTTTGCTCGCCAAGTGCTTCAGCATCAGAACATTGGGGTTGTCAGTGGGAACATCTGGAAAATCAGTCGGCATCATTAGTCTTGGCATTTAACAATAAATGTATTTTAAATAAATTTTCATTAATTCTTTCAAACGTGACTAAAGTGGTTCGGGATTCAAGAAAAATAAGGTCACCTATGAACTGGCAGATCTCTCGGAGCAGCAACTTGACATTCATGGCCTCGTCAAACTTGGTGGTGTCTTTGGGCTGCGAGCTGAGACATTTCTCCAGTGTGTCCAGCACAATGATGAGGCTGTCATAGTAAGACTTCTCAATCTCGGGCGTGTGAGGCTTGCTGACACCGCTGGCGCCTGCCGGCTGGAACTAACATTACATTATAATCATTAAAAACTAAGGGTGTTGATTGCACATTAATAGAACAATTCATTTGGGACTGCCTCAAACAGCTAAGTAACAATAATATTGCTCTATCTTGACTTGCTAGGCTTCTTTAAAATGACAATTTCACTATAAAAATTGTTACGAATATCTTGTTAGTAATTGTAATACAATTCAAGACGCTGAAGATTTCAGAAGAGACTTAAGCCCGACGCGAGCTTTTCGTAGTTTTAATTTAAAGATAATATATTTTTTTATAGCCACTGTCATTAGGTAGTCATTTTCCTGAAGATGATTTTTACAGTCAGTCGAAATGTCAGAGAATGTGAAAATTAAAATATACAAGATATAAAACAAAAAAAATAAGAGATTGATAATACATACAAGCTCATTGACCCTCTGCAATATCTTGGTGAGACCGGAGATGACGAGAGAGAACCGATGGCGACTGATTTGAATAAGGCAGGCCTTGCATTGTTCTTCGTTGATCCGTGAATGCGTGTTCTGCGGACCCGTGCGACATGGTAGCTGCAAACATACCAAACAAAATAATCTTCAATTCTATACTTATTAAATTAAACCAAAGACAAATTCATGTTTTGAAGAGGATAATAGATTGTCATAGTTGCCGAGTACACCTAAAATCAATTTCACTATTTATATTAAAACAATGAATACTTTTTATGGATTTTAGGTGATGCTGAATGTTACTGGACTTTATATTTTAGATGTCTTGATATAAAATTTGTCTGCTTAGTGAAGGTTTCTACAACAATGTTCTCTAGGAAAAAAGGTGTAAATATGCACTATTTTGTTTCATAACATATGATACTTATAAAGCTATGGTGCTAAGTTGTGCAACCTAGCCAACCTAGCCTGAAGGCTTTAAAGGAATAATATTCCTATTTCGATAGAACAATCAAACAAAAAGAGGTACTAAGTACACAAATTGCAATGTGAAGAAAAAAGGCAAAGACAATGCTCAACTTAAATTGCACAATTTATTTTCCTAAATAGAGTTGTCATAATTTCAATTGGATGTGGTTGGACAAACAAAGTTTGGAGATAAAATTATTTATTGAATTTTTATTCATACTCCATTCATAAGTGGCTTAAATCTACTGTCAGTGTGAATGAGAATATGATTAACATTTTTAAAAAATATGTATAACAAGGCATTATCCCTTATTAGCGGCCCTAGACCAACCGGTGAAGGAAACAAAAATAAACCGCATCGGATAGCGTCCGATCGAAGCCACATCCTCCTACTCTCGAATACTGAATGTCAACTTTGACATTAAGCGTAAAAACAAAAACATTGAACCTGATAACACCCCATTAGCGCTACGTTTGCTTGTCGGTACGTGCATATATGCGCATGTTGCACAACGATAACACGGGGTATGTTATTTGGTATATAAAAAATAAAACAAACTGTCAGTGGGGCACTGGAACAGAGAGTTAGTGGTCGCAACAGGCTCTTTCATTCATGGTTTGCAGTATCGATTGATTTGTCGGCATGACAGAGAAGCGAGTGTTGGGGTTGTTGGGGACTGACCTGGTCTTCGAATCTGGCTATGAGCGAATTGGCCCACTCGCCGGGCTTCTGCGTGCCCATGACGACAACCTCTGATGGCCAAGTGCGCGTTTAAAGTTTCATTCTGACAGCAGCGGCTCACTCACAAGCGCCATTAAAAATCAACTGGATGGTGTTACCATAGGTAGGAAAAATATTTTTGTACAGACAGTGTTGCCAGTGTTTTTCGCTTAGCGCTCATTTTTTAAAATATATAAATGATTGAAGCTACTTCAATAAAAAAAAATACCACTATTAATAAAACTCAAACCATTTAAGATCCAAAAACGATGTTCAACTTGCTACTAGCTAGTAAATTTTTGACAAAAAAAATTGGCCTTGCAGATAACAGCGTTTTAAGCTTACTGTGTAGATATAATCTTTTTAAAATGTATATTAACTTCGGTCCCAAAAGTATCTTGCAAAAATAGTAACAGAATTTCTCTATAACCATTTTTTTGACATCTTGTTGGCCATGTTTTTTTGTACGGTGGAAATTGATAATTTCTTTAATCTATGCGTAATTTTAACAAATTTATTTCTTGAGCTTTTGAGGAATTTCTGAGCTTTCAGCTTAAGTCTCACTGCCACTTACGGTTGAGATCTCACTCGAGACACTCGATTTATACATACTCGTACTGAGAGATTTTTCTAAATATTACAATGAATTGGGTGATATATTTAGAGAGCATTTTGGATGAAATACAGGAGATATAAAACTAATGGAAGTCTTCGGTTTGGCTCTAGCTTATGAAAGGTTTCCAAAATAATGGCTAGAGGAAAAAATTCAAGAAATGGTAGCAATGGTGCACATCAATATGTTTTAAATGAATAAAATCAATTTCAAATATTGAAATTCATGTAGACATAACAGAAACAAAATTATAAAATTCTCATTTTTATTTTTTTAACTTAAAAAAAATTACACATCAGTGATTCGTTAATCATAATAAAAATTATTTCTAAAATTGTTTCATGATTTTATTTTTATGGTTCCTGAAATGGCCATGTAAACAAACACTCGCCTATAAAATTGAAGATGGAAATAATATCTTACCTACACATAATATTGTCTAATACATCCCTTTTAATAAACACAAGTAGCTTCCACATAAAAGCCTTCATTGGCATAACCATTTGTTGGATGACTATCCGTGATGCTGGATGTAGATCTGAGCATATTTCTACGTTGAATAGATACCTTCTCCATATGGCGTTTGGTTTACTAATCAACATTTCTAAACGGAATTTTCACAGATCTGAACCAAAAATATTATTTTTCATTGTTACAATTTGCTAAAAATTTAATTTCAGCTTTCGTTTGTAGAAGGGATTTATAGGAGAAGGAATGGAGTTGGGCTTCAGAGACGTCTTCAGGGGTTTTTTTTCTCCGTCGAAAGGAATCTCCGGACTTTGCCTGACACTCTTAAAATAATCTATGACTGTGTGTGAAGTATTCTTCTTTAAAGCGATCATTATCTTTTTCTGACCGGAAGAGTCCAAAGATTGATTAGGTTTAAAGCCCATAATGCGTGCTTTCGCCTTTATAATATTGGAGTCACTCGTATTCATTTTATTCTTCCCCCTGAGTTCATTTTTCCTTGTCCGCACGACAATTTCCACTTCTTCAGCACATTCTGCATTTTTCTGTGGCGTTGATTTAGCCGGGGTGTTCGATAAGTTATTTTTAGTATTTAACGGGGTAGTTTTGGGAGTAATTTTTTTTAACGGAGACATTTTTTCATTTTCTAGTGGTGTGGCGATACTCTCTCTTAACGATTTTCTTCTTTGAGGTTTTTCATTATCTTTGAGAGTGTCTATGATTTTTTTTGGTGTCTCGGAATTGTTTTCGGAATCATTCTTCTTCGTCTTCTTTATGGACACCGGCGTTGAAGTTTTGATGAGTTTTGTCTTGACATTAGCTAAGGTGCTTTTATTATTGGCTAAAACAGAAGAGAGATTGAGCGGTGGAACAGCAGCGTCTACGTGGCCATTTACAGTGGAGCGCCTCAGCCTAGTTGTCTGCGGAGTAGCCACTTTACTTTCTGAAAGATTTCCTTTTTGCAAGTCTCCAGTTGGAGATCCAGCCTTCATATTATTTTTCTTAGCCTTGACGGCGCTTTTGGGAGTTTTATTCTCATTTTCAAGCACCAATTTATCTTTACTGACATCTGCACCTTTCTCACTACTTTCATCAACTTCTATGGTGCCATTCTGTTTTTCCATTTGATTAAGAGGGATTTCTTTATTAGCCAAACTGTTTCTTTTCCCATTCGTATTCTTGGATTTAATTTCTTTTGTCTTAACGAGGGGTGTACTTTTAAAGCTGGCATTCTTGCTGGATTCTGGGAGAATGTCTTCTGAGCCTTCCTTGATGTCTTCCACATGCCACACCCCCGGCTCCACCTGTTGAAAATATAAATTGAGGTTATAAAAATTCCAATGCAGTACCTGAAGATTTTCTTATTTGCAGAGCCCAGAATTGCCCATACATAATGGTTTTATGATAGTTGTGTGGTTAATCTGATTTCTGTGCTAAATAGCAGATTTTTATACTCCAGAGCTTGTCACGGTACCGCAGCATATTCATTGACTACTACTACTACCTAAACGCATAGTAAAGTGATTGATGCTAAACATACTTTGTTCTTCTTTGACTTCTTCGGTGGAGGCAGCACAGTCTCATCCTCAATGTCATCATCATCGTCATCCATTTCTCCTGCTTCCAAACGTTTTTTTTCTTTCATTAGGAGTTTTCTTCTCTGTCTCTTGTTCAGTCCTAGATTGACAAAAAAGATACAAATTAATAAAGTCAGAAAATAGAAATTAATATAATATACTATATATCCAAAGAAAACACAATCAAAACCATATAAAATAACTGCAACGGTTAAGCTCACCTTTCATACTGTCATCTTCGTGCAGATCCCGGCACTCATCCTGGAAATTGAGCAATTCCTGTGCTGCCTTGGCGGCCTTGGGAAGTCGCAACTTCGAGTCGTCGGGATGCGTCAGCTCTTTCATGCTAAACGGGTATGTGCCATCCGCCAGGGTCTCAAATCTGGATAAAACAAACAGACATAGCTTTGAGTTAAAGAGCAATGTTTGCTTAACTAGGTAAACCAGATTAGCGAGCTTGAAATAAAGCTTAGATGTAAAATGATTTGTTGGAGACATACTGCTGAATAAGAGAACGTAGGCGTGTTCGGTTGGAGGATGTGGTGCGTTGGTCGGAGACGAGTTCTTGCAGCATGGCTGCAATAAGACGGCCATCTACGGGCAGCTGCGGCAGCTCCACGTCCACATGCCCAGCGCGAGGGTCAAGGCCAACCTTACTGAAAACAAATTACAAGCAAATTGGTGACTTCCACGATTATCAAAAATGTACTAGCAGTTCTTTGCAGGTTGTTTACATATATAGACAGTTGATATATAAATATAATTAATATGTACAATTTTACAGTTTGATATTAAAAATTTTCTGTGAATATTCTTTTAGATACTTTTGATAAACATTTTGTCAGGTATTTAATATTTATGAACGAAATTACTATAATAATGTGGAAATCTCCTGTAATATTTCATTTAAAGAAATATTTTTAGCGATTTGACTCTGTTTAACGATGTCAATCTCACCTTCGTGACTTCTCCTCATAGTCATCATCTTTGTCTGCATTGTCCTCATTGTCACTCAGCTCTACCAGCTGCATGGCTGCCATTCCTCCGCCAGGGTATCCAGCCTAGAAACATGAAACAAGCCAGAATGTTATCTGATAACATGAAATATATGATCAAGAAAGTACTGATAAAACCATGATAAATTAATTGTTATATATTTCTTTATGTATTTGAATTTATCTGAGGTTGACAAATATAGGAAGGGATCATATAATTACATTTCTCCAGGCAAGCAGACGTTCGTTATAGTCCACGCCGAGGTCAGTCTGGCGAATGAGATGTGTGAACACGTGGCGCATGATGGAGCCTGCAAGTCGCGCCTCCTGCCCGTAGCACAAGTACAGGGCAAACGGCCGGCACAGCTCCACCACTGTCTCCGCACTCAACTCGCCCGCGCTCACCTACAACACAGACACTTTGAACCAAGCTTAAATAACTAAAGGACATAATTATATTTGTGAGTAGCAAAACATACAACTGGCATCTTGCGTTTTGACCTGTTGTTATACTTATCAGATCAATTTGGAATAAACACATTTTAAGCTATTAAATAATATATTGAAGAATTAGCTTTGTCATAGGTTCACATTACCATAAGCTTTACATGTCAGGTTTACATTACCATTGATACATTCAGGAATTTCATAAATTAAAAAAGGAAAAGAACTTATAGAACCTTTAGATCTTTTTTTATCTAAATTTATTATAAGTACTTTTATAAACCCCATTATTTTAGGTAAATTGAGAGTTAATTAAGAAATTCAATATTTTTGACAGAGAGTACTTGGTGGAATTCCATTTTAATATTTTTGAATAAAATACTTGTTTGATAATGCCAACGTGAAAGGTTGGCGAAACCGGTCACTAATAAAAATAAAAATGTGGAAAATCACTTAAGTATTTTATTCAAAAATATTGAGAGTTAATTCATAAAACCTTTTGAATATGAATTATGCCTAATATTAAATAATACTGTACCACTCCATATCTACATAAATAACAAAACATAGTATGCCCTCATTAAAAAAAAAACTTTCATAGTCATAAGACTGAATGTGATCACTACATCATGCTTAAAGGAAATGTCAGTAAGAAGCGGGAAGAAAGTAACCTTGGCCACCTCCTCCATCCAGAGGTCAGCAAGATGCATCTGCAGACCCAGGCCCAGGCGTGCTTCGACAGGGGCCACAGCCGCCAGCACGGCACCTGACCCCGTAAGCGCCTCACGCAACTGCTCCATGCTGGTTTGCGACCAGTCACTCCGTCGGCAGCACTGCAGCGCTCCCCTTGACATGCGCCGTATCAGCTGTAAGCATAAAATTATATCCTTTATGATAATAGGAAAAAAATTCAATTTAAAATTTTTTTAACAGTTTTTTTTGTTTCATAATTAAATTCCTCAAATATTTTATATTTCCTAAGTTTATATACGATGTGACAAAATGACGGAAAACAAACTCACCATAAGAAATTTGTCAATACGATGCTGGTCAATGCCAAACCAATCTTGAGCCATGGTTTTCAGAAAACATTTGTAGAATAGTGCAGCTGTGGAAGTCTTATCTCCAAAGCACTCAAACAAGCGGGAAATGCTTTCACACAGGTCTTCCTGAAATCAAACACGGTTCATAGAATCCACAGTAAAAGTTTTGTTGTTTCCAAAAATGGCTGTATAATCAAGATGAAAATCCATAAAAAAAAAAACATAGTCATGATATTCAATGGCTGATATTGAAAACTTAGCATATTAGCTCCCAACACCTGTTATAAATTAAATGTCAGAACTTTCACTTTTATATTAAGAAAAAATCAGACATTCATGAACAGGTGACGCAAATTCATCTATAGAAAAGTAGAATGATATACAGGCAACGAAACAAAAATATAGTTTTTTTTCGAGTTATTGGAAGCCGTATTTATTAGTTGGTTTTGGTTTCTTGGTCCCCGTGCTGGAACTGTCTTCAAGAAACCAAATCATCTAACAAAGTTTTCATTTGTGTTCACAACATATGCTAAATATGACTTATCATACATAATGTCAAAGTGTACTTAATTTTGATACTATAGTAATTGCATTTTTTCTAACCTGCACAAGTGGTTTATCTGACATCCAAACACAGTAGAATAGGCCTTTCCATAGTCGCATGAAGTCGTGCTCGGAAAACTCTAAAAATAAAAAACAACATTAATTTGATAGAGATCACCTATATTAGTGTATTCTAAACATTAGAAAATGCAACATGTATTATTGTATAAAAGAATAAATAACAAACATGTAGTACATACTCTATTTGTATGTAAGGATTTATAAATTGACATGGTTAAATTTAGGTACAAGTAATTTTTAAGTTTAAAGATATAACAATTCTCCACGGGAATAGATATTGTGTACTTTTGAAAAGTGAAAGCTTTTTTAACCAACTTGATGAAATACCTATTTTAAGGCATTATTGTTATAAACTATTACAAATAAATGGAAGAGATATAATTAATTAATTTATAACCAAGATTTAAGCCTCTTAACATCTCAGAAGAAAAAAAAATTGAATTATAAATAAAAGTTATCCATTAATGTCTATTGTAGAAACTAATAAAATTAGGGCTAGCCTCAAAGTGAATGCAGTATTCAATTATTTTATTTCAGCGTGGAGATAATAAGACAACACTAAAATATAATATCTTATTAATTATTGGTAAGAACTGAGATTTTTCCAGTGATCATGCTGAGCACAGATGCTTCATTGATTAAAAAAATGACAGACGCATGCGGATTTTTTTAGGTTAAATTAACCTAGTAATACTTTAGATTAATACACTAAAAAATAGCTTCACTAATGAAGTTCAAATACAGGTTAATTATTTTTACAGTTTAACTCCATGAATAAATAAAATGAAGAATATTTACCAAACGAGCTTACAGTCCGATATGTCAACCATTTTTTTAAATTCCTCAAAACCTTGTCTCTTGCTTTCTTGTCATTTCCAGCCAAGGTTTTGGCAAATTTAATTTCCTGTGCAACAAGCAGTACTTTGCCTTCATTTTTATTCTTAGGTTTTTCAATTTTACTGTCTTTTTTATCCACACGTGGTGGCTTGGCATGGTGAACCGCCATTTTTACTGTTTGACAATGTACTGCAATGTTGCCAGCTACCAGGTTTTTGATTTCTTTTTGGTTCATACTGTTAGCTTTCATAATACATAAGTTATATTTGAAAAAAACCCTTTCAAAAGATTTTGGTATCTCAAAATTTATAAAATAATTTTATCAATTAAAATAAAATTATAGTATGTGAACATTTTCCATGTATTTCAAATTATTCTTATTATTATAAAACAATCTTCAATTTATTGCAATTGGTCTGTGGTTAACACCAGAAAAAAATATTTGTAATGTCTCTGCTTTGCTCTTATAGATATGACTGCTCGTGTACAGGAAAGAGATAGCACGCAGTTTGCTTCAATACCATTATATTACTTCATATGATTCCCATCATCGCAAGAGCAACGATGAAAACATGGTTTCTACATACTACCTAACTTGACTAATACTAACTTAAAAAGAAAAAAGTCTGTATTGGTTAATTGAAATTGAATTAATTAAATCTAGATTAGTTTCTCAACAACATGTAAAAATTTTCGCAACAAGGCATGATTATTTTTTATTTACGATTCTATTATGGTAGACAATCTTTCTATTAAATAAAATTAATGTTACGTTAATGAGCCTAGGCCCTTTAATTTTATGCTGGGAGATTAATTAAGTTGTTTAATAATGCTTCATATCAATGTATTTCTTTTACCTTTACTTTTTGATAAGTCAATCTTTCAAGACACCTTCACACTCAAGATTATCAGAGTCACCCTGTTTATGCAGGCATCTTCAAGTGGTGATTGTTGTATAATAAGCATTGGAATGTGTTACATATGGAAATATATGGACATATAATAATATTTACCCCTTTGTAATTCATTTATATGTATGTATATAATATTTTTTTTTTATTTTTTTAATATTTTAACAAAATATTAAAATGGAATTCCACCAAGTACTCTCTGTCAAAAATATTGAATTTCGTATGTATATAACTTAGATATTTTGTAACGAATACTAAAAAAATTATAAATTGTTCACATGTTTAAAACCATTTAAATATGCACTATCCGACACCTAATCCTTTGCCCTTTTCCGTATATATAAACGATAATTTTTTTGACTGTATAAATACGCGATTTTAATTTGGTAGCGAGCGGCCTCTTTAGCTACGAATAACTTCATGTAATTTACATTTTGATTCATGTCCGCGGTTTTTTTTTCATTATTATTTTGTGTACACATAAAAGCTTCACAATCGTTATGAAAAAATAAGCTGAAACATTTGTGTATATTATGGGTACCGTTGGTACGTAACTTTTTAAAATTAAAAAGACTGCATGCTCATATAGCGAGTCGTTAAGATTCCTGATTAATTACGTTTACTAATTGAAAAAAAATAACAAAAAAGATTTATTTCTTTTTGGTTCTTTATGTTTTCAACGAAACTTAGGATATTTAAAATTAATTGAAAATAAATATAAACACACAAATAATCAATAATGCCGCGCGCGAAAATCTCCCATGAAATATTTTTTTACCGTGGAAACCGCCGATATGAAAATGTAGATAATTTTCGCGGAGCTTTCTTTCCCCAATGGCAACTCTCACCGAGCAGGGCGCCGCGACGCCGTCGCTTTAGCCGCTGCCACCCCAATTTGGTCGCTAACGAAATACCGAGTAGCGCCCGGTCGCGAGCGACTCGGTCCGTCACTAGGGTTGAATTTTCCCTGCAAAGCGACCCGAGCGGTCTCCTCCTGTCTTTAGTGGGGTTCGATCAAAGATGGCCGCAGGAAATTCCGCTCGCGTTTCGCATCGATTTTTCGTCGGGCATGTCGCGAGAATTTGTCACAATTGAGGCGGCACGTTCGCACGAGCGGATTTTTTGTTTCTTTCGAGCCGGTCCCGCAGCGCGCGCCGCCCCCCGAGCCTCGGGAGTCCGCGGCTAGGTCCGCGGCCAGCTCCGCGGCTAGCTCCGCGCCCCGCGCCCGGCCCCGGCCCGCCCCGGGCTCCGGCCCCGGCCCCGGCCAGCTCCCCGTCGCCATCGCCGGCCCCGCCGAAGCGTCTCCGCGGGTTACATAAAGTGCTCCCCGCGACCGCCGCCGCCGCGTCCGCGTATTTCATAACCGTTTTTTCTTCCGCCGCCCGCCCGGCCCGCCCGGCCCGCCAGTGAGTCGCTCTGATTTCCAAGATTCGCTGCGACGCTCGACCGAACGACGCGAGGAAAATCAGACGGCCGGCGCTTCAGCGCCTTGGGTTTCGTTTCTTCCGGTCCCCCCACCCCGGCGATGTTGAATTCAGTCATGATTATAAGAAAGTTCTTCACCCGCTGAAGCAGACCTGACCATGGTGAGTTATCTTACTTAACGATCAAACCTCGAAACGCGTCAGTCCGTTTGTGACAATAATACTCAAATTGATTCCCATCTATATTTTCACAATAAAAATTACTTCCATACCTGGAAATAAAATGTAAGGGCCTTTGTATTGTCTGAAATTATCAATATTTTAACTAACCACATGCCATCGGCCGCTCTGGGATCCTCTGGAAGTCTCGCGAATGTAAAATAATGCGTCTCAAGGAACCCGGTCAATAGAGTGACACATCCGAGAAATACATTTCGCCTTCAACGGAGAGAAGGCTCGAGTTGATTTTTCCCCCTATAATGACAAATAGTTTTTACCACAAACGGAGATGACCCAATACCTAGTATCAAAATTATCACATATTCATTGATTTTTTTACTATTTGGCACATGCGAGAAACAAACTCCAAATCATAATTCCGAGACCTCCGATATATATTTCTAGGTATTGATGTGAAGCGAGCGAGTAAATACGATAGATAATTTGCCTGTAAGAATATTAAAAAAAAAAAAAAAACTGCTCATGGACTTTGATGCATGGTAAAATAAATTCCTGAAAAAGTAGAAGTTATAACCTGGCATGCGTGATTTCAGATGTTAATTCAAAGTCCGCACGCTTTCATGAAGTAATCATATAATATTTTTTCTGAAACTGCCTTACGATATAAAAAAAGGGTTGATATTTTTAATGTGTTCAGTTGGAATTAGTTTTTTTTTAATATCCACCTCTTTGTCAAAGTACAATATGATAACTTTTGAATGACTGTATTGTAATAGGCTTTTAAAATTATTATTGTTATTTAAAAAAAAAGGATTGTGCAATCATATATTAATTACCTTGCAATGTAAAAAAAAAACAGTTTTCTGTGACAAACAAAAAATAAAATTACTCGTGATATGGTGATAAACGAAACTTAAAATATAAAATAAAAATAATAAAAATCAATAATAAACATAAACAAGCAAATGAAAATGAATATTAAGTGAAATATCAATAATCTTTTTTACAAAATAAAAATAATGAGTTTTTCAAGCACATTGTTTGATTCTAAGCTCGGCGTGCAGCCTCTCCCACTCCTTGTGAAAAAACCCATTTGCCCGATCTGCCCGAGTTATTTTAGAAATGCATCATTTGCATTTTAAAATAATGATTTAATTTAATTAAATATTGTTTTAAAAAAGCGATTATTAACGAAAGTGGCACCAGTTTAGTTATTTTTATTTTTATATTCATTTAAATTACACAACTCTCGATAAATGTTTTTTTTTTATAAAATACCAGGAAATTAAAAAAAAATATGTTAACAGCGGAATGCGTCCTCAGACTGGTGAGGTTATATTAACTATTAATTTTTTATGCTTCAACACATTGCACGAGTCTATACAATATGATTTTAGGTCATCAATTCACTCGTGAAACGACGAGATAAATCCTTGATTTTTTTTCGCGGCGCATGTGGGATTGAAACCGAAACCTCCATGACTATCACAACCTGTGCTTATATGACTCTGCAATATATTATAGTTACAATGGCTCAGAAATACATGAGGGTAGTTAAAAAGTATACTTAAATTGGAGTTATACTGTCTGTGTAGGTTTTGAAAATATGTTCAGTGACTGTTGTTATATTAAAAAGTTTTAAACGCTTTCAATCAGATCAAGAATCGAGCGCACTACACACGTGGCAACACAACTGACAACCGACCAACAAATTATTAAATTGACCAACTTTTTGAGTTTGTGTTACAGTTTCGTCGAAAAGAATGGCCGATGGCAGTTTGTTGGTCAGTCGATGCAATTCGTTGATCGGTCATTAGTTGTGTTGCTCTATTCAATAGTACGTAGAATATGAAAAAATATACATGTACCGACGACTTGTTTGATTGTCAACAAGTTTTTTTTCCTTAAGAAACACAATATCCCAAGAATTCGTACACTGCGCGAGATAAAGCGGTATTTGCATACATTTGGGGAATAACCGCGTATCGCTAATTATTGTCGTGGTACGTGGTTCTGTGTGATCTCCCAGAGAAAGATCCTTTCGCAAGTGTTAATTTGAAAACACACAAAGTCCACCGCAGAGGCCGTGTACGCGGCCTGTGTGCAGAGTTACTCACCTTTTTATTCCATTCAATTCACAATTAGTCGCAGGTAGTAACAAATGTATTATATATATATATATATATATATATATATATATACTGACAGGTCACACGCTCATCCTTGATGCTATTTCTTTGGAATTGGTTTTGCAATTACGTCTTCGCATTGAGCAAGGGAAATAATACAATAAGCATGCATATAAAGGTATTCTTGCTTTTATATTAGGTACTCCCGTGTTTTTAATTATTCTGTTTTTATTCGCGTCTGAATACACGTGCCTCGTGTGCTTTATCCTTGCAGGCAAAGATGCAACTATCAATGCATCTTTAAATGTCATTTAACGAGATGATTCCTAAGGGTTTTTTTTACATATATTCTTAGAGAATTCCATGTACGTGACCCCCACAACCTGCGCGCTGGATCATAACAAAAAGCTAGCACTATGTATTTTATATTATTTTTAAGACAGGGACACATGTTCATGGGTGGTATTTTTCTATAAACTTTTGCTCTGTTTTCCACACTTCCCTAATTTTATTTGAGATAAAGGATTATCTCCGTCTTTTTCTCCTCCTCATCACACGAAACTTCGTTCGTAATCTTTTGCTGTTGCTCGTGATTCGGATGCATCGGTAATCAGCTGCCCCTAATAACTTTTCAATATCATCTTCATTCGCCTCCAGTCCCATGGTATTCCCCAAGGGCAGACTTTCATCGCCAATTGATGACTCAACCGTCCTACGACCACAGAAGGATTCTCTTCGTCGATATTGCTCGTGTACAGAATTAAAATATATAAAAATACATGCTCGGTGATGATATGAATCAAATATAAAAATCACGTTTAACTGTTTTATACTGTATTTTTATCGAAGTCAACTCCAAAAAGATCCAATACTATCGTGCAATGATATTAATTGAATATTTAAAATTAACTGCACGCCATTTATAAGTACCAACAATAAATTTTTATTTTTATTCATTAAAATCACCCACCGCAAACCTACTTAGTTAATATTTTACACAGTAAACATAGTAAAAAAAACACTTTAAGAATTTTGTGCCAACATTTTAGACTTTTTTGCTAAGGCATAAATCAAATATTTAACGTAAAACAAATACTGTTTGTGTAAATATTACACCTAAGTTTGTTCATCGTTATTACTTTAGATTATTTTCTCACGCCCATTTTTTCATAAATGAAATTTAATCATTAATTAAAATAGAAAAATCTATAATATATTTGTGAAAACCAAAAATAATATACTAACGAACGTCCAATGGCATCATAGTTTTTTTTCTTTTCTTTTTCTATAAATTGGTTATAAAATAATATTAATTAACCGAATTAATGTCAAATATTAACTGTGTCAATCTAATATAAAAAGAAATTGAAAAAAGCTATGGGTACCACAACATACTTTGTATTATAAAAAAATACATTATAAATTATACGCCATGGGTAAATTAACAGATAATCTAAATCTTAAATTAAAAAAAAATTAAGTGAACCTCATGAGTTGATTTAATTTCAGAGTTTGTTTTTTTTAATGATTATAATCCCAAATAATTTATAACACATTAATTACGAAAAAAAGCTCTGGCGTAACTTACAGAAGACGTTAAGATTAAATTTAATTTAGAAAAAAAAAACGAGACCATCTTGTACTTATAATATACAACAAGGTGATCTCAAACCAAAATAAAACCATTTTTGCTTCTAAAAATTATATTTTAAAAAAATGTAATTTTACTGAGTGTATGGTTTAAACGCTCATTGCTAGTTATATGCTGCAAATATATGCTGTATTTTTGGGTTATATTTTTTCACGTGCCTTTCCTAAGAGGAGGTTGCCGACTCACTGAACATATGTTTATGCTGAACCAATAGTGTTCATGGTTTATGGAGAATGGTGTAGTCGTTGTGGATCCCCGGCTTTTATATTCAAATGAAACGTCTGCGTATTATTTATATACTAAAAATGTAGCCCGTCACAGAATGACCTATTCGATGAACGATTAGATGAATATTTGCTTTCATTTTGTACACATATATTTTGAATAACTGGATATTAATTTCTAAAGCCATTCTAGGAAATATTCATCACAAATGAGTGGTACATACCAATTTTTTTATTATAGTACTGTCTTGTTCCTTTTTTCCTATCCAATTCATTGCTTGACATTTCTGTCACATTTCGTGTCACTGTTCTTCATTCGATGCAGTCATTATCACGTTCAATTGTGCAATTCTTTTTTAATTACGTTTGCTGTGCTAAGACTGTTTTATTTTTTTAGGAGGCATTTTATGTTATTAATGATGTGATTAATAATTTCTAACGCAACTAAAAAATAAAATTGGTACTTGTGTCAAGCTGACATAAACTGGAAATTTCTTAGAAGCATCATATTTTGTTTTTTTGTAAAAATTCTAAATTTGAAATTCTCGCTGTGAACAACAGAATCATATCATTCGTACATAAAGCATATTTGATAGTTTTATTTAATAAGTTTATGAATGAAAATATTATCCTATCGTCATGAAATTCGGCACATAGCTGCGGAAAAATTTACTAAACTTACGTGCGTTGTATCTTTTAAGATATTCTATAGAGAACCAAAAAATGAAACATACACACACACACACACACACACACACACACACACACACACAATGGCTATTATTATAGTAGATATATAAATATTTATATATATATATATATATATATAAATAATGTAGACCCATCCCTGCGTCGTCCTAATTGTCCAGTTGCCCACGCAGGTCGTCCAGAGCAGGAAGAGGCGATTACCCAATTCCGCTGGTTTTGTCTATAGACGCGACATTAATCTGCCAGCTCTTGCGCTTACTTATATGCCGGAGAATTCCACTTTCCGCTTCAGAGTGTGGCGTATCAGATGTGCTCTTTCGTTCGTTATTGATTGAGCCAGCAATGACGCACCGGATGTGCAATGTTTGTATCCACACGTGAATAAAATGGTCCAGACGACGGTATGGTCAAATATATGCATGCTACCTTTGAACATAAAAAATAAAAAAAAAAAATAAAAAAACACTCTATCGTCGAATCTGATATTATTGCCGGATAGGTCAGAAATATTCGCGTACTCGGTGTTTAGAGAAATTTAATGATATATCGTTTTCTGGATTCGTGGCAGCCATGTATTAAGACTTGTTGATACAACCAGCGCTTCTACTATTGTCTAGGTATTTGTTTTAACCGATAATCTAATGTTAATAATGTTTTTTTTTATAAATAGCAATTTACAGAAGACTTAATCAATTTTGTTTTCATTTTTTAACACATAATAAAATCTATACGGGTATTTAATATTGCAACGACATAATATGTTGTTTTCATACAACGATGAACACGTGACTTTTTCAATTAAAAATTGCACCAGTAAATACGTTTATTTTATAAAATTTAAATTTAAACTATCAATCAAAAACCATAGTTTTGAATTTATAATACGAATTTGTGTTTTTACTCAAATTTTGTTATATTAATATGGAGTGTCAGCATGTCGTGAATAATTGATTTATTTTATGGTCAAGTAAATTAAAAAAAATATTGAAATGCGGTAAGAAATTAATGGCAGGTTATAATAATTTTGATTTATCTAATTGGTATTAAATTTATGATAACATTATTTAATTTTTATTCATGCGAATTCACTATAGATTTACTGAACACACACAGAGGACTTGTAAAAGTTTTTTTACGAATGTATAACAATATATTTCATCTCTTTGGGTTACGAGGCCTGATTTCTGGAAAAAAAAACGCAAGGGAGCTAAATGCAACCCTTCATTCATTCATGGCAATCACTATAGACATATATGGGCTTTTAATTAAATTTTAAAATGCTCGATTGGTAATGATTAGGTCCTTGGCACATTCTGCCTGCAACTACAAAAACCCTCCACTCACATAATATTTGATTTATTTTGTTAATTTATTGCTTTTCCTTAATGTGAAATATCTAGAGACATCAAATATTGATAGGACGCACACACTGCTCTGGTGTGAATCATTTCAACATATGTACATGCAATCTACAATATTTTTGTTTAATATGTACACACACAGTAAATATATAAAAACTCCATTGTAAAGGTAATTTCCTCTATTTATTCCTCGCTAGTACTTAATAGTAAATATACTTTGATCTTGACGATATTTATTTTAAACTTCAAATATTAAAAATATATATTATATTGTTGCATGCTTAAAATAATACTAAAATCTTAACGTTTGCAAATAATAATAACTTGGCGTTTATACAAGACCAACGTTACTTTGACACTGCATAAGTATAATTTTAAAACAATGTTTTTTTTTTGCTCATATGAGCCGCACGCCACTGATAATTTTGTATTTTTTACTTGAAAAAAATATCTAGTTTTAATTGTTTCGCTTTTTGCATAAAATGTATAGTAGTAGCTGTCGGAATGCAGTCAGTTGGCATCAAAATGACAATGAAAAATGAGTGTTTGCATTTATTTACAAAATACTAAATTAATTGAAATTAAGTTATTTACTTTTTTTCTATTAGCGGCTTGGACACAAATAACGCCAATAAAAATGGCAACGAATATATATATTTTATATTTAAAGACAGTATAAAATAAAAAAATACTCCGTACTTTGTATTTATCTGTACTTAGGTTATATTAATATCCATTAACACACAATACGTTATAAAATATTAAAATGTTAATTTCGATTAAGTCTCTTGAAAGGCTTTGATGTGTATTGATGAATGCATAAGAGTTAATCAAATGTGTTTGTATTCTTGGAAACAAATAAGCATATTTGTTGTATTATAATCTTCAACACAGGATCGTGACATTTATAATATGTATTTTGTAATTTTTTTTTTTTTAATTTCACTTATTATTTTTCTATAGTGTTTGAAATAATTAAGAGATCATAATGAGTAAAGATAAGTGGTGTTTAAATGTATAGTTGTTTTCATATATGAGTATAAATTACAGTGCATTAACATTTCCATTTAATAGTATTCTACTAATTGAATGGAATGCATAAGGCTATATTGTGTTTCTCTTAAATACAAACGATTATCATAAAATGGTTTTTAAGCTAACAAAGAAGAACACGCAAACATTATTTTTGTAACTTTTTTTATATTTTCAGTTATTGAAATCTACATCAATATACAAATATGACAAAAAAATGGTCGAGAGTATTGATGCACATTAAATAAAATGTTTTCCTGTTTTGGCATCTTGAGTTGAAAACTCTTGAGTTGTTTGAAATATTTACATTTGTCCATCGTAACTAGACAAATTCACAAAAAAAATCATGACTTTAAAAGCGTAGGTACATATTAAATACGACTTTCAACTTATATTTATCAATAATATTGAGTGTGTCAAGAAGTGGTTATGACGGATTATTTTTAATTGAAAAAATCTATTCATTTTAAAATCAATAGTCTGGTCATTAGTCGACAGCAAAGAGGGTCTTTAAGTCATTTATCCGAACCTTCGTTCCAGGAAGCAAAGAATCATATGAATTATATATATTTTTATTGTATAATCAAAAAAAATATATATATTTTCATTTGATTCCGTGTATTTTTTGATTATTCATTTTCAACCCTTTGAACTCTTTTTAAAAAATTCGTACTTAATTTAACAACGTAAATGCGCCTTGCAAAACTAATAAATAGCGTATATACTAGAGCTTTTTTTTAGGGTATACAATACATATGTGCATTATGTCGCCAACGGAGTATAAAATCTTAAAAGTTTATTTATTTGAGTATCCTAGCCATATATGTATCGTTGGAGTTTATTTTTTCGTCCCAATGGCACACTTTCACCCAACAGCCTCACGATTCCTCTTATCGGGCGTATTTCTCACTTTGACAATTATTCCGAAGAATCTATTCCCACGCAAATGAAAGCAACCCGTCTCTCCATATTCGGTCCAAGCCAGCAAGTACCCGGCCCGAATTCACAGAAACACTCGTATTATTAAGTAGGCGAGTCTAATTAGTCGCTCTTTCGCACACATCACCCAAATTGCACGCGAAAGGGTACCGTTGAGGCCAAACACTCGGTCGGAAACTTCAGAATAATAAAAAAAATATTATACGATTCGTATCGACAAATCCAACGCCAACGTTTAAACTGTTCAGCTTTTGGATCCATCGGCCAGGATGTGCATCGAACCGGGACTTCGTTATAACGAGTCAACGGTCTAATCACTGAGCCAACGTGCCAAGTAATACATGATTTTCACCTGTACTTAAATTTATTATATTCACCAATTCATCCCCACATGGTTTGTAGAATCTCACTGAGAATATACTTATGGCACATGGTTTTAATATTAAATATTTCTCTCTAATAGATGCATTCGAGTATAACCCAATCCAATTAGGGAAATGCTATTTTAAAGGTTACATTAAAACCCATGCAATCCCTAATGGTTGTACTTAGCTTATCGGCAAGTATAGGACGTTTTGACGATTAATTTTTTGATTCAACGAACATATAAGTGTATGTAACTTAAGGTTGGGTTGGCTCGGTAAGATCGATGCAAGCAGTTTTGCTCACCGATTGTAAGTAGCTTAGTATATAATATTTTTTTGATTTTTTCCACTTTTTATTTTTAATATGACTAGTTTCACCAACTTATCATGTTGACATAAAAAAATACCTTATATTTAAACAAATGAGTATTTTAATGTATCACTAATGAAAAAATGCTTAAATTAGTATGTAGAAATATATTTACCATAATTAATTGTGTTATCATAATTTATTCGTTAATAGAGTCTGCTGAAGTAATATCGTTATACAGTCGCATCATAAAACTTTTATCGGTGCTGTTGAAGAGCACTCGATGTCAATTATAAAATTATATAGTGTATTCGCTTATTTTTGTATGCATTTACTTTGATAGAAGTGTATGTTATAATGAAATAAAATAAAAATATGAATTAGTTCACGGTTATGATAAACGGAATTTGCTCACGCCAGTCTTGGTTAATTTTTCCGTTATAAAAATTAAAATTTCCGTTTCAAGAAATATAATAATGTTACTACATTTAAAATTTTTCACTAATCTGAGAAGTAAAGAAACACTTCGAAAGAAGTTAACTATTATAATACAATTTATAAAGCAATTAATCTAAATATTGGTTTTTTTCAGCAATTCGTAATAAATTCATTACTTTTGACAATCCAATCCATTATTACCTGATAAATTAAAAAAAATTAATTTGACGTATCAAAAAAAAATTGAATATAACCTTTTAAAAAAAATATATCAAGGCAAGGATCTAAAATCCATGGCTATTTTTCACATATTAATAGATTACTTAGGCATAAAAAATACGGGTCGATTAGTTTATTTAATGATTATTATGCTATCGTAATCTTTGTCACTTATAGAAAAACCACACCCTTATTCAACTGTGAAATTTGCTATATTAAAAAAATCAACTGTGGGGCTAACAAAAGGTGCATTGTATTTATTTATTTTTGTTATTGAGTTATGTAGGGAAAACATTTATAAAAATACCCTTTTTGTGAGTCGATGAACAAATTTAACAAATAACCGAGAACTAGATATCATGGATGAAAAAACAAAATTTATATCACAGTATCTAATATATTTTGGACACAAGCAGCTATTAATTATAGGATGAACTTATACTTATAAGTATTTGTCATTTTTTAGTAAATTTCTACAATAAATAAGAGTATTTGAATTAAATTCAATTAGCATAGTGTCGACATTCGGATAGTGCCAAGTCACTTATCAAGACATCGGTATCAAGTGTATTTGTGTATATTCGGAAATGAGGATAATGTGTGTGTTGTTGATAATGCAAGTGAGTCACATGTGGAATGCACACATGGTGATGGTGATGGTGGTGGCGGTGGTGGTGGTGGTGGTGGTGGAGGCAGGGCGGGTACATATGGGCTGGCGGCGGCCGCGGGGGGCCAGTGTAGCTCCCCCTGCGGCCCCAGTCGGTCGCGGCAGTCCCGCGACGAGCCGCCACTGTTTCTCTATATTGCCGCGTTTCCGAGTGAAGTTTCGCATTCAATCCACTGACGTGCAAGTTGTGTTTTCCGCTCAATACACTTCTTCTCGTGCCTGCGAGAATATTTTACGCGACGGTAAATTGAGTTTTTTGATCACTGAATGTGTTTTTTTTTTTTTTTTTTTGTTTATCGTGTTCTTGGGTGTTGTGCCGCGTTTCTTTTTTGAATTTAGAATGCGGCATAACACCCCGAGAGCGTATCTTTTATTGTATCAACGGCCGCCAAAAGCTTCAAGAAGCTCGGATATATATTGTTGGAGAGACAGGTCGCATTCAAACTCACCCCCCCCCCCCGGTGTTGTAAATATTTTATATTAAATATTCGCGTTATTGCATACAAAATATGCGTTAATAATTTATGGCAGATTTATTTTTTATAATGTGTGTGCTTTGCGGCTGGTATTTTAAACTGTTTGAAGGTTCACGTTTTTATATTATTATAACTATTTTGAACGGTTACGGATAATATAATCGGTCACCAATAAAAATTTATACGTGGAAAAATCGCTCAAGTATTTCGCTTATTGAAAATAAATATTTGATTTATGTAACATTTTAAAAAATAGTCTTGTTTTTGGATTTCTTCGAGTGATAATTCTGCTTGTCAAGTTTTCGGTGTAGCAGTAAGATGAATTTAAATATTTTCACGTACCCGGTATACGAACTGAGAACTCTTTCAGCTCAATACAAAGCAGACTCGGAGCTGCGGTCAATAAAATTAGTCACACTGTAAATTACAATACCGCAGCACAGTGTCGACACTGCACCTCAGTTAGCCAATATTTATTTTAAATTTATGAAAACTGTATGCAGTTTAGTTAAAATACTACATTTATACCAATGAGCTGCATTATTTATATTATTTTATTTAATTTTTGTATATTATAAGAAAATTATTTTATATATCTGCATTGGCAAAAAAATATATAAACTTGTTAAAAAAAACCCAAATAAAAGTTTCAAATATAAATCCTATTACATAGTAAGTTAGATATTGGGTAAATAAAATAATAATATAATTTCAAAAATTCAACAAAAACAAGCTTTTTTTTTACTGTTCGTACGATATGTTAATCGATTTAGCGAGAATAATTTTCTGAAAATTTTTTCGAGGCACGGGTGGGGTTCGAGCCCACACCTTTACAGCTATCGTGACCTGGCGTTGTATGCAATTCGACCACCGCTGGTTTCACAGATTTTTACCGTCGTTGTAATTAGCACCGTTGTTTATTTATCCCGATGCTGTTACGGTTGTTTAAGTAATGTTGTTTGATTGGTCAAAATTGTGAGCGCGCCAATGCCTGACCTGGTGAAATTAGATGACAGGCTAGTACATGAAGTTTTTACAGTAGTTAAAATTATATATATATATATATATACTTATTGTGTAGAGAATCGTCACCTGTAGCTCGACCTTGAGTGTATAAGTAATTATGTGTTCAGGCTGCGGTTAAAAATAACAAGAAAGCTCTAGGCGTCTGAGTAGTTTGACGGCCACCATTGCTTTAATATGGTTAGGTTTGGACAATAATATTCACTAAGGTTTATTATTATTATTTAAAATAATTTTACTAAATAAAATACGTAGAGAAATACCCATAAAAAAATTCCGTATAAAGGAATATAAAATCTGTGATACGTTAGATATTGGAAATTTTATAAGTACCTAGATATTAAGATGTACAAAATAATATTTTTTACTGAATGAAGTAATCATTTAAAACGGAGTTAAAAATAATAATAGACAGCATGATATAAAAAAAGCTTTCATAAAATCAATTTCTTATTAAATTTTAAAGCAAATCGATTAGCGAAAATCGTGTCAATATTGAATATTTCGCATGGTTATTATTTTATCAGGATAATGAAATACGTTGAAGTGACAGTTTAAATACCCTTGAATTTATATATATTTTTTTACATAGCCTTAATTATTGTACCGTAGGTCAAGGTTTGATTTAGTATCAGTGGAATATATCCGCTATCTAATGTGTCGGTATTTTAGTGTTTTCTCTCTCGGCCCGCCCTGCGTTGAAGTGACAATCTACACATCCTTGGATTCAAGCTGTTTTTTAGCACAGCCTTAATAATTGTACCATCAGTGAAGGTTAAGTTTATATTCAGTATCAGTAGTGGCCTAACGGTGACATTCCAAGTACTGTGCATTAAAAATCTTGCGATGATTTTCCCGAGAGTTTTCTCGTCTAGACCCGACGTAACCTATAGCCTAAGTAATCGTGTCGCAGGTCAAGGCTTAGGATTTAGTGTCAGTAGATATCTCCGATCTGTATACAATATATATATATTGAAATTTAGCGATGGTTTTCCAGGGTGTTTCCTCTCTCGACGAGTGTCTCCCCGAGCGAGACAATTGACTCGTCTTCGGTCTGGTTAAAATATTCCAAGCATGGTAAAGGCTTAACGGTTAATACGAGTCCGGGCCTCCAGCTCCGCGGGTACTGTTATGAGTATTTATATATATATAATCTAATTGCTCCACTTCGCCGGCTGTACCAGTGCCGCCAGTGTTTCGTATCAAAGTGCCATCGTATAATTTATTTAATAGATACTGATGCAAGTTACATTGTGATTCTCGGAAAAAAAAAATCACGCGTTCACTTTTCCTTCGTTAATGCAGTGCGCCACAATAATAACCGAATGACTGAAGACTTGTATGATTAGAATCAAAACTTACGCAGCCATCGTTACCATTTTCAAGTGTTAACCGGCGTAACAAATTGCTTGACAAATATTTGTTACTCGTAAGAATTCTTAGTATTGCTATTTGACGTAGCTAACTGATTTAAAAGTTTGACTTAATTTTATGTATGAAGAAAAATTATTATTTTATGACTTAAAGTGGTTATAACAAATCAATCTGACTTAGTAAAATTTGATTAAACCCTAAATTAAACCTAGTGTTTTTTAGACAAATTTTAAAATAATATATTGTAGAGACGTTGTGTTTCATACGTTTTATGGAACGGCGTGCTAATACTTTCTATAATGTAAAGGCACTGTCTATGTTAAGAATTTTCGCCAGTTGGCAACAGAAAGGCGGCAGGGAACGCGTGTTTTGAGTTATTTATCCGAGCCTTCGTTACTGGATTTCCCGTCTGGAAGGACCGGTACATATGTTTTTTTTTTATTTATTGTTGCTATCGATGTTTAGTTAAGTTTCCAAATTACATTACCATCAACAATGAATGTGCCTGTTCAATAAATATTTCATACTAGAGGTGCTTCGCGCCACTATCTAGACGCACCGAGGACGACAATGTGTGCTTCTCTTATCTCTCTTGATTTGTTACACTTTTGTCACATCTGATATCTTTTTAGCGTTACGGTTGTTCAAATACAGACCGAATGTAATATTATCAAATAAAATGTATTAAGTAACCTACACCAGTAGCGACACAACTGACAAGCGATTTATGAGTAACTAATAGCGTATTTTTCTTTTGGATGTAAGTAAAGAAAATATGTCTACTAATGACGTAAAATATGCGTAAGAATGATTTTGTTAAAAATTATACATCTTGTCTGAATAATAATAATAAAAAAATAAATAGTTACGTCCTCACTCTAACATTCTCTATTCTAATGAATGCCATTTGTATGTAACTTGACGGTCGAACTTTCACTGCGGTACTTATATTTATAATGAACTTACCAAAGTCGCAAGGGTAAGGATATTTTTTCTAGTATTTTTTTAGTGGAAGGTAAACATGTACTATAAGTATATTTTTTATAAATATAAATAAATATTCATGTATATGGTATATAAATTTTGAATTAAACACCACGGGAAATCGAGGGTTGCCGGTTATTCACTGCTTGACCCTGTCGGCGGCGTTCTTGGCTTTTCTATCCTAGGTCGAATATAATGTTCGATAAAACCCTTGAAAGGAGATCTAAAGTACTTTTGCTATTAAGCTACTTAAGTTTATTAATGCACGTATATAGAACTCTTGTTTTCGTAAATCGCAGACGTTGTTAATAGATATTCTTTCTTGGGTGATATGCTCCCTGAAAATGGTCCCAGTGTATTCGGTAGACACAATTAACAACGAGGCACAACACCCAAGAAAGAAAAACATATCATGCAGCCCTTGTAGAGCCGTATTTCATAATCGTATGTTAATATATAAGTTCCTCTTGTAAAAATTTATCTAATGTCAATATTAGGTTTTCGATCGGTTTTGAGAAAATTCTGAAAAGTTAGGTTTTATTATTATTAAAAAAGTCAATGTTATAATAAAACGTGTGCGCTGAGAACTTAGTATATTGAGAGAACAACTAACTTAGAACACTTCAATGCAATGTCGTGATTTATGTTCGTTTATATTACTGCGATGCCCTTTGAGATCATCCATTATTTGCTGCGCATTGTCTAAGCAAGTACTTAAGTATTTTCAAATACATTTGTTAATATGAAAAAGCAATTCCAATATCGATTTGTTGCAATACATAAACAATACACATATATATATCCATCGACTAGTTACAGAGCGGTTGTCTATTGTGTCTCTACATGTGTAGGCTGCTGCACGTTCGTCTCGCCTCATCAGACTCCATCGCAAGTGCTGTTTAAGCGAAAATTCTGTCCGATGGCAACATAAAAAAATAATTCTCTCTGACCCAATCACGAACCGGAAAGAAGCCAACGCGTTACGTCACGTTGCATATCGTAACTTTTGATCAATAATTAAATACACAAAATACTAATAAGATATAGGCATAGTAGAAAAATTATAGAATCTCTTAATTATTTGACCGGAAGATAAAAAAAATGTTTAATAGCAATAGTAGTTGTATTGTCTAGAGCACCGAGCCGCGATAACTGTGGAAATATGAGTTCTAATACCTGTCTTGAAAATATAATTTAAGGATTTTTCTCTTTGTGAGTTTATATAAACTGGTTTTAATATAATGTCAGGTTTCTAACTAAATAAACTCTGTAATATTAGTGTTATTTTATAATTTTTTAATATTAAAATTGTTCAATTTTTACACAATTTTCCAATCCGGAGCAAAACGTTTAATTAAAAAATACACGAAAATTAAAACAAAAACGCGTAAAAAAAATAATCGAGGAAAAACACCTTGTGAATTGATAAAATCATAATAAATTCGAATACAAATTTACTTTCTCGCCTTTCACGTGTAAAACAATTGCTTATAAATGTATTGTATAATAAAGCTTTATTATTTTATTAAAAAGTGCTATAAACAAAGAGAATGCATTGTTGGTAAAATAATGAAATGGATAGTTTATTTTTATATTTATTTCAACTCGACACAGATGGGATTCGAGATTAAAACTTTTGCCAAGTGCTGTCTGTGTACCCAATCCGTCCACCTGCTGTACCTACATAGCATGACGCGAATATAAACCGTTATCCACGCATGTGAAACTCAAAATTGCAGTTATAATTATCTTAAAGCTCGTATAGTACATTTCGATTAGGTGTTGAATAGAATCACTCGTATTTCTATCTTCTTAAAGGAGTTTAGTGACAATCTAACTGATCATGTCTGCTTATGGTTTTCTTATGGCTTTCCTTAAAAAGCTCTGGCATTAAAGCAGGCTGCAGAAACAATAGCAAGTATAGCTTAAAAAAACATTAATTGAATTTTAACTTAAATTTTATAATTTAATTTATTTCCCGAGATAACTCCTCGGCGTATATCTTATCTTTGAGGACGCGAGAGAATGTTATACTAATACCTAATTGTTGACATAATTTTTTTGACATTTGATTTACAGTGTCTTGATATAATATACGACCTTACTTGGATCTTACATCTTGTGTGCTTCGAATCCAGAGCAGGACTGAATGCCCCCGAAGGGGTCGAAAAACTATAATATAAAAAAATTATCGATTACATACTTGTATATAACGATTAGTTTATCGCTCAGCTTCAAAGCTATTGTGGGCGGGTCAAATATAACACCTGGCTGCAATAGGCGTGGAGGTGCAGGCTCGAACTCCACCTGTGTCTCTTCTCGCATTTTATATTTAAATCGATTTGCTAAAACACGTTATTTACCTACGGAGTATACTTGGCAATAATTTTTAAAAAAATGCGTCTATAACCAAAAACTATAATCTATATCAAATACGATACGAGAAATTTTTTTGTTGTTATTATTGATTATTAAAAAATATATTTAACTTTCAATCAGATCGACATGCTTATACTTAATATGAAGATAAGCAATCTAACAATACATTTAACTGTTTGTTAAATTCCTAGTATCGTGCTTTTGCGTTTATAATAACTTGCAATAAAGTTTATTAAAACTTATAATTAACCTTTGCATGTGACAATAAAATTGATGCTAATAAATAAACCCTTATTATAACGATTAACGCAAGATAATTTTTTTTATTGATAACTATTATTTAATTTTTTTGTTTCATTAAATCAGTGTTTCTCAAAATATATTTTTAAATTAATAAGTTTATAAAACTAAAAATAACACAATTACTCCTGTTGCTCGTATTCCATATAAGATTATTAGTGAAATAAACTTTTAAGTAATTTTTTTTTTTAAATCTCCGTCATTAATAATGAAAAAATTAATTATTTACGGCATGTTTTTATTAAGTTCGTTAAAAATAAATTAAGAATATATTATCGTAAAAATTGAAGACAGTGCTTGTTTACGGATTAACTTAAAGGTAAGTTTTTTTTTTTGTTACTTCATTGAAATAATTTTTTTAAGCTGGTTTAATATTTATATGAAATATTTAAAGTTAATATATTCAATATTTTTAACTGAAAGTACATGGTGGAATTTCATTTTGATATCTTTGTGTTTTTATTTTCAAACGACAAATGACACATAAGCAAAAAAAATGCAATTTTACGAAGCACATTTTGTCAAAAAGATTGAATATAATAATCGATGTTATATTTATTTTGATAATGTTAGTGTATTACTTTTTTTCCGAGTGCCCTCCTCAGGGGAGGTTTGTGACCACTTGACTGATCATTGTTTGTCTCGGGCCAGTCTTGCTAATTTGGCTGTACTCCTGAAAAATCCAAGGAAAGAGGGGCATTGGAAGGAGGAAGCTTTCTTGGATGCGGAATTTGCGCCAGTGACTGGAAATCGGAAGTGCGACTGAATTAGTGAGACTGGCTCAGGATAGGGATATGTTCGATGGTCACCAACCTATTATAAGGAGAGGCACCAGAAGAAGAAGAATAGGTTTTTTTTTATTATTCAAAGTAGAGACACTCTCACCAAGCGACGCGGTCGAATTCGATCTAAATTTGCATTGTGAAAACTTAAGTGTTGCAAACAGGCAGGCGCCGCGCAACCTTTGCGTTCACACAAAAAAAATACTTCTTTCTCCTTGTAACTGCTTGAGAAATCAGTGTCAAGTGTGAGAAATAGTTAAACCAACGAGTACAATAGAGTGCTTCTCGTCGTCTAGCGTCCTAACTTCCTTACAAGGGAATCCCAGTTATCACACGATAGCCGTTAGATCTCAATCCTACATGTGTCCACAGCCTATGGTCCGAATCGCTCGACCCACCTGAAGAAGAAGCAAACATAATATCACTACGCTTTCTTCCTATATCTAAAGATCAAATTGTCACGAGAAAATGCCAATTTGCGTTGAGCTCATTTGTCAAGTCCTTTGGGCGAAATGTTGACAATTTAGAAAGCAAACTTCCATTGACAAGGCTTTGTTACGGTGTATGCAACGTTTTAAATGTTTATTTATGACTGTACATGTTGTCTTTTAAGCGTGATTCGCATGGAATTAAAGAGAAAATAAATATTTGTTTTAAGCACAATAGGACTGAAATAACTTTCACACCGTAATAAATCCAACCAATAAATATTGCAATTAAGCTTTGTGCATGGAAATAAAACTAACAGTCTGGTTCAAAATTTTGTAACTTGCAGCCGATTTGCAATTTATCAATAGTGTCCCTTTTTCGTGGCATTGCTTCATTCGATTTAGGGAACAGGTTCGTTTATCGTATTTGATACGTTATCTCTATTGAATGTCAGGAAGGTGTGACAAAATAAAATGTAAGTGAAATAGTTTTGATTATTTAGTATTTAATTTGACAAGTACGGGCAGACCTACATTTACTGATAATATCAAGGTTAACGGTCGGAGTTCTAAGTACACGAATTCCTTGAGGTCTGTTCGTTATTGATTTTTTATACATTATTTTTTATACATAATTGTCGCTATAATGCAGAGCAGCGAACTCTATGGCCGCATAATTATGTGTTGGACATTAAAGAAATATATTTTAAAAAATCATCTGGTCCAATGCCAGCTTCGTGCATGTCCTAGGTGCATCCCTTCTTTGATAGTGTATAGCTATTTGGTTAGAACCCCCATCCCAGAGTCATGGAGAGGAGACAGTACAGTAATAAAACAGTCCTCGGCCTGGGAAGGCAGCATTTCTGTTTTCAGCAAGGTTGTATCTCATTACTTCCTTCGCGATATGACCGTGCTAATAATCTCTAAAGACACATATCTGGTTCCTCTCGCGCTCGTGAGTTGTAAGGACATTACCCTGACACCTTTCATGGGTTGTCGGTTGCTAGCACGGTAGGTTTTTTTTGGGACTGTTTTGTGGTTCAGCAAGCCAATGCTAAGCACTCCCTGAGTGACGAAACCTCTGCCGAATCGACTGTCGCGCATCGCAGAATCCAAGCCCATGGATATTTTGGGTTCCTGTAATAACAATCATTATGCCGTTAAAATGTTGTATTCATGTATTACAAAAAAGGCTCTTATTTAAATACTAAACTATTTTAGTGTTATTGAACATTATTGGTATTATTAAAACTGCTGCATTCTTCAATGCTCTACCGTCTTTTTTGTTTTTAAGAATTTCAACGATTTGGTCCCGGTACTGGGCTCATCTTCGGGGACAGGATGTTTTATGGTTTTTCTAAGTAAACAGCGCAAAATAGGCTGCTATTGGCTAATTACCGTTCGGTTGTCATTTGTAGCCGTTTTTATTCGGAGTGTGTTGCTCGCGAAGCGACAACTATTACGTATCGAGTTCTTCGATGATAGCATCAGTAAGAAGTATTCCGGTTATCAATTTCTTATCAGATTAGTGATGGCTTGACGGAATCTTACTGACACCGAACATGCTGAGCGCCACGTTGACTGGCCATGCCAAAAATACCTACCCCAAACTCTTGTCATGATACATGCCTGAACCACGAGTAACATGCAACTAACAAGCAAAAGCGAACGCCATTGGCAAGTCACAGTTCGGTTATCAGATTCGCCGGGGAGCGAATCCGGTAGTCAAAAATGTGACTCATTGTATTGTGATGGCCCTGCAAATGCCGGGTACGGCTCCGGCCAAGGTCCCGAAGCCAGACGTCCCGCGTTGCGTCACCCGGCGGGAGTTGGCCGGGTGACTGCTCGGCCGCGGCTTGGTCCACGTCCAGCTGGCGACTCCCTACTCCCGACTCCCGATTCCCGACTGTCTTTCAGGCGAGCGTTTCAGGTTTTTTCAGCATCGGCATCGACGAGCTACATTTTTAGCATTTTTTTCTCTCGCAACCGCATAAGATTAATAATATTAAATTTGAAGTACTGTTATATATTCACCCGCGGTCTTTTTTGTGACTAGCTGTATTTAAAATTTATTTTTTATTCGTCAACCATGACGACATGTTATATTTATATATTTGTGTGTATATTTATATTTTTATTTATAAAAATAATCATGGACTGATTTGCATTCATTAAATTAATTTTTGTGAGCAAAAAAAAAAATTAATCACACACCACGGTGTCAATAGCCCAGGGAGTGAAAAAAGCGACCTTCTGATTCTAATATGTATTAAACCTTAACCCAGCTTCTTGAAACAAACGCTGTTTCAATTCACATTGGGCGGAGTGCAATCTATAAATCGAACCTGCAAAAAATAGATTCAAACAGCAACACATTATTATATACAATTTGCACTATCAAAGTAATTCGAGTGAGGTGACCACGGAGTCCTCGCGTTTTGGGATCCTCACAATTAAACGCATCTAAAAATTGCGGTAGTTTTTAAAAACGAAAATCTTTTTCTTCTTCAATTGCCTAAGAATATGTTTGTCCTCGGCCAGTCTTACACTAATTCTGCTGTACTCCCGATTCTCAACAGCTTGCGTAAATTCAGCATCCACGTTAGCTTTCTCCTTCCAATGCCTCTCTTTCATTCGATTTTTCCCCATGACAATCAGCTGAAATAGGCAATATATATGTGTGTGTGTGTGTGTATTATGTGTGTGCATGTGTGTTGGTAATATTAGTAAGGTGCGAATACATATAGTAGATCACTGGTACTAGACTCGGAGGGCAGCGGAGCGCGAAGTGGGCCAAATATCTAAGGAAAAGTAACATTCGTGTTGTTTCAATATTTATGAGTTTACGGTTTTCTTAATTTTTTTAATTATGCGGCACATTTGTAAACAATGTAGCCTAGTTCCCATTTGCTCGGAGAATTGCGGCCCGGGGCAGCTGAAGTTTCGCGATTTTTTTTTTTTCATAGTGTAGGCAATTGAAGATGATAATTAGAAATCCCCAGAGAGACTCGGTCGCATCGCGGTGCAGTGACCCGGGCTCGAGTCCGGGTAGAGCAATGAGTCTTTCGATTTTCTACTTTTTTTTTTAATAGTTTCTAGTAAACAAAGTATTGCAAGCGAATTGGAAGAGTTTCACGTAATTCGAGTGTTGATTTTATTTTACAGAAATCCGAATCTTTGCCATCTGATTCAAATCAAACTAAAAATTAATATTTAAATCAATCTAAAACCTTCACCATATTGCATGTATGTTTCCAGATTTTCTCTAAAATATCTTTAATTCATAACCATTTTACATGTCGTACAATAATCGTAGTAATTCATCTTAAATACACACATACATCATATATAAAATTTAATGAACATTTAAAATATTTAGATGTGTATTCCGTACATCCAAATATTTGTCTCGAAGACTTTCAGTTTGCAAGAATGAAATGCTTACTATGTAAGAATGTAATTCTTCATGGCAAGGTCTTGGCAGGTATTGAGGCAAATCTTTGCATAACACTCAATAGCTCCTTTCAACTATTAATTATTCCCCAAATACAATAATGAAAATGTGTCATAGATTCATTAGTAAAAAAAAAATATTTCAAGTGACTTTTGAAATAGATGATGTTAAGGTATTTAGCACGGGAATTTTTTAACTATAATGATGAAATATTTTATTATATATTTTTGCCACTTTCTAAAGGTTCTATTTTCACTACCATTTAACTCTACTTTCACTACTTTGAATATATTATACATATATTCACAGCTATCTCATTATTTTTGAAATTATAAAAATTGCTGAGAATTTTAGGTGTTGTTTTTTGGCTTATGTTGGGTATTGGGTTGAGGCTAAACGTCAGAAATCATTTAGTGGGATGTGTGCAGCGACCTTTTTACTATTAAATATATATCTTGCAGTATCGGTTTTTGCACAGTGCTATTTTATATCTGATGATTAAATGGTTGGGTTTTATATAAGGTTAACGATCATAAAAACGCAGCAACACACTGCATTGATTATTGTTCACATCCCATGAAAATAGCGACTGGCTTGCAATCAACCACGAGTGTCCTTTTATTTTGACGTGTGTAGTGTCGTGAGGCCTTTTTCGTCTATTTTATAATCGTCGACGAAGAGGTGGACCATCAGGAGTCGTCCGCCCTGCAGGCCGCGCGGGTTCATCGGCCGCTGAGAAAGCTCACATTTTTTATTTAGTGATTCGAACCGAACCGAGTAACGGTGCAAAGAGAGCCTCGCCGCGGCCTCTCCGGCTGCTCTCTTTCCAGCGGCCCGGCGATTCGCCTCATGGGACGGCGGAGAGCGTGTCGCACACACACACACACACACACACACACACACACACACATACATAAATATATAAAGCCTACAACAGCCATAGGTGCCTTATAAATCACGAAATTATTATTATTCAAATGAACCCCATAATCCAATGCGGGGCGCAGTCTCCCTCGGCTTGCGTCATCAGTAAGGCTCGCACGGAAGGTTTGCGGCTCAAGGCCGCGCAGGAGCTGGTCACCAGGCAATCTGGAATGTCAAGTCCGCGAGAGCAGCCTCTCTACAGCAGCATCCGTCACTCACCGTGACCACTCCAATAAGTGCGGAATTAGAGCCCTGCGATACAACCGACAATTGACCGGCAAAAAAAACTATTTGTTCCTGCACGTCTAGAGCTTTTATGACAAGCGCTGTGGTTTCTTTTTTTAGACTTTTTTAAATGCTGCATTTTTAGGTATTACGTCGTGCTTTCTTTCTGAGAGGTTTATCGAAATTGTCGAGGATTATTTGCGATTAACTTGTGTAAAGTAAACATTTTGTGTGCACAGTAAAAATGCACGCCAATCAATGGGTATCTGCTTAATATTTTATTAAAATCATTAGTTTCAAAATGGAGATTTTTTTTTATTTTCTTTGCAGGTAAGATTACCTCTCATTTGCATATCACTACTCTGTTGTCTTAAGTGTAGACTGGGAAAGTGGTGAGTGCTTCTTGATTTTGTTGAGAATTCCTGGAACTGTAGAAGGCAACAACGTGAATGTCTCTTTCGCGGTCATTGCAGCTCGATGCATCGACTGATGTTTAGATTTGTGGTACAACTCGACTCACCGTTTCGCCTAACCTATTTTTCTACCTATCAGGAGCCTTGGTCGTTGAAAAGTTCATAACGAAATAAAGGACGCCATTGGCTAATTACCGTTCGGTTGTCGGTTGTATCGCAGCGTGTGCAGCCGGCTTTACGGTCACTCCTATCCGTCACCTGTCAAGTATGAGTTATTGAACCTACATATTTCGCTAACTGCTATATACATTAAACGTAACCTAACCGGCACGTGCTCTGCACGGAACCAGTCGCCGTCGAGTCATACTCGGTCAACATTAAATACGAGTAATAGAGTGTTCACAAATAATATTTAAAAAAATAGAGAAATTAGGTTGTCCGGGTGCACGCCCCCGCTGTGGTAAGTAGACTTCTGGGTTAACGTACCTTCCGAGCTGCAGTGGAACCGGGCCTAGCGAGCGACGCGCGCACTTTCACTCCATGACCGCACCGTACTCCACCCGTGAAACGACGAGAAAATCCTCGAAAAAAAACTACATTGAAATGTCCGTGTCGAGCGTGTGCGCTGAACTCCAAATGCACCGTACGGTTCCGAAAGCGACAGAACATAACCTTGGTATCCCCGTGCGTACTCCTGGATAATTGACTTCCGCGAGGGGCCGATCTGTGTCAGCACCGCGCTACGGCACTGGCCTCAGGCTCCCACGCTCCGCCACTGCCCAAGTCTTATTCAGCCAACCGTATCATCCGACTTATCAAGTGCTTTTATTCCTTTCATTACATCAACTGACCTATCAATTATTCTTATTCCTTTAACCATACCGGCCAATAAATCTACTATCATTATTCCCACTGTTCGTTTGTTCACTATTGATTAAGTATTCATATGTCTTCATACATCGTAAATCTATTATTATAATTCCTATAAGATTTCTGTCACAATTTAAGCTCCGCGTTATATGGAAACCATGTTATAAGATTATCGCGGTTTACTGTATATACCCAAATTGGTCTATACAAGCAGCGATATTCCTATGCATATATTTTAAATATACATTGGCAGTATTGATAGCTACATAGAAATACCTGCATACTCATATCTATATAAATACAAATTTCTAATTTTGTAAATAATGCTTAATTTATCAAAATTACTTTTCTTTTCACTACTGCGACAGAGCGATGGAATTTCGGTTCCATCCTGTGTTAAAAAAATAGACTAATGATATAATTTGTTTTGAAGCGTTTTGAAGATATATCGTTAGGAAACGCGCAATTTCCGTAACATATTAATGTGTATTTGAGGAAATTTTAATCGCATTACCAAGGTCAGCCGCATTGCGAGCGAACTTTTTTTTTTGAACAAAATGTTATTCTGATCATCCCGGGAAGTGCAAATATTTTTGGACAGCGCGTGACCATCAGTCCCCACTTGGCAATTATGATGATGACTTTTATTCGAGGTGTTTTTTTCTCTAAGTAATCAACGAAAAATAGGACGCTATTGTTTAGTTGTCATTCGGTTGTCAGTTGTGTGGAAGTAGTGTTGCCGGCATAATGCATATATTTAAAAAAAATGATTATTGACTGATTGCAAATTGACTGTGCTGTGTGGCCGCTTTTAGAATACAAATAAGTGTGCGTATTTAAAAAAAATATATATCATCCTGAAACGAGGCACCGGGCAGGCTGAGCTCCCAAAATGAAAGGCGTGCCGGACCATTATGAAGGACAGGTCGCTTGCCACACCGCACAGCCCGGCACGAGTGGTCAAAAGTGCACCTTTCTCACTTTCACGGCGGGGCGTCGGGGCGAGGCGGGGCGGGGCGGGGCGTGGCGTCAGGGCGGCGGGGCGGCGGGGCGGCGGGGCGGCTTCTCGCGCCCGGAGCGCTCCGGTTGTTGACCGCGGCGCGGCCTTGACCCGCAGACCCACAGCGAGGACAGTTACTCCCCCCCCGCCCGTGCCAGTCGCATAGCCTCGTGACTACAGCTTTTCTAACATCAACCACCAATTATGCACACATTATAAAAAATATATATAATTAATCAATATCAAAAAATCTGTTGAGCTCAATATCAGCAGGCGCCTTTCGAATGAATGGCGAATTTCTGCATCCCTGAAACGAAATTTTAGTTTTTTTTTTTTTTCACTGAAGTAAACGTTAGTTAGTATAATCGATGCAACTGAATCTATGCGATTTGTTTGTTTGTTTTTTTTTTTTTTTTTTTTAATGAGAGAACTCACTCGGTCACGGTCAGGTCTAATTGGTTTGCAATATTATTTAAATGTTCAAATACACCGATGGCGTGAGGGCGATAAGTTTTCTTCTTAATCAGAAAATATTTAAATGTTACTCTTACTAACTCAAAAAAAAAAAAAAAAGGTTCGTGAAATGTTGATGATAATGTAGCATTAAGCTTGCCTTCATCACACTCCACCGATATTCAGATAACCACAAATCACAAATATTTTTAAAAAAAATCAAATAAACTTACTTAAATTAAAATCTATGTATGGTAAATACGTAAAAAGAGTTTGCACACATTCAGTTGCCCAAATGATTAATTAATTAAGAAACTCTTTTTTTACTTTTACTTTTTTTTTTTTAATATTAATCGTACATTTTTTTTCGATGATTATTTCAGCACTTCGTTTTTTAAATGAGCAAAATAAATTTCTAAATTTTTATTGCAAAAAATCTATTTAACTTCAAAATATATATATGTAGAAAGTACTATGCATTTATACTCGTAGCTTACCCATTTGTATATTAAATTAAACAGTTTAACTAATAAAACAATGAGTCAGGTGAAATTGAAAATATCGAATGAAAAATATCCTCCAGCAGAATATCTTTTAAAAAAACTTTTATTCGTGGGTTGTGATTCGGTGATCTGGTCTTTTGGGTTTTCAGTTTTTAGACCGCGACAACAAATCGAGAGAATTAATCCCAAAGCCTACGAATATAACTAATGTATTCAACACATTCGCCAGGTTTAATTCAATTTTAATAGTTTAAATAAAATACTTGAACACACGTATGATGATTGCATTATAACATCTGCATTCTCTGCGAGGAGCGATCACCGAGGCAGATTGTATCCAGTGAAAATACCGAGTTTCACATCGGAATGTATTAATCACAATAGACAGCCAAAATATAGCAAATGTGTTGGTAAAAAAGAACGTAATTTCAGAGATTCGGGTCATTTTTTTTACCCACTGGCAACTTTCAAAGAAGAACTCTCTCCTCGCTAATATTGCCGAGGTGTAGCCATGAATGCGCAATGCGAAATAACCGATCTAGTAGTTTGTGTATATCAGCTTGTGGGCGTAGTTTGTAGTACTCCGTTATAAGCGGCATGGCGGCTACGAACTATAACATCTTTTTTAAATATTGTGAGCAGACTGTCCGCTCTACTGTATTTCCGACAACCTACGCTTGAATAAAAGCAGAAAGTCATACAATTTACTCTCAATTCATTTACTATCATATTAATATATACCTAGATAAATACTGTAGTACGGAAGCACGCAAAGATACCAAGTTATCGTTTTACCGAGGGTTAAGTCGTTTGATGAGTATAACTGGAAATATAAAGTGGTACCGCGTAAACGCAGAGTTATAGGAAGCAATTTGTGTTGCTTGTTGTTTGAAGCTTACGATTGAAATTGCAAATTGTTTAACCGATGCGGATCGCGCCGCATTCGTCACAAACTTTCAAACTTCGCTGTAAGCAGAGTTATTGCCGTTTGTGGATAACTAGGTCAGATATGTTCATGAAAAATGCGTTCGTACAACAGGTAAAAATTTTTTTACACCGAGTCAAGACCTCTCCAGAGAGGTCCCGACCAGATCGATAACCGTCGGATGAACTGTAAATTTGTAGCAATCTGTTCGTTTTTTGTATATTAAGATCATTTTCGCAGAGTTATTGCTGTTTGTGAATAGCTAGGTCAGATATTTTCTTGAAAAATGCGTTCGTACAACAGGTGCATCAGGTACAGTGTACAACGAACCCATAACCCTCCAGGCGTTACGACACAATAATTTTATATATTTATTAGAAAAAGCCCATAAATAGATAGACTTATAGAGGTTACGATTATTTTAATCCGTGAGCACTTTCGCCTTTCAATACCATCATCAGACTCTCCTACTGAATATTTCACTTTACATATTAAAACTGTGTGTCATGGATAACAAACAGTCGCTGGATAATCGGTTGTGTTCCGTGTTAAGACCGCTTCACTGTTTAAACGTGGAGTATTACAAATTAAACTAGTCTATCGTGGAATACAATCTAATCGATAATCGAAAATAATATTACCGAAGCATATTATTAAAAAATATTTTCAGGTGATCGATTCATGCATGAAACAAGATGAAAAATCTTTAAATTTTCGAGTGGACCGGTGCTCTGTCCAATTGAACCACTGTGTGCCTGTTGCTGTTGTTTTTATTGTATAGAAAGGCCAGCCCCATTCCTTTCCATGATGTAATATTGTTTAATGTGTAATTGTTTTTGTAATTTACGGTAGAGTAAACTCCCGCATTTGGCCACCGGTCGGCAACACAGAGGCGGCCAAGGAACACGTGTTTGAGTTACTAACCGAGCCTTCGTTCCTGGAAGTTTCCTAACTTACAACAAGATAATCCTTAAGTACGGATGCTAAAAATAATATGGCACACTTGTTTTGTAAAATCTTTTAGATATTCAATTAACAATAAATTGAATACTTTTATTTGGTGAGTTTTTCATTAACACGACTTTTGGCGTACAAAAATACTTCTGCAATTATTTTTCTTCAATACCTACAGTTTTATTGAAACCTTTTAAATTCTAAAGATTTTTCTCAATTGAAAAATCGTGTGCAATCTTCTTGTAAAGATCTTTATAGAGTTCCGCAGAACCACTTCCTATCGGTAAATTGAATAAGTTTATTGACAGGTATACACGGTTTCCGTTGTATGTCTCGAATTTGCAAGACCTGACAGAATCGATTGTGCTGCCGATGGCGCAGACGTCTTTCTTGGCTTGCTGACACTCGTTAGATTTATCTATTCCAGCCTTTTTGTATTGTCAAATAGCTAGTGAATAATCTAAAAACTCTACTGGGGACACAGAATATGTTATTTGCCTCGCACGATGCCTCGAGACCAAAACTTTTTGGAAATTACATTGGCCAATATCAAGCTTGCCGACAAGGGAAGGCTGTAGGCTTGGCACTCCATGTTGATCTCCAAATCTCCCGTGCAAGTCCTGAGACATCTGCATACAATAAGAAGCACCTGTGCGCTTTGTAGGAACCCTCAAATCTCAAACTTACCGACAATGGAAGGCTGTAGATTGACGCCCCTTGTTTGACTCTGCGGTATCGCGTTCTTCAGTAGGCGTATCGTACAGACCAGTGCTTCTCAAAGCGGTCCCTACGGACCCCAAAGGGTACTTAGAAAATTAAAATCGATTTGGGGTTCTCTGAACAATGCCAGGGGGTCCGCGCGAGGATTTAATATAAAAGAAAACAATTGTGACACATTTTTATTAATATTAGCGATTTTTACGTCCTAAGTAAAATATAAATGTAGACAGGTGCGTAAAATACAAGTAATAACAGGCATCGCGGTGAGTCAGGTAGGTTAATACAAGAACGCAATAGAGTCGATATCATCCAGGGGCCGTAGGCAGATTTTGACTATGAAAGGGGTCCGTGGGCCAAAATAGTTTGAGAGCCACTGGTATAGACTATCATCTTGGTAGATAGGTGAATGATGAAGATGGCGGAGGAAGCCTCGGCTGCTGCAGCCACCCCCGCGGTCGGGCCCGCAGCCGAGCGGGCCGCCGCGGCCATTGCATAAGCGGCGCGGGTCGGCGGTTGCGCAGGCGGCGTAATCTAGAGACAGCCGAATTTCTACGTGGCGGGCCGTAGTTCGTTACGTGACGGTCAGCGGTCAGCGGCCACGTTACGTCGCCGCCGTATCCGGTCCCGATTTCCTAACCCGGCCTGGTCCACCGGGCGCGGCGCACGCACCGCGACTGCCCAGCCTCTCATCCGCGATCAGCCTCAATTGTAACACTGCGTATTCGATTATCGAGTGTCTGTAGCCAATGCGTTTGTTTGGACTGACGTGAAAGGTGATGGCGCCTCGCGAATAGCTTCCTCATCCACCGCCAACCTCAGAGGAGACCATTTCACTGAGCTTATCGTCTGAGCCAGTGTTCACGGTTTTATAAGGGAACAAAATAGTGTAGTGGGTCCGCGGGTCCTTCTAAACAGCAGTTTTATATTGGAATGAAAAGTATGCGTATTGTTGCTGCCCAATATCATTATTATATAATTATTTCCTTACAATGTGAATAGCGACGATCGTAATTTCGCCTGACGCTCTTGATGTTCACTTCCAGCATCGAAAAGCTGCGTCCGCTGTCATATTTACTACTCAAGTCTTACTGGTAAAAAATCAAAGAGTATTTGGTAGAATTCATTTTTTATATATTAAATGAAATACTTTTGTGATTTTTATTTTTTTAATAAATGGTTGGACTATATTTCCTTTTCGTTTTACGTGGTTTTAATGTCTTCAACCAGGATGATTACTTTGTCAACTATTGAAGTGCCTTTATTCACTGCTTCCAACAAATTTATCCCCGACTGTGACTGTCTGTTATCTTTTACTGTTAACGTGTAGTTTCAACATACTTAACTAATGTTATAATTATTTTACTAAACATTTGAGGTTTTATGAATGATTGTAGTACCTATATTTACAGATAACAACAAAATTGTCTCACCAATAAACTCAGCTTAGATTTTAATACAAACATTTATTCAACAACACTGATCGACAGTGGTTGTGTCTGCCAATGAACTCCACGAATGCTATGGGGCTAGATACGACGTGTCATCAATTTTCAGTAACACTTTGCCAGTGCAGCATTGAAATTGAATATGACATTTCAACATACTCAACCAGATCGGTCGGATCGGAATGGAAAGTTGATTTTTCTTTTTTCTGGGAGAAAACGGATAGCGTGCTCGCCTAGAGACTGACTATGTGCCGGGGACGTCGCGCGGCACTCGAGTGAGATCAGCCGACACATGCGACCGACTGAGCCACCAACCCAATAACCACTTTTGTATGTATCAACAGCCGCCACTGTGGGTCGAAATGGTTTCTTGGGTGTTTCCGAAACGTCGCAGGAGCGAAAACCTCGAAACACCAAATCTACTGTCATAGCCGTTGTTATGGGTCGAATTGGTGTCTTGGATGTTTCCGAAACGTCGCAGGAGCGAAAGCCTCGAGATACTGAATCAATTATCATAGCTACGTTCGTAGGTTTCAGCAGCCGTTGTCACGGGTTGATTTGGTTTCTTGGGTGTTGCTTCACGCCTCCTACGTCCCAGCACGGGGACCGAAACGTCATTACCTAATATATCGGTGATGGTTTTTACAACTCCTCAGTGTTTTGAATCATCCATCCGGCCACCGTTCCTAGAAGTTGGGAACATGTTAATTCATCGGTAGTTTTTTTTTTGTTTTAATAAATAGTAATAATATTTTTTCTTGTTGCAGGTGAGACATCAATTATATTTATTGAATCAGTTTCCTAGAGGTGGTAAGTCACTTGAGTTATATTTAGTAATTAAAAAACACATCTTTAATGAGATGTATTCAAATATATATATATTTTTAATAAATGCGTTTGTTTTTTAGTGTACAATAACATACATAATTTATATAGAAACTTTCTCTTAAATTATATATAATATAGTCATGGTGATATTTTTTAATAACAAGTGATTTGCGCGATTAACTATGCTAATACATTTTCAACAAGCAATACTGCTTGCCTTTATTTTGTACTCATCGCACGCTACCAGTATAAAAAAAATATATTGATTACTTCATCATCGAACTCGGTTCCCAAAGATATTGGTAACCATATTGGGGGAGTCATCTTAAAGTAATGGTTTATATTATTTTAATTTTATGTGATGCGTACTGTCCCAGTCCCTGTGTGGGCAATATGGCCGCGCCTCGTGCTCGCCCGTAAACCACATTTAATATGAGTAAAGCATTAATATTTCATAAAGTGGTTTTACCTTTGTGTAGATTTCAAACTTTGGCATTTTCTTTTCCATGCTTTTCGCTTAAAGGAAAATCGCAGGTAATCTCTCAGGTGGTTCAAATTCAGATCCATAGTTCAAGTGCTTCAAAATACCAAGTAGAACCTCAAAAATCCCAAACATTTTCTTCAATGCATTTGTTACATATCAAAGATCTGATTTAAAAGTTCCTACGGTTTCAAAAGCAATTGATTCACGGCTAATATTGAAATTAAAAATCTTGGGTCAATTAATTAAACTGAACATATGTCTATGTCTGTTCGTGGTTTTTTTTTTAGGGTAAATAGTGTAATGGGTTCCCGGGGCCCAATACATCACAGTTTTATTCGAAGGAAATTTCAATTGTATTATATCGTGAAATATATTATACAGCTTAATTTTCTGGCGTCACGTGTTGTGGGTACAAGCGACACGCAGTGCGGCGACTTTGCATGCCTGTCACGCTAATGTTCACAGATAATAATAATCGCGGCTAAAATCAATTAAAAAATCTAAAACAGCATAGAGTTGCCGTACATAATTGATACGTGGTAAAAAAAAAATAGTTGCAGGAGATACGATACACCAATTGAAATAACTTAAATGAAAAAGAGTTCATGATCTTTAAAGATAATATATCAGTGGGGTGCGGTACATTTGAAAAATAATCATTCAGTTTTTATAGTGATAGTCAGTGTCTCCAGGTATATTATTAATATATTTTGCAATGTCAAAAATCTAACCTCGCACTGCTGCTTCTCCCACTCCTCGTGTATGTATCCACAGTACAGTACAGTACAGTACAGTCCACGCTTGGCGATAGGAGCATTTCCCCAGGGGGTTGAAATGTACTGGCTCGGAATTCTTCGTACTTCGTGCATGTGATTCAGCGTGGCGTGCAGTCAGGGCGACGCCACATTGACTGGGGGTGGCCGATAATTGCACACCGCATTATAACCATGCCCTCCCCCATACAAGCTTCTAAGAAACTGCGACACATCTTGCTAGAAATGACCACCCCATAGCCCAATGGCTAACCGGCCAGCTAGACGATCGTATACTCCCAAAATCAACCCATGAAATGTTGAAAGGACCCGTGCATATATAATTTCAAATATGATCTATTTCATGTCATGGGAGCAATGAAATATTATATATATTTATATATATATTAATAATACGGGGAAATGGTAGTAATCCATGCTTTGCGGCGCGGATTTTCGCTTCTGATTTAATAAACGGAATATGTGTAATGTAGGTAAATGCGGCGTGTACTCCCTGACGCGATTACAGCCGGGCATAATCGAGTTAGCACTTCAGGTATTATCGACACCTTCCACTCGACCGGCGGTGCTAAAAAGCACGCTCACCACTCTGCGAGCGGGAAACATCCGACCTAGGATAAACTGAGAGCGAGGAGACACGACCCACTCTATTTTGTGAGGGGTGGAAAATATGCAGAGCGGCTGGCGTGAGCGACGAAATCTGAATATCGTTTTGGGCTGTTTGATGATTGTAAATCGTCGAGTGATGACTTTCTATTGGTGTGTGCGATTTATTATTTATCGCACGCCTCTAAGGGTTCTGGCAAAAATATTTATTTCGAAGGCTTGTATCGTACTGAAAAATACACCAGAGGCAGGTAGGCAAGCAGTAGTATTGCAGCTGTGTTAAATGTTATACCTCTCTGCTTAGTTTTATACAGAACAAAAACATACATCAGAAAAGGGTTTTCCTCAAAGGGTTAACTACCCATTGAACTGTTTTTTTTAGTAACTTTTTGTGATATTTATCTCAGGTTTTAACGTTGATGGAGTATTTGCTAACTTTAAATGGTAGATATATTTATTCAGGAACTAAGCTTGACTTCACATAACACATGACTTCAGTTATAAACGCGACAGAATTTCCATTTGAAATGCTATTTTTCATAATTGTGTATATACATAAAAGATATAATCTTTCAGCCAAACATCATTGCTTGACTATCTATTATATAATATGTAAAATATATAAGATGATAGGATAATGTTTGAATACTAAAAAAATATGTTAAATGTATCTTATTTTATTTCCTGGTTTAGATTTAAAATAAATTAAGTTCATATAAATTCTATAAAATTACACAAAAAGTAAATTAAAGCCTACAAAGTCCGAACTGAAAAGTTAGATATCGAGCTTAGGTTAGGTTAGGTTTTGGTAGACAACACACATATTCAGAGACGCTACTTTTTTGAATTATCAAATATCTGATGTAAAGTTTTATCCCCTGTGTTTTAAAATGGTGTGTGTTTAAACTGTACATTTTTTTTACTTCGAGCTCTATATATGAGCTCAATATGTCGCAAGGAATTTAATTTACCAAGAATTAGATAAATAGGTATAATTAATACATTGTTATTCGTAGTTGTAAATGGCGTTTTTATACTTTCCGCCTTGTCTACGGAGCACCTCCTGAAAGAATAAGGCTCGTCGAGGAGGCTCACATGGTTATTTCTGAAAATATAACAAAGGCTGTACCTGCCTGCTCATTTTGGTAATGTTACTCGGTGAATATATGATGAATTGTTAAATTTTTAATACGTTGGGAGGGTTGCAAGAACCAGGAATCTATTCGTACTTTGCGCCGGTCGATGACTTTCGTAATGCGCCTGCCTTTGGTTCAGAGACATGCAATCGAGATTTACCTGTTTACTCTAAATATTCAAAATAAAAAAAGGTAATATACGTAAATCTATGTAAAAAAAAATTATAAATACACTTTTTGTATTATCAAAACAATTTAAACATGTACACAAACAATTTTTCCAAGACATTGTAAATAAAAATTCATTCAAAGCAAAGCATGACACAATTAAACAGATTGAATAGTCAAATGGCTAGGAGACTACTACCGTCTTCTAGTCATTTGGTTATTCATATTTGTTGTTTCAATGTGGATTATTGCAAATTATGCTCACCCATAGTGGATGTTGGCAATGTTGTAAATGCCATCAGAGGTGATATAAATGGATAGTCACGCAAAGGTTTACTTTTTAATTTATACCAATACTATGTTTGCAATAAAATGGCAATTAAAACGGAATTAATTTATGCAAATAGATCATAAATAAAAATAAATTATCCAAATGAAACTAGAATGCGTTAGCACATAGAAAATTAGACGCTCGTTTCTAACATAACTTACATGACACACTAAAACTATTTAATGATCAAAGACGATGTGTTAGTTTGCGAAAAGAATAAATAGTTTCACCGAAAAACTATTTAATGAAATCTTTGTGATCAACTATCCGTCAGCACAATTTTTCTAATAAAAAAAATTAATGAAAATACGATTTCTATCAAGACAGATTTCATACAATATTTACGAAATAAAAAAAATCACTCCCAACGAGCTCTTTGATTATAACAATTAACAATATTTTTAAAATTATATTATTTTTGTTGTGCTACCTGTTATAGTAGAATTTTCCATTAGAAACAATCAAGCGTTTGTACTTTTAGTTTATTTCGTTGTTATTTATATATTTCAATTGTTTTCGACACATCACGGAAAAAAACACAATAAAATCGATCGAAAAACAATTTCCTTGCAAATATTTATATTATATATATATAAATAAGTCCATGCGGCTCGTCATTCTGCAAGGGCTGCCGAATTTCACGCCGATAATCCCTCAATACCCGAGAAAAACAAAGAAACACGTCCGCCAGCGCCTGTTTTGTTCTATATTTAAAATTATTAAGCCCGTTCTAAATTTAAAATTTCCCTATTTTACAATCTTAAGGGCGGTTTTTTTTAAATATTTTTTTACCATAATGCAAGAATAATTTATTTTTGATCTTTTTTGTAATATTGAATAATCGTAAACGCTTCCTGTGTATATATATATATATATATTTTTTTTTTTTTCAATTATTATTTTCTGTTGTGGATGTTTTACGTGCTATTTGATACTATACGTACCCACTATTGCTCACGTTGCGACACAACTGACAACCGAATGTTAGCTGGCCAATAACGTCCTCTTGATATAGGGACGCTATAAGCTTTTTGCAAGTTGTGTCTGCGCTGCGTGTGCAGCCGGCTAAAGAGGACACGATCGACCAGCTACCATTCGGTTGTAAGTTGCGTCGCAGCGTGTATATACAACGGCGCACCTTTATTCTCGGTGTTATTTTCATGGTTTCATGGGACGCTTTTGGGTTTAAGTTGCGTGTAGCCGGCTTCAGTCTCCACGGTTCGATCCAAGTGCTGGAGTGAGTAATAAATATTAAATTTTCGTATATGTAGCATGTCATTTAGATTTCAACACCAAAAGTACATTCAGAACGTGCTTCGGTCACGTCACTTTCTAAAAAGATTTTTTTTATTCTTGCACAGCGACATCTTGAATACGCTTACCGCCTCGCCTCGGCCTCCCGCGCACGTAACCTCACGTATTAACCATAATGATAATCAATAGTTTTTTTTTTCTTTCTATAAGATGCGTGGTTATCGCGAGAGATGACTCTCGGACGCGCGGTTTTTTTTTTAATTTTTTTTTTATTCACGTGCTTCGCTCGAACAACTTTCTATCCAGGAAGTGATCGGTGAGTCTCGTTAAATTCTCTTCAGTGATGTTTCGCAAAATTATTATGGGGGCCCGAGTTTTTGAACGCCTTCTGCAGTACGGTCGAATTGTACCGGCAAAGTTGTATTTCTTTTACCAATTTGTATATGATGTATGATGAGGCGCGTGCCTTTGTTTGGATAGCTTGAGATGATTGTTGGAAACCTTCGTGTCCTCGTCCAGCGACAACGAGGCCCCCGGCAACTTCTGCTGGTCTGACTCGATTATATCCATCAGTTTCTCATTTCATATATATATGAACACTGTTTTCATAAAAAATCAACTTCAGAAACTTAATATACATATTCGACTCAACAGTATAAAATACATTTAATTTTTTAATTTTTTTTTTTAATATTTCCTATATGCATTGCAATGAGTGAAATTTTTCACATTCCAAGATTGATCGCATAGTTCGTAAGGCTATGGTTATAATACGGTATTTGGCTATCCCCTGATCGGGTTTACAAGGTGTTGCTTAGATGGTAGTGTACACGTATTTATTTATTTTCGTTATTGGGTTTATATAGGGAAAAATATGTGTAAAAAAAAACATTTTTTGCATGAGTTGATAAGTAAGTTAAATACAGTTAGTAAGTAAGTTTACTTGTAGTCGGGTCGCTACCCTCGAAGGATAACAGTGTTTTTAGTATGCATCCTATAAAAGCAGGCATAAACATTATTTTAGTTAGGATAGGTTCTGGAAAAATTATAAATAGATACTTATAAGTTTAATATTGTTTTTCTCATTAAGGTTCTCAGAGAATATATATAAGCCAATACATTGGTGATTCATGTTAGACTCCTTATAAACGGACACATTATGAATCTTCCCCCCTATCCTCCCTGTTTTCTCTTAGGTCAATCTCAAAAAAAACACTAAGATCATCGAGGACCTCTGTCTGCTTATTCCACTCATACTTACTCCTTACACCACTCCCCTACACCAGACTCTCATCTTTCCTCCGTGTAACATAACACACCCCCTCCTCCATCCCACCTCCCCGACAATTATACCACTTCCTTTTTGATTTTTGACTAAAATTTTAATTAAATAAAGCCGTAAGCAAAATAACATCAATCGTAGATCATCTCTTTTGACCTTACGGTTATCACGATCGAATCCATTCCCGTTGAGATCTCTTGAATAAATAGCCTGGCTTAGTATTAAATACGTTTTAAATTGTCGGTGCTCCCGGGGGGCCTCGCCAGGGAGGACGGTCCCCTTTTACTGTCGCCGGGCTATTTTGCTTACAAGATGTCTCTCATCGAACTAAACGTTTCAGGTGGCTTCAAAAAAAAAAAGCCTATTTTATACAAAGTGGTGTTTTACATACAAACGAGTTGCAATAGCAAGTGCAGTGAGTACATATGCAGTTGTATGACCATGGTTTTAGGGTCCCATTTTATGTTATCCGGGGCTTATTCCGTGGACCGGTTTTTCAAAAAAAACCTACAACACAATATCATATACCTATTCGAAATAAAAACTGTATCACATAACTTGATGTAATAACATAACTTGCCTATTCTAAAGAATACGTCGGATATTGCTGGTCCCTACGCTACAAGTGAATTTTAATTGTAAGTACGCTTAATCCACGATCTATGGTTAAACACGGTTTAAACGTGCTTTAAACACAGCAAAACTGTGTTATTTAGTACTTGGATTTATTTTATTCTGCAATCTAACGGAATCAATGAAAAATTGTACTTTCAGTTTTTTTTAAATATTTTATTTAAAAACAAGTCGTTGGTTATTTTATTTGTTTCTAGTCTCTTGTTTGTGGTTTATTCAATTCAGTGTTTCGTACGATCAATATTAAATTTTATAAATACGTTGAAAATATTTATTTGTAGCACACGTAACTTTTAAATGCTGAGTAATTAAATTAGAGAATATTTTAGTTCTTATCGTGTGGACTTGTGGACGTGTACTCAAAACTTTGGATTAAAATAATGACTTTAAAATTTTTAGATTTTAATCATTGATTTCCATTATTTTTTTAAAAATTAGAAACTTAGTGCAAAATAAATTAATCTCCTTGATTGGTTGATTCATAAGACAGAATAATAAAATAGAATAGTGACGGATGAAAATATGTAAAAAGTGAGACAAATTGTGTAGCCTTCTGTTTTATAAAATAGGTTTAGAGTAGCCAGGGAGTGTGGGTTCGAATCCCAATTGATCAAAGAAAAAAATTATATATATAAAAATCTCATCGTTTCATGTATCATTTATTTTCCCTCAATGAACGGTATGTTTTGGCAGTCGTTAAGTTGATTTGTAATAAACTCCGGCGTTTCTTTTCGGTCGGAACCATCTTCGTGGGATATCTTTTGGGTGAATTTTCCTGATGCTCATCTCTACTTGGGCGCACAGTACAAACTCGAAGAATTCAAATCAACTCACTATGCATCATCGGCATTCCTCGATGTCTTATAAACTAATACAATAAAGAGTACAGTTTGTGTAGCGGTGAAGATAGAACTGTCATTAATTTACCGTTAGAGACTGATTGCATGTACTAAAATATAACACTGCTGAACAGGTTTGTTGGTTTATTTATTTTTTTTTTTTGGATAACAGCCAACGCTTGACAACAGAATTCACTGTAAAAAAAAATCACGTTTATTGTCTGCATCTAGTAAAACGTTTACCCAGTAAAATATATTTGTATCGTATTAATATATATTTATATTACGCCAGACGATTGCGCAACGCACACGCGGTGATATAAACACATTTTTTTTTTTAAATTTTTTTTTTTATTCAACACTACGTGATCGACGAGGCATATCCATCCAATGTGCAACGGATCTCGGAATCACCGCAGCTTCCCGCACAGGGCCCGGGGCCCTCGGGGGCGCAGGCGGGGGCGGGGGCGGGGGCGGGGGCGGAGGCGGGCCCCATTACGCAGATTGGATAATGCGCACGGAGGGCCGAGCTCCCGGAAGCTGAGCTATCCAGCGCACGCACACACACTCCAGCGACACTTGTGACCCAATCATCGTCATCATCATCATCACTTCGGATCCAACAAAGCCGCACACCTTATCGTTTTAACGCACAACGTGCTTTTGATATTAAAAAAAAATATATATATATATATAATATACGTATAGTGTGTATAACTAAACTGTGTCAGAATAGTAAATAAAACTGGTCCGGTGCGTTTTTTTTTTTTTTGGAGTAGCCGGCGTTTTTTTAATTCGGTCAGCCGCCCGCCCCCGGGGACTCGCGAGCAACTCTCGTTTCTAGTCCAAACAAAACCGAGACCGCTCGATGCGATGAACGGCTTCCCGTGAAAATGCGGTTTCAAACCTCGATAGCGCGAAAATAGATGTGACTGACCAACTGAGCCGATGGCGTCCCCTTTATGCTCTGTTTAATTTGACAAAATCTCAGTGGACGCTACTGGCTAATTGCAAATCGGCTATCAGCTGTGTCGCCGCGGGTGCAGTCAGCTGGAGCTTCCGAAAAAATTACTGACACACACACACACATATATATCGGGTGCCTCTCCTCAGATGAGCATAAATTGCCCAATAGCATTATTATAGTTTGTTCCTTGGCGTTTAGATCTGATACTCATTTTGCAGCAAGCTAAAGAAACAATACCAGAACCCCCCCCCCCCTCCCTCCCCCCTCCACCTCGAAAAGGCATTTCCATTACCGATCCTTTACACGTGCTCAGGGTACAGAATGGCAGCTATGCACGAGCAACACAATGAGGAAAGTGGGGAGGATAAATATATATATGTATATATTATATATGTAGACAATATTTTTGACACAAAGCACTTGTTAAGAAATTAAATATTTTTGACAGAGAGTACCTGGTGGAATTCCATTTTTTATATTTTTGAATAAAATACTTTTTCAACATGTTAATTTTTATTGGTGACCGGTTTCGCCAACCTTTCACGTTGGCATTATCAAACAGAGTCAAACATCAAACATCAACAAATATCAAACATCTGTTTGATAATGCCATCGTGAAAGGTTGGCGAAACCGGTCACTAATAAAAACGAAAATGTGGAAAATCACTCAAGTATTTTATTCAAAAATATTACAAAGCACTTGGTCAAATTCCATTTTGATGTGTGTGTACATTGAGTGATTTTTCCACGTGTTAATTTTTATTGGTGACCGGTTTCACCAACCTTTCACGTTGGTATTATCAAACTGATAATGTGTGTGTGTGTGTGTGTTATATGTGTGATCGTGAATTTTCTGCAACAGTCGCATTTCTCTCTGCCGGATTTCACCTTGGGATGGAGGCGGCCGCGCCCCGCGAGGATGGCGTCGTCGGGCGCTTGGGCAAGAGGCCGCGGGCGCGGTCCCCGCGGGGTTGCGCCAAGTCATGCAGAAGTTTTTGGCAAACTGGTTTTTTCAAAATACAATCGCACCCGTCTCCTGCATTTGGGCAATGTTTGCGTTTTGAAATCGCAAATTGATTTTTTTTGAATGTGCCTCCGCACGAGGTCGCGCCAAACTGGACGGAGAGCGTTTCCACACCGAGTAGGATTCAATTGGCCGAGGAGCCGATTTTTAAGGTTGCAGGTAAACCTCCCGCGACATGATGTATAGATTCTTAAAAAAATCTTAGAACCAAGGCTAGTAAAATACATCTTTTTTAATGTCAATACAACCAAATTCAAGTTTCATTTTATAAATATTGTTTTTACTTTTGCAAGGTCGGGTTTCGATTTTAAAAACTTCAAATACCCTTTGAATACACTTTTGCATGCAGTATTTTTTAATCCTGACGAAGAGCATTCCGACAGTTAATAATATAAAATTGATAAATAAACTGATTTTTCGGGTTACAGGTAAACCTGCTACGAACTCGATAAAAACTTCAATTAATAATATAACATATACGTATAGGATTTTTTTTTAAATCATCAATTAATGTTGGATATAAGACAAATATATATATCATCTTCACTTTCTAAACCCATTAATTTCTACACTATAACCCTGAAAAATGACATACTTCGTGTCATAACATTTTTTATGAAGGCTTCGTTCTTCGTGTGCCAATTTGCACAGTAAGTTTAAAAATGAAATATTTAATTATTTTTCCCTAAGCTTTATTTTTTCTGTTTTATTGATAAGCGTAGTATTTGCTTCAAAAATGTACGATCGCGTTAAATCGAAACCGTGCACTCGAATACCGCGTAACGGAAGAGATGCGTGTATTTAGACATGTCAATAGAAATCGTCTCCGAACGAACTGAAACCTCTTGATCGCGAGTCAACGGTCTCACCGCTAATCCAAAGCTAATCAACCATCGGTTTAAATAAATCATTATGACTGTGATTTTGAGCATACATTTAATAGGTCTTGAACTCTAAACTGGAAAAACTCGAATATAAATATTTCATAATCAAAAAATAACACCTAGGTGGTATCAAGGTGTAAAATATTTTTTTGCAATAGCAAATATAAATAACACGGTATTTACCACAGCGTTTCTAGCGGTTGCAACAAAAGTATTAAGGATGTGGACATAACATGTTTTTTTTTTTTTTAAATGTAAATAACTTATATTTTAAAGCCCTATTTTTGGGCAATGCTCATAAACGTGTATACGCATGTGTTTATATTTGCGGTCATCTCAATAATAGGACAATTAAGGACAAATTTTGCAACGTTTATGGTTGTCGACTGCCAGCGTTGGCGATAAACTATAATACATAAAACTAATTAACAGATTTGGGGCTCTCTAAATCAGGTATGATTTCACCGCCTCTTAGTCCGGTGGTTAGCACGCTTGCTTACCGGCTGCCGGGATCGAATCCAGGTAGAGAATTAATATTTTCGTTTTGATTTTTAAATATCTTCATGTTGATGGGGAAGGATAAATATGTAAGAAAAAATATATATATATATAGTAGTGCAAGTCTTCAGTGTTGTATTACATATAACGCAAACGCCGGAGACGCATTTCTTTACCATACGCCTTTTATGCTGTGACTACGAACGCCTTGAATAAAATAATTTTAATAATAGTTTTAAAAAATCACTAATGAATCATAATATAAAAATAACACTGTGGAAGGACAGTCAAGTTATTTTATTCTCAAAGTTTTAATTTTTTTTGAATAAAAGTGCTCGACAAAATTATTTAGGCAGAACGGAAATTCGGTTAAACCAACAAAACTATCCACCATCGCTCGAATGCAGTATGCTGAATAACCAAATCTCACATTGATTGTCACCCCTTTCAGACCGTGGAGTGGAGTCTCAGCAGGGGTTGATGAATCGCAGTTTTCCACGAAAACAGTCCCAGGGCGGGGGTGCGCGGGAATACTGGGAAACGAACTGTGCACCCCCTGGATAATTATTTCAGGCACTTTTCGAAAATGTACCGAAAATAAATATAAAGACTGATTACACGTGAAATTATAATATAGAGTATTATAAATGTATTAGAATATGTTTAGATATTAAGAGTCAAAGACCTTGCCTTATGTCTTAAAAAAAAAAAACGGTATCGTGCCCTTTAGTTGAAGAATTAACCACATTCCGAATATGCTCTGCATACACTGCATACACTCACCGCACGCCACTGATATATATATATATATTTCTCAAAATAGTCTCTTTTTAGCTCGATACACTTGACCCAGCGATGCTCCAACTTCTTTAACCCATAAGAATTGATGTGCCAGAAATGTGGCTCTATAGGAGGATCCTCAAGCTACCATGGGTTGACCGCGTCACAAATGAAAAGGTCTTTTATAGAATAGAGTATAGAATCCCTCAGTTGATTTTCCAAGGACAAATCGAAGGAAAAGAGATCGGAAGTGCAGCCGAATCGGTGAGACTGCCACCAACCTCCCATGAGAAGAGGCACCAGAAGAAGAACAGGATGCATCCATCCATAGTAAACGACGAGGCTCATTTTCATTACATCCATATCTTGCGTAAGTTGCAAGATATGGATGTGGACGACTTGTGGTTTCAACTTGACAGTAAATTTTGGGACATCCTCTCGTTTATATATATATATATCCTTTCCTATTGGCATTTTATTTCAATAGTATTCCACTTTAGCGTGGAAATGTTAGAATTGTGCGCCGATCCTGAAGTCCTGAAGACGGAAGGTGTGTGCCAGCCCTGGCCCCTCTGCGCCGTACTACGTCCACCCCCGCTGGAGGACATCCTAGTTTACGCCGAACGCGGAATCCGAGCTCCTTCCATCGCACGTGACGCCATACTGTGCCAGAGCCAACTTAAGTAGATAATCGGTCGTCTGCCACCAAAATCAACCTACAAACCACAATGAGCAATGTTACTTATTCCAGCTCCAATGTCTTAAACGACAAAAATTTGTTCTCGTACATGTGATAATTGTCATCGATGGACCGGAAACTTGCGCACGCAAACGTCAGGTCTATCAGATCGCGCATATCGACCGTGGCTACTCGAGGAATGATTCAATTTATTAGCGAATGTAAATGAATAAATATTAGAAAAATAGTAACTTTATTGCGACTTCTTTTGTGTTATAGGGTAACCTTCACATTTCCAATTGGCACACAATTCAGCCATAATACACCAGAGTCAGAAACAATCTGCACGGAATGAAAAACAATAACGAAACACATTTACGTATGATAGTTTATATTCTATAGATCCGTGCGATTTTAGGGGTTGGTGTGATGAATTAACATTGGACACAACTGACTGACCTATTATTACCATGGTACATTTTTCAGATCGTTAACATGCTATTTCTCAAAGGTTGTGTTTTCAGCACCAAAATAATTTATACAAAACTTACAATTGAGTCGAAAAAATATATTGACTATTTATATAAATTTCAAACAAAAGTGCAAAACAAATTAATGGTTTATTATTTTTTTTGCATAATCCTTGATGTTTTAAGTCGTCATGAAAAATCAATCCTAGGTAATGAATTTTTATATAAAGGGAAGGCTTCCCGAGGTTGTGTATTTATTGGATATTGATTTGACGGTTGGGTTGAAGAAACGAATTCGTTTTATATAAAGATGTCTTGGACTGGGACTCGGTAGGTTTGACCCGCGTAGCACCTTATCGATAGAGCTCCGCGGCGCAGTGGCGCGGGGAGTCGGGGCGTCGGGGCGTCCCGCAGCCCCGCAGCCCCGCAGCCCCGCAGTCCCGCAGTCCCGCAGTCCCGCAGTCCCGCAGTCCCGCAGTCCCGCAGCCGAATTAACCGAACGGTCTTCCTGTTGCAGCCGCCAGCCGCGCGCTGCGCCAGCGGGCTATGAGCCGGCAGCCCCCGACGCCGCCCGAGCAAGCCCGAGCACGCCCGAGCCCGCCCGAGCCCGCCCGAGCCGAGCCGAGCGCGCACGAGCGCCTCCATCCAGCAGAGGCGCGCCGCGACTGCCTGTCCGCCGCTCTGCCCGCACGCACCCCCTGCGCGAGCGGTCGCCGCGCGCAAGCCGCGAATTAGCAATACCCCCAAACTCAAACGTCCGAGAAAATTTAATAGCATAGGAAGAAATACAGTTTTTTAAGCTCTAAACCTCTCGGTCGATCGACGCAGTGCTTCTGTAATATTTTAACGATGATGATGATGTATAAAGTGTACAGTGTGAATTCGCGTATTTAATAATTTTTTTTTTAATCAAAACAGATGCAGTTAAACATACCGAGCGTGTGACGTATTTACTTGGATTGTTTATTTTTTATTCACTCGACGTTGTTTGTGTTCTTGACTATATTAGATTAAAATTGTCGGCTTAGTACCTATTGACGCCAAATTCATACGTATAAATTTAAAAACTGCTCACTAAAAATATTATAAGAAAAAAAATATTTCCGGCTATAATGTCTGACGCCTCAAGATGATGTCCACCGTGTGCGAGAGCGTCCGCGAGCAGTGGCGCGCGTCAGTTCAGTAAATAAGTAATAACGAGTGATTGTCAAATTATCCGCAGGCTGCAGGAGTTTAACCCTTTACAGTGAATTAAGCTCGGAGGCGGTTTCTCGCTCGTTCGATTAAAGTTAAGCAGTGATCGGGCCGAGGGTGATCCGGACGGGACGCGGCACCGATGGCTTCCTCCACGACAGGCATGGAGTCGGGACCAGGGCCGCACAAGAAGGCGGACTACGTGCCCGTGGCCGACTTCTACGCGGACCGCTCCATCTTCATCACGGGCGGCACCGGCTTCATGGGGAAGGTCAGTACTCCACCACCATCACCACCACCACCACTTCACCGCTACCCCGCGCCATCTTCACAGCAGCCATGATCATTGCCACGAACCGTTCTCTCTAATTCGGCTGCTTTAGTTTTCTCCTTCCGTTGCATCGTTCAGCATCAGACAATCGGCTGCAGCAAGATTTATTTGTTATTTATAACAACACAGTGCCGTTTCCATGCAGCCTTGCGGCACATTGCTCGAAATGAACAAGTGCAAAATACATTCGCAGTATATCGAATCTCAACAGTAAACAAATCTTAAAATTTTGCAAATGATAACGTTATTTGAGGGATTTTTAATATTTGGGCATATGAACTGTGGCGTATATTGATAAGATTTTCGTCTTGCGGGAGTCCGGTCACAATCTACAGTCGATGGTCACCATTTCACAGTTGCCTGGCGTATCCGACCTGACCATCCCTAACATGAAAAATCTTGAGGTGTGCGTTCAATTTCGCAAAGGCTGGTTAAATTATAAAAAAAAATTATTACCAGCTGTTAAAATTCGTTGTTAAAAAATGTGAATTAGTTGACAATTAACTACATATTCATAATAGTTTGATTTAAATTGTTTGTAATTTATCTGTAAACAACGTTTTATTTAACCCGTCCGGCGTGCTTGTCAGCGTAATCATTGTTCAATTTAATCATCCATTCAGAAATTGTTGATAATATATGTATTGTACGAGTATATGATGAGTAAATAAAATTCCCCAAATGTGTATTTATAAAACAATACAGTTGCACAATTACAATGATAAAAATTATTGTCAATATTAGTGTTAAAATTGAACTAATCCGTATACGATAATACAGTTAGATTGATTATAGTTAAATTTAATGCTAAAACGAAATATTGGTTAACGCCTATTGCAAGACTGAGTTTAAGTCGATTGAAGCGTGAAACGGCGCTGTGGATTGAGAAACAGTTGACAGGTGTGTAAAAAAAAGGTTATAGCATGGGAAAAAATTGCAAAAGTAGCATGGAGTGGCGAGCAAAAATTATCACAACTGTGAATATAAATTTGGCTGCTTTCCAAAACGAATTTTTTTTCAATTCGCACAAATATGATAGATCGGTGTGAATTTAATAGTAAAAAAAATATTTTAATCGTTGCAAATATTGTAGCAATTTTTTTTGTATTTTTAATCAGGTCTATAATTCTGGTTTCTAAGCATTAAGCAGCAGATAAATGATAAATGGAAGTGGTGCACACATGTGCGGTCCAATTAATTAATTGAAACATTGCAAATGTTGTAACAATGCTTTGTCTAAAATTATAGATTCTGATTGGTCCTTTTTCAATTTAAAGCAAATTGCCATATTGTCTGCTTTGTCGCGTAGCTTTATTTGCAATTAGATTTTTTAGTAGCCGGGAAAGTCTTTGATGGACAGCAATAAATGCGCAGTGGAACTAATTAAGTTTTCAAGGGCTACAAATATTAAAAATATATAATTATTTTTATAAATATTTGTTTTGCAAAGTTAAGTTTACTTAAATACACCATGCATTGACCACATCAAAAATGAGCATCATCCACAGAATGCGCAAAGAAAGAGTGTATTTTCAGAAATACCAAATTAACCCAAGGAAAAAGAGGCAATGGAAGGAGAAAGTTAACATGGATGCGTTATTTGCAAACAGTGGCTGTCAAAAGAGAGTCAAAATATTTTTGCGCCAAGAATCCGTCACCCATAAGCGTCGTTTTAGTAATTTTTCGAATTTACATTTGGCCATGGTATTTGACAGAGCTTTGGGATGGTTTACCATAACTGAGTGCAGTATCAGCAGTGTAGTCGGGATGTATTATTTATTGCCTCTTTTGAAAAATATCAATCATTTTCAAAAAATATATTTTAAGTAATAATATAACCAGTTGTTCATTTATAAGATTTTTCCAATGTCGCGTTGCCTCATAGATATTTGCATATTTTGTGCGTATTACTTATTTATACAATCAATCAAAAGCTCCAAGAAGACAAGGTCGTATTTCAACATTTACAACCAAATTTGGTGTTAGTCAAAAATTTTATAATTGCATGTAATTAAAAAAATAAATTATTCATAATAATACTTAATTTAGAATAAACTTACTTAGTTACTTTCGTTATCTTTTTACTATAAAAAAATTAGTATTTCAAATATCGTTCACCCCGCATGGAAAAATATATATATTATTTATTTTTACCTGAAGATTATCATTGAACTTTGAATACAACATAGATCGTTCACTTCATGATGAAAAATATGAATGAACAGAGATCGTTCACTCCATATGGACAAACATTTATTATTATATTTTTTACCTTAAGTAAATAGTATAGTGGGTAAATTTATATTCCAAAGAAGAGTCAGCTAATTGCTGCTGCAAAATAATATTATTATCCTTACAAAGCTCGAGCACACGAAAAAAAGCAGACAGCAGACTTCGCAGTCTATTCGAAAAAGCTCCCATAGCTGCTATTTCCGTACCGCTCACAATCATCTAACCTATTTTCTATATTCTTAACAGACCTTGAAATAAAATACCGAGTTTTTTTTTTAAAACAAAAATAGAAAAGTTTGAGTCTTACAATGAAAGGCATTGTTAATATTCTAAAAATAATTTTTCCCCTTCATATTACCAAAAAAAAAAAATTTGATGATCTTAAATATATTATTATGATATTTTGTGGGCAACATCCGTAGCATCAAAATGTTATATTTTATATGATTTATTATTAATTCCGCATCCACGTTAATTTTCTCATTCCAATGCCCATTTTCCTAGGATTTTTATACAATACAATGCATAAATATTTATTTATAAAAAAAGGGTTCATATTCAGTAAGAGTAACCCAAAAAGGAGATCCGCGAGTCAATTTTATAATACGTGTATCTTCATCAATACACATAATTTTTTTTAAACTAATAATGTATAAAATTCCTTCTGTAAAACTATTTTTTCAGTCGTTGTAATTTAGTAAAATTTACTTGCGTTGTAAAAAATATATATAATTAAATATTATGATATAGAGCTTTGGTTATTAATCGACACGTGCTTATTAAATATTTTAAGTGTTTTTATATCTATTATAATTTTTTTTTATACGATTAGTTGTTATTTTAACATGGCTTGTGCAACAATCAAAATCTTACAACGTAACAGTTAATTCGTAGACATGCAGCGGAGAAATCCGATAGCCCAAAATAAACATAAACATCGTTTGAGAAACCAAAGTTATATTTGCTCTCCACGGCGGGGATTTTATAAATAAGTTTCAACAATTCGATTTGTTTTATTCACGACACGAACAGTCAAACATCTGCGACATTTCGATAAATTTTATCTGTGGCAGAATCGCAAAGGCTCGAAATGCGAAAGCGCTCACAAATAAAAATTATCTCTTGGGTGTTATGGCGTGTTTTCAACAGTTGCATGCATATTCGTGGTATAGTGCTGGAAATTCGCTTATGCGAAGGCCGACGGAGGAAAAAAGACAATCGCAACATGGCCACACAAATTTCACTCGATTTTGAACGGTCGCCATGCCGAAATAACTTTCGATTCGTATGCGATTGCAAATTGTATTTTTTAATAAGCCAAAGGGCTTAATTCATAAGAAATATCATATAATATAGTATCTTCACGCAAAACAAAAATATCTGCTTTTTAATAAGTTTGTTGTTTTCCCCCGATATGTCAACACCGGTGACCACTAATTCTATGGGTTTTGGGAGTATTCTGATTTTAATGAAGATTTCCTCAATCAAGTGCCTCTTCTCAGGCGATGTTGGTGACCATCGCACTGAACATATTTTTTGTATGTTCATGGTTTTCTTAGGGGGAATAGTGTAGTGAGTGTTTTTAATTATTATTAAGTATTATTATGCAAGCCTTTCCTAACAAAGCCCTGGCATTTAGATCTGATTTCTATATAGCAAATAATAGTTTTTACTTATGTGTAACAATATAATACCAAGTTGGAATTCCATGGGTATATTAATCACTACTTGACCGAGTCGTGAATAATTTACATACTAAATTAATAATTAAATTACACGAATGATTCCTTAATTTATTTATTCGGTCGTCCTTTTTGATGGCACGTCTGTTGGGCACTTATTAACGAACAATTGATCAATCCAATTGATAAAGAAGAGCTGGCCGCCGCCCACCCCTCGGTTCGTAATTGACTGATCATTAATCATATGAATTGAACTCGACTGTGTTTAAAAATCTATAATTACCAGTGGCGTGCGGCCCAGGCGAGCAAAAATCAGTGAAGTCTCGATAAAAGTTATTAAAAAATGTTTTGGCCAATTCAAAATTAATAGTTTTCAATGACGTTTATTGTGGACCAAGCGTGTGCTTTTTTTTTTTATATTTGGTTTGTAGATAATGATATGTTAAAATCTGTTGAAAGCCCTCTAAGAATATTTATGCTATGTAAGTTGGCTTTGTTCAATATTTTCAATAAGATCAAAAGTGATCCCTAAAATTATAATGTAAATTGTAAAAAACGAAATTCACACAAATTATTTAATAGATAAATAAAATTATACAAATATTCAACATGTTAAAAATGATTAATAATATAAAAACAGATGAGCATTTAAAGAACATTGAAAAATAACCTTTTTTTAGTTACAATTAAATAAAAAGTAAGGCATAAAATATCTTTCGTTTCACCTTTTTTTACAATACAGTTTAACAATACTTTTACCTGTTTTTATTTTTTTTTAAATGTGTTTTTCTTTTAATAAGTATATAATTTAATTTTTTTTCCCAAACGTGCAACCTTTGGGAGGAAAATGATTTTTTTTTAAGTTGAAATAATATTTTTTGTCAAAAAATATCGCCAATTTAATACAGCGCCTCTGCTGACGAGTAGCGAAACTAAATCGAGTAGCGCATTTTCCATAATTCTGTCAACTCGATGTACCTTCATTGAGCAGCGGATAAGGCAAGACAAACGACTATTGATTAATTGACTAATGACTAATATTCAATCGAGCTACATGACTATCAACCATAAAAAAATAATAACATCAACCTATTAATTTTCCACAAATAAATCCCTTAGCATATTGACATATTTTATTTGATGTAATCCCGGTATCAAGCATCGTTAATTTTGGCAGTAAAATGTGACGTATAGAGTTAAAAAGTAATACAAATTAAATAATACTTAACATGGTATGTATTGTGCAAAGAATTCCTCTAGCGCTTTGTTACCGTATATACCATTTTAAAGTTGTCAGGTCATGCGTTGTATTGTGAAAAATCGTTCAGTAATTAATTTGCAATTTTCTTGCAAACGGGGGTATATTATATTTGTGTGTGTCATTAATATGAATATCGCTTTAAGGAAATTAAATTAAAAAAATTGCATTAATATTTTAATAACCATTTAATAAAAAACTGTTAAATCACGGCTGTTGAACAGTTTCTAGAAAACTTTTATTTTTCCTACGTGTATTGTTTTTTGGTATTCAGTTAAGTATTAACTTTTTATCAGTAAATTTATCTATGCAATTTCGTGCAGCTGATTGTCCTAAGAAAAGTTGAAGGGTAAAGGGGCATTGGAAGGAGAGAACTTACGTGGATGCGGAATTTACGCCAGTGGCTGGAAGTTGGAAGTACGACCGAATTAGTGAGACTGGTATATGGTATAATATATTCGATGAAATGTTCACAAACCTCCTATGAGAAGAGGCACCAGAAGAAGAAGAAGAAGATTTGTTTTGCAATTAAAGGCTGTGGCGATATATTTATTATAAAAGTTTTACACATTTCTTACAAATTTTAATTTAAAATTAATTTAATCCTACTTATTTTCAGCGTGAAAAAATATAATACCCACAACTTTGCTCTTAAATACCATTGACTTCACCACTAACAATAAAAACATTGAATATTTTCTGCTTCAATTACTATCTAACTTTTATGAATAGGAAATCTGTAGGAATATAATAAGTTCATTCCATAGTACATTTTTTTTAAAATTAAATATAGTATAATCATTTTATTTATTGTTTATAGGTGCTGGTGGAGAAACTACTTAGATCATGTCCAAAAATCAAGAACATATATCTTCTTATGAGGCCAAAGAAAGGCCAGGATGTCACGTCAAGACTAAACGAATTGACCAGTTCACCAGTGAGTACTTCAAATAATTATAATGTGAAACCTGAAGATCCACGAATTATGGCGAAACATGAAACTTCAAACAATACTTTAATTAAGAACATTTTTTAACTAAAAATCTGAATATAAAAAAAAATATTAAATATATAAATTATTAGCCTGCTATCTGTTAAAATAAGTATGTACTTTTATCGAAAGGTTCTGAAACTTGCTGACGATTAAAAAAAAAGAATAATCATAATTAAATAATTTTGATGCATACAAAAAATTATCAGTTGAACAATTTCTATCTACCCACTAATATCATCATATGACTTTTATATTTCTATGAGTCGCCCTTTTTTTAGGCTTAAAATTGTTTTTTAGTTCAAGAAAGTATTCATCGAATGTCCAATATTCAATCGTATAATAGGACAAACAAAAAAAATATTTTACTCATAATATTATTGCTCCAATATGAACCAGTCTATTAGTATAAAAGAATAATCTAGTCGTTTTCCCACTAGATATTATAAGCAAAGTACTAGAAGGTGCCAACCTAGCATGTTGTCAAAACTAGCCGCGTCAAGAAATAAAATGTGGAAACATTACTAAATGTCTATACCGAGTACTTTCTGTCAAAAATGTTAGTGTTTTTATTATTTTGATTGACTAATGTGTACTGTATCTGTGCCCACACAGCTCTTTGAGACAATAAGAAAAGAGAAGCCGTCAGAACTGAACAAGATCGTGCCCATCCTCGGAGATGTCACAGAACCAGAACTGGGCATCGGTCCGACTGACCAGGTCACTCTCATACAGAAGGTAATGCATTTCATATTTTCCAGCCTTATACAATCACTATCGTTTTAGAACAGAGCCTAACTAAGTGTTTTGATAGTTGAAGCATCTTAATTTTTGCCAATATTTATTGTAAGGCATTTATTTACGTTTCAATAAATCCAGAAGAGCAGTTCTAATATTTTCAACTTGTGTCAAAAATATATTTAAATATGTTGAAATATATATAAGAGATAGTAAAATAAGATGTCCAGTCTTTACTCTAAGCATATTTAAATAGTTTCTCTGACATCTTTCTAACAAGCAAGCGTTAAATATTTCAGGTGTCCGTCGTATTCCACTCGGCGGCCACCGTGAAGTTTGACGAGAAGCTGAAGCTGTCCGTCAATATAAACATGCTGGGAACCAAGCGCCTCGTGGAACTCTGTCACAGGATGGTGCGTCTGGAGGTCAGTATTCATAACTTTTATTCACATTACCGAAACCTGTATAGATGGCTAATTTTACATAACAATTCAAATATAATACCTGAGCTTTCTTCTGTGACTTTTTATTCGAGACTTTCAGTTAAATTTGAATAAAATAGTGAAGCATGCACATTTAGATTATATTCAAATGTAAAAGTGGGAAGCCCCAAGCTTATTGCTTGGATGAGTATTACACGGGCTATGAGTATGTATAGACATAGATAGTGTCAGTTACGTCTTACTAAATCACTTGTAAACGACTGGTCGTTTCTTAATATCACTGGCTTCCCCTTTATTTGGACGATGTGCTTAGGAAGCCAACAAACTTTTTGAAGGAAGTGTCTGTTCGTGTCTTATAATAATATGCTTACATTTTTAAGTAAGGCTTTCTATTTAACAAGAGATAAAATGTTGACCTAGATTCAGACATTTGCCAATCTTTTAGAGAGCTTTTAAATATGATTTAAAATGAAGTGATTTAATTTTTAGTAACAATAAGATATGTAGCAGCGTTTTATTGTCTCCATTGGGGCAATTCTTGATGAGAGTTTAAAAAATACAAATGTATTTTTTTACCTTTATTGTCACCATCTTCAAGCATCTTTCGTATGTTTACAATTATTAAAAGCACTCTTCCATAATAAAATATGTTCTAGGCTCTGGTTCACGTGTCTACGGCATACTGCAACTGCGACCGCCCGGTAGTGGACGAGATGATTTACCCGCCACCTTTTGAGCCGGACCACATTGTCAACCTGGTGCAGTGGATGGGAGAAGACCTAGTGGACCACGTCACCCCCAACCTCATAGGTAATCTTTCTCAAAGTTTTTTCACTTTTAAATAATTCCCTTGAGTTGGCTCCAGTACCGCGACTGAAATATAAGAACACTTAGAACTAAAAATACGGCACCACACCCAAGAATCGAATTTTTAATGTGAAATAACATTTTCTACAGTAGACAGTGGTGTGTTTACATTAATAAAACAATGCAAACTCTCACGAAATTTGATCAATCAATTTTGTGAGCCTTAAGGCAGTAATGGAGTGAATATATAATTATATTTATATTGAAATGAATATTGCATTGATTTTGTTAATTTCAGGAAACCGACCAAACACTTATACATTCACTAAGGCGCTAGCTGAGGACATGCTTCTCAAGGAGAGTGGAAATTTGCCCGTAGCCATCGTCAGACCTTCAATAGGTGAGTCAATCAGATACTCTCATCGTCTTTATTGCAGATAACATGGCAGGGGCAGTATCCTAATTATCAGTTATTTGCAGATTATCTTCTGAAATATTGGATTGTTGGTAAATCAATTATGTTATGAAGATAAAAGTGCAAATGAAATTAAAAGTAGTATTAATCTGTTGAATGAATTACCTATTCGCACTAAGTCTGAACATTTTTGTGACTCACATTTCAGTACTATCGTCACGGCACGAGCCAGTCGATGGATGGGTGGACAATTTGAACGGACCGACAGGAATCATCGCTGCGGCAGGGAAAGGCTTTTTCCGCATCATGTACTGTCAGGGCACCGGAACCGCAGACATCGTTCCAGTAGACACAGTCATCAACCTCATGGTGGTCGCCGCGTGGAGAACTGCCACGACCAGGTACATCCACTGGACCTACAACTCTGGCTCACGAGAACTCAAAGCATATGCATTCGTGTTATATGTCAGATGAGTTATAATAATGACGATGTACCTTAATTAATTACAATGGAATGATAATTTCAGAACTGAAGGTATCACAGTATACAACTGCTGTACTGGTCAACAGAAACCAATCATCTGGAAAGATTTTGTTTCACTGTGCTTCGATAATATTAGAAAACATCCTTTCAGTAAGTGTTCACGATGATTTATTTGAGGTTATTTTAATTAAAATATTCTTAAAATCACGAAACCATTTCCGTGATTTCAAATATGAATATAATTTATTTTAATAACATTGGCTAACTACTTCAGTAACACACTAAATGAGAGCTGATTACAGAATACAAGCAACACCTGACACATTGTTTTAATTTTAAAGCACTAGCATCAAACCCCGGTTGAAACAGATAAACATCTCTGATGTGAACTTTATATAGGTGGGGAATCATGGCTTAAGAAATGACTTTGCGTAGCGATGTCAGTCTCGCGTCTCTAAAGGATTTGGAATCCTTCTTAATCAGAGATTGTTTTGTCTATAGGTGAATTGATGTGGTGGCCAAATGGCAGAGTCTGCAACAGTAAACTGGCCCACCGGGTCACCAGCCTAGCCTTACACCGCCTGCCAGCACTCGTCACCGACTGCTTCTATCAGATCCTCGGCAAGAAACCAATGTAAGACCCCCACAGCTTTCTATAACTTTGACTTTAATCTTTATAGGCAATCCTCATTCAACATAGATCACTGATATTAAATTACCAACACAAGGACAGAAATAGACAATGGAGAATTTTGGGAATATGTAATTAATAGAAAAAATTAAAATTTAACACTAATTTGCAGTTTAAATATTTAACAAATATAGCGTTAATAAATAAAATAATATATTGATGCTCTAAATTTCTTTTTGCAGAATGATGAGAATCCAAGATAAACTGGAGAAAGCGGCTACGTGCCTAGAATATTTCACGATGAAGGAGTGGTTATTCCGAGACGATAATGTGCGGCGACTTTGCGGTGTCATGTCAGCTGATGACCGCTTAAAGTTTGACTTTGATGTGCGCAATATCCATTGGGACTCCTATCTTCAGAGTTACATTCTCGGCATTCGTCAGTTCATCTTCAAGGAGAGCCCTGCCTCCCTGCCTAGAGCGCGCGTCACTCTCTCCAGGTACGTCGACTTTCACTTACCTTTTATTGACGATTCAATGAAATATATGAATTATCGAGGCTCATATTTAGACTAATAAATCAGAGATGAAGGTAATAAAATGCAACTCTTATTGTAGATACTATTGGTTCCACCGGCTGACGCAAGTAACGCTGGCACTGCTGGCGTGGAGGTTCGTGTTCATGCAGTCTGCGGCGCTGCGTCGCCTGTGGGGTGCCGCCCTGGCCGCGCTGGCCCGCGCTGTGCGTATGCTGCCGATGCTCTGAGGCGCTGCAAGGCACTGCAAGATACTGCAAGGCATTGTGAAGCGCATCTCTTCTAGTAATTCAGTCGCTTCCATACTTACATGCGCATTCAATGGAGATTCTAAAAAAAATTAATAACTGCAACGGTGGAGTAAATAGCGATGGCCGATTTCAAAACTGTAACGAGTTCAAAGTTGTCATATTCTAGGTAGTCATGTTTAATAAGGGCGGTAAACTATATTATCACTTCATTATACTATTATCAACTCGTAATGCCAAAATTTGAATTGCAAAATTTCAAATGGTTACAGCTTGGAAACGGTTCACAATGTGACCTTTTGTAACATTTTTCATTATTTAGAATTCCCTGTTTACAGTCAGTTATTGAAGTTTACGCAAATAGTACAGATCTGCTAAAAATATGTCTGCAGTACGACTTCCATGAACCATGTTAATATAGAGTCATCGAGATGTTCAATTCCCTTTGACTGGTGATGGTGTTATTCTATATTATTCTCGTGGGATAATTAACCGTCCCGGTGTTTAAAAGACAAACGCTATAAAATCTTATTTATTTCAAATCTCTTTCGATAAAAATGATTGTGTAGAGATTCCTTAATGCCAATACTTCATGGAAAAATGTTAAAACATATTAGTAGCAGGCCTTAACTATTTAATATTTTGTATCCAATAGTATATCGATCCCGAATACAAAGAATCCCTGTAATTGATGCAGTTATCTACAGTACATACCTTGCTCAGTGATATTTTATAAATGTGCTCTGTATTTTTTCTGGGGTTTTTTCTGTCATTTGTGGACTATGTTAAGTTTATGTCAACCTTATTTCGTAAACATTTTGATTTAAAAAAAAATTCAAGTTCTATGTTTTTTTTCTGCTAATTATTTATATTTTTCACAAACGACGTCCCTTTGGATACGTTAGGGTTCAGAAACACGTTGCGAGAAATATGAATCTTTAGTGAAATAAAGCACAGCTTGCCCGTTATTTTAGTAAGTATTCTCTGTGGGTTAGTAAAAATTAACTTCCACAAAAAGGACGCCTTGAACATAGGTAATTTTATTTTGTACCGCTTGAAACTTGTTTTCATAAGAGTCTCAACCTTCTGTTGATTTCGATTGTCATTCTTCCATTTTTAGGTTATTTCTTAAGAAGGCTACTCAACGGTTGAACAAGTCCGGAGACACGTGTCAAATGGCAATCGTCAGATGACGAGCGACGGAACATGAAGAAAAATTCCTCTATCCCTGTACTCTTTTAATATGATTAGGTGACATATAAATATATTTAAATAATATTAAGGAGTAGGTATATTCCAGACATATGTGGAAACTGAAGAAAACTTGGTGATTTTGTTACATTTTTATTGTTGTTAGCACACTTGGTACATTTCATTGGCAAAGATTTCAACATACCGAAAACACAATACAAAGGTTTGCTCACACGTAAGGCATTTTATACAGATAATTCATTATCCATTATCACGGAATAATTATCTCTGAAAGAATATTGTCAACGTTTTTGTATTTGTCATGAAACTTTGCCAATGGAGTGCATTATAAATATGTATCATTATAGATTTGTTATGTTAAGTTGTATCGCTAACCGATTGGGGGGGCAATGGTGAAATGATTGGCTACTATATTTAGTTACGCGAGGATTATAAGTTCATCAAAATCTATCTATCTTGCCTATACTGGTTGATTCATATTGGCTTGCGTGGACTTGTCCACCTGCCGGGTCTATCACGAATCGAGTCAAATAATAGTTACACGCATATCAAATATGCTCTCGAAAAATGTTGAAACCTTTGCAATAAAATAATATTGAGATATTCAAGAGGATCGAAATCTACTTAGCTAATTCTTATAATATTGTGTTTTTTTTATTGCAGTCGAGAATTGCTTTGAAAAGAATTGGTAATTAGTAAAAACATAAAAATAAATCATTATTTTATTAGAATAAAAAAAATTAAATTTATCTGCTGTTTGTATGAATCTACCAGCATATAACTTATTATTTATCGTTATGTAAATAGTGTATTTATAATTATTTATTATTTCTTGTCCATTTTGTATTTATTTCTTATTCACAATGAGACAAAGGCATTGCTGGCTTGTTTTTGAGGAAACCATCGCATTGCAGGCTTGTCTCACTCGGTATCGCGTGTTTTATAGGATTGTTTATATATTGAGTTAGATTTTCTAAATATGTTAGTTGTTTACTCTTGATTTAAGTTTTTTCATCACGCCATCATCATACATAAGAATATTTTTATCCAAGTAAGCCTCACTTGCCGAGAAATAGAATGGTCAGTTGCCTTTTTTATATGATTCATGATGATGGATGAGTTTGCGCTGAACAAACAGTGAGCGCTTGGTAGCCGAGCTTCGAAAGCACCCGTCTTCCGCCAACATTCGACAAATGAACAGCCTCTATTGTTAATAGTGCACGGCTGGGACGTTGCTTCGATGGGAACTTCTTTATAGTTTTATTATTATCGCCAATTTTACACATTTTGCATATTTTCTAAACTCCTCGAAAATTCTTCCATAGAATTTATGTAACTTTTATATTTTTTTCCTCGTAATAATTTTGAAAACCTTAAACTATCTAAATGTAATACGCATTGTTTCCATTTGATGCTGAAAAAAAAATACAATTTATTATTTGCGATAAATGAATTCCCATTGCTTTGTGAAAATCTTCCCAATAATTTTCAAAATTTATGTAGAAAATGTAGAAAATAAAATAACTGTGTAGCGTTGCATATTATTTTTAAGTTGTTGACTCAATTATATTTTTCCTTTTGATAATTACATCCAATTTTTTTTATATAATCATTTTAGATTCGGATTATTTTGGAAAATTAACATGGTAATATTTCAGATTGACAATTTCTTCTAAAATACTCAGTCTTTATTTAATTTGTTGATTATTGTTGATGTTGTTTTTTTTTTTTTTGTGTTTTTGTTATAATGTATAGTTCTTGAATATGAATTCTTATATACAGGTATCAATTGCTTAAAATATAACAATAAAATAATAAATAAAAACAATTCCATTACACTTGCTGATCAGCATATAAATGAAGGCATTTTTGATAGTGTCGAGAGTGATTGCATTTGTCCATTCAGGGCAACGTCACGTCATTTTGTTCAATTGTTATTGATGTTTGTTGTATGTGGTCTTGAGCATTGCGCCTTTGTGAGATAGTGAAGATTTGTATATTCCTCATATTATTAATATTTATGTCTGTGTGAAATAGTAACGATCTGTAGATTTTTCCAGCATACCGGACCCATATCCAACGACAACATCCATGACCACCTACAACATGGATTAATAGATTTATGTGTGTAAAGCCACCTGCTGAATATGACATGGCGATGGAAATATAGTTAACACGCTATACATATTTACACACAACAGGCATAATAATATAATGTTAGTGTAAGGTAAAGTTACCTGTATATAAAAATATCAATAGTGTGGGGAAAGAGAAGAAAATAATCATTAATTATTTTTGACGTTGCATTCCCTTGTTCTGTTACGGAAAATGCAATAGTTGATTTGTTTTATCAAACTTTTTTGTTGAATGCCTCCTCGGGCCCTCTGGTACTTTTGGTGGTATTATATTAATTTATTTAATATTGAGAACAAGCAAACCCGGTACTGGTGAATGTTGATCATTTCAAAAGTTTTAAGGTGCACAAAATACAGTCATTCTAATATTTACTTTTTATGAATTTAGTACTGATTGCTGACTTATTTATTTCTTTGGCGTAATAATGTATATTTAAATAAACTTTATAATGGATTTAAAGTCTACTATAGATATGTAATTAAATTATATGTATTATAAAAAGACTTGTTATTTTCACATTATTCTTGCCACAAATTTCAAGTTATAAGGCAGTTTATGATAAATTTAAAATTCAAATTTTTACAATGAACCCGAAATAGTTTTTACTCGTAGCAGTTAGTTTTATTTTACAGAAATTATTGAAAATTGTATTTTAATGTTCTTTTGACCTAAAAAAAGACAATTCACGCTTATCGGGATATTTGATTTCCATTAAACTTACGAGTGACATGATTGATAAGCGTGCTTGTCGATTGCGAGTCCTTCTGCGCCGGTGGCTTCCGCTCGAGCGGGAGCCACCGGTGCGGAAGGATCGGAGCCTAGCTTAGCTACAGATGACCTGTACATAAATGCATGTATTAGCCTGTTCATATTATTTATGTACATACTGTGATGCCGCCTGACACATGCGGTATATTTAGTTATAAATTGTGATTTGTTTTACTTGGTTTTTAAGTTTTTATTTATTACCATAAACAGCTTTTTATTACTCTCGTGTTTTATTTTTCCTTTTACATTATTTGTTTTGCATTTTTTTTTAAATTTAGTTGTCACTGTTAGTTGTGTAGTGATTATACTCAAAGAAAACTTCAGTTCCCAATGAACGATGATGGACCGAGCGTGCGAGAGAGACCGTACCCTGCGAGTATCTTCCAGTCCACTGTCTCGTTTATTCTTATCACCTTTTCTGCACAGTACCTTTTATTACATATAGAATTTGATTTTCTTCAAACAATTTCTTTACCAAACCACTTGATAAAAATTTGTATCTATTAATTTTTTTAAGAAAGACTGGAGTTTTGAGTTTCATTTTCAATTTAATTTAGATGAAGCTGACAACAGTAATTCTTTATCAACTTGTATTAATTTGATTATTAATCAATATTTTAAAAATGAATGTCCAGTTTTCACATGGTTTGTGTGTATAAAAGAAAGATTTACAGCGTGGGTTAACTATGTACAAAAATTAATCTAATATAGAGATAATGGTGATATATAAAGTCTAGCTAATACATTTTGCAAATAGAAGAAGTTATTCACCATGAGAACTGCGGTTCCGATATCTATTGATAAACACTTAAAAATCAATGTTAATAAACAATTATGATAAAAAAATATTATTGTTATCATGTGCCTACAAAAATAGCCAATAATTTAATATGTGTAAATTTAAATATCCGCATCTGCCTATACCTAAAAATAATATTTTTATATTAGAAAGCATAATATTCTGTTTCTAGCGTATGTAGTATCATTCTACAAGACCATAATATATTTATTTATTTTAACAACTCGAAGCTTAGTAACTACAAATGAATGTTGTTTTTTTTATATGTTTAATGTTGTGTAAAAATATGCCTAGTAAATACACTCGTCACACGTATTCAATAAAAAAAATAGATAAGTATTATCATAAAATTGTTGACTTATGGCTGCGGGTGGTGACACTAATGTATAGATCTTCCAAATCGATTGATGTTTCGCGTCATAAATAAGCGTAATCCTTGTTCGGTCTCTTCCTCATTAGGATATACTCATATTTATATTTTTAGCAATGAGCAAATTGTAAATTATTGATTTTTTAAAAGACGTTGTTACCTCTAAAAAAAAATGCCACTAACACTGGCTTCAAAGCAATATCATATTTGTGAAATATGGTGCTCATAGCAAAATAAAAATAAATACTTAGTCCACGGCTATCAAATCTATTGATGCGATAAAATAGTATGTACCTATTTAGGTGTTTGTTGTCATTTATATAAGATTATCACATTTAATCTATCTCCTAGTTGAAAGACACATACAGAGGAATTAAAGAAACAAATTACTATTGTAAAATTTGCCTTCTATATCGAGCATGCCTTGCATAAGCCCGAAGGAAAACTTAAGCGTAGGTTCAATACTTTAATTCATTTTAAATATTTGTCAAACGTTGACTGTATTGAAATCTTTATGCCATGTCAGAAAAATGTTAAATACTGTGAAACAAAAATAAAGACGAACCTGCCACGTGTTATACTTCAAAGTTCTTATTAAATTTAACCCCGGTTGTGATCCCCGAGCTAACGATATTTATGATGATATTTTTTTAACGTATTGGATTCCATTAGGGCAGAATATTTATTTTCAATAATTTTCTGCTGGGAAAACTCTCGAGTCTCTTAAATTTTTGTAATCTTGCATCCATAATATACAGGAAATAATATATTAACAACATAAAACGTTCTGCTAAAATCTAGTTAGTCAGTAGAAAATATTAATATTGAATTTTTCATTTATATAAATATATTTTTTTTATAAATAAATAAATGAGCATAAATCATAAACTATTATACAATTTCAATTACACGCAGTTATTATTATTTTTACTTTGTAATAATTTTTATTTTTTAATAAATGGCATCGGTTTTACAAAGAATCATTAGCGTCTAGCGTGTGTTGAAATATTATATATTATAAATCAAAAGAAACCACTTCAAATAATATATTATTTTATTTTATTTTATTTCATTGAAAATGCGTACTAATAACACTCGTGAATTAAAATGCTTTTGAAAAAATTTAACTAAAAAATTATTTAAAACTTCAATCTGCAGTGATCGACTAAAAACCTGCGGAGAAAAATATTAAATCTTAACATTTACATTCTGTGTGGCAATAAATATTTAGGCCAATGTTAAAATTTGTATGTTTTGACACAATTCACGTGGTTTATTAAAACCAATACCCTAAATATTGTTTCTTGTAATTTTTAATTTGTGCAAATTTGCTTTCTTTGAATGAAAACATTAAATTGATTGATTTTATCTTTATCGAGAAAATATAGTGCTCGGAAAATCTCCCAACTCTTAAGATCTACGCGCAACCATTTTTCTAATATAAACTTGGAAAACATACTTTTTATGACTCTTTGGCTCCTTGTCTAATTTGAATTAAATATTTTAGTCTTAATTTAATAACGAATTTACAAAAAATCTTGTCAGCGTAGCGAAAAATCAATTGTAAAAATATTCATTTAATGGCTTTCCATTTTATAATTTTAAGGTGTTAAAACTTGACTAAATGCTTATACATTAATTATCTAACACGTAAATATCAAAACTTCTCGGTTAATTTGCTATCTTGGTAATAATTTTAAACGTGATGAATAATTGAGACATCGAAATATAATATGATTTAGATTTTCAACAAAATATTGGCAAAATAAAAAATCAGTTTGTACTTCTTCCGATCATATGGACTGTATTTAAATTACGCTATTATAATAATTGATTTTTTTTCATCTTCTTCTGATGCCTCTCCTCATACGAGGTTTGAAAATACCACTGGCAAAACTAAATATAAATATGAAAAATCACTAAAATATTTCTTCTCTTTATGTAAAAAATGTCATAATGGAATTCCCGCGAGTACTTTCTGTTTAAAAATATTGGTTAATATAAAAGAGTTTATACTCATCGAAGTCCTCGGGATACTTTCAATACGTTTTCAAATTTCATCCTCTTGTTTATAAAGCATTGGCTAGTAACGTTTAGATAAACAATATTATTTGTTTTTATGTATTATAAAACTCAAACACCAAGTTGCACTTTAGCTCACTTGTTAAAAATATTATTAGTCGACATTATACCTTTCAGGATGGAAGAATAATCATTTCCATTATAAGTCAAATCATAATGATTGATATTATCAAATTAACGCATATATGCATATATTGAAATAATATTAAAGGTTGGACCGAATGATCTGTAATCATTTGGTAAGAAATATGAAAAACATTACAGTTTTATACAAACTTTAGTACTTACATATAACGTTGTTAATAAGCTGTAAATATTTTGCATTCATAATAACTGATAAATAAAGTTTGAGGGATATTTTGATTATGAAAGCCGATGTATTTGTTTTAGTGTTTTAAGTTATAACACATATTATTAAATAATAGACGTACTCCTTTATACGAATACCTCTATTATAATGCCAATATTTTCGCATAACTACGTCGAAGGCTAACGATGCAGACTTAGCTATTTTGATTGCGAAATCCTAACCTAACATACCTTATTTACCTTCTCGGACTAAGATAATTATAATATTGCACCGTGCAACGTTAATATATCAGTATAAATAAATTAATGATACAGTTTTGCACATCGAATTGTGATTATCAACTAGGACAATGAATGAAACTGGGACACTTTTAATTTCAATTGCAAATAAATATTTAATATTACTTATATTTTGTTTATAATACATTAAAAAGCATTTCAAGGTTATAATCGTGAATTTCGATACAAGAATGGAGGATTAATAAACGTTTAAATTTTTAAAGATTTCAGCTTCATGAAATTTATACTTTTTTTATAAATATGTTGAAATTAAAGGTAAACTTATAAAATATTACCATTTTACCTTTTATATAGTTTGTTCGAAGAGAGAGACTCGAAGCTCAGTACGATCAGAAACCATCAAAGAGAGATAAGCTTCACAGGCTTGCATTTTTTGATACCTGCATCGCTACTTTTCTGCGTCCAATTATTCTTAAATTTTTTTATTTACTGCAAAATAATGCCATATACATAACCATAACCGTGAATTTGTGAAAAAACACCGCCACGATAGTCCCGACTCCTTCAAATGAGCGCTGTTGGGCTATTATCTATTCAAACAAATAATTTTTTTCTATTCAACGAAATAAAAATAATTATCTTCTACGTTGAATAATTCTTACGACTTATCAAATAAAAATTTCAGAATATTTCGTCACAAGTATTATTTTTGGTATATTTTAGGTTTATTTATACACAGTGCCCAGCGTTAAAAAAAAACGTTTTATGACGTCACTTTAAAGCGATGGATGAAAAGAAACTACGCGGTGAAAGAATAAAACCGATAGACCGAATTAGCTGAAGAAATTAATTTATAAGAAACGGCAGATTTCGCAGAATGAAACGAACGATATGAAATTTAATAACTTGTTTTTAATCGGGATATTTGTTTTTTTTTTTTATTATCAATATATTTTTGGTCAGTACTCGAACGAACTCGACTTGCTGGACAAACGGTAAGGAATCCCAGAATTAGTGCACTTTCGATTGAAAACGATCAAGTTTGAAATACATAAGATTTTTAACTATCTAACTTAAGTCTACGCCTTTGTATCTTTTAATTATCAAACATTGGAAACTTCTTATAGCTAGCTATACCCCAATGAAAACTAATTGAATATAAATTTTCTTGCTAATGTAAATAATAACGTAAGGTTGATTTAGATTTATTTTCAACCAAACTTATTTATCTTGTATTACTAACGTACATTTTAAGGCAAATTTATAAAAAAAAGCTTTCAATTGGTATAGGAATGAAATGGATAAATCTAGTTAAGTAGATATTATAGGATATGTGATTATATATATTCAATTTAGATTTGTAAACTCTGTGCTCAATTTGTTCAATGATTCCAAGATATGAGAATAATTAGGATGATACTGGACTGACGGGCGATTAGTTAGAGCTGTCCAAGGGATTTGTAATCACTAACATTGTTTTCAAATTAAAGTATGTATTAAGCGAACGTGCGGCAAGGCAAACTGAGAACTTGTTGATTTCTTGAAAGTGACAAAATTAGTACGACTTCAAAAAGATATGTTACTACGATTATTTTACTCGAAACCGAAACTGTTATCCTATAATATAAATATTATATATTCCAAGTAGTTTATCCAAAATGCAAAAGAATTACAATGCCTTCAGGACTATTTACTATTTTAAGTATCCTAACTTGTTATTGCTTCCGATGTTTTTTTTTTTTTATGTGAGGTAAGGATTAGGTTGCTAGGAAAAGTATTATCGAAATATCTCATCTTCCGTAAATGTCGACAGAACGTTTATTATTGTCTAAATTTATTTTTGTATTGTTTCACTTTTATAATAAAGTAGGAGAGCATTTTCAAACACCAAGCAGCGTATTCATATCAAGATAGTTAATATTCATTATGACTGTGAGTACTCTAAGATTGTGGCCATTGGAAAAATAATTTGTTTATAAATGTTGTAGAGTTACTACTGTGTGTTCATCGTGCTTTGGTTGCGGGTTCGTGTCATTTTATCGTCCTCGAGATCGACAACTACAACTCATCAAATAAACTATTGTAAAAAAAACCTTTTTTAAAAATTTTTCTCAGTGTATAAGTCTTGGATAAAATATTTTTCTTAATCAAATGAAATAATACGTGTTGTAGGCAATATTGTCTAGAGGAAGGAAGGAAAGCTGCATTCCTGTTTACATAATAATATTACCTGTTAATGTTTCCAGTTTTGTGTAAACGACCATCTTCCTAAGGAGATGATTTTGTATTTGAAATATTGAGACTTTGTTTTTAGGGCTGTAAAATGAAGATTGTGAAGAAATACATGGAAATGGTTTCGAAAAGAAATGCAAACATATTTTTTTAATTATAATGTCACTTTGATTGAGATAAGAATAATTTGATTGACGCTAGTTTCTGCCAAGGCGAACTTAACTTCACAATCTTTATTTGCACAATGTTGCTCTTCCGATACAATTAATTTGTATTGACAATCTATACATATTTTTTATTTTCAAATCTCATAACGTGTTTATTAATTTCTGATAAACAATATGTTGTGCTATTTATACTGCTGAAAATGCTTACTTAGATACTCAAAAACATCAAAGGCAAAATTCAGCGGTTTCCGAACTTACGGGCTATCGTCTATTTTATGAGTAAATAATCTTGTGAAATTGGCTTGATTTACCCGAATGCACAAATTTGATAAAAATTCATACTTTCTAATTACTTTTATTGATAATTGATTAAAATATTTTGATAAAATAGTAGCAATGAAACAACTATAAAATATCATGTGTAATTTTTAGAAAATTTTCTTCCTACTTCATATTTGTCATTTAAAGACGAAGAACTACAAACGCATTTTACTGACTCATTGTTGGCAACGATAAAATGATCAAGATGCAAATGATATATCTAATGACTTTGAAAAATAAAGTAATTAATTAAATGATTTGTTTCTCGAATCACTTGATTATTGTTTACATGTAAATATTAAAAAGGTCTTTTGCATAACGTGACTAATAGTAATTTTTCTTGTTCTGGTTTCATTGTCAATGGAGGGCATCTCATGTTTCTAAATGATTCGAGTATAGTCGTCGAGATGAGACTTAAATATTACGAAGATAGAATTTTTTAACTGTGACCTACGAATGTTTTAACGACATAGTAAATCAAATAACAAAATACTCTGAGCAGTATGTACAACAATATCACTGGATATGTCCGTATACATTTAAAATAAAATACCTAGGCAAATGTAAGATATTTTTTTAGAAATATCCAACAAACAAATAATAATTCAATATGCCGGAAAAGGAAACAGCATTTTGATCACTTGAACTGCTATACATTGAGAAGTTCTTAACGTCAACATCATCTTGCGTCGCAACTCTTGCAATATTATACGAGTATAAAAAATTAATTCTAACCGTTCAGTTCACGGTGATTTTGATGCTGTTATCTATTCTCGGCGATGTGAAAACCCAAAAAACATTTCATTGTGAATATTATAAGATCAATATTGTTAAGTTTGAGTCGGTGATCATATAAAAAGCTTTGTAAGCCCAGATCTGTCGATCATTGTCAAGAGAGAAAGCTTTCTGGTTTGCCTCGGTTACTGCTGTTACGAATACACATTTTATTTTAAAATCTAAAGAAAATAAATAATAGTTTTTATTTTATTTAACATTCGTTGAATATACAGTGTTATAGATAACTTGATACACATTTAAAATATGATGAACATACAACTTTAAAGTCAAGGAAAGATTCACAAAGAAAACTCAAAAGAAATGAATATTTTAACAGACTTTTCTTACATTATACAAGAATGATGTAAAGCATCAATGTTAATAAATGTTATTACTAAACATTGTTGAGTATTTTTGTGGCTATAGGCTAGCAACTAAATAGTGGCAATTTCGTTGAACTGAGAGTGGTTGTTAGCACTGTGAAACATGCGTTATAGCGATTTCTACAAAAATCCGATAGCTTAGTATTCCAGATTGTATGTACTGAACAATAATCACACGCAGGATTTGTGATCTCGGCACAAACTGTCTATCCAGTACAGGTGCATAGTGAAATAATGTGGAAATATCAAATCGAGTGCTTTCCACTGAGGGTTCAATGGTTTTTATAAAATTTCTTTCTCTTTTACACTTTGATACTTGGCACCTTTTGGTATTCACAATTTTCATAAATATACAATTGATAATGTTTGGTTGTTAGTTTATTGCCGCTGCTAAAAGATTGTTAGATAGCGGTAACCGAGGCAATGTACAATGTGAAGATGTATATTGCTTATTTAAAGTTCAGGATGTGTTTAGATGTAGTGTAATTGGAAAGGCGAAACCCTGTTCATTGTTGAGATAAAGAGAGGGACTGGGCCCGCGGGCAATTGGGCTGAAATTTGTCTTATTAATTGTGAATATAGCTTGTTTTTTTCATGCTGGCAATAAAGAATTAATAACAAATAATAAAATAGTGTATTTTATTTTTTATTCAATAATTATTTAAACGCGAATATCACAATTCATGAATAACGTTAGCTATTATATTAGATGCGCGACAACAAGAACCCTGCTACTAATAATCAAATACAATGAAGAGAAATATTTTTGTTTATAATAATTGTAACACATTTAATATCAAATCTTGGTAATTACAACTTGGTTTATTTTAAATTTCAAAGCATCAATGTTGAAGTACGTTTTTAAAATTATTATACCATTTTAAAGTATCATCTGTAATGAAACATAAAAATACTTTGAATACCAAATAAAATTGAAAAGATCATTTGATTACTAAGTATTACACCAAACTACCACTTAAATTAATTACTTTAACAAATATTATAAAAAAGCATTTGTTTTGTACAGAGTTGTTCATAAAAATACCAATTATATATGGAATTCTCTTCAGGAGTTAACAACCAATAAACAATTGTTCACTTACATGGATGTTATTTTAAAAACCCTCACTCAAAGTTGGCGAAACCGGTCACCAATAAAAAATAACAAGTTGAAAAATAAGTCAAGTATTTTATTTAAAATATTAAAATGGAATTCTACCGAGTACTCTCTGTCAAAAAATATTGATTACTAATCAAACATGGTCAACGCTTTCTGATCTTCACGAGCTGATTTTTGCGCGCCACATATTTTAGAAATACTGCGCGTCCCTATGATACGGTATTTAAAGTTTTAAATATTTTTATAAGATGGATTAAATTACTATACACTATCAAACTCAACCCGCATCACAATAATAATAATAATATATATATATATATATATATATATATATATATATATATATATATATATATATATATATATATATATATATACACAACAATAAAAAATAGTTTAAAAAATTTTTTTACCAAAGTATTTTTTTTTATTAATCAAAGTAATTGATTTTTTTATGGCTAAAAATATATGAATATTATTTTAATTATTGTTTTTTTTTAAATTAATTAATAATAAATAATCGATCATTTTTTCCATCTTGTAAACGAATGAGCCCATCATTAGTCTATGGGTAGAGGAGGTGGATTGTTTTTGACTTGTCGTATGGCGTTGATTTGACGTTAGGCCGCCGCCAAGTGTAGTCGCGACGGCACATATTATTTAATAAATCCCCGTTCGGTGCGTCGAATAGTGTATATTGTGATATAATTGTTACGTCCAACAAAGTCCGGTGAGTTTCCAAAATATCAATCGCATCAGCTCGGCGTAAAAATTGAGAAAAACAATCACCGGTTGTAACATCATAAAATTATATATATTTTGTAAAATGTAAAGTTTTTTCCGAACAAAACTAAACCTTGTAAAATATCCTTATAAACGCGAAATAAAATACTACATTCGTTGATCCGGCAATTTTTTTTTTTAATTATTTGTTTCTTTATAACTCTTATTCCCGAGAATCAAGTATATTAAAGCTGTTTGTTTAAAATATCAGGCATTTTTGGCTTGATTAGACGATGGTCTATAATTTTATGCCCATTCCACTTTATATGAGTAAAATTTTTTTTTATCTTCCCAGGCACAATGACATTTGAAATAAGCTATAAAACTTATTTGTACAACAATTTTTTTGGTTTTAGCCCTTAAATACTCAATGATCTACAGTGTTAGAATTTTTTGTTGAATTTTTAATGTTTTTTTTTTACCCTAAATGTTGATGAAATTATATTAAAATATCCTGATCTGATTGATAAGTTTTTATGCGTTAAATATTATAACTAATTAGAAAACATTTTAGACTTTGTTTGCTTCGTATTTCAAAGAGAAAAAAAAACTCCGATCTAAGATTCTCTAATGGCAGGAGCATGATTTAATCAAAAATAAAAAAATGTATGTAAATTAATCGTTTTTCCGGAGTTTCTATTGCTATGCAGTCGATTTTGATTGATTTGGTGTTCGTGGACTTTCAGATAATTCCATGAAGCGTTTTTATAAGGATCACCTAAGTTTATCAAGGGAGCTGGTAATAACACTAAATACGGCATTAGCAACTTTCTATCATATCTCGTTGCCCAGTGCAGATGAGTCGAATTGATGTGAGGATTGCAATTGACTATTCAAATCTGTCATGAGAGTGTAAAGGTTTGACTTTAGTTAAAAATTTCCATAGTATAAAATCACTCTTTTAGATACTGAAAATTGACAACTTGCTGATACTCTAACAATAGAGCAGCTTTTTGTGATTCATGTATAGTTATTATTGTAAATCGATGCTTCCGTTCAAGCAGTTCGTAGATTTACTCAAGTCCAAGGAAATATATTCAATGTCTAGCCTTTTAACAGTAAGCTATTTTAGTTCAATATCTCAATAATAAAAAAAACACAATGAAACTCTATATAGTATGTATTAAAAAAAAAAACATGTTTTTTATGGGATTATTTATGGATGTTTTTAAATAATAAATTATTGCCATTGTTGTAATGTCACCGTCACCGAAGATGGAAATAGCTTTATTTTTCGAGACGGAAAAGATTTGTGTTTAAGATTGCTTTTTACCGTGAATACGATAAAAAATTGTATTAGCAGATAAATAACCAAGTTTGGTTTGTACTTTGGATGCACTCTTGTTGACTAACTGATGTTTTTGTGCGAGGGAAATGCTCAGAGCCAACTTGTGGTGTAAGAGAATTTGACCTTGACATTTCAATTTGTAGATGCCATCTGTTTCCAGAGTAAATTTATCATAAAAAATCGCTGCTCAGAGCAGCTTTATGAAATAAGAAAGCAATTTCTCAAATAATGACCCGTAAAACCTGCGAACTTTACGATATTTTACTATAAAAAAATACGTATAAGTCTACACCTGTTAGTGCCGTTTTACACTTGTGTCTTATTAGATATATGCCTACGTCCGTTTGTGATATTTTTCATTAATTTTTAACAATTGTTTTTATTAATTTCATTGTAGTAGCAAAATTTACTCGTTCACCTTGCACTTGTGTGCTTAAAATATTATTTAATCATCGTCAGAATTCGTGAAATTAACCAGTTTCGACAAACGCTCGAGTGGCAAAATGGGTTTTTTCCCTCCCATTATCGTTAAATTTATATTCAAAAATTCTTATTATAAATTTATTTCTTTTTTACACCTTTTCACACAAATATTATTTAAAATAGTCGCTCGAATTTAGACAGGTTTTTAAATTTTTTTTTATCGTTATTCATTTAAGTTTTACGCATATAATTATTCCGAATAATGATTATGAAAACTTTAAGTTTAGTTTGAGTCATAAAAAAAAGGCATAAACAGTTTTTTTTTATTTTCCCATTTTATTTTGTATACAAAAAAGATCACGACAAAATGGGTAAGTGCGATATTAAATCACCAAAAAAAATGTAAAAAATATTTAATGCTATTATTCGGATAAGACTTTAATACTTTCCACGGCAGACCGGTTTAATTTAAAATACTCCACATTTAAACAATAAATAGGTTTGTGTTCGCCCATCGCTGGAGACCCGATCAGTCCAGCGTCAGACATCAACCTATTTAGTGATTTGCGTAGTATCCTAGCCATTCTGCTATTTGCACTGCAAGGTGAGACTCGGTCGTCTATACCGCAGTTCTAAAACTGTGTAAAAATAGTCCGCGTTAAAATAAGTCCCGCTATAGATAATTGGAATACCAGTTCTTGTGGCCTTCATAAACACTTGCAAGCAAATTATATTTTATTTACATTTACTGATATTTTAAATTCTTGCTTCATCTGGTGCCTCTACACGGAGGTTCAATTTCGCATCCATGTTAACTTTCTCCTTGCGGTGCCTCTGTTTCATGGATTTTCCCAGTACGGCTTTTTTATTTTTACCATCGTCATTCTCCCCTAAAGCCTGAATTAAATCACACGTAATCGACTGTCGTTTTTAAAACTCAGTGATCACTGTTCAATTTAAATTAATTGCTATCATAAATATTTTAAATATAAAAAAACTCTGCCGCATTGATGATAAAAATTAAACACTGCGAAAGTGTCCGCATGCTTGGTTCGATCGAATTAATTAATTAACGCAAATGAATTAATTAAATATTAGTTTTTGTTCATTTGTAATTTCCAATACTATCACTTTCTAAGCAAACATTTCAAATGCACGCCAGGTTTCGCATCGGTCCGGTGGTTTCTACACGCGCGCAGCACTGAACAAATATATTTTTTTTATTGACGACCGGAAGTGGCTTTATAAAAATAATTATAATTTTACGCCATTTCCACGTTGTTTGCCTAACTGTATTATTACCGCAGTTTGAGTATCTAATTGACTACCAGATCATAAAAAAATGAATAAAAATGTTAACCGTACTGTGCTAATAACGAAAACCTTAAGAAAAAGGGGCATCGGAAGGTTAAAGTTAACATGGATGCGGAATTCGCTGCAACAGTGTCTGGGAGTCGCGAATACAGTCGAACCAATTTTGTATAGAAATATGTTCAGCGAGATGGTCGAGATGTTCAACACACCGAGAAGAAGATACGAATAAAATTATTAATAAATTTCTAAGCGACTGCATCTTGTAAGGTTACCAGGTACAGTCGAAAAGAGTCGTAAGCTAAGAAATGCTCGGTGTATACTACAAGGCGAATTCCTGTGTCTACACGGCCGCAACGCTTGCCTATTTGATCGCAGACAAACCGGTATAATGTATATTTTATCATTATAAAAATTTCTCAGAAAAAAAAATCCCACTCAAACTAGAAAAGGCGAGACAGAACCGTGTCCCAAACTGCTTTCCGAATCCAGATAGTGCGAGCAGTGCTCGCTTTGGTGTGAAGTACTCCATCGCGTGTTGAGTTGTTCCCGTGCTGCACCGGTCCGACTCGTCGGTTGCATCAGCCGACCGATCGAGCCAATCGACGGGGCTTCCCGGCTGGCGCAAACTCGCCTGATTGCGTACGGCGTTTTTCTAAACCACACACAACCGAGAACCGATAAATTTCCTAACCCCACCCCCCCCCTCCTCCGCGCCAACTCGACTTTGTCTATGAAACTGAAAATGTCTATGGCGTTAATGCGTTTTTTAAACACTTCGCCTTCTGACTCGCTATACCGCTGCGGGGGCGGATCAAAAGTCGTGCGCCCGTCGAATATAGCGATCGGTGAACTCGACTGTGACTAATGATTGCAACAGGGTGGTTATTTTTTATGTGTATTTAGAAAGCTTGTTATGTGTATGTGCAAGGTACAGGGTGGTACTGTATGAATTAAAATAAATTAAAAAAAAAAAAACAACACATTCACTACTACACGTGTTTTTTTTTATTAAATGGCTTTTAATAAAAAAGTGTTTCTTGGTATAAATGGTATATAAGAATAAAAAATATTCGATGCTCGCAAATGTAATACTTGAACGTGTTTTTTGGCGTCAGTTTTTGTCGCAAATAATGTCTACCTGTTGGGTTATTTACCACTGCAGGCCCCTACATGAGATAAGTATTATATAAACACACAAGAAGTGTACAAACGCCAGCTTGCGGGCAGTCGAAGGACGCTACAAAGTCCAAGAGATACTTTACGCTTTTATTATCTTGTTGTATTCACAGACCTTGATTAGGCATGCGAGTTAGACGTCGTCATACTATTCCTTTAAATATATCGTTTCAAGTGTATTTTTTATTTGAATCTAGTACTAGAAGTAATATATATATATACAGGATGTCCCAAAATTTACTGTCTAGTTGAAACCACAAGTCGTCCACATCCGTATGGATGTAATGAAAATGAGCCTCGTCGTTTACTACGATTGTGTCAGCCTTAGCTATATAAACCTGTACTGCATCTTCTCCATCTTCTGGTGCCTCTCCTCTCATCGGTGGCAGTCTCACCGATTCGGCTGCACTTCCGATCTCTTTTCCTTCGATTTGTCCTTGGACAATCAGCTGAGGGATTATATACTCTATTCTATAAGAGACCCTTTCATGGTAGCTTGAGGATCCTCATATACAGCCACATTTCTGGGACACCAATTCTTAGCATGGTGGCTGTCTTGAGTGTCCAAGCTTCGACTGCACAAAGTAGTATACTTGTAATTATTTCTTGCGCGGATTTTGGGACACCCTGTATATATCATATGTATAGGAATAAGGTCTAAAATCCACTTGGCAGAGTGGACCGGACCCGGCGCAGCGGAGAACCGGTTCCGCCCTGGCTCTCGCCGTGACGTCACCACGCGCTTCGGACATGTCGCACCATTCTCGCGATGTGTTTATTTTAGCACTCGAGGAATACCCACCCGGTAGTTGTGATCGGATATTCGATGCCGACCAAGCCCGCGAAGTACGCAAACGCGGCACAACACCCAAGAACGCAAGCGATTGTAATAAATTTAGAAATCAGTTTTTTTTTTTTTTTAGATCATGTTATTGTACAACGAAACCTTTGAATGCTTATTGTATTATTATTTTTATATCGCTCATACCGTACACGCCTCCTACCGCTTGCGGCCTGCTGCTCTTACAGAGTAGTGTGGTTATAGACTCCACGTTTTCGGACCACTTGACCTTGTATGTCTGCGTAGTGGAAACTTGAATTGTACGTCAAACGCAAACCAGCAAGAGGAAAAATCAATACAAAATCACTGATGACTTGGCAGTTTTTTTTTATTACTGTTTTAAAATTTAAACATAAATTTGTAAATCGGGAAAATCTTACGTAAAATCAGAATCACTCAATTTTTCTGTTGTTTTAGCCAATATTGATTTAACAATTCAAACACACTCTGTATATATATTTTTTAAATGAACTCTCCATATGCCTCAATGATGCATTGAAAGTTTTAAAGCAAGCAGTTGTATGTAATATTTATATAATATATAGTTAAATATATATGTTGAATTTTGTGACGTAGTAGCCAGGGGCGTGCGTTGAGTTTTGAGATAAATACAAAATAAAAAATATTATTTATTTATTACGTCTATTTACAGGTTTACTAGGTGTAGCTTACGTGGATTTCTATATTTCTGTTAGATTATAAGTGCTTGTCGGCCTCTAAAGCTGACGTCGCGACACTTTCAGCAAATCGGTCGCAAGCTGTAGAGGGCTTTAAGCACAACTATAAATATTTTTTTTGTAAAACACCCAAAACAAGAGGTACTGGCTCTGTCCACGCGTGTAGGCCGCTTTAACGAGAACACGTTTCCAACCTGTTATCTGACGGCTGTATTGTTATTTTTGATGTTCTCCTCAGCCTAAAATATTTCACGAAACTCAAGGTGAGGCGCAATGCGCACTTGAAATTCATAGCATGTCAGCGAGAACTCAGCTGACGACACAAATATTACCACACTGAAAAAAAATGCTGTCCCATAAATGTAAATCGTTTTGTGCAAGCGCGGAAATAAGCAGTGGTTCAAAGGCTTGCAAAGAGTCAAATGTTGCGTCGTTTACTTCTTCTTCGCCGAGTGTCTCTCCTCAGTTAGGGTTAGGTTAGGTTATTTTTATATAATGCTTTCCTTACAATGCTCCGGCGTTCAGGTCTGCTATGCTTTCTGCAGCAAGCCAGCAGGACACCTCCTCTTCTCCGGGTGCTTCCAGAGCTCATTCCAAGATCCTTTACTCAGGGTACAGAAATGGTGGGTTGTAGTGTGCTGAATAAATTGGCTGATCGATATTGATGAATGTTCGGTGAGGCGCGGGTTCGAGTCCCTCCTCTGTCTGCCGTGTAATTGAATACGCCATTTGCCAACAATGGCCCTGCTAAGAGCCGGAACGGTGTCAGCCGCCATGGCAGAACAGGTTATTTGCTCGGCGATTTCACATATTTTCTGCAATTGCGCGAAAACTGTCAGGGCTTTGCGTGCATTTATTATATGCAACTGTATTTTTACTTTGAGTACTTTTTTTGCAAGATGGCAAGATGCCTAAACCTCAATCGGGAAAACGCACATTTATCATATTAAAAGTAATTTTATATGAAATAAAAAAATCTTCGGCGTAGAACAAGGAATGTATGTAACTTTTGGCATAAATTTTTTTTTTATTGGCGCAGTAGATTTTTTGCAAAAAAATATCAAAATACTCGAAAATGGGCATGGGTAATTAAAAATATATTATTCGCGAACTTCTTGACGACTGTGGTCTCAAGGTCACCAACTCGTAAGGAACCGGCTCAATTTATTCCTGAAGATGTCCACGGGCCAGCTGCTCTGCGATGTAGTCGATAATTGCGAGATCTATTATAAAATCAACGCTATGTACTTGAATAAATAAATGTATAAATTAAACCACGATGGGATTGTGCAACAGGTTTGAGTTTTTACTAATTTTATAATTTAAAGTAAACGGTCCAACGGGGAAAAATATGCAAGGTCTCCTCAGAGTAATATAAAAATACGGTTGTTTAAAAAAAATTATTGATAATATAATTTGATAACAGTATACTAAACAAAATACATCAAAATATATTTTAAAGGTGTACTCATATTGGACTTTCAGTTTTACCCATTTACATAATAGTTATGAAAAAAAATTTATGCAGTGGTTTCCTTTTATTTTCTAAGGTTAATTGTTTTAAAAAAAAAACGACCTTGAAATAAATATACAGGTTTATATTCAAACACTAATTAAATATATAGATTTTTTTTTAATATATTGTGTCAAAGTACAAAAGTAAGAACATAGGATTTCACATATTATTTTATATATACTGTATAAAAATAAAAGTGAATATTGCAAACTGAAGAATGCAGGTCTTATATTATTATGCGTGACTGCGTGATTAATTAATTATAATATTAATGCAAATTGATACACGCCTATTGTGTCAATGCATAATGATATTCTTAGATAGAAAATCTAACTCAGTGTTAATGAACCCTAAGTTTTATTTTTTCCCAGCCTTCGGTGGTGTTTTCCAATTAAAATATTTATCGAGTGCCAAGCGGTCATAGTTTGACGTTTCCTTCCATTAGGTTTTATTAATTTATTAATATTAAATAAATACTTGTAATTAATATTTTTTAGGCATCCTTAGATATTTGATAGTGATTACATAATTTACCTTTCATGTTAGGATTTCCGTTTATGAAACATCAAATAAGTCATTTCTATATCTTTTATAAGTATTATGTACACGTCATCTGTTTTATGTGTATTATGTCATCAACAGAAGGCTTAAATATTGACGATGACTTACCGGATGAGGTACACCTTTGATCCTCATCTCATACGTCTTCATTTTTTTCTCTCACCGATATGATCCCCCAGCAGATCAAAACCAACCCCAAGATGATCTATTTATCACTTTGGGAATCCATGATCTTGATGTGGTTATTATTTTCTCTGCAGTCAAGATGCCGGACATCTCAGAGGTGGCAGACTTCTACTCGGGCAAGACTTTCTTCATCACCGGCGGTACGGGCTTCCTGGGTGTGAGTCTCATCGAGAAGATCCTGCGCTCCTTGCCCGATGTCTCCCGTATTTACCTGATGCTGCGACCGAAGAAGGGCAAACCTATCCAGGACCGCCTCCAGGAAATCACCAGCAACACGGTAAAAAAATTTGTTACGATGCTCGCAAGTGCGTGTACAGCTTTAACTTAACTACTTAATCGTTGTTATTTTAAAAATTATGTATTTTTTTACTTTAAGTGACTAATAAGTTCTTCCCAACATTTATTATGTTCAAGATTTTATACAATGAAACCAAATAATAAAAAAAACTTATAAGAAAAACTGTCATCTTAACAAAATGGCTAATATAATAAAAAATATATATTTTCCATGTTTTTTTCTCATAATGATAATTGTAATAATTTACAAGTGTCGAGGCAGGTATTTATGTCTAAATACTAATATTTTAATTACATACTCACTTTTTTATAAGACTGCATTAAGATGCCAGTAAGATTGCAATTTCTTTAATGATATATTTTATTTTAATTACTATCCATTCATCATAGTGTGTAATAAATATTTTTTTTTAAAGAAAACCATAAAAACGCAAAAATGTGTATTATTCCCGCAAGTTGAGATATTTACTGATTGCTTGTTTGATTTTTTGTATGAAAACGAAATTAATACAGTTATATTTAATATTTTTTTATGTTTGACTGATTATTTGAGCAACAAGTAACAACAAATGTGTTTGAACGCTTGCAACCTAGTCTAACCTAACCTGAGACCCCCAATAGGTCCCAATAATCCTAAACTGATGTTACTGGTCTCACATCTGTTTGCAATGTCAATACATTTATTTTTTTTTTATAAAAAAATAACTTTTAGACGGCGATCACTAAATACATAACCTAGAAATAAATTTTTCACAGATCTTTGAAAAGTTACTGGAGACCGAGTCGCCGGACATCTTCAGCAAGTTGGTGGCCGTAGCCGGAGAAATGGACGTGCCAGACCTGGGGCTGAGCGAAGAGGACCGGGGGCGGTTGTGCCGCGAGGTGAACGTGGTGGTGCACTCTGCAGCCACCCTGGACTTTCAGCAAAACCTGCGTCCCACCGTCTCTATTAATCTGCTGGGCACCCGTGCCGTTATGGATCTTTGCAAGCAGATGACCCAACTCAAGGTATGTTTCGTCATCAGTGTTGTGATACAATCTTTCTCATACTCATACTTTAGAAGAACTGCTGGACATGCTCACAACAATCTACATATAAAACGATGAAAAAATTGACGTTGAATTGATAGCCAGGTGGCAAATTCTGAAATTATGATTTTTTCCGAGCAGGTGGTAGTCCACGTTTCCAGTGCCTATGTGAACTCTTTCCGCCTGTCTTGTGAGGAGATTCTATATGCTGCCCCTGAAAATGTTGAAAAGGTCATCGGCCTCTCCACCACCCTCACGGATGCTGCTCTCGAAGTTATGGAACCAAAGTAAGCCTCAGCAATGTTCCCATCGTTCATATTAGCTGTTAAAATAACAGACTCGTATAATTTAAATTTACCAACGAATGTTTTTTTGCAGATTGCTGGGGAATCATCCGAACACTTACACATTCACAAAGCACTTCGCCGAGCACGAGGTCGCCAAAGTGTCTCACCTGTTTCCGTGCACCATCGTCCGACCCAGCATGAGTAAGCATCCTTCGTACTGAACGGCAAGCTGTTTCGTACTGCTTTGCATAATATTGTATTATTGACTATACTAAAAGATGTTTTGTATCTTCCACCAAAGATTTAATTCGAATTCCCTTTGTGATTTTCAGTTACCGGTGCTTGGAAAGAGCCCATTCCGGGGTGGACAAATTCCAAGAACGGACCTCAGGGTTTCTTGATGGGCGCAAGCCGAGGGGTGGTGCGACGTCTTCCCATTGTGCTGTCCAACATTACGGATTACATTCCTGTGGACGTGGTCGTAAATGAACTACTCGTAGCGGGCTTCCGCTCGGGATCTGATGGGTTGGTTTATAATATTATTATTATAATATTCATATTTGATTTGGAAGACTTTTCAACCTTTATGAACATTTTAGATTTAATTGACTTTTAAGTCAATTCTAATACTATGTGCTATCGTAAGGGATATTTTTATTAGTATTAATAATAACAAACCTCGAACCCTGTGTGATACTTTATAGTAATTATTTCTTATTACAGTGGACCTCTCGCTATCTACCACTGCACGTCTTCCACAGTGCGACCATTCACTTGGGCCTCCATCGAACATAAGATGAACAAATACCTCCGTAAATATCCTCTCAAAGGAGCCGTGTGGTAAGAAATATATTATATATTATTTATTATACTATTGTATATAAAGTTACTTCAACTATGTCATTGGCAACAAGAATTAAAAAATTTTATGCTTTATGGTAAAAAAAATTCAGGTACCCAAATGTGAAGTTTGTCTCGTCCATCTGGAGGTTCCGACTTTCTGCAATATTCGTGCACTTCATCCCTGCGTACATCCTCGACTTCGTCACTAGAATCTCCGGAGGAAGACCCATGTTAGTATTGATTATTAATATTATATTTAAAATTTATACCAAAGATACCCACACAGCAACACCATCATGCTTCAAGAACCGGACCTCATCCATCTTAACACATTCTAAGCGGCTGATATGCTTATTTATAATACCAACCCGAAGTGTAACGATAACAACCCGAAAGAACATCGTTAATGTTACTAATACAAACGTTTTCCGTTGCAGTCTTGTGCGATTGCACACAAATGTGAATGCGTCGGTGCAGCGGCTGAGGCGCTTTGTTTTCGAGGAGTGGAAATTTTACAATACCAAAACCATGGAACTGAGTCGCACTCTCAACGAAACTGACAAAAAGAAATTCTACATCGACATTACTTCACTACAGGTGAGATTCTCTTCGATTACCGACTCAAATGCTACTTTAGTGTGTAGAACGGTATTGCTTTCCATAATGTTGCATTATTGTCTATTTAACTAAATTAAACTTGCACCTGGTCACCAGTCGGCAGCAGAGAGGTGGCCGGGAACATGTATTCGAGTCATTTATCATATATAAAAATGTATACTTATATTCATTATGAATCATAAACTAAGCAAATAATTTCGTCAGGTTATTTTTTAGTTAAATTGTAAAATCATCTTATTTATAGTGGGATAGCTACTTTGATGACCTGACCCTCGGAGTCAGGAGATACCTGACCAAAGAACCCGACAAGACTCTTCCTGCAGCGCGGGGAAAACAGACCATGTAAATATTGAATCAATTATTTTTTTTACTGTTTATTTTTACAATATAATATAGATCTCGCTTTATCAAGTGGTGGCCTCATCCCTTGAGAGAATATCAAAAACTGCGCTTGCCACCTCTTACCAGGTCTGGTTGTGTAAAGCAGACGAGTGGAAGTAGTTTGAGCATCACAACTGCATAGAAGCGTCCTTAAAACATCCCTTGAGGATTGTCAGCACTGGACTTCGGTCAGAGTTTTCTGCGGTAGCCATGCTAATATAGCCTAAAACTACAGACTAGAACTAGACCTATAAATTTAATATATGTGCTCATGTGTTTTTTTTAAATTAAATGAAGGCTCATGATCTTCCACCTGATGCTGAAGTTGTTCCTGCTGGTGGGGGCGTGGTTCATCGTATCCCGACTGATGGGAACGAGCATGCGCCAGTGCGCCTGGTTCATCCCCATTGGCTACTTTGTGAGCACCCTGATCTAAGACTCCCACAACATACCTTATTTTTTATGTTTAGTTTCAATACATGTAAAAAAAAATTATGTACTCCTTTATCTTATCGATACATTATATAGTAGTTTAAAAGTATCGATCAAACATACAAGACCCTTCAACTATTCAAAAGTTTTAGTTTAGTTATTGCTAATAATGCATGCAGTTCTTCATGCTGAATATAAGTTATCTAAAATAACGACGCGGGGAACTTTTAATCTGAGAAAAACTTTACATATGTCGTTATGTATCTATAAAGTATCATTTTGGTAAAATGAAGCAAAATTTTAGTTAACAATTTAAGAACGATTGTAAAACATGCATTGCTTCTGTATGTTCGTATGCTACAGCTAATAAAATTAAAATTATAGATTATAAATACATCGTACATCAATCCAATTGTTTTATTAAGTATGCTATTTTGCTTTCCGATATTTTCCCTGTTCGTGATGTATAAAAATTCTCATCGACCTTTTTAAATAAAAATTGGATTTAAATCCACGAATTGTCGAAATAAAATCATTCTGCTAAGATTATCCGAATAAACGATAGTTTTTGTGTTTGTCAAGATGTGAAATTATATTATATTATGATAATTTACCTGCAGTATTTTATAATAACGTGTTAAGGGTTTCATAATTTAATACTAATAAATTAAGCTTCATTGTAGTTTTAGGGAATTTTTTTGTTCATCGAGTAAATGTTATCGTGTGTGAAATTTTAGACATTAGAAGTGAGTGGTGTTCATGGGTCTATATTGTAAATAGTTTTGGTTTACAGGTTTTTTTCGATAATTGTAATTATTTTGAGTGGTTTTTTTTTACCAAACGAAGTAGATTCAATGCATTAAGAATGTGTATATTTCCATTAATTGAAAACAGAGGTATATTTTAGGTTATGTTTCGATAAAAAAATTGTACTTCGTCAATTTAAAAGTCACAACCACTGTGAAAAACCAAGCAAATAATATATAAATTGTTTGTTTTAATTGTAATTAAGCACATCTTGTTATCAATTGAAATAATAATTTTATTGTTGCACCACCACTCAATTGCTTTGACTGTTAATTTCCGCTAATGCCAATAGGCGTACAAAAATTTCTAGATTCAATTCAAGTTAGCAATTTTTATATTTTGACTTGTTGCATTACATGAGATGTGCCTTATAAATTAATATTACGAAGTAAAATAAACTCTACCTACTTTTTTACATTCCATTAATTTACTTTTTAACAAAGTGCACTGATAATAATAATTTTATAACGAAAGGTACTCGAAGAAAATAAAATTTGGTCTAATCGGTTGAAATTAATGAATGCAATATAATATATTTAGTAAATTAGTTAGCAAAAAAATGTTGTGGCCATATATATATAAAAATATATAATTGATTGTAAAAAAATAAATAATATTCACTATAATTTTGTGAGGGATTTCTTTGTTTCTTTCTCCTCCTCCATAACATTTTGCTGTTGTTATTCCCCCCACAAGACCTTCAATGTCGTCTTCATCCATCTCCTTGGTTTTTCCCAAGGACACATTTCCATCGGCAATTGGCGGCTCTGCCTCATGACCGATCATGCCGCAGTTTTTTCCAAGCAGAATTGAAGGTTCTCTCCTTCTCCACTCCACGAGACATCGCTCCACATTGCTCTTTGCAGACAAAACCGCAATTACCACACCTACGTCTTCCCTTGCAGCCTTTCCTCTCACAGAGTAGTTTGGTTGTAGCATCCTCCCACAAACGTTCACCCTTAAGACTTGATATTTATTCCGAAAAACAAATGAGCAACCATACCGGGTGGTCCAATAGTTACCGCGTTAAGCGTGTCCGCTGAGAAATCTCATTTCAATGAATAAAATACCTTAGAATTATTTTTTACTTAAGAAAACTTGAGGATTGAGGAAAAATGTAAAATTGTTGCTTCAACAAGCAATGAATTGTTTCAAAATGCATTTATAAAAAAATGTAATTTTCATATGGGCTATAATTTGTCTCGGAGAAAGGTGTGGTGTAAGTTTTAATGTTTCATGCATTGTATTTGGTGTAGGTATCCAATAAATGCACAAAAAATGTACAAAAAATTATTAGGTTTGATTTTTTTTATTCAGGTGCCTCTCCTCTGAGGAGGTCAGCGACCATCTCACTGAAGATATCTCTCCTAGGCTAGTCTTATAAATTTTGGCTTTACTCCCGACTTCCGGCCACTGGTGTATTGTTTAACACTTTTTTGTTAATTTTAAAATTATAATTAAATTACTTGCAGATAATTAAACCACAGTTTATAAATCACTTCTATGTGATCATCACTAAATGAGAAGTTCATTTTCTTGTTATATATATATTAATGATTTACATAATTCATCCCGACACTAAACAGATGGTCGATTCTTTCTCTCGGGCATATTAACAATTAAATAAACGCATAGATCAATAATCATAAGTAATTTATTTTTACTTGTATAAATTTACAATTCATTGAATAATTAACAAGTTTTTTTTATAATTAAGGTTATTTGCGAAATAGTTATTTAAACATCTTCTCATGACTAACAAATATTTCATAGTAAAAAAATATATAAAAAACAATATCCCTTAAAACAATATCAATAATAAAAATTATAAACAATCAAAAAAATTAACAACAATATTAATAATAAAACAATATATTCTGTTAATTATCATTGACAACATTTATGTCACACCCCAAATCTAGCAACCATTCAACCACATCCGGTCTTTCTTCTCTAGCAGCCATGTGTAGTAATGATGCACCAGCACTGTCCCTCGTGTGAATATCTACTCCAAGTGTTACAAACCTCTTCAGCGTTTCTATCGTACAGTTACAATAAATACTTGAAAACAATATATTCTGTCCGTAATTATCGACAACGTTTATGTCACACCCCAATTGTACCAACCATTCGACCACATCCGGTCTTTCTTCTCTAGCAGCCATGTGTATTAATGATAGTCCAACACTGTCCCTCGTGTGAATATCTACTCCAAGTGTTACAAACGTCTTCAGCGTTTCTATCGTACATTTATTTAAAATACCTAAATACAATATATTACGTCCATTATTAGTAACACCGTTTATGTCACACCCCAATTCTAGCAACCATTCAACCACATCTAGTCTTTCTTTTCTAGCAGCCATGTGTATTAATGATTCGCCATCACTGTCCCTCGTGTGAATATCTACTCCAAGTGTTACAAACGTCTTCAGCGTTTCTATTGTACATTTATTTAAAATACCTAAATACAATATATTACGTCCATTATTAGTAACACCGTTTATGTCACACCCCAATTCTAGCAACCATTCAACCACATCTAGTCTTTCTTTTCTAGCAGCCATGTGTATTAATGATTCGCCATCACTGTCCCTCGTGTGAATATCTACTCCAAGTGTTACAAACGTCTTCAGCGTTTCTATTGTACATTTATTTAAAATACCTAAATACAATATATTACGTCCATTATTAGTAACACCGTTTATGTCACACCCCAATTCTAGCAACCATTCAACCACATCTAGTCTTTCTTTTCTAGCAGCCATGTGTATTAATGATTCGCCATCACTGTCCCTCGTGTGAATATCTACTCCAAGTGTTACAAACGTCTTCAGCGTTTCTATCGTACAGTTACAATAAATACTTGAAAACAATATATTCTGTCCGTTATTATCGACAACGTTTATGTCACACCCCAATTGTACCAACCATTCAACCACATCCAGTCTTTCTTTTCTAGCAGCCATGTGTATTAATGATAGTCCAACACTGTCCCTCGTGTGAATATCTACTCCAAGTGTTACCAACGTCTTCAGCGTTTCTATCGTACATTTACAGAAAATACCTAAATACAATATATTATCTCCATTATTAGTAACAACACTTATGTCACACCCCAATTCTAGCAACCATTCAACCACATCCAGTCTTTCTTTTCTAGCAGCCATATGTATTAATGATTCGCCATCACTGTCCCTCGTGTGAAAATCTACTCCAAGTGTTACCAAAGTCTTCAGCATTTCTATCGTACAATTATTTACAATACCTAAAAACAATATATTCTGTCCATAATTATTGACAACGTTTATGTCACACCCCAAATCTAGCAACCATTCAACCACATCCAGTCTTTCTTTTCTAGCAGCCATGTGCATTAATGATTCGCCATTACTGTCCCTCGTGTGAATATCTACTCCAAGTGTTACAAACGTCTTCAGCGTTTCTATCTTACATTTACAGAAAATACCGAAAAACAATATATTATGTCCTTTATTAGTAACAACGCTTATGTCACACCCCAATTCTAGCAACCATTCAACCACATCCAGTCTTTCTTTTCTAGCAGCCATGTGTATTAATGATTCGCCATCACTGTCCCTCGTGTGAATATCTACTCCAAGTGTTACCAATGTCTTCAGCGTTTCTATCTTACATTTACAGGAAATACCTGAAAACAATATATTACATCCTTCATTATCAACAACATTTATGTCACACCCCAAATCTAGCAACCATTCAACCACATCCAGTCTTTCTTTTCTAGCAGCCATGTGCATTAATGATTCGCCATTACTGTCCCTCGTGTGAATATCTACTCCAAGTGTTACAAACGTCTTCAGCGTTTCTATCGTACATTTATTATAAATACCTGAAAACAATATATTATATCCATAATTATTAACAACGCTTATGTCACACCCCAATTCTAGCAACCATTCAACCACATCCAGTCTTTCTTTTCTAGCAGCCATGTGCATTAATGATTCGCCATTACTGTCCCTCGTGTGAATATCTACTCCAAGTGTTACAAACGTCTTCAGCGTTTCTATCGTACATTTATTATAAATACCTGAAAACAATATATTATATCCATAATTATTAACAACGCTTATGTCACACCCCAATTCTAGCAACCATTCAACCACATCCAGTCTTTCTTTTCTAGCAGCCATGTGCATTAATGATTCGCCATTACTGTCACTGTTCGTGTGAAAATCTACTCCAAGTGTTACCAAAGTCTTCAGCATTTCTATCGTACAATTATTTACAATACCTAAAAACAATATATTCTGTCCATAATTATTGACAACGTTTATGTCACACCCCAATTCTAGCAACCATTCGATAACATCCACCCTTTTCACTATAGTAGCTTGAAGTAGAGTGGTGAAATTGAAAACGTTTTTCGTGTCTTTATTAAATTCTTGAGGTTTCAAACTATGTATTACTTCTAGATCGTTGTTAAACCAAATCCCCGTTTGTAAGGGAATATCGCCTTCACGGTCTTCAGCATTTAAATCCACATTATTTTGCATTAATATGCGTACTCCATCATTGCACTTGTAAGTTAGAGCCAAATGAATTGGATTTTTCTTATCTGCAATATGTGTCGGTTTGTTTACATCCGCTCCGTACTTAATCAGAAGTTGCAGCGAAGCGAGCTGCTGATTAGATATAGCTTCCCCGAGGAGAGATGCGTGTGCTGTACTGCTGTCAAAAATATACTCTTTATCTGCAGCCACAGCATTGGCGTCCATACACCTTAAGGCGTTCTCCAGAATCATCTCAGTGCCTTCTATCACCGAATATCTTATTATATCCCGGAAAAGCTGCTTTTCATAACACTTCTCGAAAAAAAACATATATTCATCATCAGCATATTCTCCGTTGAAAAATTTTCGTACGTACATAAAATCTTCAGTAGCTAATATATTATTCAAAAAGACATTGATTTGCACTTCCATTGCCGATTTACTTTTTAGTAACGCACTGAAGTATTTTGCCAAAAAATATTCAGCAAAGGTCTGGTGTATGAACTGCGGCTTATCGTGGACAACTGCCGTGATCAACCCCTCGTTTTTATTGCCTTTCGAGTAATTGGACAAGTTTTTAAGGCATTCTTTCCTTTTGTCCTCAGATAATAAAGCATTAATATGTTCGCTCAACAGTGCATAGATAGCCAAGTCCTGGTGACATTGTATAAATCTCTTATACTTTTCATCATTATCGTCCATTAAATAAGGACTACTTAATGCCAACTCAGTGTGCACTTTCCTAATGAATGTTTTGAATTTCTTCTCCACGAAAATTTGGAATAACTTGTTTAACCCGTTTCTAGTTGTAAATGCCACATTCCCAAAATCATTTTCTTGCAGAACCTCCGCCAGCATGTTTAGGTGAAGAGGCAGGCAGCAGAAAGACTTCAGGTTACTTGCAATGTCTTTAAAATCACAATTATTTAATTTTTCATGGCTTTGTTCAGATGATTCCAACTTCAACTTGCATATATTATTGATAAAGAGATCTTGGTCACGTTCGGTAAGAGGTTCTAAGTGGTGGCTGAATACCCCCAATGATTTCTCCACAAACTGGCACATGTGACTCCTAGTGCTGACGACGAGTCCGATGTTAAATTTTTTCAGTTCTTTTAGCAAGTCTCTGACAATATCCTTGTAGTGTGGACTGATCTCGTCGTACCCATCGAACAAAAGAACTACCTTCTCTGGTTTATTCAGAAGAGAGTATTGTAGCAGATCACTGCCGAGTGAATCGTTGTTGAGATGCATTTGTAATATATTTTTACAAAGAAATTCTATCACTTTTTTTCCATCTAAATATCCAAGATCGTTGCTGATTTTCACACGGTCTATTAATTTCATAAGATCATCAGTATGATCTTTGAGATCTATCTTAAAAACCCATTTATTATGGAACCGATTTTTTCTATCTTCTGCTAGATGAGAAAGAAAAGTTGACTTTCCTGCGCCGGCACCGTTACTGATTATGAAAGTGAAGGGAGTCGACTGAGGTAAGAATTCCCCCTCTTCAAGGCTCTGTCCTCCGGAGCTCTCTTCAGTGATACGCATAATCCTATAATTTAGCAACTGTTCTCTTTGTCCGTGTGTGTCCACCCATGTCAAAATCTTCGAATTGTTTATGTGAATCCAATGTATATTTTTATTACTATATTTTTTACAGATATTTTTAAATTTTTTCTCATTTTCAGTACCATCTAAAATGAAGTATTTAGGTGTAGAATTGAACTGCACTCGGTGATTATCTGTTTTAAATGAATAAATACGAGGGTCAGACGCAGTTGCATCGTAAAATTCACTGATCATTTCTTCACATTTTGCAGAATCTGATTTAGAAATTTCCTTTTCTTCTTTGCCCGTGGACAGAATATGATTAAATTTAAGCATATTTTTAAAATTACTATAAATCACTCCAGACACATCAAAAAGGTCCTGTACTTTTTCATTCCTCAGAATTTCCGAATCAATGTTGATAACTTGAGATATTTTCCGTTGAATGTAATTTGGATCACATTTGGGTATTTTGGTTCCAATATGAATCTCTGCATCTCGAAGGAGCTTCTCAAAGGTACCAGTATCTATATTCTTATAAAACTCTGCTGGGAGAAGATTGTTCAAGGAAACACAGTGACCTTGGAAATTCACTGTCGTCTCCATCAGAGAAGCCCGAGATTCCTCGGTGAGATCTATAAACTTATACTTGACCAGTGAATGTACGCACATAGTTTTCCACTTTACGATGTTCAAATGAAGTTCACCATGGTGCACCAGCATGACAGTTGCCGTGGTGTTAAGAAGTATACTTTCTAGAACGTGATGCGCCTCTGCTGTCCACTTGGTGTCGTCGCACTCCACGAGCAGCAGCTCCATACTGCCGGCCTTGCAAATGCTGCTATCAACCATCTCACGCGTCTCGGGCATCTGCAGCGTGCTCAGTTTGAGAAATATGAATTTGTCTTCTTTTGAGAACCTCTCACATCCGTGCAACATCTGTAAAACAACAGCTGCCCCAATAGCCGTGTGCTGTATTTGAAAGCAGATGAGCCGCTCCCTTGCGTTAATTAATCTCATCAATGGCTCCGTGTCAGCTTTTACTTTTTGAAAATCTTTAAAAATGCATCTCTTGAGTTGAGCTTTATAATTCATGCTGATGCCGACACACACCTGATCGATTACTTCGGATTTTACTTCATTAAAAAGATTTTTACCGCTCTCGAGTGTTAAAGCACTTCGATCTTTCGCCTTGAACCAGTCCATTATTTTAATTTGTAAGCCATCATAAAACCTCTTGCCTGGGCTGACCTGTATCTTTTCTAAGCTCTTAATGATTATATCATCCAGCTGGGTCTCCGAGGGCTGCTCCAGAGCAAGCAGCAGTCTGTCCATAAATAACATAAAATCTCTTTTTGCTACTGGCTCCGGGAATTGTTCTTCCGAATTGTTGAAATCTTTATCAAATTTATTCGGCAATTTCAAATCCATTTTTAGCAAATCCTCAAAGTTTGGTAGTTTACATTCATTCTCGTTATCGTCTTTTTTAAGTCGTTTACTGTTACATTGTTCTTTGTGTTCATCAATGCACTTGACAAAAATATCCCGGAAATTGCTTGCATCAGGAAGCTCATTCTTCTGAAATTCAATGCGGAAGCTGGCTTTTTTATTGTTGATATTCAGAACTCCGGCGAGCGGTTTTTGGTATCGCTTTATAAGGTCAGATCGCAGACTCAACGTTCCGTCACTGCAAAAGATCACGCACAGCTCCATAGCCAGCTTGTACCCATCCGTGCCTCTCCAGATACTCTCGAACAGTTCTTCTTGGGCACTCTCCGTCAGCTGGAACAGTCCAGCCTTGTCACTGCAGTGGAAGAGTTCCATGTACCCCTGAACGTCAGGATAGTTCTCCGGTCGCACTGCAGACAGTGATTTATCTGATTCCTTAAAAGCAGCATTTGTGCAGAGTATGAGATGCTGAGCTTCTCTGATGGAAATTCCATATAAAAAATTTTCTTTTTGCTTGATGTCTTGCCACGACTGAAAGTATTTTCCTACACAGAAGTCTCCGCTCTCTGCCTTTAGATCGTCTATTGATATTATTCTGCTACTGTAATTTTTGTGCTTTGCTTGTATTAAATAAGTGGTCCATAAGTCAATTTTTTTACGGGAAAAAAAAACGTCATCAAATATTCCGGCATCCTCAAACTCTGTTCCAAGAAAGAAAGGCTCGTCTTCTGACAGCGCTTGTATGAGGCAGAGGATGACCAGCTTGAGTTGGTACGTGATTCCCTTCAAGGACTGCCCAAGGGAGTGGTTGATTCTGTAATTTTCCGTGGTGCATTTTTCTCCGAGTTCTGCCATTTTTCTTTACATTTCTGAAAAAAATTATCGAAACGACCTTTGAGAATAGAAATATATATTTTCTTTGTCTGATAATAAAAGTCTGTCAGGGTCAACATTTGTACATTTTACAAACACATTTGGATAATCGTAAACCAATCGTATGCACATATTGTTTTGAGAAGAGATGGATTTTCGTTGGTAATTCCTGTAAAAATGTTTCTAAAAAAATTTGATAGAAAATTGTAAATACAATGGTTCCATTTATATTTTTATTTGTTTACTACCTAACCCCTAAATATAAATATTGTTTTTATATATTTTTTTAAACACAAATAAATTGTAAATTAAGGGTGTAAAACAGCAAAGGATTAAATAAATTGAAGCCTCATGAAAACCAAGCCATAATAAACACAGAATATATAATATATTCATAGAAATTTATTTATTTTATAGTGATTTTTCCACGTGTTAATTTTTATTGGTGACCGGATTAGCTTCATTATTAGTTTGTTAATGCCAGCAATGAAAATTAACATGTGAAAAAATCACTCAAGTTTTTTATTTAAAATATTAAAGTTTATTATTAGTCAGCTAGCCAGTTTTAATAATACGAGTTTTGGAAAATATTTTTTTTTATCCATCAAAGATAACAAATGAGTTTATCTCTTTATCTATTCAGATATCACAAAACTGGGCGGAGTTAAGTCTGAAACGGACTGCCAAATAATTACATTTTACGAGTTATGTAAATAATATAAATAATGAAATTAAATTTAAAATATAATCACCTCAAACTTTATCTGCAATGGTTATTAATTTCTAGACAATGGAGTTATCTTGTGCTTTAAAACTACTGCAACAACACTGCTGACGACTGATGAGCACCACACGCACTTCGTCAGTTATCTGCAAAAACCAAAGAGAAAAACGAGTTTGAAAATGCCAATGTGAAAGGTTGGCAAAACCGGTCCCATTTATTATAAAAAAATCACTCAATTATTTTATTCTATTTTAAATATATTCGATTAACTTGAATTCATTAATAAATAACATCACAACTATAGCAATATTTAGAGCTGACGATTAAAAAAAATGTGGAACATTATAAAATTATACTTAAATTAAATGCTACTTCAAGAAAAAAATATTCTAAAATACTGTTTCGCTACAAATACTGAAGTGACAATAAAACTTGTTATTTGATAGGTCAGAAATTTTAATTTTAAAACTTAGTTGCTAGCTTACGGCACAGGCTAGAAAGGTATTTAGGATTTTAAACATTAAAAGTGAGCGGTGTTAATGGGTCTATATTCTAATTAGTTTTGGTTTATAGGTTTTTTTTTTTAAAATTGTTACTATTTTATTTTTAATTGTAATTAAGCACATCTTGTTTACGATTGAAATAAACTCTACCTACTTTTTTTACATTCCAATAATTAACTTTTTGACAAAGTGCACTGATAATAATAATTTTAATACTAAAGGCACTCGAAGCAAATAAAAATCGGTTGAAATTAATGAATGCAATATAATATATTTAGTAAATTAGTTAGCAAAAAAATGTTGTGGCCATATATATATATAAAAGTATATAATTGATTGTAAAAAAAATAAATAATATTCACTATAATTACGTGAGGGATTTCTTTGTCTCTTTCTCCTCTTCCGTGACTTTTTGCTGTTGTTATTCCCCCCACAAGATCTTCAATGTCGTCTTCATCCATCTCCATGGTTTTCCCCAAGGACACGATACCATCAGCAATTGATGACTCGGTTAGTGAGTAAACTGCTCGACATGATCATGCTGCAGTTTTCTCCAAGCAGAATTGAAGGTGACCACGCTCCACGCTTTATCAACTTATTACTCATACTGCGAGACATCGCTCTTTGCAGACAAAACCGCAATTACCACACTTGCCTCTTAACTTGCGGCCTTCCCTCTCACAGAATAGTTTGGGTGTAGCATCCTCCCACGGTTATTTATTCCGAAAAACAAATGTGCGACCGTACCGGGAGGACCAATAGTTACCGCATTAAGCTTGTCCACTGAGAAATCTCATTTCAATGAATTAAATATCTTAGAATTTATTTTTACTTAAGAAAACTTGAGAATGTAGAAAAATGTAAAATCGTTGCTTCAACAAGCAATGAATTGTTTCAAAATGCATTTATAAAAATATTATTTTTATATTTACTACTGTTTGCGCAATAATTTTATTATTTGTAATATCATCATACTTTTAATTTTTTTATGTGTGCTAGGCTTTAATTGGGGTTCTGTAGAACAATATAAAAAAGTTTTTTTTAATTATAAAACTCAATTTCGTGTCTTAGGAATATGTGTAAAATATTTTTTAGATTTCAGGGGACGTTGTTATTATTATTGTATTAAAAATACTGCATTGCTCCAGGGAATGCGATTTATTTAAGTACAAAAAATGTATAAATAATTATTGTGTTTGAGTTTCTTTAAATTATAGTAAAATTGGCTGCAGTTAATTCAACCCGAATATATAAATCACTTCTCAGTGATCATCACTAATTGAGAAGTTCTTTTTCTTGTTATATATATACTGATGATTTACATAATTCATCAAAAACATCCCAACTCGACGCTGAACAGTTGTAAGATGGTCAAACGCAGACAGTCGATTCTTTCTCTCGGGCATATTAACAATTCAATAAACGCATAGATCAATAATCATAAGTCATTTATTTTTACTTGTATAAATTTACAATTCATTGAATATAATTAAGGTTATTTGCGAAATAGTTATTTAAACTTCTTCACATGACTATCAAAAATTATCGTAGCATAAAAATATATTTTAACATTGCATGTTTCGATATTTATAATAATTGTATATATAATAATATATTAAAAATTTTATATGGTATTGATTTATCACAAAAGTATATTTTAAGATTCTTTACAAAATTTTATATTTTAACTAAAGAAGAAATCTACAAGGATATACATTTTTATTGCACAGTAAAAAAATTGCGTATTTCTGCAATCTTCTTGCTTCTGCCACTCGCGATACTGGTATTTGGGAAAAGTAGCACTGGTCTTGCAACCCTAAGACCCTTCAAATGTGCTCTGAGAGTTGCAAACCTCTGGACTCAACATCTCAATGTGCCTAAAATAATATTTCCATTGCAGCTAAGCTCTGAATCGTGTAAGCACAATGATATCCAAATGACACTATAAGCCTCAATTATGCAGCACGAGTCCTTTCAATAACATCAAGCCGTTTCTCTTTCTTAGTTGTACGTGAAAGCGATTGATTTTTTTTTTTTTTTCTTTTATTTTCTCCGGGCAATTTGCGGAGTTTAGATTTCTTCAATGCAGATCGTCCTTCATTATCAATTTCATACGCATCGCATCCTAATTTTACTAACCAATCTATCACGTCATCTCTTTTTTTCTTGATAGCTACGTGGAGCGGATTTTGGCCCTCGTTGTTTTTTATATGAATATCTAGTCCGCATGAAACTAATTTTTTTAATGTGCTTAGCTTGCTATCATGTGTAATACCAAAAATCAAGGCAGTCCGACCTATATTATCCACCTCATTCATATCACACTTATGCTTTAACAGCAATTCTATGACATTTACTCTATCTTTTCTAGTAGCCACATGAAGCAGTGGTATGCCGTAATTGTCTCTTGTATGAATATTTAAACCGAGTGACAGTAATTTTTCAAACATTTTATAATCACAGTAAAATAATGCATTTCGACCCATATCGTCAACATCGTTTAAATCACACTTGGATCTTAGCAACCATTTAATAACATTGAGACTATCTTTGCTGGCAGCTGCATGTAGCGGGGTCATGCCATTCTTATCCTTAGTGTGAATATTTATTCCAAGTGATTCCAGTTTCTGTAAAGATTTGAGTTTACATTTGTAAAAAATGCAATTATACAATGCAGTCTGACCTTTGTTGTCAACCTCGTTTATATCACAGTTCAATTCTATCAACCATTCGACCACATTCAGTCTTTCTTTTCTAGCAGCTATGTGTAGTGATGATGCACCACGGCTGTCCCTCGTGTGAATATCTACTCCAAATGATACCAACATCTTCAACGTTTTTATCGAACATCGATTTGAAATGCCTAAAAACAATATATTCTGTCCATAATTATTGACAACGTTTATGTCACACCCCAATTCTAGCAACCATTTGATAACATTCATTCTTTCCACTATAGTAGCTCGAAGAAGAGGAGTGGCACCGTGAACGTTCCTCGTGTCTTTATCAAATTCTCGAGGTTTCAAACTTTGTATTATTTCTAGATCGTTGTTGAACAAAATCCCCGTTTGTAAGGGAATATCGCCATGACGGTTTTCAGCATTTAAATCCACATTATTTTGTATTAATACGCATACTCCTTTATTCCAATTGTAAGTTAGGGCCAAATGAATTGGATTTGTCTTATCTGCAATATGGGTCGGTTTGTTTACATCCGCTCCGTATTTAATCAGAAGTTGCAACGAAGCGAGCTGCTTATTAGATATAGCTTCCCCGAGGAGAGATGCGTGTGCTGTACTGCTGTCAAAAATATACTCTTTATCTGCAGCCACAGCATTGGCGTCCATACACTTTAAGGCGTTCTCCAGAACCATCTCAGTGCTTTCTATCACCGAATATCTTATTATATCTCGGAAAAGCTGCTTTTCATAACACTTCTCGAAAAAAAACATATTTTCATCATCAGCATATTCTCCATTGAAAAATTTTCTTACGTCCATAAAATCATCAGTAGCCAATATATTATTCAAAAAGACATTTATTTGCACTTCCATTGCCAATTTACTTTTTAATAACGCACTGAAGTATTTTGCCAAAAAGTATTCAGCAAAGGTCTGGTGTATGAACTGCGGCTTATCGTGGACAACTGCCGTGATCAACCCCTCGTTTTTATTGCCTTTCGAGTAATTGGACAAGTTTTTAAGGCATTCTTGTTTTTTGTCCTCAGATAATAAAGCATTAATATGTTCGCTCAACAGTGCATAGACAGCCAAGTCCTGGTGACATTGTATAAATCTCTCGTACTTTTCATCAATTTCTTCTATTAATAAAACACTACTTAACGACGACTCAGTGTGCACTTTCCTAATGAATGTTTTGAATTTCTTCTCCACGAAAATTTGAAATAACTTGTTTAACCCGTTTCCAGTTGTAAATGCCACATTCCCAAAATCATTTTCACACGCTTCTCTCGACCCTTCTTGCAGAACCTCTACCAGCATCTTTAGGTGGAGAGGCACGCAGCAGAAAGACTTCAGGTTACTTGCAATCTCTTTAAAAACATAATAATTTATTTTGCCTTGGCTTTGTTCAGAATCTTCCGACTTCACCGGCCATATCTTTTGGATAAAGAGATCTTGATCACGTTCGGTTAGAGGTTCTATGTGGTGGCTGAATACCCCCAAGGATTTCTCCACAAACTGGCACATGTGATTCCTAGTGCTGACGACGAGTCCAATGTTAAATTTTTTCAGTTCTTTTAGTAAGTCTCTGACAATATTCTTGTAGTGTGGACTGATCTCATCGTACCCATCGAACAATAGAACGACCCCCTCTCGTTTATTCAGAAGAGAGAATTGTAGCAGATCACTGCCGAGTGAATCGTTGTTGAAATGCATTTGTAATATATTTTTACAAAGAAATTCTATCACTTTTTCTCCATTTAAATGTTTAAGATCGTTGCTGATTAATTTCATAAGGTCATCAGTATGATCTTTGAGATCTATCTTAAAAACCCATTCATTGTGGAACCGATTTTTTCTATCTTCTGCTAAATGAGAAAGAAAAGTTGACTTTCCTGCACCGGCACCGTTACTGATTATGAAAGTGAAGGGAGTCGACTGAGGTAAGAATTCCCCCTCTTTGATGCACTGTCCTCCGGAGCTCTCTTCAGTGACACGAATGATGTTATAATTTAGCAACTGTTCAATTTGTCCATGTGTTTTCACCCATGTCAAATTCTTCGAATTATGTATGTGAATCCAATGTATATTTTTCTGGCTATATGTATCACAGATATGTTTAAAGTTTTTCTCATTTTCAGTACCGTCAGAGTCTAATATGAAGTATTTAGCTGCAGAATTGGACTGCAATTGGTGATTATCTGTTTTAAATGAATAAATAAGAGGGTCAGACGCAGTTGCATAGTAAAATTCACTGTTCATTTCTTCACATTTTGGAGAATCTGATACAGAGATTTCCTTCTCTTCTTTGCCCGTGGACAGAATATGATTAAATTTAAGCATATTTTTAAAATTACCATAAGTCACTCCGGACACAGCAAAAAGGTCCTGTACTTCTTCATTCCTCAGAATTTCCGAATCAATTTTGATAACTTGAGATAAATTCCGTTGAATATAATTTGGATCACATTTAGATATTTCGGTTCCAATATGAATCTCTGCGTTTCGAAGGAGCTTCTCAAATGTATCAGTATCTATATTCTGATAAAACTCTTCTGGGAGAAGATTGTTCAAGGAAACACAGTTACCTTGGAAGTTCACTGTCCTTTGCATCAGAGTACCCTGAGATTCCTCTGTGAGATCAACGAACTTATACTTGACCTCCGAAAGTACGCACGTAGGTTGTGCGATGTTCAAATGAAGTTTACCATGGTGCACCAGCATGACAGTTGCCGTGGTGTTAAGAAGTATACTTTCTAGAACTTTATGCGCCTCTTCTGTCCACTTGGTGTCGTCGCACTCCACGAGAAGCAGCTCCATACTGCCGGCCTTGCAAATGCTGCTATCAACCATCTCACGTGTCTCGGGCATCTGCAGCGTGCTCAGTTTGAGAAATATGAATTTGTCTCCTTCAGATCCGTCCAACATCTGCAGAATGACGGCTGCCCCTATGGCCGTGTGCTGTATTTGAAAGCAGATGAGCCGCTGCTTTACCGTAATTAATCTCGTCAATGGCTCCGTGTCAGCACTTGCTATTTGAAAATCTTTAAAATTGCATCTCTTGTTGAGTTGAGCTTTATAATTATTGCTGATGCCGACACATGCGTGATCGATTACTTCGGATTTTACTTCATTAAAAAGTTTTTTACCGCTCTCGAGTGTTAAATCATTATGATCTTGGTCCATGAACCAGTCCTTTATTTTAATTTGTAAGCCATCATAAATCCGCTTGCCCAGACCGGCCTGTACCTTTTCTATGTTCCTAATAATTATATCATCCAGCTGGGTATCCGAGGGCTGCTCCAGAGCAAGCAGAAATCTGTCCATAAATAACATAAAATCTCTTTTTGCTACTGGCTCCGGGAATTGTTCTTCCGAATTGTTGAAATCTTGATCAAATATATTCGGCAATGTCAAATCCATTTTTAGCAATTTCTCAAAGTTTGGTAGTTTACATTTCTTCACGTTTTCATTAAGTCGTTTACATTGTTTTTTGTGTTCATTAATACACTTGACAAAAATATCCCGGAAATTGCGTGCATCAGAAAGTTCATTCTTTTGAAATTCAATGTTTAAGCTGCCTTTTTTATTGTTGATATTCAGAACTCTGTCCAGCGGTTTTTGGTATCGCTTTAAAAGGTCAGATTGCTGACTACTTGTTTCGCCATTACAAATGATCTTGCACAGCTCCATAGCCAGCTTGTACCCATCCGTGAATCTCCAGATATCCTTGAACAGTTCTTCTCGCGCACTCTCCGTCAGCTGGTACAGTCCAGCCTTGTCACTGCAGTGGAAGAGTTTCATGTACCCCTGAACGTCAGGATATTTCTCCACAGGCAGTGTTTTATCTGATACCTCAAAAGCAGCGTTTGTGCAGAGTATGAGATGCTGAGCTTCTCTGATGGAAATTCCACGTAAATTTTTGTTTTCTCGCTGGATGTCTTGCCACGACTGAAAGTATCTCCCAACACAGAAGTCTCCTTTCTCTGCCTTAAGATCGTTCATTGATATTTTGTTCTCACTGTAATTTTTGTGCTTTGCTTGTATTAAATAAGTGGTCTGTAAGCCATCTTTTTTACGGGAAAAAATAACGTCATTAAATAATCCGGCAACCTCAAACTCCGTTCCAAGAAAGAAAGGCTCTTCTTCTGACAGCGCTTGTATGAGGAAGAGGATGATCAGGTGGAGTTGGAACTCAGGTCCATTCATGGACAGCGCAAGGGAGCGGTTGATTTCGTCATTTGCCTGCGAAAGTACACACTTAGGTTTCCTCTTTACGATGTCTGAATGAAGTTCACCATGGTGCACTAGCATGACAGTTGCTGTGGTGTTACGAAGTATACTTTCTAGAACTTGATGCCCCTCTGCTGCCCACTTGGTGTCGTCGCACTTCACGAGCAGCAGCTCCATACTGCCGACCTTGCAAATGCTGCTATCAACCATCTCACGTAGCTCGGGCTTCTGCAACGTGCTCAGTTTGAGAAATATGAATTTGTCTTCTTTTGAGAACCTCTCACATCCGTGCAACATCTGTAAAACAACAGCTGCCCCAATAGCCGTGTGCTGTATTTGAAAGCAAATGAGCCGCTCTCTTCTTGCGTGAATTAATCTCATCAATTGCTCCGTGTCAGCACTTGCTATTTTAATTTTTTTATGATTGCATGTCTTGAGATGAGCTTTTTTATAATTCATGCTGATGCCGACACATATCTGATTGAATTCTTCGGATTTTACTTCATTAATAAGATTTTTACCGCTCTCGAGTGTCAACCACCACGAGTGTCGAGCACCTTTATCTTGGTCTATGAACCAGTCCTTTATTTTAATTCGTAAGCCATCATAAATCCTCTTGCCCATTCTGGCCTGCACCTTTTCTATGTTCTTAATAATTATAACATCCAGCTGGGTATCCGAGGGTTGCTCTAGAGCAAGCAGAAATCTGCCCATAAAAAACTTAAAATCTTTATCTAAATCTTGGTCCGGGTATTTTTCTTCCGAATTTTCGAAATCTTGATCAAATATATTCGGCAATGTCAAATCCATTTTTAGCAATTTCTCAAAGTTTGGTAGTTTACATTTCTTCACGTTTTCATTAAGTTGTTTACATTGTTTTTTGTGTTCATTAATACACTTGACAAAAGTATCCCGGAAATTGCGTGCATCAGAAAGTTCATCCTTCTGAAATTCAATGCTGAAGCTGCCTTTTTTATTGTTGATATTCAGAACTCTGTCCAGCGTTTTTTGGTATCGCTTTATAAGGTCAGATTGCAGACTACTTGTTTCGTCATTGCAAATGATCTTGCACAGCTCCATAGCCAGCTTGTACCCATCCGTGAATCTCCAGATACCCTTGAACAGTTCATCTCGCGCACTCTCCGTCAGCTGGTACAGTCCAGCCTTGTCACTGCAGTAGAAGAGTTCCATGTACCCCTGAACGTCAGGATATTTCTCCACAGACAGTGTTTTATTTGATTCCTCAAAAGCAGCGTTTGTGCAGAGTATGAGATGCTGAGCTTCTCTGATGGAAATTTCATATAAATTTTTGTTTTCTCGCTGGATGTCTTGCCACGACTGAAAGTATTTTCCTACACAGAAGGCTCCGCTCGCTGCCTTAAGTTTGTTCATTGATATTTTGTTCTCACTGGCATTTTTGTGCTTTGCTTGTATTAAATAAGTGGTCCGTAAGCCATTTTTTTCACGGGAAAAAATAACGTCATTAAATAATCCGGCATCCTTAAACTCCGTTCCAAGAAAGAAAGGCTCCTCTTCTGACAGCGCTTGTATGAGGAAGAGGATGATCAGGTGGAGTTGGAACTCAGTTCCCTTCGTGGACAGCGCAAGGGAGCGGTCGATTTCTTCATCTTTTGTGGTGCGTTTTGCTCCGAATTCAGCCATTTTTCTTTACATTTCTGAAACAAATTATCGGAATGACCATTGAGAATAAAAGAGTATATTTTCTTTATCTGATAATAAAGTCTGTCAGGGACAACAAAATTAATTATTACAATATTTTTACTCTCACCAAAAACTATAACAAACTGTTAAAAGGACTTTATTAATATCAAATACTTGTACTTTTTCCAAAACCGAATTAACTATGTAAATATTTTTACTGGTAACTATACAATCAACATAAGAAAGTGCATGCAAATACATTTTGATAATCGTAAACCAATCATAAGCACATATTGTTTTGAGAAGAGATGGGTTTTCGTTGGTAATTCCTGAAAAAAATATTCTTTTCGTTTAATTTAATACAATTGTTTATTTTAAAAAAATCTGCTGTATTTAGATTCGGCCATTAATGGCGACATCCATATATGTAACGAAAAAAATTATTAAGACTAATTTTAGATTTTTCCAGAAGGGGTAAGAATTATTTAAGCATTTCAATTTATTTTATTGCAAAAAAATTTGATAAAAAATTGTAAATTTAATGGTTGCATTTATATTTTTATTTGTTTACTACCTAACCCCTAAATATAAATATTTGACATATTTGTTTTAAACTCTTCACTTTGATATATTAGCTGTACAAATATGTTTTCAAGGGTTTTTTTTTCAAGTTTGACGATTTATTGTGGAAAAATTTTTACAAGTTCATTATTCAAAGCGTTGTCCATCGCTGGCCACAACTTTTTCCCATCTTTCTGGCAATTTTCGGATACCATCTCGATAAAACGATGTGTCTTTTGATGCTATCCATGAATGGATCCAATTTTGGACTTCTTCGAAAGAGCGGAAGTGCTGACCCTTAAGAGCCTGCGTCATCGTCGAAAACAAATGGTAGTCGGAAGGAGCAATGTCTGGGCTATATGGCGGGTGGGGTAGGACTTCCCATTTCAGCGTTTCGAGGTATGTTTTGACCGACTGCGCAACATGCGGCCGAGCGTTGTCATGTTGCAAAATTACCTTGTCGTGCCTCTCCTCGTATTGTGGCCGTTTTCCCCGCAGTGCTCGGCTCAAACGCATCAATTGAGTTCGGTAAAGTGACCCTGTGGTGGTTTCACTCGGTGGTAGCAGGTCATAGTACACCACGCCCAATTTGTCTCACCAAATACAGAGCATGACCTTTCCTTTCTACTGTGAATTTTCGGCTTTGGCATCGATTTTGGCGTATGGCCAGGCATTCATTTATTCAAATTGTAAATTAAGGGAGTCAATAGCAAAGGATTGAAAAATTTTAGGCTCATAAAAACCAAACTATAAGAAACTAGGAAGATATATATATATATAATGTTGGCACTCGACGATTATAAATATTAATTCAATGGTGGAGATATATCCATTATTCGTATGTTTCAGAAAGGTTTTGTTCAAAAGTGAATTATGTGACATTTTTTAATAATAGTGAGTAGTGTACAACCGAGTTCCTGGTTTCGCCGATGAATAAGATGTCACCGATCGCCGCAGGTAGATGTGTGGTTGTTGGTTGTCGATGATGATGATGTTGTGATTGCAGGATTGATGTATGGATGTAAATCAGAAGGCTGGCGAAATATTTGCGTATTCGTAGTTTATTCAGATAACTACACTGGTTAGAAATATACGTGGTTACTGGTTCGATGCCGCGAGGTCTCTCTCGAGAGGGGCGCGGGGAGGCCGCTTATATAGAGTCCCGCTGCCTTTGTCCATGGAGTAAACAGGAAGATTCCCACGTATCGGGGGTGTCTCATTGCGAGGACATCTCGCCTGCAATACGATCGCCTTTTGACTGACCGCTAATTACTGAGGGTTTATGTTCTATTTTAATGGCAGTCTAATAAAATATCTAATGGATTATGGGTCGAATGTCACATTCCCACAGGCCGTGAGAAACGTGTTCAGATGTAGGTACTAACCCCTACACTGGTCAAAGTTCATATTTAACTCGTCCTTGCGGACTATCCCTAGAAAATTTAGGGCCTGCATGTGCGCTATATATTGTTAATTTAAGATAAGAAAGTTAGAACATAAGCATTGAATAGGTAATGGCTATTTTAACTATAGATTTCAACTACATTGTAAAGGATTAAGAATAACATGTGAAAGGGATGCTCCTTTAGAGCAAACGTATTATTTTTTAATGTGTCGCGAGTTGAATGGTGAAACACCGACCCTTAGTTAATTGTTAAATATTATTTGAAAGAACTTGTAATAATATCAGGGTTACTTTATTGCACAATTGTGCCAATCACAAATGTTTATTCCGAGAGTTCCCTTAACCAGAAAATCCTTTTGTTATTTGATTTATTTGACCGTAAGCTCAGCAATATTTAGTTTGTATGCAAAGTTATATAAACCCGGCGGCTTATTTGCCGTGAAGTATCGCTCCGGTGGATTGAATATCCGTCGTTAGTAAAGTAGAGGTCGTGCAAACCTCAGTGAATATACAGCCGCAAATTGTCACATAAATGAAAGTCAAAGTGTTAAATTACCGACCCCTGTGTCGGTTCACAGTGAAAATAAGTGGTCACTCTCTGAGACCGCGATATCCGTATACCTGTCGCGAATCTCTGCAGAAGAATAATCTTACCGACCGCCGTCAGTCGGAGACATAACTCGTCACCATCGCAGAAGTCAACTATCACAGTCCACTCGAGAGCGTGTGACGCCCTACAGCGACAAACATAGGGTTGTCACTCCTCAGTGTTTGCGAACCTTGGCGAATTCGTAAATTAAATCAGATGAAATCAATCGGTTGGATTCGCTTCATTTTAAGTGTGCTAATGTCAACGGGAAAGGTCGGCGAAACCGGTCACCAATTAAAATTAACGCGTGGAAAAAATCACTCAAGTATTTTGTTTAATTGAAATAAGTATAAAATATAATCACCTCACACTTTATCTGCAATGGCTGTTAATTTCTACACCTTGGAGCTATGTTGGACTTTAAAACTACTGCAAGATCACCGCTGGCGACTGATGAGCACCACCCGCACTTCGTCAGTTATCTGCAAAAACCAAAGAGAGAAAATGAGAGTGAAAATGCCGACGGGTAATGTTGGCGAAACCGGTCAGCAATAAAAAGTAGCACGTGGAAAATCCACTCAAGTGTTTTGTTTTATTTTAAATATTAATGTTCATTATTAGTCAGCTAGCCAATTTTAATAAAACGAGTTCTGGAACATTATTTTTTATCAATAAAAGATAACAAACTCGATTATCTCGTTACCTGTTCAGATATCAGAAAACTGGGTGGAGTTTTGTCTGAAACGGACTGCCAAATAAATATACATTACGAGATATGTAAATAATATAAATAATTATATTAAGTCAAAAATATAATCACCTCACACTTTATCTGCAATGGTTATTTAATTTCTTCACAATGGAGTTATCTTGGGCTTTAAAACAACTGCAAAAACATTGCTGGCGACTAACGAGCACCACCTGCACTTTGTTTGTTATCTACAAAAACCAGAGAGAAAACTGAGTTTGAAAATGCCAACGTGAAAGGTTGGCGAAAACGGGCAGCTTACTTGAATTCATTATGATATAACATCACCCCTCTAGCAATATTGTAATATCTATTAGAGTTTCACATAGTTTTCATCTCACTTTTAGCAACACAATTATATCAGATAGACTTTCACTTCACGTTTTTCAGCCCAATAATACAAAATAGAGTTATACTTCAGATAAATTAACCCAATAAGAAATTGTTTAAGAAGGACGTATTTTCAAAAATAAAAAATTTGCACACTATTCAGCACTATGGAAAAATCAAGCTAACGATTAAAAATATGTGATAAATATATACATTATATGTTGTTGAGGGACAAGGCATTTGAATGGTGAAGATCCATTAATATAATGAAAATAATAACTTTTTATTTAAATTTTCACAGTGAGTTTATTAGAATATTGTTTTGCATAACTAGTCAGTTTAGTCATGCATCTGATGATAACCCGGTCTATAGGGTCGAAACTAGTTATTCAAAACAATATTCTAATAAACTCACTGTGAAGATTTCAACAAAAAGTTATTATTTTCATTATATATATATAAAAATTATACTCAATTTAAACGCTACTTAAGGAGAAAAGTATTCAAAACTACTATTTCGATACAAGCACTGAAGTGACAATAAAACGTGTTATTTGATAGGTCAGAAATTTTAATTTGAAAACTTTGTTCTAGCTTAATTGCATCGCATAAGGCGCAGGCTAGAAAGGAATGTGACATCAACCATTCTTTAGTTCACTAAGTCCGAGAGTTGCCATATCGCATACCATAGACGCATAGACTATATGGTACTTGTCTTTTATCCGACCACCAAAAAACATTGTCCTATTATTTTGTTTTTTTTTATTGGCAACAGTGTCTATTTTTTGCTTCTTTTGTTGGCAACAGTGTCTATTGGCGAGAAAACACGTATTGTTTATTTATTTAATTTAAAGTATTAACCTAACCTAACCTAACATAACCGTCAAAGATAACCGTTTTTTCATTGTTTGTAAAATATACGATACAAAATTGAAAAAAAACTTTCATTTCTATGACGAGACTCGCTGTTGCCAACAAAAGAAGCAAAAAATAGACACTGTTGCCAATAAAAAAAAGCAAAATAATAGGACAATGTTTTTTGGTGGTCGGATAAAAGACAAGTACCGACTATATTAATAGCTACTCTGGCAGCACCAGGAAAGAAAATGGCGTCACATTTTATCCGTCAAAACATGTTGCATAGCGATGTAATGTGACCATCTAATCACCTCAATATATTTTGTTATTACTTCCCATTTTAATCATTTAGGAGTAAAGTCCTTGTTTTTTTTTTTAACTAACACAGCACAAAGAAATGGACTTTACTCCACCTTTCAATATCAATTAACATTTACTAATATGTTTGTTTATTAATTTGACTATGTGTATTAATTTAAATTACAGTTCCAACGGACGAATGTCCATTATTTTGTACCTCTATTAAGTTAAGTAAACACAAACATCTTCAACTTCAAAAACATATTATGTGTATTCAGCAGCTGGACTACGGTTCATTGTTATTCATATCTATATATACAGTATCATGCATGAGCATGAGCATCTCCGCCCACGGGCCCGGGCGTTGGAGCCCCGCCAAACCCCCAACCTCTAAAATTCGAGAACCTCACAAAGATCCTCTGCACCCTGGTGAGCATAGAACACCAACCGCTCCAGTGCACCACGACGATGGAAGCTGTTATGCTTCTGTGCACCACCTTCATCTTCAAGCAGCCCTGAAATGGCTTCCCCCACAGACCTCAAAATAATCTCATGGAACGCGAACGGCATCCGGACGCGCATACTGGAGCTGCTGGAGCTGGCGGACAGAGTGAGTGCCCACGTTATTACTATCACCGAGACCCGCCTAACTCCTACCACATCCCTGTTCACACCCGGCTATCGCTGCTACCGAAGAGACCGCCCGACCGTAACCACAACCTAGGGTAAGCGACGACGTGTGGCCTCTGGAGGCGTTGCCATCCTCATTAGCGAGCTCATCAAGCACGATGAATTTTACCTCCCACGGACTTCTGACGATCTGGAGGCGATAGCCATTCGTCTTAAACTTAACGGAAATATGCACACCCTAGTTTCGGCGTACTGCCCCAAACAATCCCACAACCTCCAAAAAGATCTCGCCGCCGTCATGAGAGCCGGCAGCCACGTCGTGGCTATCGGGGACTTCAACGGCAGACACCCCAGGCTTCATACGCCTGGGACAAATTTAAATGGCAGGACCCTAATCGAACTAGAGTCCAGCCATCTATTCGAGATCCACACACCCGACTACCCCAATGTACACAGCGATGTACGCCGAATCTGTCTGGTCAAACGCCAGCCAATTTTTTCATGAGTTTTAGTTGGAGCTCTGTAAAATCAATATAAAAAGTTTTTTTAATTATAAAACTCAATTTGTATATTGGGAATATGTGTTAAATATTTTTTGAGTGATTTTTTTAGATTTCAGGGGACGTCGGTATTAAAAATAACGCCTAGTTATTCTTTATAGTTCTCTCTCGTTTTAATGTTTCACGCATTGTATTTTACATCTTCTCCAGGGAATGTGATTTAGTATAGGTATCCAATAAATACACAAAAAATGTACAAAAAATTATTAGGTTTGATTTTCTTATTCAGGTGCCTCTCCTCAGAGGAGGTTGGCGACCGTCTCACTGAAAATATCTCTATCCTGGGCTAGTCTTATACTACTTAACGACAACGCAGTGTGCGCTTTCCTAATGAATGTTTTGAATTTTTTCTCCACGAAAATTTGGAATAACTTGTTTAACCCGTTTCCAGTTGTAAATGCCACATTCCCAAAATCAATTTCACACGCTTCTCTCGACCCTCCTTGCAGAACATCCGCCAGCATGTCTAGGTGGAGAGGCACGCAACAGAAAGACTTCAGAGTACTTGCAATGTCTTTAAAATCATAATAATTTATTTTGACATGGCTTTGTTCAGAATCTTCTGAAGATTCCGACTTCACCGGACATATCTTTTGGAAAAAGAGATCTTGATCACGTTCGGTTAGAGGTTCTAAGTGTTGGCTGAATACTCCCAATGATTTCTCCACAAACTGGCACATGTGACTCCTAGTGCTGACGACGAGACCGATGTTAATTTTTATCAGTTAGAGAGATGTGCATTCTAATACTATGTGCTATCCTAAGGGATATTATTATTAGTATTAATAATAACAAACCACGAACCCTGTTTGATACTTTATAGTAATTATTTCTTACAGTGGACCTCTCGCTATCTACCACTGCACGTCTTCCACAGTGCGACCATTCACTTGGGCCTCCATCGAACATAAGATGAACAAATACCTCCGTAAATATCCTCTCAAAGGAGCCGTGTGGTAAGAAATATATTATTTTATATAAAGTGACTTCAACTATGTCATTGGCAACAAGAATTTAAAATGTTTATGCCTTACTTATGTATATGGTAAAAAAAATTCAGGTACCCAAATGTGAAGTTTGTCTCGTCCATCTGGAGGTTCCGACTTTCTGCAATATTCGTGCACTTAATCCCTGCGTACATCCTGGACTTCGTCACTAGAATCTCTGAAGGAAGACCCATGTTAGTATTGATTATTAATATTATATTTAAAATTTATACCAAAGATATCCACACAGCAACACCATCATGCTTCAAGAACCGGACCTCATCCATCTTAATACATTCTTAGCGGCTGATATGCTTATTTATAATACCAACCCGAAGTGTAACGATAACAACCCGAAAGAACATCGTTAATGTTACAAATACAAACGTTTTCTGTTGCAGTCTTGTGCGATTGCACACAAATGTGAATGCGTCGGTGCAGCGGCTGAGGCGCTTTGTTTTCGAGGAGTGGAAATTTTACAACACCAAAACTATGGAACTGAGTCGCACTCTAAACGAAACTGATAAAAAGAAATTCTACATCGACATTACTTCACTACAGGTGAGATTCTCTTCGATTACCGACTCAAATGCTACATTAGTGTGTAAAACGGTGTTGCTTTCCATAATGTTGCATTATTGTCTATTTAACTAAATTAAACTTTCACCTGGTCACCAGTCGGCAGCAGAGAGGTGGCCGGGAACATGTATTTGAGTCATTTATCATATATAAAAATATATACTTATATTCATTATGAATCATAAACTAAGCAAATAATTTATTTCGTCAGTAGGGTTATTTTTTAGTTAAATTTTAAAATCATCTTATTTATAGTGGGATAGCTACTTTGATGACCTGACCCTCGGAGTCAGGAGATACCTGACCAAAGAACCCGACAAGACTCTTCCTGCAGCGCGGGGAAAACAGACCATGTAAATATTGAATCAATTATTTTTTTACTGTTTATTTTTGCAATACAATATAGATCTCGCTTTATCAAGTGGTGACCTCATCCCTTGAGAGAATATCAAAAACTGCGCTTGCCACCTCTTACCAGGTCTGGTTGTGTAAAGCAGACGAGTGGAAGTAGTTTGAGCACCACAATTGCATAGAAGCGTCCTAAAAACATCCCTTGAGGGTTGTAAGCCCTGGACTTCGGTCAGAGTTTTCTGCGGAAGCCGAGCTAATATAGCTTTAAAGTATAGATAGAACTAGAGCTATAAATTAAATGTATGTGCTCATGTGTTTTTTTTTTAATTAAATGAAGGCTCATGATCTTCCACCTGATGCTGAAGTTGTTCCTGCTGGTGGGGGCGTGGTTCATCGTATCCCGACTGATGGGAACGAGCATGCGCCAGTGCGCCTGGTTCATCCCCATTGGCTACTTTGTGAGCACCCTGATCTAAGACTCCCACAACATACCTTATTTTTTATGTTTAGTTTCAATACATGTAAAAAAAAATTATGTACTCCTTAATATTATCTTATCGATACATTATATAGTAGTTTAAAAGTATCGATCAAACATACAAGACCCTTAAACTATTCAAAAGTTTTAGTTTAGTTATTGCTAATAATGCATGCAGTTCTTCATGCTGAATATAATTTATCTAAAATAACGACGCGGGGAACTTTTAATCTGAGAAAAACTATACATATATCGTTATGTATCTATAAAGTATCATTTTGGTAAAATGAAGCAAAATTTTAGTCAACAATTTAAGAACGATTGTAAAACATGCATTGCTTCTGTATGTTCGTATGCTACAGCTAATAAAATTTAAATTATAGATTATAAATACATCGTACATCAATCTAATTGTTTTATTAAGTATGCTATTTTGCTTTCCGATATTTTCTCTGTTCGTGATGTATAAAAATTCTCATCAAGCTTTTTAAATAAAAATTTGATTAAAATCCACGAATTGTCTAAATAAAATCATTCTGCTAAGATTATCCGAATAAACTATAGTTTTTGTGTTTTTCAAGATGTGAAATTATATTATATTATGATAATTTACCCGCAGTATTTTATAATAACGTGTTAAGGGTTTCATAATTTAATATTAATAAATTAAGCTTCCTTGTAGTTTTGGGGACATTTTTTGTTCGTCGAGTAAATGTTATCGTGTGTGAAATTTTAGACATTAGAAGTGAGGGGTGTTCAAGGGTCTATATTGTAAATAGTTTTGGTTTACAGGTTTTTTTTCGATAATTGTAATTATTTTGAGTGGTTTTTTTTTTACCAAACGAAGTAGATTCAATGCATTAAGAATGTGTATATTTCCATTAATTGAAAACAGAGGTATATTTTAGGTTATGTTTCGATCAAAAATTTGTACTTCGTCAATATAAAAGTCACAACCACTGTGAAAAACAAAGCAAATAATATATAAATTGTACTTTGTTTTAATTGTAATTTAGCACATCTTGTTTACAATTGAAATAATAATTTTAATGTTTCACCACCGCTCAATTGCTTTGAATTTAAATTTCCGCTAATGCCAATGGGCGTACAAAAATTTCTAGATTCAATTCAAGTTAGCAATTTTGATATTTTGACTTGTTGCATTACATGAGATGTGCCTTATAAATTAATATTACGAAGTAAAATAAACCACCTACTTTTTTACATTCCAATAATTTACTTTTTAACAAAGTGCACTGATAATAATAATTTTATAACTAAAGGTAATCGAAGCAAATAAAAATCGGTCTAATCGGTTGAAATTAATGAATGCAATATAATATATTTAGTAAATTAGTTAGCAAAAAAATGTTGTGGCCATATATATATATATAAAAATATATAATTGATTGTAAAAAAATAAATAATATTCACTATAATTTCGTGAGGGATTTCTTTGTTTCTTTTTCCTCCTCCATAACATTTTGCTGTTGTTATTCCCCCCACAAGACCTTCAATGTCGTCTTCATCCATCTCCATGGTTTTCCCCAAGGACATAATTCCATCGGCAATTGACGGCTCTGCCGCATGACGGATCATGCCGCAGTTTTTTCCAAGCAGAATTGGAGGTTCTCTCCATGACCACACTCCACGCTTTTATCAATTTTTACTCATATTGCGAGATATTGCTCTTTGCAGACAAAACCGCAATTACCACACTTGCCTCTTCCCTTGCGGCCTTCCCTCTCACAGAGTAGTTTGGGTGTAGCATCCTCCCATGGTTATTTATTCCGAAAAACAAATGAGCAACCATACCGGGTGGTCCAATAGTTACCGCGTTAAGCGTGTCCGCTGAAAAATCTCATTTCAATGAATAAAATACCTTAGAATTATTTTTTACTTAAGAAAACTTGAGGATATAGAAAAATGTAAAATCGTTGCTTCAACAAGCAATGAATTGTTTCAAAATGCATTTATAAAAAAATGTAATTTTCATATGCGCTATAATTTTATTATTAGTTTTTTTAGATTTCTGGGGACGTCGTTATTAAAAATACCGCCTAGTTATTCATTAAAGTTCTGTCTCGGAGAAAGGTGTGGTGTAAGTTTTAATGTTTCACGCATTGTATTTGGTATAGGTATCCAATAAATGCACAAACATGTACAAAAAATTATTAGGTTTGATTTTCTTATTCAGGTGCCTCTCCTCAGAGGAGGTCAGCGACCATCTCACTGAAGATATCTCTCCTGGGCTAGTCTTATAAATTTTGGCTTTTCTCCCGACTTCCGGCCACTGGTGTATTGTTTAACACTTTTTTTTTAATTTTAAAATTATAATTAAACCACAGTTTGTAAATCACTTCTATGTGACAATCACTTAATGAAAAGCCCTTTTCCTGTTATATATATATACTAATGATTTACGTAATTCATCAAAAACATCCCGACTCGACGCTGAACAGTTATAAGGTGGTCGATTCTTTCTCTCGGGCATATTAACAATTTAATAAACGCATAGATCATTTTAATTAATTAATTAATTTTTCAATTATTTTTACTTGTATAAATTTACATTTAATTGAATAATTAACAAGTTTTTTTATAATTGAGGTTATTTGCGAAATAGTTATTTAAACATCTTCTCATGACTAACAAATATTATCATAGTAAAAAAATATATAAAAAACAATATCCCTTAAAACAATATCAATAATAAAAATTATAAACAATCAAAACAATAAACTACAATATTAATAATAAAACAATATATTCTGTCAATTATCATTGACAGCGTTTATGTCACACCCCAATTCTAGCAACCATTCAACCACATCCAGTCTTTCTTTCGTAGCAGCCGTTTGTAATAATGATCGGCCATAACTGTCACTCGTGTGAATATCTACTCCAAGTGCTACAAACGTCTTTAGCGTTTCTATCGTAGATTTAAAGAAAATACCTATAAACAATATATTATATCCTTCATTAGTAACAACATTAATGTCACACCCCAATTCTAGCAACCATTCAACCACATCCAGTCTTTCTTGTATAACAGCTACGTGTAGTAATGATCGGCTATGATGGTCCCTCGTGTGAATATCTGCTCCAAGTGCTACCAATGTCTTCAGCGTTTCTATCGTACATTTACAGAAAATACCTAAAAACAATATATTATATCTTTTATTAGCAACAAAATTTATGTCACACCCCAATTCTAGCAACCATTCAACCACATCCAGTCTTTCTTGTATAACAGCTACTTGTAGTAATGATGCACTAGCACTGTCACTCGTGTGAATATCTACTCCAAGTGCTACAAACGTCTTCAGCGTTTCTATCGTAAATTTATTTATAATACCTTTATACAATATATTATATCCTTTATTAGTTAAATCATTTATGTCACACCCCAATTGTATCAACCATTCAACCACATCCAGTCTTTCTTCCGTAGCAGCCGTTTGTAATAATGATTGGCCATAACTGTCACCCGTGTGAATATCTGCTCCAAGTGCTACCAACGTCTTCAGCGTTTCTATCGTACATTTACAGAAAATACCTAAAAACAATATATTATATCCTTTATTAGTAACAACATTTATGTCACACCTCAATTCTAGCAACCATTCAACCACATCCAGTCTTTCTTCCACAGTAGCTACGTGTAGTAATGATACACCAGCAATGTCCTTCGTGTGAATATCTACTCCAAGTTTTTCCAACTTCTTCAGCGTTTCTATCTTACATTTATTTACAATATTTAAATACAATATATTATATCCTTTATTAGTCACAACATTTATGTCACACTCCAATTCTAGCAACCATTCAACCACATCCATTCTTTCTTCCATTGCAGCTATGTGTATTAATGATTCGTCAGCACTGTTCCTCATGTGAATATCTACTCCAAGTGCTACCAACGTCTTCAGGGTTTCTATCGTACATTTATATAAAATACCAAAAAACAATATATTGTTTCCATAATTGTCGACAACGTTTATGCCACACTCCAATTGTAGCAACCATTCGATAATATCCACTCTTTCCACTATAGTAGCTTTATGTAGAGGGGTTTCACCGTGAATGTTCCTTGTGTCTTTATCAAATTCTCGAGGTTTCAAACTTTGTATTATTTCTCGATCGTTGTTGAACAAAATCCCCGTTTGTAAGGGAATGTCGCCATGACGGTCTTCAGCATTTAAATCCACATTATTTTGTATTTGTAAAACGCATATTCCATCATTCCACTTGTAAGCTAGGGCCAAATGAATCGGATTTATCTTATCTGCAATATGTGTCGGTTTGTTTACATCCGCTCCGTACTTAATCAGAAGTTGCAGCGAAGCGAGCTGCTTATTAGATATAGCTTCCCCGAGGAGAGATGCGTGTGCTGTACTGCTTTCAAAAATATACTCTTTATCTGCAGCCACAGCATTGGCGTCCATACATCTTAAGGCGTTCTCCAGAATCATCTCGGTGCCTTCTATCACCGAATATCTTATTATATCTCGGAAAAGCTGCTTTTCATAACACTTCTCGAAAAAAATCATATTTTCATCATCAGCATATTCTCCGTTGAAAAATTTTCTTACGTACATAAAATCTTCAGTAGCCAATATATTATTCAAAAAGACATGGATTTGCACTTCCATTGCCGATTTACTTTTAAGTAACGCACTGAAGTATTTTGCCAAAAAATATTCAGCATACGTCTGGTGTATGAACTGCGGCTTATTGTGGACATCTGCCGTGACCAACCCCTCGTTTTTATTGCCTTTCGTTAATTCTGACAAATTATTAAGGCATTCTTTCCTTTTGTCCTCAGATAATAAAGCATCAATATGTTCGCTCAACAGTGCATAGATAGCCAAGTCCTGGTAACGTTGTATAAATCTCTCGCGCTCACTCTTAATAAAGTCCATTAAATAAGCACTAGTAAATGACGACTCAATGTGCGCTTTCCTAATGAATGTTTCGAATTTCTTCTGCACGAAAATTTTGTACAACTTGTTTAACCCGTTTCCAGATGTAAATGCCACATTCCCAAAATCATTTTCTTGCAGAACCTCCACCAGCATTTTTAGGTGGAGAGGCAGGCAGAAGAAAGACTTCAGGATACTTGCAATGTCTTTATCACAATAATTTAATTTTCCATGGCTTTGTTCAGAATCTCCTGAAGATTCCGACTTCACCGAACACATCTTTTGGATAAAGAGATCTTGATCACGTTCGGTTAGAGGTTCTAAGTGGTGGCTGAATACCCCCAATGATTCCTCCACAAACTGGCACATGTGACTCCTAGTGCTGACGATGAGTCCGATCTTAAATTTTTTCAGTTCTTTTAGCAAGTCTCTGACAATATCCTTGTAGTGTGGACTGATCTCATCGTACCCATCAAACAATAGAACGACCCCCTCTCGTTTACTCAGAAGAGAGAATTGTAGCAGATCACTGCCGAGTGAATCGTTGTTGAAATGCATTTGTAATATATTTTTACAAAGAAATTCTATCACTTTTTCTCCATCTAAATATCTACGATCATTGCTGATTTTCACACGGTCTTTTAATTTCATAAGGTCATCAGTATGATCTTTGAGATCTATCTTGAAAACCCATTCATTATGGAACCGATTTTTTCTAACTTCTGCTAGATGAGAAAGAAAAGTTGACTTTCCTGCGCCGGCACCGTTACTGATTATGAAAGTGAAGGGAGTCGACTGAGGTAAGAATTCCCCCTCTTCGATGCACTGTCCTCCGGAGCTCTCTTCAGTGACACGCATTATCCTATAATTTAGCAACTGTTCTCTTTGTCCGTGTGTGTCCACCCATGTCAAAATCTTCGAATTGTTTTTGTGAATCCAATGTATATTTTTATTACTATATTTAACACAGATATTTTCAAATGTTTTCTTATTTTCAGTACCGTCAGAGTCTAATATGAAGTATTTAGGTGTAGAATTGGACTGCACTCGGTGTTTATCTGTTTGAAATGAATAAATACGAGGGTCATACTCAGTTGCATCGTAAAATTCACTGATCATTTCTTCACATTTTGTAGAATCTGATTCAGAAATTTCCTTTTCTTCTTTGCCCGTGGACAGAATATGATTAAATTTAAGCATATTTTTAAAATTACCATAAGTCACTCCGGACACAGCAAAAAGGTCCTGTACTTCTTCATTCCTCAGAATTTCCGAATCAATGTTGATAACTTGAGATATTTTCCGTTGAATGTAATTTGGATCACATTTGGGTATTTCGGTTCCAATATGAATCTCTGCGTCTCGAAGGAGCTTCTCAAAGGTATCAGTATCTATATTCTTATAAAACTCTGCTGGGAGAAGATTGTTCAAGGAAACACAGTTACCTTGGAAGTTCACTGTCGTTTGCATCAGAGTAGCGCGAGATTCCTCGGTGAGATCAATAAACTTATACGTGACCTGTGAAAGTACGCACGTAGTTTTCCACTTTACGATGTTCAAATTAAGTTCACCATGGTGCACCAGCATGACAGTTGCCGTGGTGTTATGAAGTATTCTTTCTAGAATGTGATGCGCCTCTGCTGTCCACTTGGTGTCGTCGCACTCCACGAGCAGCAGCTCCATACTGCCGGCCTTGCAAATGCTGCTATCAACCATCTCACGCGTCTCGGGCATCTGCAGCGTGCTCAGTTTGAGATATATGAATTTGTCTCCTTTTGAAAACATCTCAGATCCGCCCAACATCTGCAGAACAACGGCTGCCCCTATTGCCGTGTGCTTTATTCGAAAGCAAATGAGCCGCTCACTTGCGTGAATTAATCTCATCAATGGCTCCGTGTCAGCACTTGCTATTTGAAAATCTTTAAAATTGCATCTCTTGAGTTGAGCTTTATAATTCATGCTGATGCCGACACACATCTGATCGACTACATCGGATTTTACATCATTAATAAGATTTTTACAGCTCTCGAGTGTTAAAGCACTTCGATCTTTGTCCTTGAACCAGTCCATTATTTTAATTTGTAAGCCATCATAAAACCTCTTGCCTGGACTAACCTGTATCTTTTCTAAGCTCTTAATGATTATATCATCCAGCTGGGTCTCCGAGGGCTGCTCAAGAGCAAGCAGCAGTCTGTTCATAAATAACATAAAATCTCTTTTTTCTGCTGGCTCCGGGAATTGTTCTTCCGAATTGTTGAAATGTTTATCAAATTTATTTGGCAATTTCAAATCCATTTTTAGCAAATCCTCAAAGTTTGGTAGTTTACATTCATTCACGTTATCGTTTTTTTTAAGTCGTTTACTTTTACATTGTTCTTTGTGTTCATCAATGCACTTGACAAAAATATCCCGGAAATTGCTTGCATCAGGAAGTTCATCCTCCTGAAATTTAATGCAGAATCTAGCTTTTTTATTGTCGATATCTAGAACTTCGGCGAGCGGTTTTTGGTATCGCTTTATAAGGTCAGATCGCAGACTCAACGTTAGACCGTCCCTGCAAAAGATCTCGCACAGCTCCAAAGCCAGCTTGTAACCATCCGTGAATCTCCAGATATCCTCGTACAGTTCTTCTCGCGCACTCTCCGTCAGTTGGTACAGTCCAGCCTTGCCTGGAACTGTTGTTCCACTGCAGTGGAAGAGATCCATGTACCCCTGAACGTCAGGATAGTTCTCCGGTCGCACTGCAGACAGTGATTTATCTGATTCCTTAAAAGCAGCGTTTGTGCAGAGTATGAGATGCTGAGCTTCTCTGATGGAAATTCCATGTAAATTTTTGTTTTCTCGCTGGATGTTTTGCCACGACTGAAAGTATTTCCCAACACAGAAGTCTCCGCTCTCTGCCTTAAGATCGTCCATTGATATTATTTTCCCACTGTAATTTTTGTGCTTTGCTTGTATTAAATAAGTGGTCCATAAGTCATTTTTTTTACGGGAAAAAAAAACGTCATCAAATATTCCGGCATCCTTAAGCTCCGTTCCAAGAAAGAAAGGCTCGCCTTCTGACAGCGCTTGTATGAGGTAGAGGATGACCAGCTTGAGTTGGTACTCGATTCCCTTGAAGGTCCCCGCAAGGGAGTGGTTGATATTGTCATTTGCCATTTTTCTTTACATTTCTGAAACAAATTATCGAAACGAACATTGAGAATAAAAGAATATATTTTCTTTATCTGATAATAAAGTCTGTCAGGGTCAACAAAATAAATTATTATAATATTTTTACTCTCACCAAAAATTATAACTAACTGTTAAAAGGACTTTATTAATATCAAATACTTGTACTTTTTCCAAAGCCGAATTAACTATACAAATATTTTTAGTAGCAACTATACAATCAACATAAGAGAGTGCATGTAAATACATTTTGATAATCGTAAACCAATCGTAAGCACATATTGTTTTGAGAAGAGATGGGTTTCGTTGGTAATTCCTGAAAAAAATATTCTTTTCGTTTAATTTAATACAAATGTTTATTTTAAAAAAATCTGCTGTATTTAGATTCGGCCATTAATGGCGACATCCATATATGTAACGAAAAAAAATCATTATGACTAATTTTGTATTTCTCCAGAAGAACAATAAGCGTAAGAATAATTTAAGCTTTTCAATTTATTTTATTGCAAAAAATTTTGGTAAAAAATTGTAAATTTAATAGTTGCATTTTTATTTGTTTACTACTACCTAACCCTATATATAAATATTTGACATATTTGTTTTAAACTCTTCACTTTGATATATTAGCTGTACAAATATGTTTTCAAGGATTTTTTTTCAAGTTTGACGATTTATTGTGTAAAATTGTTACAAGTTCATTTTTCAAAGTATTGTCCATCGCTGGCCACTATTTTTTCCCATCTTTCTGGCAATTTTCGGATACCATCTCGAAAAAACGATGTGTCTTTTGATGCAATCCATGAATCGATCCAATTTGGACTTCTTCGAAAGAGCGGAAGTGCTGACCCTTAAGAGCCTGCGTCATCGACGAAAACAAATGGTAGTCGGAAGGAGCAATGTCTGGGCTATATGGCGGGTGGGGTAGGACTTCCCATTTCAGCGTTTCGAGGTATGTTTTGACCGACTGCGCAACATGCGGCCGAGCGTTGTCATGTTGCAAAATTACCTTGTCGTGCTTCTCCTCGAATTGTGGCCGTTTTTCCCGCAGTGCTCGGCTCAAACGCATCAATTGAGTTCGGTAAAGTGACCCTGTGGTGGTTTCACTCGATGGTAGCAGGTCATAGTACACCACGCCCAATTTGTCTCACCAAATACAGAGCATGACCTTTCCACCGTGAATATTCGGCTTTGGCATCGATTTTGGCGTATGGCCAGGCTGAATAGGTAATGGCTATTTTAACTATAGATTTCAACTATATTGTAAAGGATTAAGAATAACATGTGAAAGGGATGGTCCTTTAGAGCAAACGTATTATTTTTTAATGTGTCGCGATTAGAATGGTGAAACTCCGACCCTTCGTTAATTGTTAAATATTATTTTAAAGAACTTGTAAAAATATCGGGTTAAATTTATTGCACAATTGTGCCAATCACAAATGTTTATTCCGAGAGTTCCCTTAACCAGAAAACCCTTTTGTTATTTGAGTCTATTTGATTTATTTGAGTCTTACGAACGACCGTAAGCTCGGCAATATTTAGTTTGTATGCAAAGTAATATAAACCCGGCGGCTTATTTGCCGTGAAGTATCGCTCCGGTGGATTGAATATCCGTCGTTAGTAAAGTAGAGGTCGTGCAAACCTCAGTGAATATACAGCCGCAAATTGTCACATAAATGAAAGTCAAAGTGTTAAATTACCGACCCCTGTGTCGGTTCACAGTGAAAATAAGTGGTCACTCTCTGAGACCGCGATATCCGTATACCTGTCGCGAATCTCTGCAGAAGAATAATCTTACCGACCGCCGTCAGTCGGAGACATAACTCGTCACCATCGCAGAAGTCAACTATCACAGTCCACTCGAGAGCGTGTGACGCCCTACAGCGACAAACATAGGGTTGTCACTCCTCAGTGTTTGCGAACCTTGGCGAATTCGTAAATTAAATCAGATGAAATCAATCGGTTGGATTCGCTTCAAGTGTGCTAATGCCAACGGGAAAGGTCGGCGAAACCGGTCACCAATTAAAATTAACGCGTGGAAAAAATCACTCAAGTATTTTGTTTAATTGAAATAAGTATAAAATATAATCACCTCACACTTTATCTGCAATGGCTGTTAATTTCTACACCTTGGAGCTATGTTGGACTTTAAAACTACTGCAAGATCACCGCTGGCGACTGATGAGCACCACCCGCACTTCGTCAGTTATCTGCAAAAACCAAAGAGAGAAAATGAGAGTGAAAATGCCGACGGGTAATGTTGGCGAAACCGGTCAGCAATAAAAAGTAACACGTGGAAAATCCACTCAAGTGTTTTGTTTTATTTTAAATATTAATGTTCATTATTAGTCAGCTAGCCAATTTTAATAAAACGAGTTCTGGAACATTATTTTTTATCAATAAAAGATAACAAACTCGATTATCTCGTTACCTGTTCAGATATCAGAAAACTGGGTGGAGTTTTGTCTGAAACGGACTGCCAAATAAATATACATTACGAGATATGTAAATAATATAAATAATTATATTAAGTCAAAAATATAATCACCTCACACTTTATCTGCAATGGTTATTTAATTTCTTCACAATGGAGTTATCTTGGGCTTTAAAACAACTGCAAAAACACTGCTGGCGACTAACGAGCACCACCTGCACTTTGTTTGTTATCTACAAAAACCAGAGAGAAAACTGAGTTTGAAAATGCCAACGTGAAAGGTTGGCGAAAACGGGCAGCTTACTTGAATTCATTATGAAATAACATCACCCCTCTAGCAATATTGTAATATCTATTAGAGTTTCACATAGTTTTCATCTCACTTTTAGCAACACAATTATATCAGATAGACTTTCACTTCACGTTTTTCAGCCCAATAATACTTTCGCCGGTGGTTAATGATGTCACCGATCGCCGCAGGTAGATGTGTAGTTGTTGATGGTAGCAGGATTGATGTATGGATGTAAATCAGAAGGCTGGCGAAATATTTGCGTATTCGTAGTTTATTCAGATAACTACACTGGTTAGAAATATACGTGGTTACTGGTTCGATGCCGCGAGGTCTCTCTGGTGGGAAGCCGCTTATATAGTCCCGCTGCCTTTGTGGATGGAGTAAACGGGAAGATTCCCACGTATCGGGGGTGTCTTATTGCGAGGACATCTCGCCTGCAATACGGTCGCCTTTTGACTGACCGCTAATTACTGAGGGTTTATGTTCTATTTTAATGGCAGTCTAATAACATATCTAATGGATTAAGGGTCGAATGTCACATTCCAACAGGCCGTGAGACCCGTGTTCAGATGTAGGTACTAACCCCTACAATACAAAATAGAGTTATACTTCAGATAAATTAACCCAATAAGAAATTGTTTAAGAAGGACGTATTTTCAAAAATAAAAAATTTGCACACTATTCAGCACTATGGAAAAATCAAGCTAACGATTAAAAATATGTGATAAATATATACATTATATGTTGTTGAGGGACAAGGCATTTGAATGGTGAAGATCCATTAATATAATGAAAATAATAACTTTTTATTTAAATTTTCACAGTGAGTTTATTAGAATATTGCTTTGCATAACTAGTCAGTTTAGTCATGCATCTGATGATAACCCGGTCTATAGGGTCGAAACTAGTTATTCAAAACAATATTCTAATAAACTAACTGTGAAGATTTCAATAAAAAGTTATTATTTTCATTATATATATATATAAAAATTATACTCAATTTAAACGCTAAGGAGAAAAGTATTCAAAACTACTATTTCGATACAAGCACTGAAGTGACAATAAAACGTGTTATTTGATAGGTCAGAAATTTTAATTTGAAAACTTTGTTCTAGCTTAATTGCATCGCATAAGGCGCAGGCTAGAAAGAAATGTGACATCAACCATTCTTTGGTTCACTCAGTTCGAGAGTTGCCATATCGCATACCATAGACGCATAGACTATATTAATAGCTACTCTGGCAGCACCAGGAAAGAAAATGGCGTCACATTTAATCCGTCAAAACATGTTGCATAGCGATGTAATGTGACCATCTAATCACCTCAATATATTTTGTTATTACTTCCCATTTTAATCATTTAGGAGTAATGTTCTTGTTTTTTTTTTAACTAACACAGCACAAAGAAATGGACCTTACTCCACCTTTCAATATCAATTAACATTTACTAATATGTTTGTTTATTAATTTGACTGTGTATTAATTTAAATTACAGTTCCAACGGACGAATGTCCATTATTTTGTACCTCTATTAAGTTAAGTAAACACAAATATCTTTAACTTCAAAAACATATCATGTGTATTCAGCAGCTGGACTACGGTTCATTGTTATTCATATCTATATATGGTATACAGTATCATGCATGAGCATGAGCATCTCCGCCCACGGGCCCGGGCGTAGGAGCCCCGCCAAACCCCCAACCTCTAAAATTCGAGGACCTCACAAAGATCCTCTGCACCCTGGTGAGCATAGAACACCAACCGCTCCAGTGCACCACGACGATGGAAGCTGTTATGCTTCTGTGCACCACCTTCATCTTCAAGCAGCCCTGAAATGGCTTCCCCCACAGACCTCAAAATAATCTCATGGAACGCGAACGGCATCCGGACGCGCATATCGGAGCTGCTGGAGCTGGCGGACAGGGTTAGTGCCCACGTTATTATTATCACCGAGACCCGCCTAACTTCCGCCACCTCCCTGTTCACACCCGGCTATCGCTGCTACCGAAGGGACCGCCCAACCGTAGCCACGACCTAGGGTAAGCGACGACATGTGGCCTCTGTAGGCGTTGCCATCCTCATTCGCGAGCTCATCAAGCATGATGAATTTTACCTCACACAGACTTCTGACAATCTGGAGGCGATAGCCATTCGTCTTAAACTTAACGGAAACATGCACACCCTAGTTTCGGCGTACTGCCCCAAACAATCCCACAACCTCCAAAAAGATCTTGCCGCCATCATGAGAGCCGGCAGCCACGTTGTGGCTGTCGGGGACTTCAACGGCAGACACCCCAGGCTTCACACGCCTGGGACCAATTTAAATGGCAGGACCCTAATCGAACTAGAGTCCAGCCATCTATTCGAGATCCACACACACGACTACCCCAATGTACATGGCAATGTACGTCGAATCTGTCTGGTCAAACGCCAGCCAACACCTCATCGCGAGTATCCAGGCCGCCCAAAACTCCTGCCTACGCCTCATCCTAGGTGCCTACTACCGTACCTCGACCACCACCCTCTGTGCCCAGACCAAAATCCCATCGATCACAACTCGGACGCTTCACGTCATCGAAAGACTATACCAGTCCATAAGGAAATCAAAAAACCCCTTCCTCGAAGGGGTCGGAGACGATACCCCAGACTCACTGCCTATCCACTACAGACACAAATTCCCCCACCACATCCTACTCGGTGAAAATATAGTAGTCTCCGACAGCTCCCGGGGCACCCTATACAAGAAGGAGCGGAGCGCCAATTTCCCAAAAAACATACCCAGGAGTGATCATTGCATCCTCTTGCCCTACCTGCTATTGTTATAAATTTTTATCTTTGTTATTTAGTTCGTAGATATTTATTACACATAAACACATGCGAATAAAGGGTTTTTCCCACTCATTTTCCCTGCCTAAAACAATATCACAACCACAGTAAATTATGTACGCTACCACCTAAGTCACACATTGAGAGCCCCAAAACCTGCGTGCAGGACGGGGATAGCCAAACACTCCACCAAAACATTAGTTATAAGATCTATTGTAATAAACCTACTGAAAAATAAAAGAATTTTGAAATTTAAATTTAAATTTTTTTTGAGTTGATATATCACAACTTCACTGATGATCGACGACCACGGTCGGTGTAATAAAATTCATAATAAAAAGTATTGAAAGTGTTATTACAAGTGTACATCCGCGGAGTCGCATGTCAAGCTAGTGGCGTTCCGAGAGGGGCACGTAACAGCGAAAATAATGCATGCGAAACAAATCATATTTATATTAGTTATTGATGATTTATATGCATGTACGATATGGAAAATCATTTTCATCTGAAGTCTTCCTTTCCCTTTGACACAATACCATCAGCAATTGATGGCTCGGTAAGTGAGTAAACCGCTCGACGCGATCAATATGCGCATTAATTTAACTATTTGTAAATTCATCATACTTTTAATTTTTTGATGGGTTTTAGTTGGGGCTCTGTAAAATCAATATAAAAAGTTTTTTTAATTATTAAACTCCATTTGTATCTTGGAAATATGTGTAAAATATTTTTTGAGTGTTTTTATTAGATTTCAGGGGACGTCGTTATTAAAAATACCGCCTAGTTATTCATTAAAGTTCTGTCTCAGAGAAAGGTGTGATGTAAGTTTTAATGTTTCACGCATTGTATTTTACATCTTCAAAGCAAGCAATGATTAATCCAGGGAATGCGATTTGGTATAGGTGTCCAATTAATACACAAAAAATTATTAGGTTTGATTTTCTTATTCAGGTGTCTCTCCTCAGAGGAGGGTGGCGACCATCTCACTGGAAATATCTCTATCCTGGGCTAGTCTTATAAATTTTGGCTTTACTCCCGACTTCCGGCCACTGGTGTTTTGTTTAACACTCTTTTTTTAATTTTAAAATTATAATTAAATTAATTGCAGATAATTAAACCACAGTTTATAAATCACTGCTATGTGATCATCACTAAATGAGAAGTTCATTTTCTTGTTATATATATTAATGATTTACATAATTCATCAAAAACATCCCGACACTGAACAGAAGGTCGATTCTTTCTCTCGGGCATATTAACAATTTAATAAACGCATAGATCAATAATCATAAGTAATTTATTTTTACATGTATAAATTTACAATTCATTGAATAATTAACAAGTTTTTTTTATAATTACGGTTATTTGCGAAATAGTTATTTAACCACCCTACCTACAGGTTTTTTTTTAAAAAGTAGGCAAAAAAACGTCGGGTTATTTTACATAAGATGTCTCAAGGACAATGCTTTTAAACCGTATACCTGACGAAATGTTTACATAACATACTCATTTAAGACTCTTTTACGTACCCTTGAAATACTAAATAAAATAATGTACCGTGAGGTCTTAGGAACAAACGGACGAACCATGTACGACTTGTTGGTTTCGGATATATCTTTTTTTACCTGGACGTACGTGATACGGGTTGTTGCGATTGGGCCACACTATGGAAGACGTATCACGTACGTTCGTGTAGGTAGGGCGGTTAAACATCTCATGACTATCAAATATTATCATAGCAAAAAAATATATAAAAAACTATATACCTTAAAACAATATACCTAAAACAATATCAATAATAAAAATTATAAACAATTAAAAACAATATTAATAATAAAACAATATATTCTGTCAATGACAACGTTTCTGTCACCCCCATTCTAGCAACCATTCAACCACATCTATTCTTTCTTTTCCAGCAGCTATGTGTAGTGATGATTGGCCATAACTGTCCCTCGTGTGAATATCTACTCCAAGTGTTACCAATGTCTTCAGCGTTTCTATCATACATTTATTAAAAATACCTAAAAACAATATATTACATCCTTCATTATCAACAACATTTGTCACACCCCAATTCTAGCAACCATTCAACCACATCCAGTCTTTCTACTATGGCAGCCATGTGTATAAATGATAGGCCACAACTGTTCCTCGTGTGAATATCTACTCCAAGTGTTACCAACGTCTTCAGCGTTTCTATTGTACATTCATTTAATATACATGTAAACAATATATTCCATCCTTTATCATTGACAACGTTTATGTCTCACCCCAATTCAAGCAACCATTCAACCACATCTAGTCTTTCTTTTATAGCAGCCACGTGTAGTAATGATGCACCATCACTGCCCTTCGTGTGAATATCTACTCCAAGTGTTACCAACGTCTTTAGCGTTTCTATCGTACATTTATTTAAAATACCTAAAAACAATATATTATGTCCCACCCCAATTCTAGCAACCATTCAACCACATCCAGTCTTTCTACTATGGCAGCCATGTGTATAAATGATTGGCCACCACTGTTCCTCGTGTGAATATCTACTCCAAGTGTAACAAACGTCTTCAGCGTTTCTATCGTACATTTATTTAAAATACCTAAAAACAATATATTATATCCAGCATTATCAACAACATTTATGTCCCACCCCAATTCTAGCAACCATTCAACCACATCCAGTCTTTCTACTATGGCAGCCATGTGTATAAATGATTGGCCACCACTGTTCCTCGTGTGAATATCTACTCCAAGTGTAACAAACGTCTTCAGCGTTTCTATCGTACATTTATTTAAAATACCTAAAAACAATATATTATATCCAGCATTATCAACAACATTTATGTCCCACCCCAATTCTAGCAACCATTCAACCACATCCAGTCTTTCTACTATGGCAGCCATGTGTATAAATGATTGGCCACCACTGTTCCTCGTGTGAATATCTACTCCAAGTGTAACAAACGTCTTCAGCGTTTCTATCGTACATTTATTTAAAATACCTAAAAACAATATATTATATCCAGCATTATCAACAACATTTATGTCCCACCCCAATTCTAGCAACCATTCAACCACATCCAGTCTTTCTACTATGGCAGCCATGTGTATAAATGATTGGCCACCACTGTTCCTCGTGTGAATATCTACTCCAAGTGTAACAAACGTCTTCAGCGTTTCTATCGTACATTTATTTAAAATACCTAAAAACAATATATTATGTCCTTCATTATCAACAACATTTATGTCCCACCCCAATTCTAGCAACCATTCAACCACATCCAGTCTTTCTACTATGGCAGCCATGTGTATAAATGATTGGCCACCACTGTCCCTCGTGTGAATATCTACTCCAAGTGTTACCAACGTCTTCAGCGTTTCTATCGTACATTTATTTAAAATACCTAAAAACAATATATTATGTCCTTCATTATCAACAACATTTATGTCCCACCCCAATTCTAGCAACCATTCAACCACATCCAGTCTTTCTACTATGGCAGCCATGTGTATAAATGATTGGCCACCACTGTTCCTCGTGTGAATATCTACTCCAAGTGTAACAAACGTCTTCAGCGTTTCTATCGTACATTTATATAAAATACCTAAAAACAATATATTATATCCAGCATTATCAACAACATTTATGTCCCACCCCAATTCTAGCAACCATTCAACCACATCCAGTCTTTCTACTATGGCAGCCATGTGTATAAATGATTGGCCACCACTGTTCCTCGTGTGAATATCTACTCCAAGTGTAACAAACGTCTTCAGCGTTTCTATCGTACATTTATTTAAAATACCTAAAAACAATATATTATGTCCTTCATTATCAACAACATTTATGTCCCACCCCAATTCTAGCAACCATTCAACCACATCCAGTCTTTCTACTATGGCAACCATGTGTATAAATGATTGGCCACCACTGTCCCTCGTGTGAATATCTACTCCAAGTGTTACCAACGTCTTCAGCGTTTCTATCGTACATTTATTTAAAATACCTAAAAACAATATATTATGTCCTTCATTATCAACAACATTTATGTCCCACCCCAATTCTAGCAACCATTCAACCACATCCAGTCTTTCTACTATGGCAGCCATGTGTATAAATGATTGGCCACCACTGTTCCTCGTGTGAATATCTACTCCAAGTGTAACAAACGTCTTCAGCGTTTCTATCGTACATTTATTTAAAATACCTAAAAACAATATATTATGTCCTTCATTATCAACAACATTTATGTCCCACCCCAATTCTAGCAACCATTCAACCACATCCAGTCTTTCTACTATGGCAGCCATGTGTATAAATGATTGGCCACCACTGTCCCTCGTGTGAATATCTACTCCAAGTGTAACAAACGTCTTCAGCGTTTCTATCGTACATTTATATAAAATACCTAAAAACAATATATTATATCCTTTATTATTAACAACATTTATGTCACACTCCAATTCTAGCAACCATTTGATAACATCCATCCTTTCCACTATAGTAGCTTGAAGTAGAGGGGTGGCACCGTAAAAACTCCTCGTGTCTTTATCAAATTCTCGAGGTTTCAAACTTTGTATTATTTCTAGATCGTTGTTGAACAAAATCCCCATTTGTAAGGGAATATCGCCATAATAGTCTTTAGCATTTAAATCCACATTATTTTGTATTAATACGCATACTCCTTTATTCCAATTGTAAGTTAGGGCCAAATGAATTGGATTAGTCTTATCTGCAGTATGGGTCGGTTTGTTTACATCCGCTCCGTATTTAATCAGAAGTTGCAACGAAGCAAGCTGCTCATTAGATATAGCTTCCCCGAGGAGAGATATGTGTGCTGTACTGCTGTCAAAAATATACTCTTTATCTGTAGCCACAGCATTGGCGTCCATACACTTTAAGGCGTTCTCCAGAATCATCTCAGTGCCTTCTATCACCGAATATCTTATTATATCTCGGAAAAGCTGCTTTTCATAACACTTCTCAAAAAAAAACATATTTTCATCATCAGCATATTCTCCATTGAAAAATTTTCTTACGTCCATAAAATCATCAGTAGCCAATATATTATTCAAAAAGACATTTATTTGCACTTCCATTGCCAATTTACTTTTTAATAACGCACTGAAGTATTTTGCCAAAAAGTATTCAGCAAAGGTCTGGTGTATGAACTGCGGCTTATCGTGGACAACTGCCGTGATCAACCCCTCGTTTTTATTGCCTTTCGAGTAATTGGACAAGTTTTTAAGGCATTCTTTCTTTTTGTCCTCAGATAATATAGCTTCAATGTGTTCGCTCAACAGTGCATAGATAGCCAAGTCCTGGTGACATTGAATAAATCTCTCGTACTCTTTATTAATAATGTCCATTAAATAAACACTACTTAACGACGACTCAGTGTGCGCTTTCCTAATAAATGTTTTGAATTTCTTCTCCACGAAAATTTGGAATAACTTGTTTAACCCATTTCCAGTTGTAAATGCCACATTCCCGAAATCATTTTCAGTCGCTTCTCTCGAACCTTCTTGCAGAACCTCCACCAGCATGTTTAGGTGGAGAGGCACGCAGCAGAAAGACTTCAGGTTATTTGCAATGTCTTTAAAATCACAATAATTTATTTTTCCATGACTTTGTTCAGAATTTTCTGAAGATTCCGACTTCACCGGACATATCTTTTGGATAAAGAGATCTTGATCACGTTCAGTTAGAGGTTCTAAGTGGTGGCTGAATACACCCAATGATTTCTCCACAAACTGGCACATGTGACTCCTAGTGCTGACAACGAGTCCGATGTTAAATTTTTTCAGTTCTTTTAGCAAGTTTCTGACAATATCCTTGTAATGTGGACTGATCTCGTCATACCCATCGAACAATAGAACGACCCCCTCTCGTTTATTCAGAAGAGATGATTGTAGCAGGTCACTGCCGAGTGAATCGTTGTTGAAATGCATTTGTAATATATTTTTACAAAGAAAATCTATCAATTTTTCTCCATCTAAATATCCAAGATCGTTGCTGTTTTTCACACGGTCTATTAATTTCATAAGGTCATAAGTATGATCTTTGAGATCTATCTTAAAAACCCATTCATTATGGAACCGATTTTTTCTATCTTCTGCTAGATGAGAAAGAAAAGTTGACTTTCCTGCGCCGGCACCATTACTGATTATGAAAGTGAAGGGGGTCGACTGAGATAAGAATTCCCCCTCTCCGAGGCTCTGTCCTCCGGAGCTCTCTTCAGTGACACGCATAATCCTATAATTTAGCAACTGTTCAATTTGTCCGTGTGTTTTCACCCATGTCAAAATCTTCAAATTGTGTATGTGAATCCAATGTATATTTTTATGGCTATATGTATCACAGATATGTTTAAAGTTTTTCTCATTTTCAGTACCGTCAGAGTCTAATATGAAGTATTTAGCTGTAGAATTGAACTGCAGTCGGTGATTATCCGTTTTAAATGAATAAAAACGAGGGTCAGACTCAGTTGCATCGTAAAATTCACTGTTCATTTCTTCCCATTTTGCAGAATCTGGTTCTGAGATTTCCTTCTCTTCTTTGCCAGTGGACAGAATATGATTAAATTTAAGCATATTTTTAAAATTACCATCAGTCACTCCGGACACAGCAAAAAGGTCCTCTATATTTTCATTCCTCAGAATTTCCCAATCAATGTTGATAACTTGAGATATATTCCGTCGAATGTAATTTGGATCACATTTGGATATTTCGGTTCCAATATGAATCTCTGCGTCTCGGAGGAGCTTCTCAAAGGTACCAGTATCTATATTGTTATAAAACTCTTCTGGGAGAAGATTGTTCAAGACAACACAGTGACCTTGGAAGTTCACTGTCGTTTGCATCAGAGAAGCTTGAGACTCCTCGGTGAGATCAATAAAATTATACTTGACCTGCGAAAGTACACACTCAGGTTTCCACTTTACGATGTCCGAATGAATTTCACCGTGGTGCACCAGCATGACAGTTGCCGTGGTGTTAAGAAGTATACTTTCTAGAACGTGATGCGCCTCTGCTGTCCACTTGGTGTCGTCGCACTCCACGAGCAGCAACTCCATACTGCCGGCCCTGCAAATGCTGCTATCAACCATCTCACGCGTCTCGGGCATCTGCAGCGTGCTTAGTTTGAGAAATATGAATTCGTCTTCTTTTGAGAACCTCTCACATCCGTGCAACATCTGCAGAACGACGGCTGCCCCTATGGCCGTGTGCTGTATTCGAAAGCAAATGAGCCGCTCTCTTCTTGCGTGAATTAATCTCATCAATGGCTCCGTGTCAGCACTTGCTATTTGAAAATCTTTAAAAATGCATCTCTTGAGTTGAGCTTTATAATTCATGCTGATGCCGACACACACCTGATCGATTACTTCGGATTTAACTTCATTAATAAGATTTTTACCGCTCTCGAGTGTTAAAGCACTTCGATCTTTGTCCTTGAACCAGTCCATTATTTTAATTTGTAAGCCATCATAAAAGCGCTTGACTGGACTGACCTGTATCTTTTCTAAGCTCTTAGTGATTATATCATCCAGCTGGGTCTCCGAGGGCTGCTCCAGAGCAAGCAGCAGTCTGTCCATAAATAACATAAAATCTCCTTTTGCTACTGGCTCCGGGAATTGTTCTTCCGAATTGTTGAAATCTTTATCAAATTTATTTGGCAATTTCAAATCCATTTTTAGCAAATCCTCAAAGTTTGGTAGTTTACATTCATTCCCGTTATCGGTTTTTTTATGTCGTTTACTTTTACATTGTTCTTTGTGTTTATCAATGCACTTGACAAAAATATCCCGGAAATTGCTTGCATCAGGAAGTTCATTCTTTTGAAATTCAATGCAGAAGCTGGCTTTTTTATTGTTGATATTCAGAACTCCGGCGAGCGGTTTTTGGTATCGCTTTATAAGGTCAGATCGCAGACTCAACGTCAGACCGTCCCTGCAAAAAATCTCGCACAGCTCCATAGCCAGTTTGTACCCATCCGTGCCTCTCCAGATACCCTCTAACAGTTCTTCTCGCGCACTCTCCGTCAGCTGGTACAGTCCAGCCTTGTCACTGCAGTGGAAGAGTTCCATGTACCCCTGAACGTCAGGATAGTTCTCCGGTCGCACTGCAGACAGTGATATTTCTGATTCCTTAAAAGCAGCGTTTGTGCAGAGTATGAGATGCTGAGCTTCTCTGATGGAAATTCCATATAAATTTTTTTCTTTTTGCTGGATGTCTTGCCACGACTGAAAGTATTTTCCTACACAGAAGTCTCCGCTCTCTGCCTTTAGATCGTCTATTGATATTATTCTGCTACTGTAAGTTTTGTGCTTTGCTTGTATTAAATAAGTGGTTTGTAAGCCATTTTTTTTACGGGAAAAAAAAACGTCATCAAATTTTCCGGCATCCTCAAACTCCGTTCCAAGAAAGAAAGGCTCGTCTTCTGATAGCGCTTGTATGAGGCAGAGGATGACCAGCTTGAGTTGGTATGTGATTCCCTTTAAGGACTGCCCAAGGGAGTTGTTGATTTTGCTATCTTCCGTGGTGCATTTTTCTCCGTATTCTGCCATTTTTCTTTACATCTCTGAAACAAATTATTGAAACGAACATTGAGAATAAAAGAATACATTTTCTTTATCTGATAATAAAGGTCTGTCAGGGTCAACAAAATTAATTATTACAATTATTTTACTCTCACCAAAAATTATAACAATAAGAGAGTGGATGCGAATACATTTTGATAATCGTAAACCAATCATAAGCACATATTGTTTTTGAGAAGAGGTGGGTTTTCGTTGGTAATTCCTGAAAAAATTATTCTTTACTATTTCTTAATTCTATTCTTAATTTAATGCAAATATTAATTTTAAAAAATCTTAGCCGGAAAAGTTGATACCTCGAGCGCAGCACACCCTGTGTGGGCAGCGGCCGTTATTTACAGCTGTATTTAGATTCGGCCATTAATGACATCATCCGTATATTTTAAAAAACAAACACATCGCATGAAGATTTTATCGAAAAAATATTATGACTAACTTAAGGTTTTTCTAGAAGAACAATTAGCGTAAGAATAATTTAAGCTTTTCAATTTATTTTATTGTAAAAAAAAAAAATGGTTGCATTTAAATTTTTATTTATTTATTATAAATGAAAACATATTTTTTAGACTCTGCACTTAGATATAAATTGTAAATTAAGGGTGTAAAAAAGCAAAGGAGTACAAAGGATTTAAAAAAATGTAGCCTCATAAAAATCATGCTATAAGAAACTCAGAAGGTAAGTATATACGATAAAACGCTTCATTCTCGGTGTCCAGTGCACGGAGCCTCGCTCTACTTCTCTGAATGGGCCGAATGTTTTTCTCATTTTGCAGATCTTCATCTTGGTTTTCAAACGTAGCTTTAAAAAAAAAAACCTCTCCATATGGAAATTAGAGTAATGCAGCATAATTTACTGAAAACAGTGACTCCGCAAAAGGGGAATCCCCCAATACTTTCACCTGCGCACACTTAAAAAAATTCACAAAGATTTTTTAATGAAATATTTATAGAAGGATATGTGGCTATGGATATGATATGTGATATGCAGTGTGAGATATATAAAAAGTGTGATCAATAATGTGCGTTAGTTAACATCAATGTTTAATAATACGAGTTCCGGAAAATAATTTTTCATTATCAAAGATACACAATTGCGATAATCTCGTAACCTGTTCAGATATCACAAAACCGGATGGTGTTTTGTCTGAAACGGAGCGCCAAATAAATACGCTTCACGAGATACGTAAATAATATAAATAATGACAGTAGGTTTAAAATATTATCAACTCACACTTTATCTGCAATGGTTACTTAGTTTCTACACAGTGGAGTTATCTTGGGCATTTAAAACTATTGCAAAAACACCGCCGGTGACTGATAAGCGCCGCCCGCACTTCGTCAACAGTCTGCAAAAACCAGAGATGCAAAAATTTCACCGGCTGCGAAATAGTGATGGGCACGAAAGAATAATTCGCTTTTTTTTTATCATACTCGATTAAATAATAAATATTTTGCCAGAGAGTACATGGTGGAATTCCATTTTAATATTTTAAATAGAACGAAATACTTGAGGGATTTTTCCGCATGTTAATTTTTATTGGTGACCGGTTTCGCCAACTTTTCACGTTGGCAAAACCGGTCACCAATAAAAATTAGCATGTGGAAAAAATCACTCAAGTATTTTAATTTTATTTTAAATATATTAAGAGAAAAAGGCGTTGAAGGAGAACAGCCATAGCTATATAGCTTTCACCTCACATATATTAACCAAATAAGACAATTTAGACTTTCGCATAGCTTTCACTTCACATTTTTCAAATTAATAATACAAAATAAAGCTTCACATAGCTTTCACCTCACTTAAAGCAACACAAAAACATTTATTTTGCTTTCACCTTCATCTGTTGTTAATACCCCACTAAATACAGTCAGTGATACTAACAAGGCATAAGGCCTGTTGAAAGTTCCTGCTACTGAACTCTTGAGGTACACAAAAAGAGTACTGACTTCGATGTTGGCTTCCGGCAGGTAATTAATGACTAAAAGTTAGGAATTCCTCAAACAAGACTCACGAGATAAAGTTGCAGGTAGTTAGTAGTAGACTTATGGTTAGGTAAAAAAATATATTTATATACATACATATTTACATATTGATAAGAAATTATAAAAAAATTACATATTTTCTAAAAAAAGAAAATTTGAGACAGCACTACGGAAAAAAACAAGCTGACAATAAAAAAATGTGGAAAATATTTAAAAAAATACAATACTGAAATTAAATGCTAATCAAAAAGAAAATGACTTAATAATACTATTTCAATACAAATACTGAAATGACAATAAAACTTGCTATTTGATAGGTCAGAAATTTAAATTTAAAATTTTGTTGATACCTTAATTGCATAGCATAAGGCACAGGCTAGAAAGATAGTGTAACATCGACCATTTTCTGGTTCATTAGTGCTGTCACTCAGTTCGAGAGTTGCCATATCACATACCATAGACTATATTATATGCTTGCACCCTCCACAGAATAGCTACTCTGGCAGCACTAGGAAATTAAATGGCGTCACATTTTATCCGTCAAAACATGTAGCATAGCGAAAATAATGCATGCGAAACAAATCATATTTATATGAGTTATTTATGATTTATATGCAGGTACGATATAGAAAATTATTTTCATCTGAAGTCTTTTCCCTTTGACACAATACCATCAGCAGTAGACGGCTCGGTTAGTGAGTAAACCGCTCGACGCGATCAAGCCTCAGTTATCTCCAAGCAGAATTGAAGGTTTTCTCGGTGACCACGCTCCACGCTTTATCAACATATTACTCTATGAGTAAGTTGAGTTGCAATATGTTGCAAGACATCGATCTTTGCAGACATTGCTCTTCCCTTGCGGCCTTCCCTCTCACAGAGTAGTTTGGGTGTAGCATCCTCCCACAAACGTTCACCCTTAAGACGTGTTATTTATTCCGAAAAACAAATGAGCGACCACACCGGGTGGTCCAATAGTTACCGCGTTAAGCGTGTCCGCTGAAAAGTCTCATTTCAATGAAAAAAATATCTTAGAATTTATTTTTACTTAAAGAAAACTTGAGGACGTAGAAAAATGTAAAATCGTTGCTTTGTTATGTGCCCCTCTCGGAACGTCACTTGCTTGATACGTGACTCCGTGGATGCACAATACTGATGGACTGTCGATCAATGTTTGATAAATGATTCACTTGCAATTCTTTAATTATGATATTTATTACACCGACAGAGCGCGTCTCGTCTCGTCGGTGGTCAGGTAAGTTATGCCCTTAGCTTTCTAAATACACAGGTATAATTTACAACAAAGGGTCGGTCCCTGCACCTAAACAAATATGAGGTATAACACGAAGACAGGACAATGGCAGCATTCGTCCATTGAATGTTTTTTACTGGTTGGGTCGTCACATGACAGCTTCAACAAGCAATGAATCGTTTCAAAATGCATTTATAAAAAATGTAATTTTCATATGCGCAATAATTTTATTATTTGTAAATTCATCATACTTTTAATTTTTTGATGTGTGCTAGGCTCTGTAGAGTCAATATAAAAAAGGTTCTTTTAATTATAAAACTCAATTTTTATCATAGGAATATGTGTAAAATATTTTTTGAGTATTTTTAAGATTTCAGAGGACGTTGTTATTAAAAATACTGCATTTTTTAATGTTAAGCCTAGTTATTCTGCCTAGTTCTGACATTTCTGTCTGGGAAAAAGGTGTGGTGTAAGTTTTGATGTTTGTTTAAGGCATTGTATTTTAAATCTTCAAAACAAGCAATGATTGCTCCAGGGAATGCGATTTATCAAAAGTACAAAAAATATATAAACAATTATTGTGTTCGTGTTTCTTATTCAGGTGCCTCTCCTCTGAGGTCGGCGTCCATCTCACTAAAAATATCTCTATCCTGGGCTAGTCTTATTAATTCGGTTTGTATTGTTGATGTCGATGTATTGTTTAACATCTTTTATTTTATTTTAAAATTATAATAAAATTGGCTGCAGATATTTCAACCAGAGTATATAAATCACTTCTAAGTGACTAAAGTGATCACTTAATGAGAAGTTCTTTTTCTTGTTATATACTGATGATTTACATAATTCATCAAAAACATCCCAACGCAGAAAGATGGCCGAACGCAGACGCTCGATTCTTCCTCTCGGGCATATTGACAATTCAATAAACGCATAGATCAATAATCATAAGTCATTTATTTATACTTGTATAAATTTACAATTCATTGAATATAATTAAGGTTATTTGCGAAATAGTTATTTAAACTTATTCACATGACTATCAAAAATTATCAAAGCATAAAAATATATTTTAACATTGCATGTCTCGATATTTATAATAATTGTATATATAATAATATATTAAAATTTTATATGGCATTGATTTATCACAAAAGTATATTTTAAGATTCTTTACAAAATTTTATATTTTAACTATAGAAGAAATCTACAAAGATACATTTTTATTGCACAGTAAAAAAATTGCGTATTTCTGCAATCTTCTTGCTTCTGCCACTCGCGATACTGGTATTTGGGAAAAGTAGCACTGGTCTTGCAACCCTAAGACCCTTCAAATGCGCTGTGAGAGTTGCAAACCTCTGGCCTCAACATCTCATCGTGCCTAAAATAATATTTCCATTGCAGCTAAGCTCTAAATCTCTTATGCGCAGTCTGTCTAAGCACAATGATATCCAAACGACACTATAAGCCTCAATTATGCAGCACGAGTCCTTTCAATAACATTAAGTCTTTTTTTTTTCTTAGTTGTACGTGAAAGCGATTGATTTTTTTTATTTTTTCTTTTATCTACTCCGGGCAATTTGCGGAGTTTAGATTTCTTCAATGCAGATCGTCCTTCATTATCAATTTCATACGCATCGCATCCTAATTTTACTAACCAATCAATCACGTCATCTCTTTTTTTCTTGGTAGCTACGTGGAGCGGATTTTGGCCCTCGTTGTTTTTTATACGAATATCTAGTCCGCATGAAACTAATTTTTTTAATGTGCTTAGCTTGCTATCATGTGTAATACCAAAAATCAAGGCAGTCCGACCTATATTATCCACCTCGTTCATATCACACTTATGCTTTAACAGCAATTCTATGACATTTACTCTATCTTTTCTAGTAGCCACATGAAGCAGTGGTATGCCGTAATTGTCTTTTGTATGAATATTTAGACCGAGTGACAGTAATTTTTCAAACATTTTATAATCACAGTAAAATAATGCATTTCGACCCATATCGTCAACATCGTTTAAATCACACTTGGATGTTAGCAACCATTTAATAACATTGAGACTATCTTTGCTGGCAGCTGCATGTAGCGGGGTCATGCCATTCTTATCCCGAGTGTGAATATTTATTCCAAGTGATTCCAGTTTCTGTAAGGATTTGAGTTTACATTTGTAAAAAATGCAATTATACAATGCAGTCTGACCTTTGTTGTCAACCTCGTTTATATCACAGTTCAATTCTATCAACCATTCGACCACATTCAGTCTTTCTTTTCTAGCAGCTATGTGTAGTGATGATGCACCACGGCTGTCCCTCGTGTGAATATCTACTCCAAATGATACCAACATCTTCAACGTTTTTATCGAACATCGATTTGAAATGCCTAAAAACAATATATTCTGTCCATAATTATTGACAACGTTTATGTCACACCCCAATTCTAGCAACCATTTGATAACATTCATTCTTTCCAATATAGTAGCTCGAAGAAGAGGAGTGGCACCGTGAACGTTCCTCGTGTCTTTATCAAATTCTCGAGGTTTCAAACTTTGTATTATTTCTAGATCGTTGTTGAACAAAATCCCCGTTTGTAAAGGAATATCGCCGTAATGGTCTTCAGAATTTAAATCCACGTTATTTTGTATTAATACGCATACTCCTTTATTCCAATTGTAAGTTAGGGCCAAATGAATTGGATTTGTCTTATATGCAATACGGGTCGGTTTGTTTACATCCGCTCCGTATTTAATCAGAAGTTGCAACGAAGCAAGCTGCTGATTAGATATAGCTTCCCCGAGGAGAGATGCGTGTGCTGTACTGCTGTCAAAAATATACTCTTTATCTGCAGCGACAGCATTGGCGTCCATACACCTTAAGGCGTTCTCCAGAATCATCTCAGTGCCTTCTATCACCGAATATCTTATTATATCCCGGAAAAGCTTCTTTTCATAATACTTCTCGAAAAAAAACATATTTTCATCATCAGCATATTCTCCGTTAAAAAATTTTCTTACGTCCATAAAATCATCAGTAGCCAATATATTATTCAAAAAGACATTTATTTGCACTTCCATTGCCGATTTACTTTTTAATAACGTACTGAAGTATTTTGCCAAAAAATATTTAGCATAGATCTGGTATATGAACTGCGGCTTATCGTGGCCATTTGTCGTGATCAACCCCTCGTTTTTATTGCCTTTCGAGTAATTGGACAAGTTTTTAAGGCATTCTTGTTTTTTGTCCTCAGATAATAAAGCATTAATATGTTGGCTCAACAGTGCATAGATAGCCAAGTCCTGGTGACATTGAATAAATCTCTCGTACTTTTCATCAATATCGTCTTTTAAATAAACACTACTTAACGACGACTCTGTGTGCGCTTTCCTAATGAATGTTTTGAATTTCTTCTCCACGAAGATTTGAAATAACTTGTTTAACCCGTTTCCAGTTGTAAATGCCACATTCCCAAAATCATTTGCACACTCTTCTCTCGACCCTTCTTGCAGAACATCCGCCAGCATCTTTAGGTGGAGAGGCAGGCAGCAGAAAGACTTGAGTTTACTTGCAATCTCTTTAAAAACATAATAATTTATTTTGCCTTGGCTTTGTTCAGAATCTTCCGACTTCACCGGACATATCTTTTGGATAAAGAGATCTTGATCACGTTCGGTTAGAGGTTCTAAGTGGTGGCTGAATACTCCCAATGATTTCTCCACAAACTGGCACATGTTACTCCTAGTGCTAACAACGAGTCCAATGTTAAATTTTTTCAGTTCTTTTAGCAAGTCTCTGACAATATCCTTGTAGTGTGGACTGATCTCGTCGTACCCATCGAACAATAGAACTACCCCCTCTCGTTTATTCAGAAGAGAGAATTGTAGCAGATCACTGCCGAGTGAATCGTTGTTAAAATGTATTTGCAATATATTTTTACAAAGAAATTCAATCATTTTTTCTCCATCTAAATATCAAAGATCGTTGCTGATTTTCACACAGTTTATTAATTTCATAAGATCATTAGTATGATCTTTGAGATCTATCTTAAAAATCCATTCATTAGGGAACCGATTTTTACTATCTTCTGCTAAATGAGAAAGAAAAGTTGACTTTCCTGCACCGGCACCGTTACTGATTATGAAAGTGAAGGGAGTCGACTGAGGTAAGAACTTCCCCTCTTCGATGCACTGTCCTCCGGAGCTCTCTTCAGTGACACGAATGATGTTATAATTTAGCAACTGTTCAATTTGTCCGTGTGTTTTCACCCATATCAAAATCTTCGAATTGTGTATGTGAATCCAATGTATATTTTTCTGGCTATATGTATCACAGATATGTTTAAAGTTTTTCTCATTTTCAGTATAGTGTAAGTCTAATATGAAGTATTTAGCTGTAGAATTGGACTGCACTCGGTGATTATCCGTTTTAAATGAATAAATACGAGGGTCAGACTCAGTTGCATCGTAAAATTCACTGTTAATTTCTTCGCATTTTGAAGAATCTAGTTCAGAGATTTCCTACTCTTCTTTGCCCGTGGACAGAATATGATTAAATTTAAACATCTTTTTAAAATTACCAACAGTTATTCCGGTCACAGCAAAAAGGTCCTCTATATTTTCATTTCTCAGAATTTCCGAATCAATGTTGTAAACTTGAGATATATTCCGTCTAATGTAATTTGGTTCACGTTTGGGTATTTCGGTTCCAATATGAATCTCTGCGTCTCGGAGGAGCTTCTCAAAGGTACCAGAATCGATATTCTTATACAACTCTTCTGGGAGAAGATTGTTCAAGGTAACACAGTTACCTTGGAAGTTCACTGTCGTTTGCATCAGAGAAGCTTGAGATTCCTCGGTGAGATCAATAAAATTATACTTGACCTGCGAAAGTACACACTCAGGTTTCCACTTTACGATGTCCGAATGAAGTTCACCGTGGTGCACCAGCATGACAGTTGCCGTGGTGTTTTGTAGTATACATTCTAGAAAGTGATGCGCCTCTGCTGTCCACTTGGTGTCGTCGCACTCCACGAGAAGCAACTCCATACTGCCGGCCTTGCAAATGCTGCTATCAACCATCTCACGCGTCTCGGGCATCTGCAGCCTGCTCAGTTTGAGAAATATGAATTCGTCTTCTTTTGAGAACATCTTAGATCTTTCCAACATCTGCAGAATGACGGCTGCCCCAATGGCCGTGTGCTGTATTTGAAAGCAGATGAGCCGCTCCCTTCTTGGGTTAATTAATCTCATCAATGGCTCCGTGTCAGCACTTGCTATTTGAAAATCTTTAAAATTGCATCTCTTGTTGAGTTGTTCTTTATAATTATTGCTGATGCCGACACACACGTGATCGATTACTTCGGATTTTACTTCATTAAAAAGTTTTTTACCGCTCTCGAGTGTTAAATCATTATGATCTTGGTCTATGAACCTAGGTATGTCCTTAAAGCGAGTGTGTGTATCCACATCGAGACAAACAGAAACAGAAGAAACAATAAGACAACTCACACAGGAGTGTTTGATAGCGCTTGCTGTCCCAGAAAATATTACTGCACACAATTGCGGATTAATGAATGTGACCTGTCGATTCTGCAATGCTTACGTAAAGTGAAACTACCAGCAAGGCCTATTTTCCCAGTATATTTAAAGGATATTATGTCAAATCCAGAAAATATTTATAATGTAAATTTCAAAAGAAAAATAAGATCATACAATAACAGTATATCTTTGGCATCAATGGGAGCTAAATTAGCAGTTCCAGTGGCAGGATCAGGGCCATTCTGCTTCAAAGTTCAAGGCCAAATATATCACAGAACTTCGCACCTTCATCCAGCTGATGGTAGTACGAGAAAATATGCTCAACTGTACGTTCTCGATCCAGCACAGGCAGTAGTAGAAAGAATGACCTTGGCAGAGAACATTGATTGCAATCCGGTTGTAATGAGGGAGCTAGCAAAAATCATGCAGTCCAATCCGTTTGCAGCGGCATTCAAAACAATCAGGGAAGTAGAGCAGGCACAAAAAAAGCATGCTCAGCAGAATCAGTTACCTATGCCAAAAGTAAGCATGGTCATACGGAGAGACCGTCACTCGGACAATCGACGCTATAATTTGCCGACGTCTAAGGAAGATTTCCCAAGTGCTTATATCGAAATTCCTTCTCACATGGTTTGTGAATATTCCATTATTAGAGCCATTTATGGGAATGCAATTATTGCCAGTTATGAACTAGCCGATAAAGTGATTTTAACCACCAAAAACAAAATATGTTTAGAGTTGAATCATCAAATTCTGTGCCTGTTGCCGGGAACTGAAAAAATATACTATAGTGCAGATTCAACTAAACTAATTCAGTCGGCATTTATTTGGATGAACCAGTATTTGCACATGGACAGTTATATGTGGCATTCTCAAGATGTTCCAATAAAGACAAATTAAAGTGTTCGTGAAAGAAAGTCCCCAGCAAGGCGAACTGTTTCAAGACAATAGAATTTTCACAAAAAACATTGTTTACAACAGGGATGAGCAACCCGCGGCCCGCGGGCCGCATGCGGCCCGATTAATATGTTTATGCGACCCACCAAGCATTTTTAAAATTGAATTTATTTTATTGACTTTCTCCCATCAATAGATTGTTATAAAATTAATTATAAAAGAATGTCAGACTGCTGTTGCAGAAATAGCATTTCCTGATAAAATAAATATTATTTCAAACATTAGTTAATCAAGATTCGTTTGTTTTTATTTTGCATTAAAATTTGTATATAAAATCTTTACTTTTTTAAAAAAATATATTTTTTTATTCTAATGTTTATTATTATAAATAAAGTTTTGTAAATTATTAATAAGTGTTACTTTATGTGCGGCCCGCCAAAAAATTTAAATTTTGATTGCGGCCCTTTGATTAAAAAGGTTGCTCACCCTTGATTTACAAGACTGTCCTATAATAAAAAAATTGGTATGTACCACTCATTTGTGATGAATATTTCCTAGAATGGCATTGCTTTCGAAATTAATTTCCAGTTATTCAAAATATATGTGTACAAAATGAAAGAAAATATATTCATTTTATGGCGGGCTACATTTCTAGTAGTGAAATAATAATATGTATGACCAAGTTCCTGGTCAAGGTTCATATTTAACTGGTCCTTGCGGACTATCCCTAGAAAATTGAGGGCCAGCATGTGCGCTATATATTGTTAATTTAAGATAAGAAAGTTAGAACATAAGCATTTAATAAGTAATGGGTATTTTAACTATAGATTTCAACTATATTGTAAAGGATTAAGAATAACATGTGAAAAGGGATGCTCCTTTAGAGCAAACGTATTATTTTTTAATGTGTCGCGAGTTGAATGGTGAAACTCCGACCCTTAGTTAATTGTTAAATATTATTTGAAAGAATCTGTTATAATTTCAGGGTTACTTTATTGCACAATTGTGGCAATCACAAATGTTTATTCCGAGAGTTCCCTTAACTGAAATGCATTTATAAAAATATTCTTTTCATATTAACTACTGTTTGCGCAATAATTTTATTATTTGTAAAATCATCATACTTTTAATTTTTTGATGTGTGCTAGGCTTTGATTGGGGTTCTGTAGAACAATATAAAAAAGCTTTTTTTAATTATAAAACTCAATTTCATGTCTTAGGAGTATGTGTAAAATATTTTTTAGATTTCAGCGAACGTTGTTATTATTATTGTATTAAAAATACTGCATTTTTGTATTAAAAATACTGCATTGCTCCAGGGAATGCGATTTATCATAAGTCCAAAAAAATATATAAACAATTATTGTGTTTGAGTTTCTTATTCAGGTGCCTCTCCTCAGAGGAGGTTGGCGCCCATCTCGCTGAAAATATCTCTATCCTGGACTAGTCTTATTAATTCGACTTTACTACCGAATTCCAGCCGCTGATGTATTGTTTAACATCTTCTTTTTTTTTTTTTTAAGTTATAATAAAATTGGTCGCAGATACTTCAACCGTAGTATATAAATCACTTCTAAGTGATCATCACCTAATGAGAAGTTCTTTTTCTTGTTATAAATATATACTGATGATTTACATAATTCATCAAAAACATCCCAACTCGACGCTGAACAGTTGTAAGATGGTCGATTCTTTCTCTCAGTCATATTAACAATTAATTAACGCATAGATCAATAATCATTAGTCATTTATTTTTACATGTATAAATTTACAATTCATTAAATAATTAACAATTTTTTTTTAAATTTAATTTTATTTGCGAAATATAATATAATTTAAACTTCTTCACATGACTTTCAAAAATTATCATATCAAAAAAATATATAAAAAACAATATGCCTAAAAACAATATACCTTAAAACAATATCAATAATAAAAATTATAAACAATTAAAACAATTAATAACAATATTAATAATAAAACAATATATTCTGTCAATTATTAATGACAACATTTATGTCACACCCCAATTCTAGCAACCATTCAACCACATCCAGTCTTTCTTCTCTAGCAGCCACGTGCATTAATGATTCGCCATTACTGTCCCTCGTGTGAATATCTACTCCAAGTGTTACAAACGTCTTCAGCGTTTCTATCGTACATTTATTTAAAATACCTAAATACAATATATTACATTCTTTATTAGTAACAACATTTATGTCACACCCCAATTCTAGCAACCATTCAACCACATCCAGTCTTTCTTCTCTAGCAGCCACGTGCATTAATGATTCGCCATTACTGTCCCTCGTGTGAATATCTACTCCAAGTGTTACAAACGTCTTCAGCGTTTCTATCGTACATTTATTTAAAATACCTAAATACAATATATTACATTCTTTATTAGTAACAACATTTATGTCACACCCCAATTCTAGCAACCATTCAACCACATCCAGTCTTTCTTCTCTAGCAGCCACGTGCATTAATGATTCGCCATTACTGTCCCTCGTGTGAATATCTACTCCAAGTGTTACAAACGTCTTCAGCGTTTCTATCGTACATTTATTTAAAATACCTAAATACAATATATTACATTCTTTATTAGTAACAACATTTATGTCACACCCCAATTCTAGCAACCATTCAACCACATCCAGTCTTTCTTCTCTAGCAGCCATGTGCATTAATGATTCGCCATTACTGTCCCTCGTGTGAATATCTAGTCCAAGTGTTACAAACGTCTTCAGCGTTTCTATCGTACATTTATTTAAAATACCTAAATACAATATATTACGTCCATTATTAGTAACACCGTTTATGTCACACCCCAATTCTAGCAACCATTCAACCACATCCAGTCTATTCATTCTAGCAGCCATGTGTAGTAATGATTCACCACAACTGTTTCTCATGTGAATATCTACTCCAAGTTTTACCAACGCCTTACACATTTCTAATGTACAGTTATAAGGAATACTTATATACAATATATTCTGTTTATAAATATCAACAACATTTATGTCACACCCCAAATTTAGCAAACATTCAACCACATCCAGTCTTTTTATTCTAGCAGCCATGTGTAGTAATGATTCACCACAACTGTTTCTCATGTGAATATCTACTCCAAGTTTTACCAACTCCTTAAACTTTTCTACCGTATATCTACAAAAAGCACCAAATAAGAATGCAATATGTTTTAAATGAATATCTTTTATGTCTAACCCCAATTCTAGCAACCATTCAACCACATCCAGTCTTTTATATAAAGCAGCTGTGAATATTAATGATTCGCCTTTAATGCACCCCATGTGAATATTTGCCCCAAGTTTTACAAACGTCTTCAGCGTTTCTATCTTACATTTATTGAAAATACCTAAATACAATATATTATATCCTAATTTGCTAACAACGTTTATGTCACACTCCAAATCTAGCAACCATTCAACCACATCCAGTTTTTCTTTTATAGCAGCCATGTGTAGTAAAGATAGTCCATTACTGTCATGAATAGCTCCATGTAGAAAGGTGCTACCGTGAACGTTCCTCGTGTATTTATCAAATTCTCGAGGTTTCAAGCTTTGTATTATTACTAGATCGTTGTTGGACGAAATCCCCATTTGTAAGGGAATATCGCCGTTATCGTCTTCAGCATTTAAATCCGCATCCTTTTGTATTAAAACAAGTACTCCATCATTCCACTTGTACGTTAGGGCCAAATGAATTGGAACTCAATTGATGGCCAAACGCATCAATTGAGTTCGGTAAAGTGACCCTGTGATGGTTTCACTCGGTGGTAGCAGGTCATAGTACACCACGCCCAATTTGTCTCACCAAATACAGAGCATGACCTTTCCACCGTGAATATTCGGCTTTGGCATCGATTTTGGCGTATGGCCTGGCATTTATTCATTCAAATTGTAAATGAAGGGAGTCAATAGCGAAGGATTGAAAAATTTTAGGCTCATAAAAACCAAACTATAAGAAACTAGGAAGATATATTTATATAATGTTGGCACTCGACGATTATAAAGATTAATTCAGTGGTGAAGATGGTGATATACCCATTATTCGTATGTTTCAGAAAGGTTTTGTTCAAAAGTGAATTATGTGACATTTTTTAATTTAATAATAGTGAAATAATAATATGTATGACCGAGTTCCTGGTCAAGGTTCATATTTAACTGGTCCTAGCGGACTATCCCTAGAAAATTGAGGGCCAGCATGTGCGCTATATATTGTTAATTTAAGATAAGAAAGTTAGAACATAAGCATTTAATAAGTAAAGGGTATTTTTACTATAGATTTCAACTATATTGTAAAGAATTAAGAATAACATGTGAAAAGGATGGTCCTTTAGAGCAAACGTATTATTTTTTAATGTGTCGCGAGTTGAATGGTGAAACTCCGACCCTTAGTTAATTGTTAAATATTATTTGAAAGAACTTGTTATAATTTCAGGGTTACTTTATTACACAATTGTGGCAATCACAAATGTTTATTCCGAGAGTTCCCTTAACCAGAAAACCCTTTTGTTATTTGAGTCTATTTGACCGTAAGCTCGGCAATATTTAGTTTGTATGCAAAGTAATATAAACCCGGCGGCTTATTTGCCGTGAAGTATCGCTCCGGTGGATTGAATATCCGTCATTAGTAAAGTAGAGGTCGTGCAAACCTCAGTGAATATACAGCCGCAAATTGTCACATAAATGAAAGTCAAAGTGTCAAATTACCGACCCCTGTGTCGGTTCACAGTGAAAATAAGTGGTCACTCTCTGAGACCGCGATATCCGTATACCTGTCGCGAATCTCTGCAGAAGAATAATCTTACCGACCGCCGTCAGTCGGAGACATAACTCGTCACCATCGCAGAAGTCAACAATCACAGTCCACTCGAGAGCGTGTGACGCCCTACAGCGACAAAATCAGGGTTGTCACTCCTCAGTATTTGCGAACCTTGGCGAATTCGTAATTTAAATCAGATGAAATTAATCGGTTGGATTCGCTTCATTATAAGTTTGATAACGCCAACGGAAAAGGTTGGCGAAACCGGTCACCAATAAAAATTAACACGTGGAAAAAATCACTCAAGTATTTGGTTATTATTAGTCAGGTAGATTTAAGTTTATTATTAGTCAGCTAGACAATTGGCATGACGAAAGATTTTGAAATCCTCTTCCGTAATGAGGGTACACGTTTACTATTTACGAAAAAAACTTTATTTCGGTAATAAACTAGAGTTTAACGAAGTTTAAAGCCATTTTTATAATATTTTTTCAATAGCGCGCGAAAAAGCTCGCAGGTGTCATGGCGTCCGCTCTGACGTCACGCCTCATCTCAACTGTCATGCATGGCATTGTGTTTGCATCGAAGTTTGTTTACAATTTGAGTTGTATGTTGAGGCGTGACGTCATGCGCTGTCATTGGTGTTTCAGTCAAAATGGCCGATTGCAGTATTTTAGTCTTTTAATTTATTGAAAATCTTATTAATCTCAGATTTTTAAATAAAACTAAATTAGTCTTTTAAATCCTTTTAATATGTATTTTCCCATAAAAGAATTATTTCTTTGATTATTTGATACTGTCGTCACGCCAATTTCAATATTACGAGCTCTGGAACATTCTTTTTTATCCATCAAAGATAACAAATGCGATTATCTCGTTACCTGTTCAGATATCAGAAAACTGGTTGGGTTTCGTCTGAAACGGACTGCCAAATAAATACACTTTACGAGATATGTAAATAATATAAATAATGAAATTAAGTCAAAAATATAATCACCTCACACTTTATCTGCAATGGTTATTTAATTTCTTCACAATGGAGTTATCTTGGGCTTTAAAACAACTGCAAAAACTCTGCTGGCGACTAACGAGCACCACCTGCACTTTGTTTGTTATCTACAAAAACCAGAGAGAAAATTGAGTTTGATAACGCCATCGTGAAAGGTTGGCTAAGCCAGACACCATTAAAAATCATTCAATTATTTTATTTTAAATATATTCGATTAACTTGATTCATTGATAATTAACAGCACAACTACAGCAATATTGATATATCAAATAGAGTTACACGATAATATCACAAAGACTTTTACTTCACGTTTTTCAATCCAATAATACAAAATAGAGTTTCACATAGTTTTCACCTCAGATAAATTACCGGAGCTCCTGGAGCTGGCGGACAGGCTGAATGCCCACGTTATTATTATCACCGAGACCCGCCTAACTCCTGCCACCTCCCTGTTCACACTTAACGGAAACATGCACACCCTAATTTTGGAGTACTGCCCCAAACAATCCCACAACCTCCAAAAAGATCTCGCCGCCGTCATGAAAGCCGGCAGCCACGTCGTGGCTATCGGAAACTTCAATGGCAAACACCCCAGGCTTCACACGCCTGGGACAAATTTAAATGGCAGGACCCTAATTGAACTAGAGTCCAGCGATCTATTCGAGATCCACACACCCGACTACCCCAAATCTGTCTGGTCAAACGCCAGCCAACACCTCATCGCGAGTATCCAGGCCGCCCAAAACTCCTGCCTACGCCTCATCCTAGGTGCCTACTACCGTACCTCGACCACCACCCTCTGTGCCCAGGCCAAAATCCCACTGATCGCAACTCAGACGCTTCACGTCACCGAAAGACTTTACCAGTCCATAAGGAAATCAAAAAACCCCCTCCTCGAAGGGGTCGGAGATGATACCCCAGACTCATTGCCTATCCACTACAGACACAAATTCCCCCACCACATCCTACTCGGTGAAAATATAACAGTCTCCGACGGCTTCCGGGGCACCCTATACAAGAAGGAGCGGAACGCCAAGCTCCCAAAAAACATACCCAGGAGTGATCATTGCACCCTCATGCACTACCTGTTATTGTTATAAATTTTTAACTTTGTTATTTAGTTCGTAGATATTTATTACACATAAACACATGCGAATAAAGGGTTTTTCCCACTCATTTTCCCTGCCTAACACAATATCACAACCACAGTAAATCATGTACGCTACCACCTAAGTCACACATTGAGAGCCCCGAAACCTGCGCGCAGGACGGGGATAGCCAAACACTCCACCAAAACATTAGTTATAAGATCTATTGTAATAATCTTGATGAAAAACTTGATATATCATAGCTTCACCGACGGCCACGGTCGGTGTAATAAAATTCATAGTAAAAAATATTGAGAGTGTTATTATTTAAACGTTCGAAAGAGAATCTATCCAGTGTGCATCCGCGGAGTCGCATGTCAAGCTAATGGCGCTCCGATAGGGGCACGTAACAGCGAAAATAATGCATGCGAAACAAATCATATTTATATTAGTTATTGATGATTTATATGCATGTACGATATGGAAAATTATTTTCATCTGAAGTCTTCCTTTCCCTTTGACACAATACCATCAGCAATTGATCGCTCAATGCGATAAAGCCGCAGTTATCTCCAAGCAGAATTGAAGGTTCTCTCGGTGACCCCGCTCCACGCTTTATCAACTTATTACTCATATTACAAAAAATCACTTTTGTACAGAAGTGAAAAAATATTTGCGAGACAATAACTTAACCAACAAGGCTTTGCTAATTTTGGATAATGCACCAGGGCATCCTACTGATTTATCCGAGCTATCTGAAGATGTCATGATTGAGTACCTTCCGAAAAATACAACAGCTCTGATCCAACCAATGGATCAGGGTGCAATAGCCACTTTTAAGGCATATTACCTACGCCGAAATTTCCGACAACTGATAAGGGAAACCGATGGTAAAGCTTCAATTAGAACATTTTGGAAAAACTATAACATCAAGGATGCTGTTGACAGCATCAGTAAATTACGGAAGAAATTAAAATTAACAACAATGAACCATGTTTGGAAAAAAAATGGCTAGAATCTGTAAAAAGTGTTACATATTTAACAAATTTGGAACCGATCCCATTGAATTTGTATTAGAATAATTGATTCGTTATACGGCTTTTCGGATAGCGGCCAAGTTTCGTGGGACGTATCTAGGCCGTAAAGCGAGGTATAGGTGTATAAGTTATCTAAAATAACGACGCGGAGAACTTCCAATATTTTCTCTGTTCGTGATGTATAAAATTAAAATCCATGAATTGTCGAAATAAAATGATTCTGCTAAGATTATCCGAATAAAGGATAGTTTTTGTGTTTGTCAAGATGTGAAATTATATTATATTATGATAATTTACCCGCAGTATTTTATAATAACGTGTTAAGGGTTTCATAATTTAATACTAATAAATTAAGCTTCATTGTAGTTTTAGGGAATTTTTTTGTTCATCGAGTAAATGTTATCGTGTGTGAAATTTTAGACATTAGAAGTGAGGGGTGTTCATGGGTCTATATATTGTAAATAGTTTTGGTTTACAGGTTTTTTTCGATAATTGTAATTATTTTGAGTGGTTTTTTTTACCAAACGAAGTAGATTCAATGCATTAAGAATGTGTATATTTCCATTAATTGAAAACAGAGGTATGTTTTAGGTTATGTTTCGATCTAAAATTTGTACTTCGTCAATTTTAAAGTCACAACCACTGTGAAAAACCAAGCAAATAATATATAAATTGTACTTTGTTTTAATTGTAATTAAGCATATCTTGTTATCAATTGAAATAATAATTTTATTGTTGCACCTCCACTCAATTGCTTTGACTGTTAATTTCCGCTAATGCCAATAGGCGTACAAAAATTTCTAGATTCAATTCAAGTTAGCAATTTTTATATTTTGACTTGTTGCATTACATGAGATGTGCCTTATAAATTAATATTACGAAGTAAAATAAACTCTACCTACTTTTTTACATTCCAATAATTTACTTTTTAACAAAGTGCACTGATAATAATAATTTTATAACTAAAGGTACTCGAAGCAAACAAAAATCGGTCTAATCGGTTGAAATTAATGAATGCAATATAATATATTTAGTTAAATTAGTTAGCAAAAAAATGTTGTGGCCATATAATTGATAAAAATATATAATTGATTGTAAAAAAATAAATAATATTCACTATAATTTTGTGAGGGATTTCTTTGTTTCTTTCTCCTCCTCCATAACATTTTGCTGTTGTTATTCCCCCCACAAGACCTTCAATGTCGTCTTCATCCATCTCCTTGGTTTTTCCCAAGGACACAATTCCATCGGCAATTGGCGGCTCTGCCTCATGACGGATCATGCCGCAGTTTTTTCCAAGCAGAATTGAAGGTTCTCTCCTTCTCCACTCCACGAGACATCGCTCCACATTGCTCTTTGCAGACAAAACCGCAATTACCACACCTACGTCTTCCCTTGCAGCCTTTCCTCTCACAGAGTAGTTTGGTTGTAGCATCCTCCCACAAACGTTCACCCTTAAGACTTGATATTTATTCCGAAAAACAAATGAGCAACCATACCGGGTGGTCCAATAGTTACCGCGTTAAGCGTGTCCGCTGAGAAATCTCATTTCAATGAATAAAATACCTTAGAATTATTTTTTACTTAAGAAAACTTGAGGATATAGAAAAATGTAAAATCGTTGCTTCAACAAGCAATGAATTGTTTCAAAATGCATTTATAAAAAAATGTACTTTTCATATGCGCTATAATTTTAGTATTTGTTTTTTTAGATTTCTAGGGTCGTCATTATTAAAAATACCGCCTTGTTATTCATTAAAGTTCTGTCTCGGAGAAAGGTGTGGTGTAAGTTTTAATGTTTCACGCATTGTATTTGGTATAGGTATCCAATAAATGCACAAAAATGTACAAAAAATTATTAGGTTTGATTTTCTTATTCAGGTTCCTCTCCTCAGAGGAGGTCAGCGACCTTCTCACTGAAGATATCTCTACAGGGCTAGTTTTATAAATTTTGGCTTTACTCCCGACTTCCGGCCACTGGTGTATTGTTTGACACTTTTTTTTTAATTTTTAAATTATAATTAAATTGCCTGCAGATAATTAAACCACAGTTTGTAAATCACTTCTATGTGATAATCACTAAGTGAATAGTCCTTTTCCTGTAATATATATACTAATGATTTACATAATTCATCAAAAACATCCCGACTCGGCGCTGAACAGTTATAAGGTGGTCGATTCTTTCTCTCGGGCATATTAACAATTTAATAAACGCTTAAATCAATAATCATAAGTCAATTATTTTTACTTGTATAAATTTACATTTAATTGAATAATTAACAAGTTTTTTTTATAATTAAGGTTATTTGCGAAATAGTTATTTAAACATCTTCTCATGACTAAGAAATATTATCATAGTAAAAAAATATATAAAAAACAATATCCCTTAACAATATCAATAATAAAAATTATAAACAATCAAAACAATTAACAACAATATTAATAATAAAACAATATATTCTGTCAATTATCATTGACAACGTTTATTTCACACCCCAATTCTAGCAACCATTCAACCACATCCAGTCTTTCTTCTCTAGCAGCCATCTGCATTAATGATTCGCCATCACTGTCCCTCGTGTGAATATCTACTCCAAGTGTTACCAATGTCCTCAGCGTTTCTATCGTACATTTACAGGAAGTACCTAAAAACAATATATTCTGTCCATAATTATTGACAGCGTTTATGTCCCACCCCAATTCTAGCAACCATTCAACCACATCTATTCTTTCTTTTCTAGCAGCCATGTGTATTAATGATTCGCCATCACAGTCCCTCGTGTGAATATCTACTCCAAGTGTTACAAACGTCTTCAGCGTTTCTATCGTACATTTAAATAAAATACCTAAAAATAATATATTATATCCTTTATTAGTAACAATGTTTATGTCACACCCCAATTCTAGCAACCATTCAACCACATCCAGTCTTTCTTTTATAGCAGCTATGTGTAGTGATGATGTACCAGCACTGTCCCTCGTGTGAATATCTACTCCAAGTGTTACCAATGTCTTCAGCGTTTCTATCGTACATTTATAGAAAATACCGAAAAACAATATATTATATCCATTATTAGTAACAACGCTTATGTCACACCCCAATTCTAGCAACCATTCAACCACATCCAGTCTTTCTTCTCTAGCAGCCATGTGCATTAATGATTCGCCATCACTGTCCCTCGTGTGAATATCTACTCCAAGTGTTACCAACGTCTTCAGCGTTTCTATCGTACATTTATTCAAAATACCTAAATACAATATATTACATCCTTCATTAGTAACATCGTTTATGTCACACCCTAATTTTAGCAACCATTCGATAACATCCACCCTTTCCACTATAGTAGCTCGAAGAAGAGGAGTGGCACCGTGAACGTTCCTCGTGTCTTTATCAAATTCTCGAGGTTTCAAACTTTGTATTATTTCTAGATCGTTGTTGAACAAAATCCCCGTTTGTAAAGGAATATCGCCGTAAAGGTCTTCAGCATTTAAATCCACGTTATTTTGTATTAATACGCATACTCCTTTATTCCAATTATAAGTTAGGGCCAAATGAATTGGATTTGTCTTATCTGCAATATGTGTCGGTTTGTTTAGATCCGCTCCGTACTTAATCAGAAGTTGCATCGAAGCAAGCTGCTGATTAGATATAGCTTCCCCGAGGAGAGATGCGTGTGCTGTACTGCTGTCAAAAATATACTCTTTATCTTCAGCGACAGCATTGGTGTCCATACACCTTAAGGCGTTCTCCAGAATCATCTCAGTGCCTTCTATCACCGAATATCTTATTATATCTCGGAAAAGCTGCTTTTCATAATACTTCTTGAAAAAAAACATATTTTCATCATCAGCATATTCTCCGTTAAAAAATTTTCTTACGTACATAAAATCTTCAGTAGCCAATATATTATTCAAAAAGACATGGATTTGCACTTCCATTGCCGATTTACTTTTTAGTAACGCACTGAAGTATTTTGCCAAAAAGTATTCAGCAAAGGTCTGGTGTACGAACTGCGGCTTATCGTGGACAACTGCCGTGACCAACCCCTCGTTTTTATTGCCTTTCGTGTAATTTGACAAGTTTTTAAGACATTCTTGTTTTTTGTCCTCAGATAATAAAGCATTAATATGTTCGCTCAACAGTGCATAGATAGCCAAGTCCTGGTGACATTGTATAAATTTCTCGTATTTTTCATCAAGATCGTCTATTAAATAAACACTAGACGACTTAATACACCATTTCGCAATGGAGGTGTCGAATTTCTTCGAAACGAAAATTTCGTATAATTTGTTTAACCCATTTCTCGTTGTAAATGCCACATTCCCAGAATCATTTTCACACGCTTCTCTCGACCCCTCTTGTAGAACATCTGCCAGCATGTTTAGGTGGAGAGGCACGCAACAGAAAGACTTCAGAGTACTTGCAATGTCTTTAAAATCATAATAATTTATTTTTCCATGGCTTTGTTCAGAATCTTCTGAAGATTCCGACTTCACCGGACACATCTTTTTGATAAAGAGATCTTGATCACGTTCGGTTAGAGGTTCTAAGTGGTGGCTGAATACCCCCAAGGATTTCTCCACAAACTGGCACATGTGACTCCTAGTGCTGACGACGAGTCCGATGTTAAATTTTTTCAGTTCTTTTAGCAAGTCTCTGACAATATCCTTGTAGTGTGGACTGATCTCGTCGTACCCATCAAACAATAGAACTACCCCTTCTCGTTTATTCAGAAGAGAGAATTGTAGCAGATCACTGCCGAGTGAATCGTTGTTAGAATGCATTTGTAATATATTTTTACATAGAAATTCTATCACTTTTTCTCCATCTAAATATCCAAGATCGTTGCTGATTTTCACACTGTCTAGTAATTTCATAAGATCATCAGTATGATCTTTGAGATCTATCTTAAAAACCCATTTATTATGGAACCGATTTTTTCTATCTTCTGCTAGATGAGAAAGAAAAGTTGACTTTCCTGCGCCGGCACCGTTACTGATTATGAAAGTGAAGGGAGTCGACTGAGGTAAGAACTCCTCCTCTTCAAGGCTCTGTCCTCCGGAGCTCTCTTCAGTGACACGCATAATCCTATAATTTAGCAACTGTTCAATTTGTCCGTGTGTTTTCACCCATGTCAAAATCTTCAAATTGTGTATGTGAATCCAATGTATATTTTTCTGGCTATATGTATCACAGATATGTTTAAAGTTTTTCTCATTTTCAGTATCGTCAGAGTCTAATATGAAGTATTTAGCTGTAGAATTGAACTGCACTCGGTGATTATCTGTTTTAAATGAATAAATACGAAGGTCAGACTCAGTTGCATTGTCAAATTCACTGATCATTTCTTCCCATTTTGCAAAAACTGATTCAGAAATTTCCTTCTCTTCTTTGCCCGTGGACAGAATATGATTAAATTTAAGCATTTTTTTAAAATTACCATCAGTTACTCCGGACACAGCAAAAATGTCCTGTACGTTTTCATTCCTCAGAATTTCTGAATCAATGTTGATAACTTGAGATAAATTCCGTTGAATGTAATTTGGATCACATTTGGGTATTTCGGTTCCAATATGAATCTCTGCGTCTCGGAGGAGCTTCTCAAAGGTACCAGAATCGATATTCTTATACAACTCTTCTGGGAGAAGATTGTTCAAGGTAACACATTTACCTTGGAAGTTCACTGTCCTTTGCATCAGAGTAGCCTGAGATTCCTCGGTGAGATCTATAAACTTATACTTGACCAGTGAATGTACGCACATAGTTTTCCACTTTACGATGTTCAAATGAAGTTCACCGCGGTGCACCAGCATGACAGTTGCCGTGGTGTTAAGAAGTATACTTTCTAGAACGTGATGCGCCTCTGCTGTCCACTTGGTGTCGTCGCACTCCACGAGCAGCAGCTCCATACTGCCGGCCTTGCAAATGCTGCTATCAACCATCTCACGCGTCTCGGGCATCTGCAGCGTGCTCAGTTTGAGAAATATGAATTCGTATTCTTTTGAGAACCTCTCACATCCGTGCAACATCTGTAAAACAACAGCTGCCCCAATAGCCGTGTGCTGTATTTGAAAGCAGATGAGCCGCTCCCTTGCGTTAATTAATCTCATCAATGGCTCCGTGTCAGCTTTTACTTTTTGAAAATCTTTAAAAATGCATCTCTTGAGTTGAGCTTTATAATTCATGCTGATGCCGACACACACCTGATCGATTACTTCGGATTTCACTTCATTAAAAAGATTTTTACCGCTCTCGAGTGTTAAAGCACTTCGATCTTTCGCCTTGAACCAGTCCATTATTTTAATTTGTAAGCCATCATAAAACCTCTTGCCTGGGCTGACCTGTATCTTTTCTAAGCTCTTAATGATTATATCATCCAGCTGGGTCTCCGAGGGCTGCTCCAGAGCAAGCAGCAGTCTGTCCATAAATAACATAAAATCTCTTTTTGCTACTGGCTCCGGGAATTGTTCTTCCGAATTGTTGAAATCTTTATCAAATTTATTCGGCAATTTCAAATCCATTTTTAGCAATTCCTCAATGTTTGATAGTTTACATTCCTTTACATTATCGTTTTTTTTAAGTCGTTTACTGTTACATTGTTCTTTGTGTTCATCAATGCACTTGACAAAAATATCCCGGAAATAGCTTGCATCAGGAAGCTCATTCTTCTGAAATTCAATGCAGAAGCTGGCTTTTTTATTGTTGATATTCAGAACTCCGGCGAGCGGTTTTTGGTATCGCTTTATAAGGTCAGATCGCAGACTCAACGTTAGACCGTCCCTGCAAAAGATCTCGCACAAAGACCAGCTTGAGTTGGTACGTGATTCCCTTCAAGGACTGCCCAAGGGAGTGGTTGATTCTGTAATTTTCCGTGGTGCATTTTTCTCCGAGTTCTGCCATTTTTCTTTACATTTCTGAAAAAAATTATCGAAACGACCTTTGAGAATAGAAATATATATTTTCTTTGTCTGATAATAAAAGTCTGTCAGGGTCAACATTTGTACATTTTACAAACACATTTGGATAATCGTAAACCAATCGTATGCACATATTGTTTTGAGAAGAGATGGATTTTCGTTGGTAATTCCTGTAAAAATGTTTCTAAAAAAATTTGATAGAAAATTGTAAATACAATGGTTCCATTTATATTTTTATTTGTTTACTACCTAACCCCTAAATATAAATATTGTTTTTATATATTTTTTTAAACACAAATAAATTGTAAATTAAGGGTGTAAAACAGCAAAGGATTAAATAAATTGAAGCCTCATGAAAACCAAGCCATAATAAACACAGAATATATAATATATTCATAGAAATTTATTTATTTTATAGTGATTTTTCCACGTGTTAATTTTTATTGGTGACCGGATTAGCTTCATTATTAGTTTGATAATGCCAGCAATGAAAATTAACATGTGAAAAGATCACTCAAGTTTTTTTTTTTTTATTTAAAATATTAAAGTTTATTATTAGTCAGCTAGCCAATTTTAATAATACGAGTTTTGGAAAATATTTTTTTTTATCCATCAAAGATAACAAATGCGTTTATCTCTTTATCTATTCAGATATCACAAAACTGGGCGGAGTTTAGTCTGAAACGGACTACCAAATAATTACATTGTACGAGTTATGTAAATAATATAAATAATGAAATTAAATTTGAAATATAATCACCTCAAACTTTATCTGCAATGGTTATTAATTTCTAGACAATGGAGTTATCTTGTGCTTTAAAACTACTGCAACAACACTGCTGACGACTGATGAGCACCACACGCACTTCGTCAGTTATCTGCAACAACCAAAGAGAAAAACGAGTTTGAAAATGCCAATGTGAAAGGTTGGCAAAACCGGTCCCATTTATTATAAAAAAATCACTCAATTATTTTATTCTATTTTAAATATATTCGATTAACTTGAATTCATTAATAAATAACATCACAACTATAGCAATATTGTAATATCAAATAGAGCTGACGATTTAAAAAAATGTGGAACATTATAAAATTATACTTAAATTAAATGCTACTTCAAGAAAAAAATATTCTAAAATACTGTTTCGCTACAAATACTGAAGTGACAATAAAACTTGTTATTTGATAGGTCAGAAATTTTAATTCAAAAACTTAGTTGCTAGCTTACGGCTCAGGCTAGTAAGGTATTTATGATTTTAGACATTAAAAGTGAGGGGTTTTAATGGGTCTATATTGTAATTAGTTTTGGTTTACAGGTTTTTTTTTGATAATTGTTATTATTTTATTTTTAATTGTAATTTAGCACATCTTGTTTACGATTGAAATAAACTCTACCTACTTTTTTTACATTCCAATAATCAACTTTTTGACAAAGTGCACTGATAATAATAATTTTAATACTAAAGGCACTCGAAGCAAATAAAAATCGGTCTAATCGGTTGAAATTAATGAATGCAATATTATATATTTAGTAAATTAGTTAGCAAAAAATGTTGTGGCCATATATATATAAAAATATATAATTGATTGTAAAAAAATAAATAATATTCACTATAATTTCGTGAGGGATTTCTTTGTCTCTTTCTCCTCCTCCGTGACTTTTTGCTGTTGTTATTCCCCCCACAAGACCTTCAATGTCGTCATCATCCATCTCCTTGGTTTTCCCCAAGGACACAATTCCATCGGCAATTGGCGGCTCTGCCTCATGACGGATCATGCCGCAGTTTTTTCCAAGCAGAATTGAAGGTTCTCTCGTTCTCCACTCCACGAGACATCGCTCCACATTGCTCTTTGCAGACAAAACCGCAATTACCACACCTACGTCTTCCCTTGCAGCCTTTCCTCTCACAGAGTAGTTTGGTTGTAGCATCCTCCCACAAACGTTCACCCTTAAGACTTGATATTTATTCCGAAAAACAAATGAGCAACCATACCGGGTGGTCCAATAGTTACCGCGTTAAGCGTGTCCGCTGAGAAATCTCATTTCAATAAATAAAATACCTTAGAATTATTTTTTACTTAAGAAAACTTGAGGATATAGAAAAATGTAAAATCGTTGCTTCAACAAGCAATGAATTGTTTCAAAATGCATTTATAAAAAAATGTAATTTTCATATGCGCTATAATTTTTGTATTTGTTTTTTTAGATTTCTAGGGTCGTCATTATTAAAAATACTGCCTTGTTATTCATTAAAGTTCTGTCTCGGAGAAAGGTGTGGTGTAAGTTTTAATATTTCACGCATTGTATTTGGTATAGGTATCCAATAAATGCACAAAAATGTACAAAAAATTATTAGGTTTGATATTCTTATTCAGGTTCCTCTCCTCAGAGGAGGTCAGCGACCTTCTCACTGAAGATATCTCTACAGGGCTAGTTTTATAAATTTTGGCTTTACTCCCGACTTCCGGCCACTGGTGTATTGTTTGACACTTTTTTTTTAATTTTAAAATTATAATTAAATTGCCTGCAGATAATTAAACCACAGTTTGTAAATCACTTCTATGTGATAATCACTAAGTGAATAGTCCTTTTCCTGTAATATATATACTAATGATTTACATAATTCATCAAAAACATCCCGACTCGACGCTGAACAGTTATAATGTGGTCGATTCTTTCTCTCGGGCATATTAACAATTTAATAAACGCATAGATCAATAATCATAAGTCAATCATTTTTACTTGTATAAATTTACATTTAATTGAATAATTAACAAGTTTTTTTTTTGCGAAATAGTTATTTAAACATCTTCTCATGACTAACAAATATTATCATAGAAAAAAAATACATAAAAAACAATATCCCTTAACAATATCAATAATAAAAATTATAAACAATCAAAACAATTAACAACAATATTAATATTAAAACAATATAATTACATCCTTTATTATTAACAACATTTATGTCCCATCCCAATTCTAGCAACCATTCAACCACATCCAGTCTTTCTTCCATTGCAGATATGTGTAGTAATGATACGCCTTCACTGTCCCTCGTGTGAATATCTACTCCAAGTGTTACAAACGTCTTCAGCGTTTCTATCGTACATTTATAGAAAATACCTAAAAACAATATATTACGTCCTACATTATCAACAACATTTATGTCACACCCCAATTCTAGCAACCATTCAACCACATCCAGTCTTTCTTCTCTAGCAGCCATGTGCATTAATGATTCGCCATTACTGTCCCTCGTGTGAATATCTACTCCAAGTGTTACAAACGTCTTCAGCGTTTCTATCGTACATTTAGAGAAAATACCGAAAAACAATATATTACGTCCTTCATTATCAACAACATTTATGTCACACCCCAATTCTAGCAACCATTCAACCACATCCAGTCTTTCTTTTATAGCAGCTATGTGTAGTGATGATGTACCAGCACTGTCCCTCGTGTGAATATCTACTCCAAGTGTTACAAACGTCTTCAGCATTTCTATCGTAAATTTACAGAAAATACCTAAAAACAATATATTATGTCCTTTATTAGTAACAACGTTTATGTCACACCCCAATTCTAGCAACCATTCAACCACATCCAGTCTTTCTTCTCTAGCAGCCATGTGCATTAATGATAGGCCATTTCTGTCCCTCGTGTGAATATCTACTCCAAGTGTTACAAACGTCTTCAGCATTTCTATCGTAAATTTACAGAAAATACCGAAAAACAATATATTATGTCCTTTATTAGTAACAACGCTTATGTCACACCCCAATTCTAGCAACCATTCAACCACATCCAGTCTTTCTTTTCTAGCAGCCATGTGTAGTAATGATGCACCAGCACTGTCCCTCGTGTGAATATCTACTCCAAGTGTTACAAACGTCTTCAGCATTTCTATCGTACATTTACAGATAATACCTAAAAACAATATATTCTGTCCATAATTATTGACAGCGTTTATGTCACACACCAATTCTAGCAACCATTCAACCACATCCAGTCTTTCTTTTCTAGCAGCCATGTGCATTAATGATTCGCCATCACTGTCCCTCGTGTGAATATCTACTCCAAGTGTTACAAACGTCTTCAGCATTTCTATCGTACATTTACAGATAATACCTAAAAACAATATATTCTGTCCATAATTATTGACAGCGTTTATGTCACACCCCAATTCTAGCAACCATTCAACCACATCCAGTCTTTCTTTTCTAGCAGCCATGTGCATTAATGATTCGCCATCACTGTCCCTCGTGTGAATATCTACTCCAAGTGTTACAAACGTCTTCAGCATTTCTATCGTACATTTACAGATAATACCTAAAAACAATATATTACGTCCTTTCTTATTGACATCATTTATGTCAAACCCCAATTCTAGCAACCATTCAACCACATCCAGTCTTTCTTCTTTAGCAGCCATGTGTAACAATGATTCGCCATCACTGTCCCTCGTGTGAATATCTACTCCAAGTGTTACCAACGTCTTCAGCGTTTCTATCGTACAGTTATAATCAATACCTAAAAACAATATATTATGTCCTTTCTTATTGACATCATTTATGTCAAACCCCAATTCTAGCAACCATTCAACCACATCCAGTCTTTCTTCTCCAGCAGCCATGTGTATTAATGATTCGCCATCACTGTCCCTCGTGTGAATATCTACTCCAAGTGTTACCAACGTCTTCAGCGTTTCTATCGTACAGTTATAAATAATACCTAAAAACAATATATTACATCCATCATTATCGACATCATTTATGTCAAACCCCAATTCTAGCAACCATTCAACCACATCCAGTCTTTCTTCTCCAGCAGCCATGTGTATTAATGATTCGCCATCACTGTCCCTCGTGTGAATATCTACTCCAAGTGTTACCAACGTCTTCAGCGTTTCTATCGTACAGTTATAAATAATACCTAAAAACAATATATTATATCCATAATTATCGACAACATTTATGTCACACCCCAATTTTAGCAACCATTCAACCACATCCAGTCTATCTTTTCTAGCAGCCATGTGCATTAATGATTTGCCATCACTGTCCCTCGTGTGAATATCTACTCCAAGTGTTACCAACGTCTTCAGCGTTTCTATCGTACAGTTATAAATAATACCTAAAAACAATATATTATATCTATAATTATCGACAACATTTATGTCACACCCCAATTTTAGCAACCATTCAACCACATCCAGTCTTTTTTTTATAGCAGCTATGTGCATTAATGATTTGCCATCACTGTCCCTCGTGTGAATATCTACTCCAAGTGTTACCAACGTCTTCAGCGTTTCTATCGTACAGTTATAATCAATACCTAAAAACAATATATTATGTCCTTTCTTATTGACATCATTTATGTCAAACCCCAATTCTAGCAACCATTCAACCACATCCAGTCTTTCTTCTTTAGCAGCCATGTGTAACAATGATTCGCCATCACTGTCCCTCGTGTGAATATCTACTCCAAGTGTTACCAACGTCTTCAGCGTTTCTATCGTACAGTTATAAATAATACCTAAAAACAATATATTATATCCATAATTATCGACAACATTTATGTCACACCCCAATTTTAGCAACCATTCAACCACATCCAGTCTTTCTTTTATAGCAGCTATGTGCATTAATGATTTGCCATCACTGTCCCTCGTGTGAATATCTACTCCAAGTGTTACCAACGTCTTCAGCGTTTCTATCGTACATTTATAGAAAATACCTAAAAACAATATATTACGTCCTACATTATCAACAACATTTATGTCACACCCCAATTCTAGCAACCATTCAACCACATCCAGTCTTTCTTCTCTAGCAGCCATGTGCATTAATGATTCGCCATTACTGTCCCTCGTGTGAATATCTACTCCAAGTGTTACAAACGTCTTCAGCGTTTCTATCGTACATTTAGAGAAAATACCGAAAAACAATATATTACGTCCTTCATTATCAACAACATTTATGTCACACCCCAATTCTAGCAACCATTCAACCACATCCAGTCTTTCTTTTATAGCAGCTATGTGTAGTGATGATGTACCAGCACTGTCCCTCGTGTGAATATCTACTCCAAGTGTTACAAACGTCTTCAGCATTTCTATCGTAAATTTACAGAAAATACCTAAAAACAATATATTATGTCCTTTATTAGTAACAACGTTTATGTCACACCCCAATTCTAGCAACCATTCAACCACATCCAGTCTTTCTTCTCTAGCAGCCATGTGCATTAATGATAGGCCATTTCTGTCCCTCGTGTGAATATCTACTCCAAGTGTTACAAACGTCTTCAGCATTTCTATCGTAAATTTACAGAAAATACCGAAAAACAATATATTATGTCCTTTATTAGTAACAACGCTTATGTCACACCCCAATTCTAGCAACCATTCAACCACATCCAGTCTTTCTTTTCTAGCAGCCATGTGTAGTAATGATGCACCAGCACTGTCCCTCGTGTGAATATCTACTCCAAGTGTTACAAACGTCTTCAGCATTTCTATCGTACATTTACAGATAATACCTAAAAACAATATATTCTGTCCATAATTATTGACAGCGTTTATGTCACACACCAATTCTAGCAACCATTCAACCACATCCAGTCTTTCTTTTCTAGCAGCCATGTGCATTAATGATTCGCCATCACTGTCCCTCGTGTGAATATCTACTCCAAGTGTTACAAACGTCTTCAGCATTTCTATCGTACATTTACAGATAATACCTAAAAACAATATATTCTGTCCATAATTATTGACAGCGTTTATGTCACACCCCAATTCTAGCAACCATTCAACCACATCCAGTCTTTCTTTTCTAGCAGCCATGTGCATTAATGATTCGCCATCACTGTCCCTCGTGTGAATATCTACTCCAAGTGTTACAAACGTCTTCAGCATTTCTATCGTACATTTACAGATAATACCTAAAAACAATATATTACGTCCTTTCTTATTGACATCATTTATGTCAAACCCCAATTCTAGCAACCATTCAACCACATCCAGTCTTTCTTCTTTAGCAGCCATGTGTAACAATGATTCGCCATCACTGTCCCTCGTGTGAATATCTACTCCAAGTGTTACCAACGTCTTCAGCGTTTCTATCGTACAGTTATAATCAATACCTAAAAACAATATATTATGTCCTTTCTTATTGACATCATTTATGTCAAACCCCAATTCTAGCAACCATTCAACCACATCCAGTCTTTCTTCTCCAGCAGCCATGTGTATTAATGATTCGCCATCACTGTCCCTCGTGTGAATATCTACTCCAAGTGTTACCAACGTCTTCAGCGTTTCTATCGTACAGTTATAAATAATACCTAAAAACAATATATTACATCCATCATTATCGACATCATTTATGTCAAACCCCAATTCTAGCAACCATTCAACCACATCCAGTCTTTCTTCTCCAGCAGCCATGTGTATTAATGATTCGCCATCACTGTCCCTCGTGTGAATATCTACTCCAAGTGTTACCAACGTCTTCAGCGTTTCTATCGTACAGTTATAAATAATACCTAAAAACAATATATTATATCCATAATTATCGACAACATTTATGTCACACCCCAATTTTAGCAACCATTCAACCACATCCAGTCTATCTTTTCTAGCAGCCATGTGCATTAATGATTTGCCATCACTGTCCCTCGTGTGAATATCTACTCCAAGTGTTACCAACGTCTTCAGCGTTTCTATCGTACAGTTATAAATAATACCTAAAAACAATATATTATATCTATAATTATCGACAACATTTATGTCACACCCCAATTTTAGCAACCATTCAACCACATCCAGTCTTTTTTTTATAGCAGCTATGTGCATTAATGATTTGCCATCACTGTCCCTCGTGTGAATATCTACTCCAAGTGTTACCAACGTCTTCAGCGTTTCTATCGTACAGTTATAATCAATACCTAAAAACAATATATTATGTCCTTTCTTATTGACATCATTTATGTCAAACCCCAATTCTAGCAACCATTCAACCACATCCAGTCTTTCTTCTTTAGCAGCCATGTGTAACAATGATTCGCCATCACTGTCCCTCGTGTGAATATCTACTCCAAGTGTTACCAACGTCTTCAGCGTTTCTATCGTACAGTTATAAATAATACCTAAAAACAATATATTATATCCATAATTATCGACAACATTTATGTCACACCCCAATTTTAGCAACCATTCAACCACATCCAGTCTTTCTTTTATAGCAGCTATGTGCATTAATGATTTGCCATCACTGTCCCTCGTGTGAATATCTACTCCAAGTGTTACCAACGTCTTCAGCGTTTCTATCGTACAGTTATAATAAATACCTAAAAACAATATATTATGTCCTTTCTTATTGACATCATTTATGTCAAACCCCAATTCTAGCAACCATTCAACCACATCCAGTCTTTCTTCTCCAGCAGCCATGTGTATTAATGATTCGCCATCACTGTCCCTCGTGTGAATATCTACTCCAAGTGTTACAAACGTCTTCAGCATTTCTATCGTACATTTACAGATAATACCTAAAAACAATATATTCTGTCCATAATTATTGACAGCGTTTATGTCACACCCCAATTCTAGCAACCATTCAACCACATCCAGTCTTTCTTTTCTAGCAGCCATGTGCATTAATGATTCGCCATCACTGTCCCTCGTGTGAATATCTACTCCAAGTGTTACAAACGTCTTCAGCATTTCTATCGTACATTTACAGATAATACCTAAAAACAATATATTACGTCCTTTCTTATTGACATCATTTATGTCAAACCCCAATTCTAGCAACCATTCAACCACATCCAGTCTTTCTTCTTTAGCAGCCATGTGTAACAATGATTCGCCATCACTGTCCCTCGTGTGAATATCTACTCCAAGTGTTACCAACGTCTTCAGCGTTTCTATCGTACAGTTATAATCAATACCTAAAAACAATATATTATGTCCTTTCTTATTGACATCATTTATGTCAAACCCCAATTCTAGCAACCATTCAACCACATCCAGTCTTTCTTCTCCAGCAGCCATGTGTATTAATGATTCGCCATCACTGTCCCTCGTGTGAATATCTACTCCAAGTGTTACCAACGTCTTCAGCGTTTCTATCGTACAGTTATAAATAATACCTAAAAACAATATATTACATCCATCATTATCGACATCATTTATGTCAAACCCCAATTCTAGCAACCATTCAACCACATCCAGTCTTTCTTCTCCAGCAGCCATGTGTATTAATGATTCGCCATCACTGTCCCTCGTGTGAATATCTACTCCAAGTGTTACCAACGTCTTCAGCGTTTCTATCGTACAGTTATAAATAATACCTAAAAACAATATATTATATCCATAATTATCGACAACATTTATGTCACACCCCAATTTTAGCAACCATTCAACCACATCCAGTCTATCTTTTCTAGCAGCCATGTGCATTAATGATTTGCCATCACTGTCCCTCGTGTGAATATCTACTCCAAGTGTTACCAACGTCTTCAGCGTTTCTATCGTACAGTTATAAATAATACCTAAAAACAATATATTATATCTATAATTATCGACAACATTTATGTCACACCCCAATTTTAGCAACCATTCAACCACATCCAGTCTTTTTTTTATAGCAGCTATGTGCATTAATGATTTGCCATCACTGTCCCTCGTGTGAATATCTACTCCAAGTGTTACCAACGTCTTCAGCGTTTCTATCGTACAGTTATAATCAATACCTAAAAACAATATATTATGTCCTTTCTTATTGACATCATTTATGTCAAACCCCAATTCTAGCAACCATTCAACCACATCCAGTCTTTCTTCTTTAGCAGCCATGTGTAACAATGATTCGCCATCACTGTCCCTCGTGTGAATATCTACTCCAAGTGTTACCAACGTCTTCAGCGTTTCTATCGTACAGTTATAAATAATACCTAAAAACAATATATTATATCCATAATTATCGACAACATTTATGTCACACCCCAATTTTAGCAACCATTCAACCACATCCAGTCTTTCTTTTATAGCAGCTATGTGCATTAATGATTTGCCATCACTGTCCCTCGTGTGAATATCTACTCCAAGTGTTACCAACGTCTTCAGCGTTTCTATCGTACAGTTATAATAAATACCTAAAAACAATATATTATGTCCTTTCTTATTGACATCATTTATGTCAAACCCCAATTCTAGCAACCATTCAACCACATCCAGTCTTTCTTCTCCAGCAGCCATGTGTATTAATGATTCGCCATCACTGTCCCTCGTGTGAATATCTACTCCAAGTGTTACCAACGTCTTCAGCGTTTCTATCGTACAGTTATAAATAATACCTAAAAACAATATATTATATCCATAATTATCGACAACATTTATGTCACACCCCAATTTTAGCAACCATTCAACCACATCCAGTCTTTCTTTTATAGCAGCTATGTGCATTAATGATTTGCCATCACTGTCCCTCGTGTGAATATCTACTCCAAGTGTTACCAACGTCTTCAGCGTTTCTATCGTACAGTTATAATCAATACCTAAAAACAATATATTATGTCCTTTCTTATTGACATCATTTATGTCAAACCCCAATTCTAGCAACCATTCAACCACATCCAGTCTTTCTTCTCCAGCAGCCATGTGTATTAATGATTCGCCATCACTGTCCCTCGTGTGAATATCTACTCCAAGTGTTACCAACGTCTTCAGCGTTTCTATCGTACAGTTATAAATAATACCTAAAAACAATATATTATATCCATAATTATCGACAACATTTATGTCACACCCCAATTTTAGCAACCATTCAACCACATCCAGTCTTTCTTTTCTAGCAGCCATGTGCATTAATGATTTGCCATCACTGTCCCTCGTGTGAATATCTACTCCAAGTGTTACCAACGTCTTCAGCGTTTCTATCGTACAGTTATAATCAATACCTAAAAACAATATATTATGTCCTTTCTTATTGACATCATTTATGTCAAACCCCAATTCTAGCAACCATTCAACCACATCCAGTCTTTCTTCTTTAGCAGCCATGTGTAACAATGATTCGCCATCACTGTCCCTCGTGTGAATATCTACTCCAAGTGTTACCAACGTCTTCAGCGTTTCTATCGTACAGTTATAATCAATACCTAAAAACAATATATTATGTCCTTTCTTATTGACATCATTTATGTCAAACCCCAATTCTAGCAACCATTCAACCACATCCAGTCTTTTTTTTCTAGTAGCCAAGTGCATTAATGATTCGCCATTACTGTCCCTCGTGCGAATATCTACTCCAAGTGCTACAAACGTCTTCAGCATTTCTATCGTACATTTAAATACAATACCTAAAAACAATATATTACGTCCTTTATTAGTAACAACGTTTATGTCACACCCCATTTGTAGCAACCATTTGATAACATCCATTCTATCCACTCTAATAGCTTGATGTAGAGGGGTGACACCGTCAACATTTCTTGTGTCTTTATCAAATTCTCGAGGTTTCAAACTTTGTATTATTTCTAGATCGTTGTTGAGCGAAATCCCCGTTTGTAAGGGAATATTGCCAACATGGTCTTCAGCATTTAAATCCACATTATTTTGTATTAATATGCGTACTCCATCATTCCACTTGTAAATTAGGGCCAAATGAATTGGATTTGTCTTATTTGAAATACGGGTCGGTTTGTTTACATCCGCTCCGTACTTAATCAGAAGTTGCAGCGAAGCGAGCTGCTTATTAGATATTGCTTTCCCGAGGAGAGATGCGTGTGCTGTACTGCTGTCGAAAATATACTCTTTATCTGCAGCGACAGCATTGGCGTCCATACACCTTAAGGCGTTCTCCAGAATCATCTCAGTGCCTTCTATCACCGAATATCTTATTATATTCCGGAAAAGCTTCTTTTCATAATACTTCTCGAAAAAAAACATATTTTCATCATCAGCATATTCTCCGTTAAAAAATTTTCTTACGTCCATAAAATCATCAGTAGCCAATATATTATTCAAAAAGATATTTATTTGCACTTCCATTGCCGATTTACTTTTTAATAACGTACTGAAGTATTTTGCCAAAAAATATTCAGCATAGGTCCGGTGTACGAATTGTGGCTTATCGTGGACAACTGTCGTGATCAACCCCTCGTTTTTATTGCCTTTCGAGTAATTGGACAAGTTTTTAAGACATTCTTGTTTTTTGTCCTCAGATAATAAAGCATCAATATGTTCGCTCAACAGTGCATAGATAGCCAAGTCCTGGTGACATTGTTTAAATCTCTCGCACTCATTATAAATAATGTCCATTAAATAAACACTACTTAACGACGACTCAGTGTGCGCTTTCCTAATGAATGTTTTGAATTTCTTCTGCACGAAAATTTGGAATAACTTGTTTAACCCGTTTCCAGTTGTAAATGCCACATTCCCAAAATCATTTTCTTGCAGAACCTCCGCCAGCATGTTAAGGTGAAGAGGCAGGCAGCAGAAAGACTTCAGGTTACTTGCAATGTCTTTAAAATCACAATAATTTAATTTTCCATGGCTTTGTTCAGAATCTCCTGAAGATTCCGACTTCACCGGACACATCTTTTTGATAAAGAGATCTTGATCACGTTCGGTAAGAGGTTCTAAGTGGTGGCTGAATACCCCCAATGATTTCTCCACAAACTGGCACATGTGACTCCTAGTGCTGACGACGAGTCCGATGTTAAATTTTTTCAGTTCTTTTAGCAAGTCTCTGACAATATCCTTGTAGTGTGGACTGATCTCGTCGTACCCATCAAACAATAGAACTACCCCCTCTCGTTTATTCAGAAGAGAGAATTGTAGCAGATCACTGCCGAGTGAATTGTTATTGAAATGCATTTGTAATATATTTTTACAAAGAAAATCTATCACTTTTTCTCCATCTAAATATCCAAGATCGTTGCTGATTTCCACACTGTATATTAATTTCATAAGATCATTAGTATGATCTTTGAGATCTATCTTAAAAACCCATTCATTATGAAACCGATTTTTTCTAACTTCTGCTAGGTGAGAAAGAAAAGTTGACTTTCCTGCGCCGGCACCGTTACTGATTATGAAAGTGAAGGGGATCGACTGAAGTAAGAACTCCCCCTCCTCGAGGCACTGTCCTCCGGAGCTCTCTTCAGTGACACGCATAATCCTATAATTTAGCAATTGTTCAATTTGTCCGTGTGTGTCCACCCATGTCAAAATCTTCGAATTGTATATGTGAATCCAATGTATATTTTTCTGGCTATATGTATCACAGATATGTTTAAAGTTTTTCTCATTTTCAGTATCGTCAGAGTCTAATATGAAGTATTTAGCTGTAGAATTGAACTGCACTCGGTGATTATCTGTTTTAAATGAATAAATACGAGGGTCAGACTCAGTTGCATCGTAAAATTCACTGATCATTTCTTCACATTTTGCAGAATCTGATTCAGAAATTTCCTTTTCTTCTTTGCCCGTGGACAGAATATGATTAAATTTAAGCATATTTTTAAAATTACCATAAGTCACTCCGGTCACAGCAAAAAGGTCCTGTACTTTTTCATTCCTCAGAATTTCCGAATCAATGTTGATAACTTGAGATATTTTCCGTTGAATGTAATTTGGATCACATTTGGGTATTTCGGTTCCAATATGAATCTCTGCGTTTCGAAGGAGCTTCTCAAAGGTATCAGTATCTATATTCTTATAAAACTCTTCTGGGAGAAGATTGTTCAAGGAAACACAGTTATCTTGGAAGTTCACTGTCGTTTGCATCAGAGTAGCCCGAGATTCCTCGGTGAGATCAATAAACTTATACGTGACCTGTGAAAGTAGGCACATAGTTTTCCACTTTACGATGTTCAAATGAAGTTCACCATGGTGCACCAGTATGACAGTTGCCGTGGTGTTAAGAAGTATACTTTCTAGAACGTGATGCGCCTCTGCTGTCCACTTGGTGTCGTCGCACTCCACGAGCAGCAGCTCCATACTGCCGGCCTTGCAAATGCTGCTATCAACCATCTCACGCGTCTCGGGCATCTGCAGCGTGCTCAGTTTGAGAAATATGAATTCGTATTCTTTTGAGAACCTCTCACATCCGTGCAACATCTGTAAAACAACAGCTGCCCCAATAGCCGTGTGCTGTATTTGAAAGCAGATGAGCCGCTCCCTTGCGTTAATTAATCTCATCAATGGCTCCGTGTCAGCTTTTACTTTTTGAAAATCTTTAAAAATGCATCTCTTGAGTTGAGCTTTATAATTCATGCTGATGCCGACACACACCTGATCGATTACTTCGGATTTCACTTCATTAAAAAGATTTTTACCGCTCTCGAGTGTTAAAGCACTTCGATCTTTCGCCTTGAACCAGTCCATTATTTTAATTTGTAAGCCATCATAAAAGCTCTTGACTGGACTGACCTGTATCTTTTCTAAGCTCTTAATGATTATATCATCCAGCTGGGTCTCCGAGGGCTGCTCCAGAGCAAGCAGCAGTCTGTCCATAAATAACATAAAATCTCTTTTTGCTACTGGCTCCGGGAATTGTTCTTCCGAATTGTTGAAATCTTTATCAAATTTTTTTGGCAATTTCAGATCCATTTTTAACAAATCCTCAAAGTTTGGTAGTTTACATTCATTCACGTTATCGTTTTTTTTAAGTCGTTTACTTTTACATTGTTCTTTGTGTTCATCAATGCACTTGACAAAAATATCCCGGAAATTGCTTGCATCAGGAAGCTCATTCTTCTGAAATTCAATGCAGAAGCTGGCTTTTTTATTGTTGATATTCAGAACTCCGGCGAGCGGTTTTTGGTATCGCTTTATAAGGTCAGATCGCAGACTCAACGTTCCGTCACTGCAAAAGATCTCGCACAGCTCCATAGCCAGCTTGTACCCATCCATGCCTCTCCAGATACCCTTGAACAATTCTTCTCGCGCACTCTCCGTCAGCTGGTACAGTCCAGTCTTGTCACTGCAGTAGAAGAGTTCCATGTACCCCTGAACGTCAGGATAGTTCTCCGGTCGCACTGCAGACAGTGATTTTTCTGATTCCTTAAAAGCAGCGTTTGTGCAGAGTATGAGATGCTGAGCTTCTCTGATGGAAATTCCATATAATTTTTTTTCTTTTTGCTGGATGTCTTGCCACGACTGAAAGTATTTTCCAACACAGAAGTCTCCGCTCTCTGCCTTTAGATCGTCTATTGATATTATTCTGCTACTGTAATTTTTGTGCTTTGCTTGTATTAAATAAGTGGTCCGTAAGCCATTTTTTTTACGGGAAAAAAAAACGTCATCAAATATTCCAGCATCCTCAAACTCCGTTCCAAGAAAGAAAGGCTCGTCTTCTGACAGTGCTTGTATGAGGTAGAGGATGACTAGCTTGAGTTGGTATGTGATTCCCTTCAAAGACTGCCCAAGGGAGTTGTTGATTTTGCTATCTTCCGTGGTGCATTTTTCTCCGAGTTCTGCCATTTTTCTTTACATCTCTGAAACAAATTATCGAAACGAACATTGAGAATAAAAGAATACATTTTCTTTATCTGATAATAAAGGTCTGTCAGGGTCAACAAAATTAATTATTACAATAATTTTACTCTCACCAAAAATTATAACAAACTGTTAAAAGGACTTTATTAATATCAAATACTTGTAAATTTTTACCATCAACAGATATAAGAGAGTGCATGCGAATACATTTTGATAATCGTAAACCAATCATAAGCACATATTGTTTTGAGAAGAGATGGGTTTTCGTTGGTAATTCCTGAAAAAATTATTCTTTACATTTAATTTAATACAAATGTTTATTTTAAAAAATCTTAGCCGGAAAAGTTGATACCTCGAGCGCACCACACCCTGTGTGGGCAGCGGCCGTTATTTACAGCTATATTTAGATTCGGCCATTAATGACATCATCCGTATATTTTAAAAAACAAACACATCGCATGAAGATTTTATCGAAAAAAAATTATGACTAACTTAAGGTTTTTCTAGAAGAACAATTAGCGTAAGAATAATTTAAGCTTTTCAATTTATTTTATTGTAAAAAAAAAAAATGGTTGCATTTAAATTTTTATTTATTTATTATAAATGAAAACATATTTTTTAGACTCTGCACTTAGATATAAATTGTAAATTAAGGGTGTAAAAAAGCAAAGGAGTACAAAGGATTTAAAAAAATGTAGCCTCATAAAAATCATGCTATAAGAAACTCAGAAGGTAAGTATATACGATAAAACGCTTCATTCTCGGTGTCCAGTGCACGGAGCCTCGCTCTACTTCTCTGAATGGGCCGAATGTTTTTCTCATTTTGCAGATCTTCATCTTGGTTTTCAAACGTAGCTTTAAAAAAAAAACCTCTCCATATGGAAATTAGAGTAATGCAGCATAATTTACTGAAAACAGTGACTCCGCAAAAGGGGAATCCCCCAATACTTTCACCTGCGCACACTTAAAAAAATTCACAAAGATTTTTTAATGAAATATTTATAGAAGGATATGTGGCTATGGATATGATATGTGATATGCAGTGTGAGATATATAAAAAGTGTGATCAATAATGTGCGTTAGTTAACATCAATGTTTAATAATACGAGTTCCGGAAAATAATTTTTCATTATCAAAGATACACAATTGCGATAATCTCGTAACCTGTTCAGATATCACAAAACCGGATGGTGTTTTGTCTGAAACGGAGCGCCAAATAAATACGCTTCACGAGATACGTAAATAATATAAATAATGACAGTAGGTTTAAAATATTATCAACTCACACTTTATCTGCAATGGTTACTTAGTTTCTACACAGTGGAGTTATCTTGGGCATTTAAAACTATTGCAAAAACACCGCCGGTGACTGATAAGCGCCGCCCGCACTTCGTCAACAGTCTGCAAAAACCAGAGATGCAAAAATTTCACCGGCTGCGAAATAGTGATGGGCACGAAAGAATAATTCGCTTTTTTTTTATCATACTCGATTAAATAATAAATATTTTGCCAGAGAGTACATGGTGGAATTCCATTTTAATATTTTAAATAGAACGAAATACTTGAGGGATTTTTCCGCATGTTAATTTTTATTGGTGACCGGTTTCGCCAACTTTTCACGTTGGCAAAACCGGTCACCAATAAAAATTAGCATGTGGAAAAAATCACTCAAGTATTTTAATTTTATTTTAAATATATTAAGAGAAAAAGGCGTTGAAGGAGAACAGCCATAGCTATATAGCTTTCACCTCACATATATTAACCAAATAAGACAATTTAGACTTTCGCATAGCTTTCACTTCACATTTTTCAAATTAATAATACAAAATAAAGCTTCACATAGCTTTCACCTCACTTAAAGCAACACAAAAACATTTATTTTGCTTTCACCTTCATCTGTTGTTAATACCCCACTAAATACAGTCAGTGATACTAACAAGGCATAAGGCCTGTTGAAAGTTCCTGCTACTGAACTCTTGAGGTACACAAAAAGAGTACTGACTTCGATGTTGGCTTCCGGCAGGTAATTAATGACTAAAAGTTAGGAATTCCTCAAACAAGACTCACGAGATAAAGTTGCAGGTAGTTAGTAGTAGACTTATGGTTAGGTAAAAAAATATATTTATATACATACATATTTACATATTGATAAGAAATTATAAAAAAATTACATATTTTCTAAAAAAAGAAAATTTGAGACAGCACTACGGAAAAAAACAAGCTGACAATAAAAAAATGTGGAAAATATTTTAAAAAATACAATACTGAAATTAAATGCTAATCAAAAAGAAAATGACTTAATAATACTATTTCAATACAAATACTGAAATGACAATAAAACTTGCTATTTGATAGGTCAGAAATTTAAATTTAAAATTTTGTTGATACCTTAATTGCATAGCATAAGGCACAGGCTAGAAAGATAGTGTAACATCGACCATTTTCTGGTTCATTAGTGCTGTCACTCAGTTCGAGAGTTGCCATATCACATACCATAGACTATATTATATGCTTGCACCCTCCACAGAATAGCTACTCTGGCAGCACTAGGAAATTAAATGGCGTCACATTTTATCCGTCAAAACATGTAGCATAGCGAAAATAATGCATGCGAAACAAATCATATTTATATGAGTTATTTATGATTTATATGCAGGTACGATATAGAAAATTATTTTCATCTGAAGTCTTTTCCCTTTGACACAATACCATCAGCAGTAGACGGCTCGGTTAGTGAGTAAACCGCTCGACGCGATCAAGCCTCAGTTATCTCCAAGCAGAATTGAAGGTTTTCTCGGTGACCACGCTCCACGCTTTATCAACATATTACTCTATGAGTAAGTTGAGTTGCAATATGTTGCAAGACATCGATCTTTGCAGACATTGCTCTTCCCTTGCGGCCTTCCCTCTCACAGAGTAGTTTGGGTGTAGCATCCTCCCACAAACGTTCACCCTTAAGACGTGTTATTTATTCCGAAAAACAAATGAGCGACCACACCGGGTGGTCCAATAGTTACCGCGTTAAGCGTGTCCGCTGAAAAGTCTCATTTCAATGAAAAAAATATCTTAGAATTTATTTTTACTTAAAGAAAACTTGAGGACGTAGAAAAATGTAAAATCGTTGCTTTGTTATGTGCCCCTCTCGGAACGTCACTTGCTTGATACGTGACTCCGTGGATGCACAATACTGATGGACTGTCGATCAATGTTTGATAAATGATTCACTTGCAATTCTTTAATTATGATATTTATTACACCGACAGAGCGCGTCTCGTCTCGTCGGTGGTCAGGTAAGTTATGCCCTTAGCTTTCTAAATACACAGGTATAATTTACAACAAAGGGTCGGTCCCTGCACCTAAACAAATATGAGGTATAACACGAAGACAGGACAATGGCAGCATTCGTCCATTGAATGTTTTTTACTGGTTGGGTCGTCACATGACAGCTTCAACAAGCAATGAATCGTTTCAAAATGCATTTATAAAAAATGTAATTTTCATATGCGCAATAATTTTATTATTTGTAAATTCATCATACTTTTAATTTTTTGATGTGTGCTAGGCTCTGTAGAGTCAATATAAAAAAGGTTCTTTTAATTATAAAACTCAATTTTTATCATAGGAATATGTGTAAAATATTTTTTGAGTATTTTTAAGATTTCAGAGGACGTTGTTATTAAAAATACTGCATTTTTTAATGTTAAGCCTAGTTATTCTGCCTAGTTCTGACATTTCTGTCTGGGAAAAAGGTGTGGTGTAAGTTTTGATGTTTGTTTAAGGCATTGTATTTTAAATCTTCAAAACAAGCAATGATTGCTCCAGGGAATGCGATTTATCAAAAGTACAAAAAATATATAAACAATTATTGTGTTCGTGTTTCTTATTCAGGTGCCTCTCCTCTGAGGTCGGCGTCCATCTCACTAAAAATATCTCTATCCTGGGCTAGTCTTATTAATTCGGTTTGTATTGTTGATGTCGATGTATTGTTTAACATCTTTTATTTTATTTTAAAATTATAATAAAATTGGCTGCAGATATTTCAACCAGAGTATATAAATCACTTCTAAGTGACTAAAGTGATCACTTAATGAGAAGTTCTTTTTCTTGTTATATACTGATGATTTACATAATTCATCAAAAACATCCCAACGCAGAAAGATGGCCGAACGCAGACGCTCGATTCTTCCTCTCGGGCATATTGACAATTCAATAAACGCATAGATCAATAATCATAAGTCATTTATTTATACTTGTATAAATTTACAATTCATTGAATATAATTAAGGTTATTTGCGAAATAGTTATTTAAACTTATTCACATGACTATCAAAAATTATCAAAGCATAAAAATATATTTTAACATTGCATGTCTCGATATTTATAATAATTGTATATATAATAATATATTAAAATTTTATATGGCATTGATTTATCACAAAAGTATATTTTAAGATTCTTTACAAAATTTTATATTTTAACTATAGAAGAAATCTACAAAGATACATTTTTATTGCACAGTAAAAAAATTGCGTATTTCTGCAATCTTCTTGCTTCTGCCACTCGCGATACTGGTATTTGGGAAAAGTAGCACTGGTCTTGCAACCCTAAGACCCTTCAAATGCACTCTGAGAGTTGCAAACCTCTGGACTCAACATCTCAACGTGCCTAAAATAATATTTCCATTGCAGCTAAGCTCTAAATCTCTTATGCGCAGTCTGTGTAAGCACAATGATATCCAAACGACACTATAAGCCTCAATTATGCAGCACGAGTCCTTTCAATAACATTAAGCCGTTTCTCTTTCTTAGTTGTACGTGAAAGCGATTGATTTTTTTTATTTTTTCTTTTATCTACTCCGGGCAATTTGCGGAGTTTAGATTTCTTCAATGCAGATCGTCCTTCATTATCAATTTCATACGCATCGCATCCTAATTTTACTAACCAATCAATCACGTCATCTCTTTTTTTCTTGGTAGCTACGTGGAGCGGATTTTGGCCCTCGTTGTTTTTTATGCGAATATCTAGTCCTCATGAAACTAATTTGTTTAATGTGCTTAGCTTGCTATCATGTGTAATACCAAAAATCAAGGCAGTCCGACCTATATTATTCTAGTAGCCACGTGAAGCAGTGGTATGCCGTAATTGTCTCTTGTATGAATATTTAGACCGAGTGACAGTAATTTTTCAAACATTTTATAATCACAGTAAAATAATGCATTTCGACCCATATCGTCAACATCGTTTAAATCACACTTGGATCTTAGCAACCATTTAATAACATTGAGACTATCTTTGCTGGCAGCTGCATGTAACGGGGTCATGCCATTCTTATCCCGAGTGTGAATATTTATTCCAAGTGATTCCAGTTTCTGTAAGGATTTGAGTTTACATTTGTAAAAAATGCAATTATACAATGCAGTCTGACCTTTGTTGTCAACCTCGTTTATATCACAGTTCAATTCTATCAACCATTCGACCACATCCAGTCTTTCTTTTCTAGCAGCTATGTGTAGTAATGATGCACCACGGCTGTCCCTCGTGTGAATATCTACTCCAAATGATTCCAACATCTTCAGCGTTTTTATCGAACATCGATTTGAAATGCCTAAAAACAATATATTCTGTCCATAATTATTGACAACGTTTATGTCACACCCCAATTCTAGCAACCATTTGATAACATTCATTCTTTCCACTATAGTAGCTCGAAGAAGAGGAGTGGCACCGTGAACGTTCCTCGTGTCTTTATCAAATTCTCGAGGTTTCAAACTTTGTATTATTTCTAGGTCGTTGTTGAACAAAATCCCCGTTTGTAAAGGAATATCGCCGTAATGGTCTTCAGCATTTAAATCCACGTTATTTTGTATTAATACGCATACTCCTTTATTCCAATTGTAAGTTAGGGCCAAATGAATTGGATTTGTCTTATCTGCAATACGGGTCGGTTTGTTTACATCCGCTTTACGTCACTGCAAAAGATCACGCACAGCTCCATAGCCAGCTTGTACCCATCCGTGCCTCTCCAGATACTCTCGAACAGTTCTTCTTGGGCACTCTCCGTCAGCTGGAACAGTCCAGCCTTGTCACTGCAGTGGAAGAGTTCCATGTACCCCTGAACGTCAGGATAGTTCTCCGGTCGCACTGCAGACATTGATTTATCTGATTCCTTAAAAGCAGCATTTTTGCAGAGTATGAGATGCTGAGCTTCTCTGATGGAAATTCCATATAAAAAATTTTCTTTTTGCTGAATGTCTTGCCACGACTGAAAGTATTTTCCTACACAGAAGTCTCCGCTCTCTGCCTTTAGATTGTCTATTGATATTATTCTGCTACTGTAATTTTTGTGCTTTGCTTGTATTAAATAAGTGGTCCATAAGCCATTTTTTTTACGGGAAAAAAAAACGTCATCAAATATTCCGGCATCCTCAAACTCCGTTCCAAGAAAGAAAGGCTCGTCTGCTGACAGCGCTTGTATGAGGCAGAGGATGACCAGCTTGAGTTGGTACGTGATTCCCTTCAAGGACTGCCCAAGGTAGTGGTTGATTTTGTAATTTTTCTCCGAGTTCTGCCATTTTTCTTTACATTTCTGAAAAAAATTATCGAAACTACCATTGAGAATAAAAAAATATATTTTCTTTGTCTGATAATAAAGGTCTGTCAGGGTCAACAAAATTAATTATTTTCAAAACCGAATTAACTATACAAATAGTTTTAGTGGTAACTATACAATCAACAGATATAAGAGAATACATTTTGATAATCGTAAACCAATCGTAAGCACATAATGTTTTGAAAAGAGATGCGTTTTTGTTGGTAATTCTTGAAAAAATTATTCTTTACATTTAATTTAATACAAATGATTATTTTTAAAAAATCTTAGCCGGAAAGGTTGATACCTCGAGCGCAGCACACCTGTGAGGGCAGCGGTGTATTTATTTACAGCTGTATTTCGATTTGGACATTAATGGCGACATCCATATATTATAAAAAACATACATATCCTTAAGGTTTTTCTAGAAAATCAATAAGCGTAAGAATAATTTAAACTTTTCAATTTATTTTATTGCAAAAAAATTTGATAAAAAATTATAAATACAATGGTTGCATTTATATTTTTATTTGTTTACTACCTAACCCCTAAATATAAATATTATTTTAACATTTTTTTTTTAAACTCAAATTGATTGTAAATTATGGGTGTTAAACAGCAAAGGATTAAATAAATTGAAGCCTCATAAAAACCAAGCTATAATAAACACAGAATAATCTATATATATAAAGGCAATAATACGAAGAATCTTCGTGATTATTAAAACAATGCATTAAATACATTCGGTCTATTAATTAAGTCGATTTTCGACATTTTCCATACAAAATTTTTTAACAATTTAAAAAAAGAACATTGTGAAGATCGTGCATAAAACAAAATCACTATCTGTCATTCGCAACAGACAGTTTTATTCATAGTTCATAGTGAGTTTGTCTGTTTTTATATGGGAAAAAAAATATTAAACAAAAATATTCACATTATAAGTATTGAATATGAATTCGCCTTGCATGAAAGACGGCAAATGCACGAAAAGATATCCACGCGATTTGATTGATGAAACTCAAACTGGTAAGGAAGGATATCCGAAATACAGCGACGAAAGCCAGAAGATGGAGGATTTACCACCACTGTTATATGACGACCTCCCAACCAGTAGATTACCTTTTCAAAGGACGAATGCCGCTATTGTTCTTGTATCCTGTGCCTTCTAAGTAAACACTGCCATATAGTTTTAATAACATTTGTGCATTTATTATGGCTGTGTCCGGTGTGTACCTTACCAATATGTTTATTGTAGGGACCGATCCTTTGTAGGAGGTCTTGTACCTGTGTATTGGAGAGCTCAGGACATTGCTCGCCTAGCCTCGTAACTGACTTGACCACCGACGAGACTAGACGCTGTCTCTCTGTGTAATAAACGACATAATTAAAGAATTGAAAGTCTATCATTTATCAACGTTGAACGAGAGTCCATCAAGTATTGTGCATCCGGGGGAGTCACATGTCAAGCTAGTGACGTTCCGAGAGAGGCACATAACACCACTATTAAAGTAAGAAACGTTGATATTAGCATTGATATTGACAAGTACATATGCAAATATGTTGACAGTAATGAAGCTGTCTGCTGAATTCTCGGTTTCAGTATTCACGAATGATATCCAACTGTTCAATCCAATCTTGCTGTTCATTTAGAAAACGGTCAACGTGTTTATTTTACTGAAAAAAATATGTCCCAAGAACGAGGAGCACAGCTACAATAATTTTCCGAAAACATTGCTGTATAATGAAGTTCCAAAATAGAGTCAACTATCCAATAGAGATTTTTAACTCTTTGGAACCATCTGGAATGCCACCACACATCATAACTTTAAAAGTTGCTTCACCATAGATGCTCGTTCGCAACATAGATCCACCTAAATTGTGCAACGGAACTAGACTTGCTGTTAAAAAACTATCGCCACATAGGACATCGAAGCCACAATCGAAATCGAAACCGAAAAATCTTTGTTTACACAACTACAGAAAAAACTCAATATATTGTTTATCCGCTAGCATAGATAGCAAGATAAAAAAGTTAATAAAAAACATAATTTCTTTTATTCGAACAAATAAAATAAATGTATTTATTTTTTTAGCGTAGTTGAACATGCCGGGTATCCGCTAGTGTAATATATTCATAGAAATCAAGTTTATTTATTTTATAGTGATTTTTCCACATGTTAATTTTATTGGTGACCAGATTCCCTTCATTATTAGTTTGATAATGCCAGCAATAAAAATTAACATGTGGAAAAATCACTCAATTTTTTTTTATTTAAAATATTGAATCTTGTTGAGGGACAAGGCATTTGAATGGTGAAGATCCATTATTATAATAATAAAAAGTAACTTTGTATTTTTTGTCTTCACTTTTTGAGTTTATTGATATTATTAGCATTACTAGTTTCGACCCAATGACCGGGTCATCATCGGATGCATGATGATGACCCATGCATCTGATGATGAAAGTTACTATTTATTATTATAAAATATTAAAGTTAAATATTAGTCAGCTAGCCAATTTTAATAATACGAGCTCCGGAAAATTATTTTTAATCCATCAAAGATAACAAATGTGTTTATCTCGTTACCTGTTCAGATATCACAAAATTGGGTGGAGTTTAGTGTGAAACGGACTGCCAAATAATTACATTTTACGAGTTATGTAAATAATATAAATAATGAAATTAAATTTAAAATACAATCACCTCAAACTTCTGCAATGGTTATTAATTTCTACACAATGGAGTTATCTTGTGGTTTTAAACTACTGCAAAAACACCGCCGGCGACTGATGAGCACCACACGCACTTCATCAGTTATCTGCAAAAACCAAAGAGAAAAACTGAGTTTGAAAATGCCAATGTGAAAGGTTGGCAATACCGGTCCCATTTATTATAAAAAATCACTTGATTATTTTATTCTATTTTAAATATATTCGATTAACTTGAATTCATTAATAAATAACGTCACAACTATAGCAATATTGTATAATCAAATAGAGCTGACGATTAAAAAATATGTGGAACATTATAAAATTACTAGAAATGTATCCCGTCATAGAATGACGCGCATTCGATGAACGATGCAATGGTGTTTGAATATAATAAGATGAATAATTGCTTTCATTTTGTACCATCAGTTGGATGAAGTTCTGTGATATACTTGGCCTTGAACTTTGAAGCAGAGTGGCCCACTGTTAATTTAGCTCCCATTGATGCAGAAGATATACTGTTATCGTATGATCTTATTTTTCTCTTGAAATTTCCATTATAAATATCCTTTAAATATACTGGGGAAATAGGCCTTGCTGGTAGTTTCACTTTACTTTTGTGACAGTAATCGTTGAACTTTCCATCTGATGGGTTTCTGCTTGATAATGTAAAGCATTGCAGAATCGACAGGTCACACTAATTAATCCGAAGACAAACGCAGCGTTCGCTGTGCATCAGTTTCTTTTTGTCTTGAGGTCGATGCGCGTACTCGAATTTTAAGAAGACGCTGCTCACGTTTTCCTTCCAACTCATTCCTTGACATTTATGTCACATTTCGTGTCACAAACAACGCATCACTTTTCACTGCACTGTTCTTTATTTGATGCAGTCTTTATCACGTTCAATTGTGAAATTCTTGTTGAATTACGTTTTCTGTGCGTAGACGGTGTTATTTTGAGTTATTAAGGGTCTAGGTCCCATAATCGAGTTTTTTTTGATCATTTTCTAGTCCGTTTTGCGAAAAATCGACTGCACCAATCAATAAGATTTAAATGTAAAAAGTTTGGTACATCCCTTCTTCTGAACACAATATATTTTTATTTCTTATAAATATACTATTAATATGATAAATATGTGTTTTTCCGATTAAAATGTAGGAATTTGGAGATTCGTCTGGTACATTTTCCAAGAATCCTAAACATTTAAAAGTCTTTTTTTCAATTGGAATTAAAATATTAAATATAAACCATGTGCGTCTTTTGGTTTTGAAAAGTCGTCATTTTAACCAATTTTTCAACATATTTAAGATTTTATTTTACCCTAAAAATGGACGTTAATTAAATAATAAAAATTAGATAAATATAATTTATAGTTTTTTCAATACTGTGTTAAATAATCAACTTTCGATATAGCAAAATAAATTGACAATTAAATTAATTAAATGACACGATTTCGCCAGGTAATGGACTGCCCTCTGGTGTGCCAACCGGACACCAGAGACAGCCCAATCGTGTCATTTTTAAAAATAATATGGCGCACATGGTTTATATTTAATCTTTTAATTTCAATTTAAAAAAAAACTTTTAAATGTTTAGGACTCTTGTAAAATGGGCCAGATGAATCTCCAAATTCCTACAATTCAATCGGAAAAAAAAAATTATCTTAATCATTTCGATATAGAAAAATAAAGTGACAATTAAATGACACGATTTCGCCAGGTAATGCACTGACTGACCAGAGGCAATGAAATGGCTGGGAGCAACTGCCTTAATGATGTGGTTCATCATTTCTAATGCAATTTCGATAAAAAAAATAGAGATGGCACTTGTGTCAAACTGACAAACTGGAAATGTATTTTTTTGTAAAAGTTCGAAATTTGAAATTCTTGCGGTGAAGAACTGAATCCTATAATTCGTACATATTGAAATTCGCTAAAGCATATTTTATAGTTTATGAATGAAAATATTATCCTATCGTCTTGAAATTCGGCACATAGCTGCGGAAAAATTTACTTAACTTATGTGCAAAAAATCAGCGTTGTATCTTTTAAGATATTCTATAGAAAACCAAAAATCGAAACATACACACATACACACAATGGCTATTATATATATTAGATACTTAAATTAAATGCTACTTCCAGAGAAAATAATTCTAAAATACTGTTTCGATACAAATACTGAAGTGACAATAAAACTTGATATTTGATAGGTCAGAAATTTTAATTTAAAAACTTAGTTGCTAGCTTACGGCACAGGCTAGAAAGCTATTTAGGATTTTAAACTTTAAAAGTGAGGAGTGTTAATGGGTCTATATTGTAATTAGTTTTGGTTTACAGGTTTTTTTTGTTGATAATTGTTATTATTTTATTTTTGATTGTTATGTAGCACATCTTATTTACGATTAAAATAAATTCTACCTACTTTTTTTACATTCCAATAATTTACTTTTTGACAAAGTGCACTGATAATAATAATTTTAATACTAAAGGTACTCGAAGCAAATAAAAATCGGTCTAATCGGTTGAAATAATGAATGAAATATTATATATTTAGTAAATTAGTTAGCAAAAAAATGTTGTGGCCATATATATATAAAAATATTTAATTGATTGTAAAAAAAAAAAATAATATTTACTATAATTTCGTGAGGGATTTCTTTGTCACTTTCTCCTCCTCCATGACTTTTTGCTGTTGTTATTTCCCCCCGCAAGATCTTCAATGTCGTCTTCATCCATCTCCTTTTCCCCAAGGACACAATTCTGTCAGCAATTGACGGCTTTGCCGCATGACGAATCATGCCGCAGTTTTATCCAAGCAGAATTAAACGTTATCTCCATGATCACACTCCTTGCTTTATCAATTTTTACTCATATTGCGAGACATCGCTCTTTGCAGACAAAAATGCGCATATAATTTTGTCTCTTTTGCATGTAATATCCTATTTCTATTTTTTATTTGTAATGTGTTTTTTTTAGTTATACTTGTAGTATACCTATTACTACCACAACCGCTCAAATTGACCGGGCGAACAATTTGTTGCTTTATAAGGTTATCGGATCAGAAATTATGATGTACATGCGTTTTCAACATATTGCATTCAGTCAGTTGCACATTTCTGCAAAGACTGGTGTGTAATTAGTTCAATCAAGATAACTGTGAATCAGATATTCAAAAAAGTTACTAAAATTTTAGATTGGAAGTAGAATTTAGTGTATCTAAGTGTAATGTGCTTACCAAGGCCACACACGTATTCTTTGCTTGAATTTCTTATCGCAAACAATTGTAATTTACCTGCCTTGTCAACCTTTATATTTTTCTTGTCCCCTTTGTCATAACCATTCATCGAGGGTCCTTGTTCGCATAGACTATTTTCACACCATTATTTTGTTTGATTAGATAACAGAGAACTGCTAAAAGCACAAGTTCATGTCTTGTTAGACTGTGTCCAGTATATAGATTATAATTTGTACATATAAGCGCAGTATTGTCAATCAAGACAGTATAAGTTCTTAGAAGATATAAATAATTTTGCGAAGAGTTTTCGGAAACTGATGAAGATGATTTTTGTGAAAATGAAGATATACAGGTTGAAAATGATCTATTAGTCATGAGTTTGATCGTACTGTTACTGACGATGAAGAGGAATATATGTCGTGGACGAAAAAAAAAGAGATTTCTCTGAAGAAGAGATATAAAAAAATGAACATCATGTTGCGATTGGTGGAACTGTTTGGAAAGAAATACAAATAGGTGGTGCACCTGGAAGATCACCACTTCGTAACATTTTCAGGCAGGAAGAAGGCCCCACAGGATATGCAAAACGTCATATTATGAAGGGTGTTGGCGACGGCTACCAGATTTATTCTCTCGAGGTGACGCTGGCAGTCGTTTTACTTCTTCGGCTTTAGCATATGAATTCGCCAAGGTTCATACGCTATCAGTGGACTGTATTATCATTCATTTAAAACACTTTATTCATATAAACTTTTATTCAAGCTTCATTACAAACATTGATTACAATTTAACATTTATCTGATATTAAAACAGGTTACATTTAACACTTTATTTTAACTTTGAACCGATAACCGGGTCGTTTAATTTCACTTCACTTTCGACACAATATACTCCGAACTCGCGGCAGTATTACTTTATGAGATTTGTAAGATCTCTAACTATTGCGGCAGGTATACGAACGCATCGTATCCTGGCAGAATATTCTTGCTCCCGAGCTAGTCACCCCGTGGAGACAATTTGAATACTTTTCAACTTTTTAACGACAGACACGCGATCCTGCATGGTGGTCGGAGTATCCTTGCTCCCGGGCAGCGTCACCCCGTGGAGTCAAATCTAATACTGCCCCCTTACGGGGCTGAACGGTCTTTATACAGTTGGAACGTCCGGCCGCCCGGGTGGCGGGCCGTGTTTAAAAACAATAGAACCCAGATCAGGCTTTCGGCACGTATGTCCGGACTGACTCTGGAAACAATCATAAACCTACCCGAGCGGCATCATATACATTGCAAATACAAAGGTAACGCGGCGGTCCCATTAGGAGCAATAATCATAAAAATCCCCCGGCCGTGTGGTCCGTGGGAGCGGAGGCCGTGGTCGAGGCGCCGGTCCGGCGGCCGTTTATAGCAAAAAACTATATCTATATTATTTTTATTCTAAATGAATTTAAACTATGATCGCGTTGCTAACAAAGGGTAAAGTTAAGACTGCATTTTCGTTGATAATTGACCACCGTGTTATGAACCATATAAGAATATGCACAATAGAAAAATCAAAGAGAGTGTTATGAACCGATTGGATTTTATCTCAAGATAAATTAGATACATTTATTGTAATTTTATATGCACGAGGTGTTTGATTTCTTTTTTGTGGAATAACATATGGGGCCTAAATTTTTCTTAGAAACTATGAGCACAAATAATTTCACAGATATTCTCAAATTTATCTGTTTTGATAAAAAAAACGGAACAGAGCCAACTTTTGAAAACAGACAAATTCGCCATAATATCTATGATTTGGAATAAATTCATTCTGTTATAAACCGGTTGCTAATATTACTGTAGACCAGGGATGAGCAACACGCGGCCTGTTAAAAATGTTTATGCGACCCGCCAAGCAATTTTAAAATTGAATTTATTTTATCGACTTTCTCCCATCAATCTATTGTTATAAAATTAATTATAATAAAATGGTAGTACATACTAAATCGAAACAGTTTTTTGTGACGAGTTAAATCACCGTGAATTTAAAGAATTCTTGAAAGATTTAGAAACTGAATATGGCGATGTGGTTTTTAATACCGAAGTACGTTGGCTTAGTAGAGGTGCAATGCTAAAAAGAGTATACAATCTAAAAAGCGAAATACAATTGTTCTTGGATATGCCTTTCCTCATTTTGGTTATATAGAATGGATGTGCGATTTTGGGTTTCTTATCGACATGACTCAGCATCTCAACGATCTTAATGTGGAACTTCAAGTCAAAGGACAGTTTATTCACAATTTGTATGATAAAATTCAGGGCTTTGAGCGGAAATTAAAATTGTGGAAACATCTTTTGCAGAATAATGTGTCTCACTTTCCACATTTAGAAAAAGAAAACGTTACTACTTCTCAAAAATACACACAACATATAGACATTTTAATCAACGAATTTCAATTACGATTCCAAATGTTCAAAGCTGAGAAGAAGCTTGACGAAAAATGCAAACCAAATGATGTCTCTGTTCAGAAGTACGTATGTTTGCGAACAATTGTTTTCAACCGTGAAATTAATCAAAAATGACCACCGATCGAGACTGAGTGATGCACGACTAGAAAGCTGCGTACGTGTAGCTACCTCATCAATTCCGGTTGATATTGATCAGCTTGTATCGAAAAAACAGTACCATTCAAAAAACAGTTCTCATTAAAAATTTCAAGTAAATTCGTTTTTCTGTTCCTTTCTCATTTGTTTTTATTTTGCATTAAAATTTGTATATAAAATCTTTACTTTTTTCAAATTTTATATTTTTTTATTCTGATGTTTATTATAAATAAAGTTTTGTAAATTATTAATAAGTGGTACTTTATGTGCGGCCCGCCAAATTCTTTTTAATTTAAATTGGCCCGATGATTAAAAAGGTTGCTCACCCCTGTTGTAGAGAAACAGCTCTTCCCGGTTAACATCTGTATCAAATATCGATAGAAAATACATCATAAATGCAATTCCATATCTAAGAAAAGATAAAAATAGCCCCTCTTCAGTACCACTCACTGAATATGTTGTACTCAAACTCATGGAACCATTTACGGGTTGCGGAAGAACTGTAACCACTGACAACTTCTTTACAAGCAAATCACTAGCGACACAACTGCTAATGAAAAAAACTACATTAGTTGGAACTATCCGCTCAAGTAAAAGGGAATTACCAATAATTTTGAAGCAAAATAAAGATGATATGGAACGCTTTTCAATTTTGTGTCTTCGGAATATGTGTAAAATATTTTTTAGATTTCAGGTGAAGTTGTTATTAAAAATACTGCATTTTTGGATGTTAAGCCCAGTTATTCTTTAAAGTTCTGAAATTTCTGTCTGGGAAAAAGATGTGGTGTAAGTTTTAATGTTTGTTTACGCATTGTATTTTACATCTTCAAAACAAGCAATGATTGCTTCAGGGAATGCGATTTATTATAAGTACAAAAAATATATAAACAATTATTGTGTTTGAGTTTCATATTCAGGTGCCTCTCCTTAGAGGAGGTTAGCGTACATCTCACTGAAAATATCTCTATCCTGGTCTAATCTTATTAATTTGGCTTTATAGATAATTCAACCGGAGTATATAAATAACTTCTATGTGATCATCACTAAATGAGAAGTTCTTTTTCTTGTTATATATATACTGATGATTTACATAATTCATCAAAAACATCCCGACTCGACACTGAACAGTTGTAAGATTATCGATTCTTTCTCTCGGTCATACTAATAATTAATTAACGCATAGATCAATAATCATAAGTCTTTGATTTTTTCTTGTATAAATTTACAATTTTTTGATAATTAAGAAGTTTTTTTTATAATAAAGATTATTTGCGAAATAGTTGTTTAAACATCTTCTCATGACTATCAAATATTAAAATAGAAAAAAATATAAATAATAAAAATTAAAAACAATATTAATAATAAAGCAATATATTCTGTGTATACTATGTCATACCTCAATTCTAGCAACCATTCAACCACATCTAGTCTTTCTAGTCTAGCAGCCATGCGTAACAATGATTCGCCATCACTGTTCCTCGTGTGAATATCTACTCCAAGTTTTACCAACGTCTTCAGCGTTTCTATCGTACAGTTATAATAAATACATAAAAACAATATATTATGTCCTTTCTTATTGACATCATTTATGTCCCACTTAAATTCTAGCAACCATTCAACCACATCCAGTCTTTTTTTTCTAGTAGCCAAGTGCATTAATGATTCTCCATTACTGTCCCTCGTGCGAATATCTTCTCCAAGTGCTACAAACGTCTTCAGCATTTCTATCGCACATTTATATACAATACCTAAAAGCAAATTATTACGTCCTTTATTAGTAACACCGTTTATGTCACACGCCAATTGTAGCAACCATTCAACCACATTCATTCTCTTCACTCTAATAGCTTGATGTAGAGGGGTGACACCGTCAACATTTCTTGTGTCTTTATCAAATTCTCGAGGTTTCAAACTTTGTATTATTTCTAGATCGTTGTTGAACGAAATCCCCGTTTGTAAGGGAATATCGCCATGACGGTCTTCAGCATTTAAATCCACATTATTTTGTATTAATATGCGTACTCCATCATTCCACTTGTAAATTAGGGCCAAATGAATTGGATTTGTCTTATTTGAAATACAGGTCGGTTTGTTTACATCCGCTCCGTACTTAATCAGAAGTTGCAGCGAAGCGAGCTGCTTATTAGATATAGCTTCCCCGAGGAGAGATGCGTGTGCTGTACTGCTGTCGAAAATATACTCTTTATCTGCAGCGACAGCATTGGCGTCCATACACCTTAAGGCGTTCTCCAGAATCATCTCAGTGCCTTCTATCACCGAATATCTTATTATATCCCGGAAAAGCTTCTTTTCATAATACTTCTCGAAAAAAAACATATTTTCATCATCAGCATATTCTCCGTTAAAAAATTTTCTTACGTCCATAAAATCATCAGTAGCCAATATATTATTCAAAAAGATATTTATTTGCACTTCCATTGCCGATTTACTTTTTAATAACGTACTGAAGTATTTTGCCAAAAAATATTCAGTATAGATCTGGAATATGAACTGCAGCTTATCGTGGCCATTTGTCGTGATCAACCCCTCGTTTTTATTGCCTTTCGAGTAATTGGACAAGTTTTTAAGGCATTCTTGTTTTTTGTCCTCAGATAATAAAGCATTAATATGTTCGCTCAACAGTGCATAGACAGCCAAGTCCTGGTGACATTGAATAAATCTCTCGTACTTTTCATCAATATCGTCTTTTAAATAAACACTGCTTAACGACGACTCAGTGTGCGCTTTCCTAATGAATGTTTTGAATTTCTTCTCCACGAAGATTTGAAATAACTTGTTTAACCCGTTTCCAGTTGTAAATGCCACATTCCCAAAATCATTTGCACACTCTTCTCTCGACCCTTCTTGCAGAACATCCGCCAGCATCTTTAGGTGGAGAGGCAGGCAGCAGAAAGACTTGAGTTTACTTGCAATCTCTTTAATAGCATAATATTTTTTTTTGCCTTGGCTTTGTTCAGAATCTTCCGACTTCACCGAACATATCTTTTTGATTAAGAGATCTTGATCACGTTCGGTTAGAGGTTCTAAGTGGTGGCTGAATACTCCCAATGATTTCTCCACAAACTGGCACATGTGACTCCTAGTGCTGACGACGAGTCCGATTTTAAATATTTTCAGTTCTTTTAGCAAGTCTCTGACAACATCCTTGTATTGTGGACTGATCTCGTCGTACCCATCGAACAATAGAACTACCCCCTCTCGTTTATTCAGAAGAGAGAATTGTAGCAGATCACTGCCGAGTGAATCGTTGTTGAAATGCATTTGTAATATATTTTTACAAAGAAATTCTATCACTTTTTCTCCATTTAATTGTTTAAGATTGGTGCTGATTAATTTCAAAAGATGAGAACGATCTTTGAGATCTATCTTAAAAATCCATTCTTTAGGGAACCGATTTTTTCTATCTTCTGCTACATGAGAAAGAAAAGTTGACTTTCCTGCACCGGCACCGTTACTGATTATGAAAGTGAAGGGAGTCGACTGAGGTAAGAATTCCCCCTCTTCGATGCACTGTCCTCCGGAGCTCTCTTCAGTGACACGAATGATGTTATAATTTAGCAACTGTTCAATTTGTCCGTGTGTTTTCACCCATGTCAAAATCTTCAAATTGTGTATGTGAATCCAATGTATATTTTTATGGCTATATGTATCACAGATATGATTAAAGTTTTTCTCATTTTCAGTATCGTCAGAGTCTAATATGAAGTATTTAGCTGTAGAATTGGACTGCAGTCGGTGATTATCAGTTTTAAATGAATGAATACGAGGGTCAGACTCAGTTGCATCGTCAAATTCACTGATCATTTCTTCGCATTTTGAAGATTCTGGTTCAGAGATTTCCTTCTCTTTTTTGCCCGTGGACAGAATATGATTAAATTTAAACATCTTTTTAAAATTACCAAGAGTTATTCCAGTCACAGCAAAAAGGTCCTCTATATTTTCATTTCTCAGAATTTCCGAATCAATGTTGTAAACTTGAGATATATTCCGTCTAATGTAATTTGGTTCACGTTTGGGTATTTCGGTTCCAATATGAATCTCTGCGTCTCGGAGGAGCTTCTCAAAGGTACCAGTATCTATATTCTTATAAAACTCTGCTGGGAGAAGATTGTTCAAGAAAACATAGTGACCTTGGAAGTTCACTGTCGTTTGCATCAGAGAAGCTTGAGATTCCTCGGTGAGATCAATAAAATTATACTTGACCTGCGAAAGTACACACTCAGGTTTCCACTTTACGATGTCCGAATGAAGTTCACCGTGGTGCACCAGCATGACAGTTGCCGTGGTGGTATACTTTCTAGAACGTGATGCGCCTCTGCTGTCCACTTGGTGTCGTCGCACTCCACGAGCAGCAGCTCCATACTGCCGGCCTTGCAAATCATCTCACGCGTCTCGGGCATCTGCAGCGTGCTCAGTTTGAGAAATATAAATTTGTCTCCTTTTGAAAACATCTCAGATCCGTCCAACATCTGCAGAACGACAGCTGCCCCTATGGCAGTGTGCTGTATTCGAAAGCAAATGAGCCACTCCCTTGCATTAATTAATCTCATCAATGGCTCCGTGTCAACTCTTACTTTTTGAAAATCTTTAAAAATGCATCTCTTGAGTTGAGCTTTATAATTCATGCTGATGCCGACACACACCTGATCGATTACTTCGGATTTAACTTCATTAATAAGATTTTTACCGCTTTCGAGTGTTAAAGCACTTCGATCTTTGTCCTTGAACCAGTCCATTATTTTAATTTGTAAGCCATCATAAAACCTCTTGCCTGGGCTGACCTGTATCTTTTCTAAGCTCTTAATGATTATATCATCCAGCTGGGTCTCCGAGGGCTGCTCCAGAGCAAGCAGCAGTCTGTCCATAAATAACATAAAATCTCTTTTTGCTACTGGCTCCGGGAATTGTTCTTCCGAATTGTTGAAATCTTTATCAAAATTTTTTGGCAATTTCAGATCCATTTTTAACAAATCCTCAAAGTTTGGTAGTTTACATTCATTCACGTTATCGTTTTTTTTAAGTCGTTTACTTTTACATTGTTCTTTGTGTTCATCAATGCACTTGACAAAAATATCCCGGAAATTGCTTGCATCAGGAAGCTCATTCTTCTGAAATTCAATGCAGAAGCTGGCTTTTTTATTGTTGATATTCAGAACTCCGGCGAGCGGTTTTTGGTATCGCTTTATAAGGTCAGATCGCAGACTCAACGTTCCGTCACTGCAAAAGATCTCGCACAGCTCCATAGCCAGCTTGTACCCATCCATGCCTCTCCAGATACCCTTGAACAATTCTTCTCGCGCACTCTCCGTCAGCTGGTACAGTCCAGTCTTGTCACTGCAGTAGAAGAGTTCCATGTACCCCTGAACGTCAGGATAGTTCTCCGGTCGCACTGCAGACAGTGATATTTCTGATTCCTTAAAAGCAGCGTTTGTGCAGAGTATGAGATGCTGAGCTTCTCTGATGGAAATTCCATATAATTTTTTTTCTTTTTGCTGGATGTCTTGCCACGACTGAAAGTATTTTCCAACACAGAAGTCTCCGCTCTCTGCCTTTAGATCGTCTATTGATATTATTCTGCTACTGTAATTTTTGTGCTTTGCTTGTATTAAATAAGTGGTCCGTAAGCCATTTTTTTTACGGGAAAAAAAAACGTCATCAAATATTCCAGCATCCTCAAACTCCGTTCCAAGAAAGAAAGGCTCGTCTTCTGACAGTGCTTGTATGAGGTAGAGGATGAATAGCTTGAGTTGGTATGTGATTCCCTTCAAAGACTGCCCAAGGGAGTTGTTGATTTTGCTATCTTCCGTGGTGCATTTTTCTCCGAGTTCTGCCATTTTTCTTTACATCTCTGAAACAAATTATCGAAACGAACATTGAGAATAAAAGAATACATTTTCTTTATCTGATAATAAAGGTCTGTCAGGGTCAACAAAATTAATTATTACAATAATTTTACTCTCACCAAAAATTATAACAAACTGTTAAAAGGACTTTATTAATATCAAATACTTGTAAATTTTTACCATCAACAGATATAAGAGAGTGCATGCGAATACATTTTGATAATCGTAAACCAATCATAAGCACATATTGTTTTGAGAAGAGATGGGTTTTCGTTGGTAATTCCTGAAAAAATTATTCTTTACATTTAATTTAATACAAATGTTTATTTTAAAAAATCTTAGCCGGAAAAGTTGATACCTCGAGCGCAGCACACCCTGTGTGGGCAGCGGCCGTTATTTACAGCTGTATTTAGATTCGGCCATTAATGACATCATCCGTATATTTTAAAAAACAAACACATCGCATGAAAATTTTATCGAAAAAAAATTATGACTAACTTAAGGTTTTGCTAGAAGAACAATTAGCGTAAGAATAATTTAAGCTTTTCAATTTATTTTATTGTAAAAAAAAAAATGGTTGCATTTAAATTTTTATTTATTTATTATAAATGAAAACATATTTTTTAGACTCTGCACTTTGATATAAATTGTAAATTAAGGGTGTAAAAAACCAAAGGAGTATAAAGGATTAAAAAAATGTAGCCTCATAAAAATCATGCTATAAGAAACTCAGAAGGTAAGTATATACGATAAAACGCTTCATTCTCGGTGTCCAGTGCACGGAGCCTCGCTCTACTTCTCTGAATGGGCCGAATGTTTTTCTCATTTTGCAGATCTTCATCTTGGTTTTCAAACGTAGCTTTAAAAAAAAAAACCTCTCCATATGGAAATTAGAGTAATGCAGCATAATTTACTGAAAACAGTGACTCCGCAAAAGGGGAATCCCCCAATACTTTCACCTGCGCACACTTAAAAAAATTCACAAAGATTTTTTAATGAAATATTTATAGAAGGATATGTGGCTATGGATATGATATGTGATATGCAGTGTGAGATATACAAAAAGTGTGATCAATAATGTGCGTTAGTTAAAATCAATGTTTATTATTAGTCAGCTAACCAATTTTAATAATACGAGTTCCGGAAAATAATTTTTCATTAGCAAAGATACACAATAGGCATGACGATTTTCAAATCCTCTTCCATAATGGAGGTACACGTTTACTATTTACGAAAAAAACTTTATTTCGTTAAAAAACTTGAGTTTAACGAAGTTTAAAGCCATTTTTATAATATTTTTTCAAAAGTGCGCGAAAACGCTCGCTAGTGTCATCGCGTCCGCTCTGACGTCACGCCTCCTGTCGACTATCATTGTCAACTGGCGTGCCATTGTGTTTGCATTGAAGACAGTAAACGAAATTCGTATAAATGAATTCCAAATTCTATAAGTGGTGTGCAGTACCTCAGTGTACAAACACTTCGATAGTAACACCCAACAAGCTGTTTATATATGTTCCAAATAAGAAAATTATAAGATATAAGTGGTTTAAGCTCGCACGGCGAAACACGAAAGACGTAGTCACGAATTCATCAATTTATTTCTGTGAAGACCACTTTGATGTGAGTATGTATTATATATTGATAGATTTTACATTTAAAATGTTTGTTTGACTCGAAATAGTTGAAATATTGAAGCTATGGAATAACTAATTTATTGAGGTTATCATTCGTAATATCAATTTTGATTGTTTACTTTTCATTATCCAGTTGCCAAATGACATGGAAAGTTATATGGAGTATCATGTGATGGGGTCGGTATCACAAGTACGTATGAAACCAGGATGCATGCCCAAAAAATTTATATGCCAACCAGACAGGACAACACGAGCATCTGACACAACAGAGCGACCCTATATAGCTAAGAAACGAAGGATGGTGACTCTTCAAGAGTGTGAAAAGCATTTTGAAGAAAAAAGTATAGTTAGAGAACAATCAAGTTGTGAAGAAATTGCATCCGGTAGTTCAGTTCAGCAGAATATTGAAGAAGTTCCCCAATCAACTCCAAGAGTATTGGACAAATCAATTCAAGTATACATATGTAAAAGATTTAGAAGTAAAGCTAATCAAGCACAAGTCAGTACGGTAAATGAGATGACATCACCATTGAAGCCGTTTCTACATTCTATCTCTACATCACCATTTAAAATCAAGCATAGTGGTAATAGTAACCCATCAAGATCAAGTGTAAATGTTTTAAGTAAGACAGGTAAAAAAATAGAACAATCAGATAGTGATACTTCTTATACTCTCTCTGTAACTCACACAGAATCACCAATATCCATAAAATCTCTTCAAATAGAGTCTACATCTGACTGTAGCGAGATGATAGAAGATGACAAAAGGAGAGACGCTTTAAACGCTTTAGAGTGTACATTAAAGAAAATTTAAAAAAATCCCCGTTCTTATATTGGCATTCCTTTAAGTTGTTATTTCTTAGTTAACTTGATTCAAAAACATACAAATATACCGTTAAACCATATTTTACTATGTCTAAAAAAAATTAGATTAAATAATTCATTCCGTGAACTTGCTGATGACTTTGGCATTGATAGAACTTATCCAAGCAAAATTTTTTCTAAAAATGTACCTATTATAGCAAGTATAATGCGTCCTTTTATTGTATCATTAGACAAGGAAAAGATTAAAAAAAATTTGCCCATGGCTTTTAGGCATAAATACAATAAAGTGACTTGTATAATAGACTGTTAAGAGATCGAAATACAAAAGCCTTCAAAGGCCTTAAATCAAGCTCTTACCTGGTCTGATTACAAGAAAGCCAACACAATTAAGTACCTTATATCTTGTACACCTAATGGTTTGATAAACTATATTTCAAATGGTTATGGAGGCCGAATAACAGACACATGCATTGTTGAAATATCTGACTTTTCAAAATGTTTGCAAACCGATATGTGGGTCATGGCAGATAGAGGATTTAAGCATGTGGAAGTGTATTTAAGAAAAATGGGTGTGCTGTTAGTACGGCCTCCAAGTGTTGTATCTGGAGCTAAGTTATCTAAAGCTCAAGCAAAAGAAACAAAACAAATAGCTAGCTTACGAATTCACGTTGAGCGTGTGATAAGACGATTACGTGAATTCAAAATGTTAAAATCACATGACTGTCTTAACTTAAGTTTGGTTAAAGTTATTGATGATGTGATAACTATAGCTTGTGGTTTGGTTAATATACAAGATTCTCTTATTAAATAAAACACATGAAATTTTTGCCTTTTTAATTTCTATTTTATACTTTTATATAATAACGGGTAAACATGGGATTTCCAAAACATTATTACACTTTCAAGAAAGCCTGACATATATTGATCATTATAAGATATAAATAAAATTTCAACATCTTGACTAGTGGAAAAATTTGGGTCTGCAACGCAAAAGTAACAATTTTTAAGACCACTAAGATACATTTGCATTTGTATCTGGGCAAAGCATTTCTTGGTGGGTTTTCCATCTTTTATATACTGGAGATATGTTTTGTCGCTCATGGGACATTTTATCTCCACAATACTATCTCCACATATTCCATCAGGGGAACCTGCTAACATTGGATGTTTTTGCGATATGAAAAGTCCAGCACTCGTGATTTTTTTCCCTAGTTTCTTGCTAATTACTTGTTTTACTTTATTTTCTAAAAATCTTCCTCGTTTCATTGCTGGTGTGTCTGGTATCTTCCCCCCCATGATAGTAGAAATCAGAGTCCCATCAGCGGTCTGGCACCGACTCACTTCGTAAGCTCTAGAAGCTGTTACCCTGCCGTACCTCAGTTCATACCAAAGCTTATTGTTGAACTGGTCCCTGGTTAAATTTTCAATATTGTTGATAAGTCCTACTGTCAAACTCACTTTACTTAAAAATAAGTCACAGCACTCTTCTTTATATGTAAGCACAAGTTGGTGCATTGAGACACTACGTAGTTTATCACTATTACAATCATGATGATACTTTAGTAGCTCGCAGTTGTTTAAATTCCTTGTTTTTACTTCTTCTAAAAAATTTTCAAGACCTGCAGAGTTAGAAGGCAGTATAGGGCTACCATTAGATACATCTTTTGCAGATTTGAATTTCAAGGTAGTGCCAACTCTTGATAACTTTGATTTCTGCCAGTAACATAGAACTTCAGTGCAAGAAGGTTCTTCGCTTCGTCTATGGACCCACGTAAGCAGCGCTGCGGCATGCTTACATCCGCCCTGGGCAGCAACACAATCATGGCATTGGATTGATGTTACCCTTTCTTCATCTTCATCAACCATCAATGTTACAGCATATAATTTTGCATGGACTTTATGCTCTGGGCAAATCTTGCATTTTACTACACAAATGTTTCCTTCCCGTTTTAGTTCTACGTAACTGATTGCATCATCCCCATATGATGGTCTTGAAGACCTGAAAGAAATGAAATTAATTATAATAAATACATACACACTGCCTTGGTGATTATCAGATATTAGGTGTCTACCAAATAAGTGAAGTGCTTCGTAAAGGCTAGTTCGGACTAGACTAATAATTTAGTTGAGTAGAGAGTAATTTAATTAAAATAAACTCCTATGAGTTCAAACGAGTTTAATTTTTACTAAGTTGATTGTATCTAGTGCTAAAGATAAATATAAACAAAATGTACTTACAAGGAAATTTTGACGTTTCGGAACTCGGGTGAGCAAAATTCTTTATCAGTTATAAAGAAATCTCTCACCATCAATGCATCAATCCTGGGCAAATTTGAGCTGTTTGCTTTAACAAAGCCTGATTCCATTGTTAGAGAGTAAATAATACGGTCACAATAAAACAGCGAAGTTTGTTTGCAAGATTAACACACTTAAGACTTTTAAAAAAGCAATCCAAATGCGTATACGGTCACAACAAAACACAGCGAAGTTTGTTTGCAAGATTAGCACACTTGAGATTATTAAAAAATCAATCCAAATTCGCAAGCAATACGGAGGTCACAACAAAACACAGTGAAGTTTGAATACCATAGAGTTGCTTTCAGTCAAAATGGCCTATTGCAGTATTTTAACCTTTTAATTTGTTGAAAATCTTATTAATCTTAGATTTTTAAATAAAACTAAATCAGTTTTTTGAATCCTTTTAATATGTATTTTCCCTTAAAATAATTATTTCTTTGATTCTTTGATACTGTCGTCACGCCTATTGCGATAATCTTGTAACCTGTTCAGATATCACAAAACCGGATGGTGTTTTGTCTGAAACGGGGCGCCAAATAAATACGCTTCACGAGATACGTAAATAATATAAATAATGACAGTAGGTTTAAAATATTATCAACTCACACTTTATCTGCAATGGTTACTTAGTTTCTACACAGTGGAGTTATCTTGGGCATTTAAAACTATTGCAAAAACACCGCCGGTGACTGATAAGCGCCGCCCGCACTTCGTCAACAGTATGCAAAAACCAGAGATGCAAAAATTTCACCGGATGCGAAATAGTGATGGGCACGAAAGAATAATTCGCTTTTTTTTTTATCATACTCGATTAAATAATAAATATTTTTGCCAGAGAGTACTTGGTGGTATTCCATTTTAATATTTTAAATAGAACGAAATACTCGAGTGATTTTTCCGCAAGTTAATTTTTATTGGTGACCGGTTTAGCCAACTTTTCATGTTGGCAAAACCGGTCACCAATAAAAATTAGCATGTGGAAAAATCACTCAAGTATTTTAATTTTATTTTAAATATATTCGATTAACATAGATTCGTTAGTAAATAACATCACAACTGTAGCAATATTGTAATATAAAATAGAGTTTCACATAGTTTTCATCTCACTTTTAGCAACACAATAATATCACATAGCTTTCACTTCGTATTTTTCAATCCAAGAATATTTACATGGTGTGGTGTATAGCCCGTGTTGAGGATTCCTGGGACATCGAAGAATACAGTAGTGAAAGTTCTCCCTCCTTGATACTATAAATTGCTCGACGCAATAATGATCGCCTCTTGCATCGGGTCATTCCTCGACTAAAACCTTGAGGACTGCTTCAACAATAACAGACCAAAGGCATACCAGTTAGAAGAAGGCGTTGAAGGAGAACAGCCATAGCTATATAGCTTTCACCTCACATGTATTAACCCAATAATCCAACTTAGACATAGCTTTCACTTCACATTTTTCAAATTAATAATACAAAATAGAGCTTCACGTAGCTTTCACCTCACTTTTAGCAACAGAGTAATATCAAATAGAGTTTCGCGTAGTTTTCATTTATCAACCAAATAATAAAAAATAATAATAGCTTTCACCTTACTTAAAGCAACACAAAAACATTTATTTTGCTTGCACCTTCATCTGTTGTAAATACCCCACTAAATACAGTCAGTGATACTAACAAGGCATAAGGCCTGTTGAAAGTTACCGCTATTGAACTCTTGAGGTACATAAAAAGAGTATTGACTTATTGAGACAGCTCATTATTCAGCACTGTGGAAAAAAACAAGCTGACGATAAAAAAATACGGAAACTATTAAAAAAAAAAAAAACTTGCTATTTGAAGGTCAGAAATTTTAATTTTTAAATTTTGTCGCTAGCTTAATTGCATCGCATAAGACACAGGCTAGAAAGATAATGTGACATCAACCATTTTCTGGTTCATTAGTGCTGTCACTCAGTTCGAGAGTTGCCATATCACATACCATAGACGCATCGACTTTATTATATGCTTGCACTTCTCCACAGAATAGCTACCCTGGCAGCACCAGGAAAGAAAATGGCGTCACATTTTATCCGTCAAAACATGTAGCATAGCAAAAATAATGCATGCGAAACAAATCATATTTATATTAGTTATTTATGATTTATATGCAGGTACGATATGGAATATTGTTTTCATCTGAAGTTTTCCTTTCCCTTTGATCTCTAGAACTGTGTGTAAACATCTTTTAAGTTTCTGTGTGCGAATGTTTGATTACAAAATATTTTTTTATGTGTAAAGTTATTTGTTTGATATTTTCAAATTTAAGACGAATTTAGCTTGATTCTCAGTTGTTAATGATTCGGCTGTGCGTATTTTCGTCTTCAGTGTAGTTTTTCGGTTTCTTAGTTGTGTGTATTTATAAAATAATAGTGACCATTGTACTTATGTTTTTGTTAATCGTTTCAAGATATTTCTTTGATGTAATCGATTATAATGCACTCATGATCTGATTCACTTTATGAAAAATATTTTTTTAGTAGAACACATATAAAACTTAATTCATTCCTTTAACATTTGTACTTTGTGCATACACTTTAAATAAGTATAATCTTATAAGTTACCAAACATGTTACATGTTTATATACATTTAGGACCAAATGCTTAAATATATTCTAACTGAACTTTACCTAACAGATTGGTATTTAACTTTAAGTGAAATGTTATGAAAATAAGATAATTTTAAATGTATTAATTTGATAAATTTAAAAAGAAAATGTATTACTTTTGAATTATTGCTATCCCAAATTTTGTTATGATTCAATTTATAAAATACGATTAGATGTCAAAATATATTAATTAGATAAAAAGTTGAAATTAATTTTTTACTTAATTTTATAACATTGATTTGTGTAAAAAAATATACTCATTTTGTTGCCAGGCCATGCGCAACCTCCGTACTCGCTGGTGGTGACGCCCGTGGGCTTGACCAGTGTCAACGGCCTGGTGTGGGCCACCATCAACGACAACTTAACCCTCATCTGCTCGCTTCAAGGAGAGCGGTCTCTGGACGGACTGCAGCTCATGTGGCTGCTCCCTTCCAATGACACCAACAGGTCTGTATTATTATTTTTGCTAATTACAAGCCCAGAGATATTCAGATACACCAGTAAAGTAAATGTTTGTTGATATTTTCAGATTGCGCTACATGTGGGCGGACTCTAAAGGCTTTTGGCTGAAGGTACCTTTGCTGGGTCCTGCAGACTCGGGCACCTACAAGTGCTATGACCGTGGAGAAACTGAGCTCGTCTCCCGTGCTTATGTGGGCGTGCGTCATCCTGGTCAGTATTTTCTAACAGCAAAGAGTGTCGTATTAAATTCATGAAAACATGAATTGTGTAAAAATATTGAAGTAATACATAGGCTGCTATTTAAGTATCCGGAACTGGCCACTACATAAATAATATTTAAAAAGTAATTATTACATTTGAAAATGTAACTCTTTGGTTGTAGAATGAGTTTATATCCGAATGTCAATAAATTTTTTTCATTGTGTGGCGCGATTTTAAAAATTGCGTGTCATCACAATGGATTTAACCCGAGAAAATTTTCGCGGATGATTTATTATGATTTTCGATGTGGTCTAACTCAACAGCAGTGCATCAATCAACTCAGTTCAACTTTTGGGGATCAAGCACCATCGAAGACCACTGTGTATCACTGGTTTAGTGAGTTTAATCGTGGACTTCGTATGCTCACGGACGAAATTAAAGATGGTTGGCCTAAATCAGTTGTTGTGCCACGATACATCGACGTAGTGCGTGAACTAATAATGCAAGATCTTCATGTTACATATCGAGAGATAGAGCCGTCCTTGGGCATTAGTATGACAAGTGTACATAAGGTATTACACAAACACTTGGCTGCAAAAAAAATTTGTTCGTGTTGGATACCGCACAACTTGACAATATATCAAAAACAGGCTCGTGTCGATTGGTGCAAAAATATGATTAAAAAATACAATCGTGGTGCATCAAAAGCTGTTTACAATATCTACACAGGTGATGAATTCTGGATTTATGCATATGACCCCGAAACTAAGCAACAATCAACAGTATGGGTGTTCCAACATGAGCCAAACCTAACAAAAATTACTCGTGCGAAAAGCACTTAGAAGCAAATGGTCGCCTGTTTTTTTGGTATAGATGGACACGTGGCTACTGGACCACTAGAAAATCGTAAATCTGTTAATTTGACGTGGTACACAACCATTTGTTTGCCAGAAGTCTTTGCAGAAATTAGGAAGAACAATCCACAACGCAAAATCATTCTCCATTACGACAATGCAAGCTGTCACACTTCAGGTGAAACGACCCGATATTTGGAGGGTGAAATGGTGGAATTAACAGGTCATCTGCCATATAGCCCTGATTTGGCACCCAACAACTTCTTTTTATTTCCAACCGTGAAGAATAAATTACGTGGTCAACGATTTACAACCCGAGAAAAAGCCATGGAGGCATTCAAAAATCATGTTTTGAAGATACCGCCTTCCAATTGGAAAAAGTGCTATGAAAACTGGTTTCACCGAATGCAAAAGTGCATCGATCATCACGGAGAATATTTTGAAAAGCAATAAAACCATATTTAATAGTCAATGATAGTTATTTTATTTTATTCCGGATATATAAATAGCAGCCCTCGTATAATGTGTATTTTTTATTTAAAAATAAATATTTTGTTTTAAGCGACTAGTTTCACCAACTCCCTGTGTTGGCATTTTCAAGGAGAGTCGAACAGGTCTGCTTGAAAATAATGTGTCTGGCTTTTAATATACAATTATTGTCACAAATTATTATTGCATAAATGTTTAATTCATAAAATCAAAATGTTATATACTAGAGAGCTAATTATAACAATGAAATAGATAAAGATGTGATTATCTACTTGATAGGTTTGCCCGAGACATATTTTGTTGATATGATTGATGGGAATGCTTACGCTGAGCCTAATGGGGGTAGATCTGGTTTTTCAGATTATGATAAAGGGTTGTATATTAAATGCTAAAAATTATACAAAACCAAAAATACTCAAAATAAAAGAATGTAAATTTTCGGGAACTCTTGCCAAAATCCGACGGTTAATTGAGGAGTTGGTGTGTTGCAGGGGCTCTGATGAAGCCGCCGTATTGCGGCACCTCCATGTTCCCGTGCACTACAAATGCAGGTGCTGTGGGTACCTCTGCGCGCTGTGTGCCATACTCGTACATATGCGACGGTATCCCCGACTGCCCTGCCCCCGCACGCGACGAGGATCTTTCCACCTGTGGCTCCGATCCCTGCCAAGGTACATGCTCCAATCCTCTGTATATTGAGATTCTACTGATTGGTAAAATAGATAATATTGAATTCCTACCTGTGCTCTCTCTCTTGGTTCAATTATTTTTGTTGTAATACTGTGAGTGTCCCGAGTAATGCTAGTTGTACTGACTGAGCTATGGTGTTGCACTAGGCAAGCTGATGTGCAGCGACCACCGCTGCATCCCGCGGGACTGGTGCTGCAATGGCAGGAAGGGTCCGTGCTTGGCGCATCCTTGCTGCGATGAACACGAAGGTACCGAGCTACATGCATTATTAATATTTCGTACTCTTCGGTCTCGATTTTATTTTCTAATTTTGTTAACCTTGCCAACCTCCAAACCTGCATGACAAATCAATTCTATCAAGATGAAGCTTAAATTAAATAATTTTTAATATGATTTAATAAAATACTGAAATTAAAAAAAACCATGAGCTCAATCGGCGGTTTGCTTGTTTAATTGAAGAATTCATGAAGCTGGGAGATTACCACGAGGGCGGAGGACTGCGCGGGAGACACGGCGGTCCGCCGCTGCTTCAGACCACTCTCTACACTGTGGCCGGTAAGTGTCCCTCTGTATATAATAAACTTTATATTCAATAAAACAAACTAATCCATGGGATGCATTCAGTTAGTAACTCTATAATTATGTTCTCTGATTTGATAACTACTTGAAATTGAGTGGCCTCCTCTATAATTTATTTCTTTGGAATTAAATTGTATGCTTATTTCTAGCTTGCCTGCTCATATTTCTGATTGCCATAACTCTGCTCATCTCCGCCATCTGCAAGGCTCGCCTCAAGCGAGTCTCGGGCTGCGGTGACCCTTCTCCCGATGACCACAGCGACTGCCCCAATGGACTGCCCGATTATCGCTACACACTCGTGTCCGATCCTGCCTACGGATCCGTCTACCGTGACAGCCTGGGCACACCCGATACTTTCCGAGCGCCTCGAAATCCCTGCCCTCCATACGACCGAGTCGACTCCCCTCTGCAACTTCCCACTTACAATGAGGCTCAGCTCAACACGGTCAGCATCCGAGGTAACGTCGCTAGCAATTCCCCTGCGAGACGCCCGACTGATTTTGGTGTAGGAACATTAGCAAACGCCATCTTTAACAGTCGCTATCGACCGGTTCCTCAAAATGCCGAGGCTCCTACTTTTGCAGAAATGACAGATTCTGACAGTTCATGTCGTTCTCCCGGAAGCCACACTTGGAATCGAGGCTTGTCCCCAGGTCGCAGTGCTGCAGGCAATTGCCAACGTTCCCCAAGTCATTTTGAAGTTTCGGGTATGGCCGATAATGGGCGCCTGCGAAGAGCTAACGCTCTCGACAGAATTCTCGACAGATTTGGCTTGAACGCACCGTACGCTGTGGAGCGAGAAGGACATACCGCGGAACAGTCACAGCCCGAGAGCGAATCGTTTTTGTCATCTTCTAGAAGTCCACAACGCAGACAACAGAGTAGAAGCAGGCGCCGGCGTTTTGTTTCATCTATTTTGGCCAGACTGCGAAACGGATTCAGCAGAAACAGTAATCGAGATGAAGCGACTGCTGTGACGCAGTCAGCGGCCATCAGTGACAGTCTGAATAACAATGTGACCCAGAACCCACGAAGGCCCGACACACCCAATGTTGTTGAATTGAGTCTAGACCGAATGGAAGTAGCTAGATCTAATAATGGAGAAACCTACACCCTCAACGGAAGAACCATTCATTTATTAGGTGCCAGTTTTGAGGAGAGACCTGAATTGTACAACTTGGGTTTGCAAGGCTTATATATTGTAGATGGGATAGTAGGAAATCTAAATCGATTTGTCGGGAGGCCCGTATCACCTCCACCGTACTCTGAGGTGGTCGATACGGCTCCCCCTAAGCTGCTAGGCCCTCCGCCACCCTATAGGAGCAGAGAGAACCTCACCGAGACTTCTTTCAATGCCATCGCCCTCCATCCTTTGAGGCAGAGTTCCATAGCCCGCTCGGAGAGCTCCACTAGCGATCTGCAGAACTTGGCATCTATCACTTCTAATAATTTCACACAAGAGGCGACACTTCCCGCTCTCTTGGAGAATGTCGCCACATTAGCCGAGCGGCACCTCAATGCGAGAGTTAGCATCGGGAGCGTGTGTACAGCAAGTGGTGCCTTCGACGACATGAATGGGAACGCTCTGGATAATCCTGACAATGTACAAAGCCGACGCAGGCATCCCGCCTTTGACTTGAGTATCAGCATTGAGGTGTTGAACAATTATCAACACAACTCGACTCCTTCTGTGTGCATTCAAGAAATCCAAGATGATGATATCGGCAGATCGTCTGATCAGAGACGACTCTCTTTAGATAGAATCATATCTATCGATAGATCCATAGACAATCTGTCGGCTTTCGAACGAGAAATGCCATCATGCTCAAAGCTCCACGCCAACAATATACCAAACCACCAAAATAACGATGTAGCAAATATTAACCTAAATTGTAGTGAGATTAATGATAATGTGACAGAAGAAATAATACAAGTGGAGACAGGCGATGATGGCGTACATAGTGTGTTGCCAGCGGAGGTGCACACGCATCACGCTGACACTAAAAGCCGTAAGCCTGATAATACTGTGAGAGGTCTCATCTCAAGTCCAATAGACCAAAATGAAAATCCGTCCATCGAGAGATGCGATGTCTCCGGCAGCTTAAATAACCTGACGCCCGACAAGCCTAGACAGAGAGTCAGTGTGTTTCCTCCGGTCAGTTTGGAATTCATAGATTCAGATTGCATCACGGATTGACCTGAAGACGTACGCCTACGCCTCGGATCCGACAAGGTCTTAGAAAAATAAGGAATTTAATTTATTTTCTCTTGTTCTAAATTGTTTTTACGTATGTATTTTAATATGAAGAGTATTTTTTTAAACCTTAATACTTGAGTAACGTGGTAGTGAGGTCCGGAACGTGGGATTTGCATACTGCAAAAGTGGAGAGTTGGAAGGGACCAGAAGGTACTGCGACAGGCAGAGGCTGCGATCCTGTGAGTGGCGCCGCCGCGAAGAACGAAAGATTCAACCGGATCTTGGAAATACTTAGAATGAGCGGTCACCCTAATTTCGGGCTGAGCCGATTATGGGGATCGATAATTTCTTACACAGGAAAAGGTTTATTTTTAAAGACTACACCAAAAATCATATTTTTCGTATTGATCTATAATATTTTCAAAACAAAATATTTTAACTGCAAAAAGTATTTTTTATTAAAAATTGAATATTAATAACTTTTTAAAACTTTGATAAAGCTTCATTTGAAAATAAACTTCAATACGGATATTATTTTGTATGTTTTTCAACATATTTAAGCAAATTAGCTACGACACTCGCATACATTGAAGACGGAAAGGCACAAATACACGTCGCTAGCAAAAATGCTACATTCTTTAACGTATGCTGCTTTACAAGCCGAGCTGGTTCTTTTCTGTTCATTTTTATCAGTGGGTTGCGGTGTCAATTTACCTTCTGCCGCGGAAGAAGCTGGAGACTTCAACTCCACAGAATCGTTTGAAAGTACAATTCATAATTTTGAGGCTCTTACTTCATAGTGTGCGTTTGTGATTCTGCCGAGAATCAAGGTTACCCGGTGATGTATTACGGTTTACGCATTGTATTCATAATTTATATTGTTGATGGTTTTTTTTTTTGTTGTTGTAAAAACCGATAAGTAGTCATAATTTTTAAGTATTAAACATCCACAGCTTTTGAATGAAAACGAAAAAAAAAGGATCATATCGCTTCGGGAGCGGATGATTGAGGACATCGGTGTCTGTCGGTGACCAAAGCTGTTTAGTTCTGGTCTATAAGAATCTTGTATCACATATCACAATAATGTTTGTACTTAACGTTTGTTCTCACTTATGAGTATTTTTTAAGTGTTTGTAATAAGAGAATGCTTGGTCGCCGTAATGCGTTTATTGTTAGGCATTTTTAACGTTTCCCCATTACGATATTAATGAATTGTTTCATTTAAATATTAGCCATTATGTTTCATGATTACTCTTTTTGTAATTAAAGTCTAGAAGAAGTTATTTTTTGAAAGATATAAAAATATGGACAATACTAACTTTACACTCACTAGCCTTCACGAGTTTGAATAAATGTCTCCTGTAAATTTAATCGAGAACTACGGTTGTCCAATTTTACAGTGACGGAGCTGAAGGCGCGCTTATCACTTCACTCTACTCCTGGAGTACCCGCAGCCATCTGCACGACAGTTTCACGCCAGGTCCTATGATTTAACCACTTGTGTTACTATCGTGCTAAGGCAGCGATCCTTCATGAGGCTTCTAGAACTCGCTGTCTAGACTAAAGCACTGGCGAGGCATTTATTAATTCAATATATATTATTGCAAGCCCTGACCTTCGTCACGGACAGATTCCGGCTCAATGATTATTACCAATTGCTTCTCACAATCTTATAATGCCTTGAATTAATTTTCAAGACAAATCAATAAGAAGCCAATAGTTGAGAGAGAAAGTTCTCCCGGAAGCATTGAAACCGGTGCAGATGATGGACTGTGCTCAGGAGTGTACGAGTATCAAAATATCCGTTGATTTCTATTATACGTAGCCGCATAGAAGTAACTGATGATATACTTACGTAGACATATTCATAATTGGTTTATTGAATCCGTTGTCGGACAGTCTGCACAACTTTTAGAACTTAAGTAGACGGTGTAGACTATAAAGCGCAAGCCGGAAAATTGGTGCAAGCGGGTGTTCATACTTCTAAAATAACTTTTTTTTTTTAATCATCAAGTGTACGTTGTAAAATACTTAATATATAAGATGTAAATACAATTTAAAATAATCCCTATTATTGGTTAATGTGAACCAAACATTTGCGTTAATTTAGGTCGGGGAGTCACGGGTGGTTATTTTTTTTTTTACTACGGTTAGCTTTTAAATTGATTCAATATTGAGAATAAAATATTGCAGGTATTATATATTTATGAATATAAATTAAAATGCTGTCCGTTTCTGAAAGTAACAAAGTAGATACGTATTCGATACGTATACGGATGAAATTAGTTGCTTTTCTAGGAATGATTTAGTTTTGTGGAACGGCTGCTCGCTTTACTAAAAATTAACTCACGTATTTCATATATATAACCCGATTAACTTTCAATAGAAACCGATTAGTAAAGTCTAGCCTTAGGAATTATAAACTTGCATTCGTGTTGTATTTATGGATAGTTTTTTTTTTCTCCAGCTTTACTAAGGTTTGACGATGGGGCTTTACGGTCGCATGCACCGTGGAGACTTGACTCCCCGCTGCGTGCTTGCAGTGAACTCGGGCGACCGACACGCGGGGACTCGTTAGGCTAGAAGATAAACGACCATTTTGTACTTGCTGTCAGTGCCTTTGAAACACAACTGATTTTCACCTATATGTTAGAAACTAGCTCTCGTCCTTGTCGGAAGGTTAGAACGAACGGATTTGATTGCATTTTCAGAAATTGTTCACGAGTCGATTCGCAACGTTCAATTTGGTAAACGCATTTGTCACAGCGGTTCTATAAAAATTACTACGAATCTTAAATTTGTCAATTTCTGGACTCAAAAAATGTGATCTATACTGTACTCTATTTTTACATAAATTTACGAGCATAAATTTCCGTACGTCTCTCCGGTGCGGCACGGTTCGGAATGCTCGTAAGTGGCGTGTATCCTCACCATCGGGGAATCATAGAAAATGCGATACTTTTTACAATTATTATTATATAATCTTGTCTATTGTAGCTTTGATATCATCGATAGTATTAAGAATGAATTGAATTGTTTTCTATGCGAAATGCGCAAGGTTGTCATCTGTGTAAATAAATTATTTGTAAATATGTAAACTGCCATTGAGGCTGGCTGTTGGAGGATACGTTGACTCGGTGCTCATTACGTGCACACCGTTCGTGCGGCATCGAGCGTGTTGACCTTGAAACGCCACATTGTCAACGAGAACGCAATATCATTTTCAATGTCTTAATTTTGTCGTTAGATATAGCACTGCTCGTTCTTGCCTATTGTTATTGTATGAATTTTAAATATCGTCACGGGTGACTCGCGCGCGCGCAGCTGCAGACGGCGAGGAAACGTGTTCAACACAAGTGACTTATCTTTATTAATGATGTTAGTCATACCGCCTGGTGATTTAATAGATAGCCATTCAAGTATACTCTAGGGGAACAATCTAGAATATTTGTTTATTAAATAAGCGACAGGATATATTAGCGGTTCCTTCAGAACGGTAGCTGCTTGAATAGGTCACGGAGCGACCGGTGACACTCGAGCTGGACTGCCGGTCGGTCTCACGTGGACTCGGTAAGGATGGGAGGTTTGAATTTCAGTGTCGGAAACCGGTATAGTTGCGAGGATATTCACTTGCAACGGCAGAGCTCATTTCTCATGTCGGTGACGAGCATCGCTTATTTTGGCAATCACCAGTGATTTATAATTAAAGTGATATATGTTTTTAATTAAAATATTAATTTTTATAAAATAACCCAATGCACACATTGATATCTTACTTTTATTATTATGTATATATGTGTTAAAGGGTTTTTTTTTTTCACGCATTATTGTTGCAAATCAATTTAAACAGCCCAGCGCTTTAGTAAGTTGGTCCTCGAAATAGCGAATAGTCAATTGACCTGAACGAATGCTGCTTGTCCGTGTAAATGCTTACTTTCCTCGATATGGCGCAAACTGCTGCGAGCCATACGCATTAAGTATTGTCAACCGATATATATATATATCATTTAAAAAAATATCGACTGAAATTAAATAAAACAAAACCCAAATCCTAAAATCGACAACATGGATAATAATAAACTGGATTTTGCTATTTTGATATTTTATATCAAAATAAGCGAAATGGATTATTACGAAGAGTGCAAAACGAAATTTGATTTTTCCACAGTGAAGATTGAATGCAATATTTCAGACTTGATTGTTATTTCATTTCAGTTTCCAATTTTCCACATTTGTTTAATTTTTTGAAAATGGCTATGAATTTCCAATCCAAATATTTTACACATAAGAAAATAAGTATCGACATTTTTGGAATTGGTTACATGAAATTAATTGCACAGGTGCACTTTTTACACGATAATAATATATTCAACGTGAAAATGACGTGTTTTGTTTTGCATTCTTGTTGTAGACTCGACCTGTGGCCGCTCGGTGTAGAAACCGATTTTTATTTTAATCACATCTAGATAAATACACCTGCGAGATTTTTTTTAGTATTACTATGTAATGTATGTTTTAAGTCTTAAAATAAAAATAGCTATTATGATTTTAAGTAAATCATTGATAATCGATTTTGTGAATATTGAAAATTGGGAAGTACGACTTTACGAAGTTTCAAAAACTTACGAAAAAATCGATATGTATTTATATTGTAATAAAAATCAATTTTTGATTGCAAGTACGTGTACTTTTAATGCATACTTTACTCTTTTTTTTTTTTTTTTTTTTTTCATATTTCTGACAATTTATCATTCAACATGTCCATAGTTATTGTCGAAGACTCGGAAACTCGTCACGTCTTCGTACAAACACCTCTCCGAGCTGTGCCGATACAACTTAGCCAGTAGCATCCCTTATTTTAGGTGATTTTTTTATGGGGAAGCTATTGGCCAGTTGCCATTGGGTCGTCAGTTGTGTCGCAGCGTGCATAAGAAGGGGCCTTACATCAAGTATGGAGTAAGCAACATTTTTGCTTGACTTGCATGACACTGGCATGTTATGAAATGTATAAATTCTACAGTACAAAATTGTATATTTTTAAAATTAATTTAATAAATCAAATCATGCTGATTTTCTTACCTTTTGAATGGCCGGTTGTACACTGTCCGAGCCTATAGTTAACAAAAGATACCTTTTCGAAAAGGCAGATTAACGATTGCCTCATTTGCATTACTCCTATGTGTGTATCGATTCTTCTTGCATATCACTGAATGTATCACACTTCTCGGGGCACGCGGCGCAGGGGCAGCTCCTGCGAGTAGTGTAGGCACTCCCCGCACGTTGCCTGAGACTCGATGGTCGTCCCCACTTAGTCGTACGGAAGGTAGCCCTTCTCACCGCAAATGTTTCCTAGCTGTAGACGATTCATTTAAGCCATGTACTGTTATTTTTATTAATAAACGATATTATTTTTGGTTGAAAAATGTAGTTTTCTTCTTTGTCGTGGCATCCGCGACCGAATATCAGCATGGGAGAAGAACAATGAAAAGTCATCATGTCAAATTACAAAAGTTGTGTTTATTTCACGTCTATTGAGAGTTTTTCAGAGATTATGAGAAATATGGACTATTTTGCTTGTAGCATATACAGTAAGGCATCTCGTAAAGCACGATCAGTATCAACACACTACACCGACAATTCAATATTTACTACAACTCATCTTGCAACTTGGTGCTTTACAATTCCGCAGAAGGCCACAATGGTCCACCGGGTAGGTCTAAACCCATCAACAAAATATTTATTTATAGCATCTATAATAAAAAAATCAAACAATAAACATTTTCAGAAGAGGGAACAGTTTTTAGTGAATCGGACTAAGACTTGTACAATATAAATTCTATATTCATCACAAATAAACAAAGCATTTTGTTCCCGTGAAATTGATAAAAATGAAATTTGTCGTATCAACAATTTTTATTAAAAATAATGTGGCATACGTTATCAACATACGACGAATTATTTTTAACTTCGTAAACAGCAATAGTTATAGAGATCCTTTAAAACTGGTGCTGGTTAATTTCAACAATTATATAACACTTTTATTCACGTTGCGTGCACAGGAGTCCCTCGGATAAAAACCAAAATCGACCAAGGGAAAACGAAAGAATATGCTATCGTCAAAAATATAGCATTCGTAGTATAATTTTTTTTTTTAGATCGATGTAATTGTTAACAGGCGACAATAAATTCTGTTCATTCATCGTCGATGTTGAATATCCACAAGTAACAACCAAATAATATATTTTATTTGTACAATATTGCATACTTAAATATACGACATTTGTGAAAAACAGAAGGTATAATCTATTCGAGGCATCGAGTTGCAACACCGACTCCGGAAATATTTCTGTAGATTAAGCAAGATCAGTCGAGACAGAAGGCAAAGATTTTCATTTACCGCGAAACGGAGTACATAAATATAAAAAGTGGGTTTTACAACTCGGCGGCTCGTTTAGATAATTGTTTGGGTTTTCGGTTGCGGTGCACGTCGGCTTTTTGCGAACTTTGTGCACGATACGAGTAAGCGGGCGTAATTGACACGGACCGTGTCAATTACGCGGTGTATCATTTTCCGTCGCTCGTTCAAACAAGCCGTAATAAAATGATATGATTTTCGACGTCAGTCTTGAAGAAATTGCGTTTGAAGTTTGGATGCACACCGCGGGGGGTGTGCACGTGCGCTCGTCATTCGTTACTACTTATTTATCTATTGAGCTCGTATTCACAAGGATTCTGACCGGAGAATTCACTCCGTCACATAAATAGTACAACACACCTCCGTTACGTCTAATAATCAAGGTGATTACCCTCACAATAAGGCCATGAACATCAATACAAAAAAAAAGTATTTTAGCAAAAATATAATTAATTGTTATGAATATATTTATAAATGTTATAGCTTAAGGATTAAAAATATACAAATTGTTGGAAATGTTTGCGAAATATACAATTTACACTTAAACGATAACTATTGCTAAAGACTTATTTATGAAATAATAACGGCCATAACTCAATGATGCGTGTAGTTCTTAATCTCAGCGTCGCACAACTGCTTTAATATATCAAAAAATAACTTATTTTTTTATTAATATTTATAATAATGATATAACCGACAGCGTTTTAAATTAAATACTTAGTGATGTTTCGACTTTTTATATTTTGACGCGACTAGTTTTGCATCTTCAAACATCACTAAATATTTCTTTTGAATAGAAATATTTATAATACAGTAGAAAGTATTTATTTATTCAATATAGTAATGTCTCTATATATTGTATTATTCCGGAAGGGTACTGATATGTAGATTTTTACACGTCGTTATTAAGCAGTTGGATCAAATTCTACGAAGCCATCAAACGGATTCCACCTCTATCAAAATTAAATCTATCGATTATATTTTACTTCTCAAACCTAATCAAAGTACAATTTTTCTAAATAATTTAATAGTTTAGCACCATTCCGTGATACATTGCCGAACGAGTGAACAATTCAACTCCGACAGACGGCGATCCACCGAGTCTCTCCATAGTATCGACGCACGACAATTCGCATCACTCGTCATCGGGTTTTGGCCTTGATAAATCATATTTAACATATTATTCAAATGAGGTTAAATTTTCTGCACGGGACGTGTGAAATAATTAAACTATCTTACGTGTAGCTTATCATTATAGAACAAAAGTCATGAACACACCGATTCGTAAATACCTCCGGGAATAAAAACACGTTTTAACATTTTAAACAATCCGATAATTTGTGTAGGATTAAAGCGTATATATTTTGCTAATTCGTTCAGAAAATATGTTGCTTCCTTATATATTATATATATATTAAAAAATATCTTGAAGCATGAGGTTTCCAAAGTAATTTATCACGGTGAATTGGCTACGCCGTGTTTTGCAACGTCGCCTATTAAAATGTTCAAGTTTTATTTTATTATTAACATCACACTCTCAACTACAAAAGTAAGCACTCACAACGGACGCTAATTTGAAACGATATACCTCTTTTTTGTTTAATAATAACTGGGTAGAGCAATACTGACAGGCACCTTACACTACATAATGACACATATTCACCCGGTCGTGCATTGCATGCCAGTAGAATAATAACAGCGCGTAAAGAGAGCATAACAATTTCGATCAAACAGAGTTTGAATTCGCTGGTGAGCGGGGAAGATTTTGAAAGAATCCTTTCCGGTAGTTGCAAATAACAATATCGGGGGTATATAATAAATATACGATACTTCAGCTGATTGTCAATGTGGATGCGGAAATCGCACCAGTGGAGAGTACAATCGGATTAGTAAGACTGGCTCGGGACGTATGCTCTGAGAAGAGGCTCTCGGAGAAGAAGAAGGTATAAAATAGCGAGGCAGGTTGTGTGGATGATAAGATTCGGGGAATAATATTCATCAAATAACAAAGAGACTTTTTATACATTCTCTAGTGATACTATTCTAGTATCTGGTCCAGTTAACGGATCGCCTGTCCTTTCAGAACCGTCTCCGTTAGATATATCTTTATATTATTAATATTCTTGAGTCTAAAATTAATTAACTCGTCATAATGCACTCCTCGTGTAACAATAATGGGGCATTTTTACAGCAATATTGAAAACAACTCTTAATCGAAGTTTTGTCTTAATATGTAATGTACAGTGTCGGTGTCTTTAAGTATGAGCGAGTGACTATATAAAGATTTTGTATTAAAACTAAAAACTTAAAAATAAAACTAAGTAATGGGCTAATGCAAGTATCAGCCGATGGAGAGGTTGGATTTTCCGCTCCCCTCTGACCGCTGCTACGCCGAACTGAGCAACTCGCTGAAACAAAGAACATCAGAGATCAGACAGCTTGCGCTCGCAAACCCGCCGGAAGTAGTGGCAGGCGAGTTTAATACATCAGTATATAAAGCGGTGACTCACTTGGAGAGCTCGCGGGCCACTAGTCCCCCCGCGATGCCCGAGCGGGACCTGCTGCGGCTCAGCTGGGCTCTTCTCTCCGCTGCAAACAAATCGCAATCCGCACATTTATTCATTTGAACAGCGATCAATAATATCTAATATATAGAAAATTTGGATGTTAATGATGAATCAGCTGCTATCTTTCGATTGCCACATTGTAAAAAAATATAAAACATGTACCGTTGGAAAGTTCCATAATAAACTGAAGTTCGAATCCTTCGTCGCTCCCTTTGTGTGCGCATAACAAATAAGTACATGACACATGACTACGCTGAAGTGCATGAGGACCCCGATCGACTCAGTCACGAGGAATATAAAGCAGGCTGACTTGCTCATGTGCTCATATTTTAAAAACACCGATATTAGCTTTCCGTCAAACTGCATAGACTCGAGAAAATTATCTGCAGTGATGTTGTTCCCGTTTTTATATTCCTCGAAAAACTAAGCGATCCGAGTATGAAATATGAAATGAAAACAGAAAAAATAAACGTAGAGGATGAAGGTTTTAAAAAGACGATGCATTGTGTGTTGAGTAATTGCAGGTTAACAGAGATATGGAATACTACAAAATAAAATTGATAGTTATAATTGAATAATTAGGTTTACCTCCGGCAACGCGAGTCCCTTTCTTCCGCTGTCTCTCTCTGCTGAACGCCGATCCGCTGGACAGCGCCTCCATCAGACTAAAAGGCAAAGCACACGTTTAGCACCATTCATTTTATTATCAACCACGTAGAGTCAATACTAGGTTTTAAAAATAACGCAAGGACGAACCTGTCCATGACGCCTTCCTGCTGTGCGTCCATGTTGACGAGCTGTTTGTGGCGCTGTGCGCGCTCTCCGCGCTCTCGTTCGGCCGCCCCGCGCGCCTCCCGCGCACGCCTCGCGCGCTCCTCCGTCTCTCTCGCCGCCACATTCTCTCCGTGCGCCGTCTGCAATGAAACATTACACACCACATATATCGAGTCGTTCATCGATCTGCAGGGACCATACTCTGCTCGCTACATTTGAGGACTTAGCGAGGACTTGTGAAAGGTCACAGATTATTTCCTACTGCAAAATTTTATTGTCGCATACTTGCTAACACTGAAAATAAAAGCTAAGCTAGGCAAGATTTAGAAACTGGTTCTTTGAGACGAGTGGAGTTCAGGGACTAGAAACCCTCAAGGCGTGTTTTAACGATCCTAGTCCGCTCTCTAGGAAGCATTAGTGCATATGCTTCTTACCGTGAAGGAGTCCTTAAAGGTCTTGATGTCTCCGAAGAAGTCTTCCAGGGTATATTTGCCCACTTCGAAGGCGTAGAACTCCGCCAGGTCTGCGTACAGTTCCTCCATCTTGCGCAGCATCGAATGTAATATGTCGCACTGCTCGCGTGCGTCCTTTGCAAATGGCTGAAGTCATGGGTTGAGGAAAAATATACACCATGGAAAACCCTTAGAGAAGTGAGAATACCAACAAAATCACTCTACTATAGCACACATCATTTCAAAACCAGAATCCTGAGTTTATAAAAGATAAGCGCAGTGAATAAAACGATTCCTAAATTTCAATCTCAGGATAGCGATTATTGTAACCGTAATTTTATATTCACAAAAAGGATACTGCCATGACCGTATAGAAGGTGTCCTCTGGGTCCTGCGGCTGCTTGGAGTTGGTGAGGTCGGTCTCCAGGTTGCGGATGTCGGAGTCCATCTTCTTCAGAGACTTCTGCAGGTTGTCCATGGATACTCGCGACGCCCTGAGCAAAGTCGATTTGGAGTCTTAAAAAGTGCTCAGAGAATATTCTTATACAAATCAGACGTTGTTAGAGAAGCGAGTCGGAGTACCTGTCCACGTGAGGGATCTCTTCTTGGAAGGTGATTACTTCGGGGAATTTGTTTTCTATAGTGTCCACCAGGTAGTGGAGAAGCGTGTGCTTGTTCTCCAAGTCCTTCGTCGATGTTAACTGAAAATAATAACAATAAACTTGAATTGGTTCATGGCTATGCAGTTGGGGTCAGCGCTCGAGGACTTCCAGAAAAGTCCATGAAGTGCAGTAATGGTGATGGTACCTTAGTAAGGAAGCTGATTTCGAAGCCGAAGGCACCTGCATTCTTGGAGCCGGTGTTCATGTAGTTCCCCAGCAGCAACACCAACTCCAGAATCTTGGCAAACTTCCCACTTGACTTGATCTCCTCGCACGCAGCCGTTCCGGAAACGATGTCCTGTCACACATCAACATGTTACTTCGAGTACGGATTAGACGTGGGTTTGTTGCAAAAATACTTTTGTACAGTATAAAAATCAACGTACCGGTTTCACCTCGTTGAGCAGTTCTTTATAGTGAGTTTTGAAGGAAAGACTCTTAAGTCGCGGCAACAATCGCTTGACGTCCGCCACAGTCACCGCAAACTGCTCCGCTTCCGTCAGCTCGCCGTAGCAGTCTTTCAGGTCCGCCAGCTTCTTCAGTTGCTCCGGCGGGGGCAGGTACTGCAAGTGAAAGATACCTCAGAATGAAAAGGATCACCACTGCAACTCGACGGATGCGCGAGTCTTCCGTGACGTACCTGTATGAGGAGATCTAGTACATTGGCAGTGAGAACTTGAGTGTCACAGCGCATTAAGCAGCGCCGCACGGCGGAATAGTTCATGTGTTTGAGAGCACCGCCCAGCAGGATCGAGATGTTCTGTGCAGCCTTTCCATCCAGCACTCGCAGGTCTTTCACCTTTTTCATGGTGCCCATACTGTCGATGATAATGCATAATTGTAAAGCTCACACGCATTAGATATGAAAATGTTACACCAGAATATGCAACTCACGGTCTGTCGGCAGTGTCTTCGGTCTTGCGTGCTTGCGGCCGCGATGAGAATTTCTGAGCAAGACCTGTGAGAATATCGGGCGATGCCAGACGATCCTCACGGATGCCCACCCAAAAGGACTTCTTTGACATCTTTTGCGGGATGATTGTCTTCCAGTTGGCGCGCTTCAAGGGCCCATCCACTTCCCACTTCTTCTTGGGCTGCAGGCCGTGAGGCAGAACGTCTGGTCTTGGCATCTGGACAATGCGACACATTATGTAATATTACCAATATAATATCGACAAGTTCGTAAAGCATTTATCTTAGTCAGTCATGTAAAAATAAAGTATAGTTACCATGGGGGCCATGGGCATGCCGAAGGGCGGCGGGGGAGGCGGAGGGCCCCCCATGCCGGGCATGGGTGGCGGAGGTGGCCCGCCCATCCCAGGCAGCGGTGGAGGCGGCGGCGCTCCGGAGCCTCCTGTAACAAATATGTACTCAGACCCAAATTCACATGATACAGTAAAGACCAGATAAAGACGTTTGCTTTTTATTTATAAACTGCTCAGTTCTACTTGGGATGGTCTCTCTCGAGATATTTTATTTATTCATTCTTAAATTATTGTCATTATCTTTGTACAAATCTTGGTTCAAGTAAATTATTATTTGCTTATAAGTTTTTAATCAGTTACCAGGCATTGGAGGCGGCGGCGGTCCTCCGGGCATCGGAGGCGGAGGAGGTCCTCCCATCCCTGAAATAAATTAAACAAGGTTAGCTTAACACAATAGACGATGTGCCATACCAGAGTGTTGATTACGTTTGTATTTACCTGGCATCGGAGGAGGCGGCGCCCCCGGAGCACCGCCAGGACTACCGATCGTCTGGAAACAGAGATTTTCATTAAATATGATAGTCATAAATATTTACACTCAGGTTGACTCATTTTCAATTTGTAAATAATGGATAGCTTTCTAAATACTATTTCACAATTACTTATTACCTCAATTGTAACAATAATATAATTTCTGAGGTTTTCGAGATAGTAAAAATAAACCACCTTGGCAATGGCAGCAATGGCGTTGCCAGTAAGAGCACCGGGAGTGAGGTTCTGGAGTTGCTGCAGCCGGCCTTCTAGGTGAGCGACTTTGGCTTCCGCCTCCTGCCGAGCCGCCAGCGCCTGCTCCAACTTCTGATTCAACTCTTCCGCCCGGCGTTCTTCTTCTGCCCGAGCTTTTTCTGTTTGAGTTTCAATACAATATTTAATTTATCTGCAAATCAGATTTTGTGTACAATACACGAAGGAATAGTAATATACATTCACTAACCTACGAGGCCATCGACGAGCGGCTGGACATCGATGTTAAATCGAGAAGTCGCTCGGAAATCTGGATCGTAACCGTTTCTCTGAAGCACTATCTGCGTCACACACTCCTCGATGATCTTGTAATAAGCAGGCCTGAAATCCAACTCGTGTTATTATTCACGGCAGTTTGATTGAATTTGTAATATTTCATATTTGACAGTGGGCGTTTTCATTTTTTAAGGTCTGTCTGATGAAGCCATCGAAGACCATAAAAATGCTAATATTCTCCTATTAATCTAATGTTATTGCTTGAGTAAAATATGTGAAAAATTTAGTAACAGTAGTGGACCTGATTGTGTGGTCGTCTCTGATGAAGAGCAGATGCTGTAGGATGGAGAGGAGGTACGGCTCAGCCGACGTGTCCAGAGTGAGATTCTTCACGAGCTCAAAGCACTCATTGATATCGTCAAACTCCAATCTGAAATATCTCTAAGTTATTATTTGGAAACGTAACATGAACACTAAATGTTATATTGCAGTGCGCTCTTCACAGCATCATCACCACCGTCTTTATTTTTACGTGGAGTGCACAATATTTGATAAGCGGGTACCTGACGTGGTCGAATTTAGCCATGAACTCCTCGTGATCTTCTTCCGTATGCTGATCAAACACCGTTATCTGGATAACCATGGCTCCCTCTGCAGTTTTCCTCAGTTCCTCTGGAATTGAAGTAAACAAGCATGATGATGAAATTAACAGACAGTATCGATAGAAACTCAGCTGCCACTAAAATCTCTAACCGAGGGTTGCACGATTATATTTCTGAAGGTGCGAGGGATCTAAAAAAAAAATAATTTGTATACGTACCGATGATATCGTAGAATCCCGTCCTCATGACCTCGTTTCGAAGATGCATTCGGAACTCCAGCTCGTCCGGCTCTGTGATGATTGCGTTCAGAAGTTGCATACACGCCACCTGCGATAGTCTTATTTGATTGATTTATTCACACTAAGGTAGTATTTACAAATATAACTAAAATTAAATCAGAAACTCGACGATGACAAAAACGGGACATTCTTAATCGGACCTTGAGTGCATCTGGTGATTTGTCGGAGATACCCTGGATGATGGGCAGAAAACGTTCACGGTTGCGAAACTCTCCGGCCATGGTGACGGCCTCCAGAACCTTCTCGTGGCCCCCAGGCATGAGACATGTCGCTGCCAGCATCTGGAATTGTCAAAATGCCACCAATTTCATCATGTCTAACATAAAGATCATATAAATATTTTAGTTTACGTTGAAGATTGGAAAATTGATAAATAAGGATCAAATACCTTAGCAGCCTCTGTCATGCAGTGCGTCTTGCTGGGGTCCAGACTTTGGGCGACCACAATGAGAGCCTCTTGCTTAGCAAACACGGAGCGGATGCCCACGGTATTGTTCATTATGGCCGACACGCAGCGGATGCATTCGTACTGCGCACGATCGTAACGCCCATCACTGAACAAAAAACGTTATTTAATAAACTAAAACAGTGGAATAAATATTTATATTATAGATACACGATTCCGTTCTTCAACTATTCTGGCTTTTCCGGTGCAGCAGGAGAACTTCTTCTGGCTAACTTTTGGCCGGAGTGTATAAAGGGAATCCTCGAGGCCGTTGTTGAGGAGGGAGCTGAGCAAGCGAGATATATGATGGATGGATATCTCTATGAGGGTTTCTGTGAAGTTGGGCGTCGAGGACCGGACGGAGAATTTTATTATTTTGATGGGATATATCTCCAAACTGAACAAGCAAAAGAGTACTCCGGGTAGAGAAATGATATAAATGGCACTCGTGGTAATTTTGATGAGGTCCAAAGTAACAAATTACCGAGCTGAGAAATGATGAGAAGAGAAGATTTTTGGAGAAAAAAAATAATAAAACATTATATATATATATCTCGTTTCCTCACCTATAGAATCCTATGCCAGAACTGAAGCATGAAATAAAAATAAATAGCTGTTTTATCACAAACATATAAATATTATTAAGGAAAGGAAATAGAAAACAAAGCACAAATAAATAATTTTAAATGAGAATGCATCAGCGAGATAAACGTCGTATCAACGCTTAAAAAATTGATAAATCTCGTGAATTGGCTTTTATTTTTACGTTAAATTACAAATTGGCAGCAAAAACAGAAGAATTGAAATTTATATATTTATACACCTATACCTCGCTATACGGCCGCTCGTTATACGGCCTTTCGCTATAACGGCCCTTTTCAATTAAGGCACGTTTTCGATATATACGGCCTAAAATGTTTCGCTATAACAGCAAAAAAAACTTTTTTTCAATGTTATTTTGTTTAAGAGCGTTATTCAGTGTGCGCTCATAGAGCGGCCGGTTTAGACTTGTCTGTGAGTGTTTTATGTACATATTTATTACTGATTGTTACACATTAACTGGAAAAATTGGACATAATTAAGGACGTTTTTGGTACGTAAGTACATATGTATGTATGTACAAATAATTTTTTATTAATATGTATTTTTTTATTAAACTTATTTTAACTATTGATTATATGAACAACAAACGGAGAATGCCAATGAGTCAAATGACTATCCAGGAAAAAGCTTTAAGTATTATCGAAAATTTGAAGAATGGAGATACCGATGAATCTGCTGAAGATGTCACATTCCGAGCAAGCCGAGGATGGTTTGAAAAATTTAAAAATAGATTTAATTTGCATAATTTGAAAATGAAAGGTGTAGCAGCTAGCGCCGATGAGATCGCATTTAAGGAATATCCCAAAATTTTAAAGGGAATTATTGAAAGAGGTGTTTAACGTAGACGAAACAGGGCTTTATTGGAAGCGAATGCCCGATCGCACGTACATTTCAAAAACCGAAAAATCTGCGCCTGGTTATAAGGTGTCTAAAGAACGATTGACTTTGCTACTTGGTGCAAATGCCGCGGGTGGTTTTAAGCTAAAACCACTTTTAATATATTTGTCCGAAAATCCAAGGCCTCTTAAAGGACTAAATAAAAATCAATTACCCGTCATATGGAAATCCAACAAGAAAGCTACTTTTGAGGATTGGTTCAAAAATCACTTTCGTACAGAAGTGAAAAAATATTTGCAAGACAATAGCTTAACCAACAAGGCTTTGCTAATTTTGGATAATGCACCAGGGCATTCTACTAATTTATCCGAGCTATCTGAAGATGTCATGATTGAGTACCTTCCGAAAAATACAACAGCTCTGATCCAACTAATGGATCAGGGTGCAATAGCCACTTTTAAGGCATATTACCTACGCCGAACTTTCCGACAACTTATAAGGATGCCGATGGTAAAGCTTCAATTAAAACATTTTGGAAAAACTATAACATCAAGGATGCTGTTGACAGCATCAGTGAATCATGGAAGGAATTAAAATTAACAACAATGAACCATGTTTGGAAAAAAATATGGCCAGAATGTGTAAAAAGTGTTACATATTTAACAAATTTGGAACCGATCCCATTGAATTTGTATTAGAATAATTGATTCATTATACGGCTTCATCTAGGCCGTAAAGCGAGGTATAGGTGTATGCAATTTTGCTGGGTTGATTTTGATTCTTCGGAGTTGATGTGCTTTATGTTTTCCAGCACGGGGACTGAAACGTCAGTAGCAGTAGTAATGAAGTAAGCAGGAGTTATGCATCAATCAAGTGTACTGACTTGCGGTAGCACTCGCTGAGGGTGGTGAGTAGCTGCTGGATGCCCCGGGAGCCGAACTCCTCGAGCCAGGACAGCGGGTTGTTGGTGAGGGAGATGCGCAAGTTCTCCAGGCACGCATGCAGCTTGCCCACGCTCAGCTCTGCCTGCCCCAGGTACGAGATGTAGTCATTCGGCTTCTCAAACTTGGATCTACCCTCCTGTAATAAAAATTGTTTTTCAATTGAAAAACAATAAAGCTTAAAGCTTAAAGCTTTCGGCTAATTAGCCGAAAGCTTTAAAGTCAAAATTAGGCCAGACTTCTGTCCGAGAGTTTCATCAATAAATAATCATTACATGAAAATGGTTTAAATCTTGTGATCGCACGCAAAGTTTGTCAACTTTCACAAGGAATCGAGATATCACATCGTTTCGGATAATACTACACCAAAACTATGATAGTCGTTCGATAGAATTACGATTGCTTATTAGATTGAAAGAATAAGACGTTTCTACCTGCAAGCTCGCTCCTTTGTAGGCGATCAGCATTTTCTCTTTCTGCGCTCGTGGAATCGCTTTCAGGGGAGTTTTTTTCTCTTCGGAGAGGTTCATGTCAGCCTGAAACACAAATAAAATTATTAGAAGAGATCGGAAAAGGTTAAACTGGATAAAGTTGTAACCCAGAACGCTCCGAGGCAAAGAGCCATTGAGGTCTTCCACAGTTCTATAATCCCCTCACTTGATCATTTCGATGATCACAACCATCGTCTGCAAAAATCTAGCAAGAGGAATGGTTTGAGTGATTCTTTATGTATTTAATATTTACGACAGCAAGTACTTGGCGGAATTCAGTTAATATAGTTTTATTAAAAGTATATATTTCGTGTTGCTGTCACATTTTATTTTTTGACGCAACTGGCTTTGTCTCCATATAATATATTTAGACGCGACTAGTATTGTCAACACGTTACGTTGGCATCTTCAGGTAGAGGGAGGTTTCGTAACATATTTACAAATCAGTAAATCATTACTTTATGATTTTCTCGTTAGTAAATAGTCTACGAAACCTCACTCTGCTTAAAGACGTTGACAAAACCAGTTATTTAAAATAGAGCAATGTGGCATAACGAGGGTCGAATAGCAAAGTCAGGTGAAAATGGTTATTGTGGTTTTGAGGTACGTACCAGCATCTTGTCGAACTTGTCGTTGAGCTGCCGGTCGTCCAGCAGGCGAAGCAGGTCGGCGAAGGCGGGCGCCTGCTCCTCCCCTGGCAGTGCCTCATCCCCCGCACCTCCCTCGCCTGCGCCACTCTCGCGCCCTCCCCGAGCCTCCTCCGCCCCAGCCCGCTTGGGCCTCCCGAACCATGTGTCCAGCTGGAATAAGGCGTCGCATGATATCACTCGCAGTGACCTTTTCTGTTGCAGAAGCTTCTGGCATCGATCTCGGTGACAAATTGAAAATGTTAAACAGGTATTTTATATATAAATATTTGTAATTTTTGTGAAGACAGAAAATCACAGTTCGTGCGTAATTTTTACCTTAACAGGTTTTCTTTGTATTAATATGATTACTTACTGATTGTATTAATATGACCTTTTCTGATACAGAAGCTTCTGGCATCGATCTCGGTGACAAATTGAAAATGTTAAACAGGTATTTTTTATATAAATATTTGTAATTTTTGTGAAGACAGAACATCACAGTTTGTGCGTAATTTTTACCTATACAGGTTTTCTTTGTATTAATACGATTGAGTACATTTTTTTCACAATTGATTTAAAGAAACTCTCAGAAAAATATCATCGTGACTTGTTAACCCCAAGCTTACGTGGCCGGTGCATTACCCAATTATGCTAACGAACCACTGCAGTTTAGCGAGAATTTTTAACAATCATATCCTACATATGAACCAATGTACTCAGGTATTTTTTTTCATTCAAATATTTTATTACACAAGCGGGAGACATCCGAGCTCAAATAATCTGAAATCGGCATGTAGAGATGCAGGAAGTGTTCAGAGACAGCAGTGACCCCGCAACCGTGGGTCGCGCCTTGCAAGAACGAGGTCGTAAAGACCACCATCCGTTTTTGCAGTTCGAGGGCCACATGTCCGTATTTGGGCCTCCGGTGGCGCAAGTAGACGCACAACGAGGAATTATACCGCAACGTTAAGTTGAGTTTTTTTAAATAATATTTTGCAAAAAATCTAGTAAATCTAGGATTGGTTTAAAAAACAATAATAATTTTAAAAAGTTTGATTTCGAAAAGTCGTCATTTTATCCAACTTTTCAACATCTTCATGTCTTTATTTGACCTTGAAAGGGGACGCTAATTAAATTTTATGCAATATCTAAAAAACGCCTTTGATAGTGAATAGAATATAGTGCACAAATAAAAAAAAAAAAAACTTCGTTTTTCCCCAGTACCGGGACCGAAGCGTCGCAAGTTTCCATTTTCAGGGAACGCGGTGAAAATTTCGCACACCTGAAAGGGCGACTTTTCGCGAATGAAGTTTTCCACGGCTCTCAGGTTGTCCATGGCGTCCGTTCACCTCCGACTATTGAGATCCGGACGGAGACCCTCGGGGAGTTTCACCGCGACGACGCCCGCCGGGGGACTGATGATGCTCCAGAAAAATAGAGCAGCAGAGGAGTATGTCGCCGAGAGTGACTAAGAGAGCTATTTCGGTGATGACGCGACACAGCCCACCTGACCTCGTATTTTTGGAATGGAAAACACTACACCGCTAATATTTATTTTGGCAACACTGCAGCGTTTCGTATGCAACAGTGGTCCGGCGGTTAGCACGCTCGCACGCCTACCAAGTTTTGTACGCGAGTATCGGTAATGAAGTGACATGGAACGATTGCGATGTTTACTCGACGCGGTGCCGCTGAGGTGATGCTTACCATGCTGTACATGACGGAAAATGCTGTCCTCTTCTTCTCCTTCGCACTAGTCCATTTGGTTGGAGTTCAGCGGTGTGATAAGGTCGCTATCGTCCAGCCACACGCGTGCGTCACGATTTCCGACCCGACAAGTCCTTTCAATGCAATCTGTTTTGCCGCATATCTGACTTGTGACCAAGCACTGGGTTTTTTTTAAATAATTTATTTATAGTCGAACTAAAAGCCTTACAATACTGTCCTTGGATAGAGATATATCCAGTGAGATGATCCGAGGAGAGCCACCAGATGATAATGATTTATACAAGCATAAAATGAAGTAAGAAAAGTACACACAATGGACTGCAAATGATAAAATGTAAATATATTTAAAAAAAGAAAATACATTTTACAAAATAATAGAAAAAAAATTGCACGTTATGTATTAAAAAGATTTTGCGTTTGTTTATCGTTATTTTTCAAAGTTGTCGAGTTGCGCATTGAGTTGTGAAAGAGCAACGAATTTATTCCGAATTTTTCGCTCGCCGAGAATGTCAAAGCACAATTTTCGGGGTGAAAGTGGAAAAAGTTTATTGCGCGACAGGTAAAAATATTGCCTTAAATTTTTTTTTATAATAAAAACGGAATGAATTAATAATTTAATACGGCACGTGTAAATTGTGTAAAATAGCCAAACGGCTAGGAGATTACGGCCTTATTGTTTGAGAGCACATTCGATTTTCAATGGCTGTAACCTTCTAGCCCAGGGGTCCCCAACCTTTTTGCACCCTGTAGAGCACATTTTAAAATGCCGATCTGGTGGCGGGCACCATTTATTTTTTGAAAGAATTATTATTTTGAAAATTATAACGATATAATATATTACGCTTATATTTCTGTGTTTAATTACTAAATATATAATTTTTTTCATACCATTTTATTGTAAACTTAAATATTTTTTATCGCGGTCGCACAGCGGCGGGCACACGTAAAACACCCGGCGGGCGCCATGGTGTCTGCGGGCATAGAGTTGGGGACCACTGTTCTATCCATTTGCTGTATCGTGGGCGTAAATTGTGCATAAGATGATATATAATAATAATAAAAAAAAATATATATATATAATATTAGATCGATCGATCACGAAGTCGTCCTTGAATAGAGTATGCAAATTCCGTTGCGCAAAAATCGTATGATCGATATGATTTTGATTGATTACCCGTTTCGGGTGCCACCGGTCGTGTCCTCAACCAGAACGCCGCCGGTTCGAATACTACGCGTCGAAGAAATGCGATACAAGGTGCAAATGCAAGGTGTACCGAAAATGGGGGCCGTGGGTGTTTCGAAATGATGTCATGGGAAGGCGAGACGGCGTCGGTTGTGATGTGCATGCAGAATATACAGGTGAAAGTAGACCGAGCAGGCGAAGGGATGTTGTATAAATACAATTAATATACCGGGTGATTCCAACCGAAACACCGACGCGAATATCCAATAGATCCGGTGGCGGAGTTTGCGGATATATATAATAATAAAAAAATCAACGGACTTGGCGTGCAACACGTTGCGAAGCACCCTGTTTGCGTCCGTCCTCGTATAAATTTATTTATCTGTCTCATTTGAATATCTTTCGCAAGGCCACGACTTTGCTGAAGTAAAACGACAAATTTTAATTGACTCGGCGTGCAACACGTTGGGAACCACCCTGTATATATTAGTACTAGTTGGATCACGTATACATTTATCTATTTCTCAGCGGCCCTGAGAGGCTTCCACCACCAATATGGAGCAGTAAATTCACCCCCACCACCTCTGAACCGACCGGCTCCACAACACTCGCACTATTATAAACCCTCGCTGGATCTTTAGCATGACTGAGTGATCGAGATACCACGTGATGATGATTGATCGATGAAAACGGACGAGTCCCTTTATTTCGGGTGCTTAAAATAACGCCATTGGGTAAGTTGCCATTCCGGCAATTTCTTGTATACACTATTGCACAGGTCACTGCGGTTCAAAATGCACCTATCCAGCAGAGGATATCCGCGTATTCCGTTTATAAGCCACACAAGGATATGTGCCGGCTCGACAACACTCGCACAATCGCCAACAATATAACACTGATCGTCCCGTCGATGAACCAATAACACATACTCGAGTGCCGCGATGACGTACCGCCACTGGGCAAATTGACTCACGCTTATAAAAAGAAATATAAATAGTAATACGCACAATATTTATAAAGGTGTTATATTTCACCTCGGCGTTGTCATTATTGCGGGTCAGATTTTCTCAGCAATTTTGTGCAATAAAATTCTCGTTCCCTCTTCGTTGCACAGGTGTGACGTACGATTAAAAAAAAAAAATGCAAGTGGCCGGCTTTAACAGCGATGACCGCATTTGTTCTATTTTGGATAGATCTAATGTTTATCCGTTGCTTTGGGCTCGACACGACGGCCATGAGGTCAAACAAGCTCCGACGGTATTGAAATCAAATTAATTGATGATCGAATCGGCGATGTACAAGTACGCGGATGCGGCCTAGCACAGGATTAAAGTACATCATATTTTTAAAAATATTAATCGGAAGGAGGAAGTCAACATGGATGCGGAACGTGCGTCAGGAGTTGGGAGTGCAGTCGAACTAGTAAGACCGGCCCAGGATAGAGATATGCTCAGTGCGTTGATCACTAACCTACTTTGAGGATAAAAAAAATGATGTGTAATATAAAAACAGTAGCTGTATATATTCAAAACTTATCTTAAATTATTATCAATCAACAGCAAATATGAATAGCAAAAAAAAGCTAGACGATTACTATAATTTATTTATAATTACGCGTATATTTATTTATAATTACGGGAAGACTGGATATCCTAAGCCTGTATTTTTATTAGATCCAAAAAAACACGGTTGCTCCAGCCTCAGTCGGCACGAAGCGAGCGGCCAGAGCAAACGTGTATCTTTCAATTATTCCGGAACCCATATATATGGGTTATATATATAAATATAATATATTAGTTGGTTTTCTGGCGAGGTAGATTTCCGTTTCAAAGTGCGCGTGAAGTGCATCACATATTAAAATAGCCGCGCTGAACATCCGGTGGGTGAGCCGTCATGCTGACATTGTTGGCAGCTCTCCTGGGGGCATGTGACGATGGCATGTCTGAAGCGTTGCCGTGGAAACCCAGTAGTAGTCGAAGCAAATATAAACATGACCATCTCTTAGAAGAAAACACTTCAACACCGAGAGTGTAAATATTTAAAATAACCGTATATTTACTACAAAAATGAAACATATTTAACATTAAATATAACCTGTATATGATAAACGCAACAACATTCTTATAGGCTTATAGAGTTACGAGGCTTATAGAGCCTTCGAAATGCTCGCAAACAATTAAGTGATCAGCTTCCTATGTCCTATGAGAATCAACATCAACCAAAACGATGAAGCAGTGAATTACGATGCCGTATCTTGTGGGTCCATAACGAGTGTTCTCGATCAATCTCGTGGCCAGATTGGATGTACGATTCTTATTTATAGAATAGACGATTAAAATTTGCACGTTCGGAATTCAGGTAATTCCATTCCACAATACTTGACTAAATATCTAACACGAATGTCTATATTCTTAATTTTACTATAATTATTCTTTTTATTTGGTTCATCCTCTAATTTTGAGATATTATTGTACCGTTGGCGATATTTTTAAAAAGTAATGAATCACAAAATTTATTATCTTCAAATGAACCGTATCTCCTAAAACATATTTTATATCTTATCTATACAATAGTATATCATCTCAATAGTGCGGCACAAAAAACTCGAGATGTATTTAGTAAGAAGAGTATAAAAAAGATACATTGAGAAGAAAAATTCTTTTGCTGTAGGTTTTCTGTAAACAAAACAAATGTCGCAGACATATCAAGTCGGAGAACACAGCGACAATTTTACTGCTTGCCTACTTACCTTTCCTTATAGCCTTCCGCTCTCGCAGAGTAGTGTTTATAGACTCCTCACTAACAGATTATATGAGCTTGAATATCTACCGCTGGCGTAATATAGATTTAAAGAAAGTGGTGTTAGTATTTTGGACTTACTGTTTTCCCCCTCCAGCTGTCCTTCCTCTTGGGCCGAGGCATGGTATGGTTTTAATGTCGGTTCATCCGTATTAGCGGCTTGCGAATAAAAACAAATGGGCACGTAATATACCACAGCGGTGTGAAATAGACACTTTATGATAACAGAGCAAATCCCAGAATGTAACTTGTCACTAAAGGCGCGCTAAAGCTAACGGAGAGAACTAGCTCGTAAAGATATTAATTACAGCACGTAAGTTGTCATTTTATTATATTCACTTAAACGAAAATAGCTCGACGATTGAGTAAAAACTGTAAATAATATTTAAAATGAATATATACACTATTCAATGAAGAAGATTAAAAATATCTAGCGCTTTTTATAAACTCAATTAAAAGTGACTTTCAATGCAGACAAAAGTCTTGGAATAACTTTAACACTTTAGTAATGTTATTGTAACACATAAGAATATCAAATATACTTCACCGTATCACCGAATCAAATATCCACAAATTCATGTTATATTTTAATATTTTTTTTACACACGAAAGTAAAAATAAACTAAACACAATTCAATACGGTAAATTATATCAAGTAAGGATTTCACAAATTAACCAAGCGGAGAGAGATATCATGAGGAGCCATTGTAGCAGACAACTGACTTTTCAAGGAGGTTAACATAGCCGGTAAGGAAACTCAAGCGAGCTGATAACAAGTGAGTACCTACGCAAAGAGTAATTATCACCAGGAGGGGCACACGATAAGTCGCAGGTGAATTCTTTGAAAGTAGATAGCAGCATAGGGGTCCCCCTATCATTGTAATACCAAGCCAGTCTCGCAGCTAGAGCGACTCCAATAACGAAACGTTAACAATTATGTATATTACCGCCAGTCAGGTTTTTAAATACGATTCGATTTTAAAAAGTTTGAAACCCAACGTTGAGTGAAAAGTTAGTAAAAATAATAGTAATATATTAATTTGGCAAAATTAACATTATTAACATGGTCAATTTAAACTTTGATTTTAGATGGTTTTGTTTGATATCTACGAATACATTTGTTTAATTTACTTTATTGTTCACTCTTGACTAAATATTCAATCCTAATATGTAACAATACAAACGTAATTTTTTTTTCATGTTTTTGAATTGTAGTAATTTGGTATCCGATAACAAATAGGAAGATTTACGAGAACAATTTTAATGATGGACGTTGTAATAAAAAAATGTTTCAACGAGTGATAAAATAGATAAAGAACAAAGTTAATAATAATAACCGACAACCAAATGATAATAAGTCTATAGTGGTTTGGTTATCCGTTGTGTTGCACCATGTATAGCTGACTTATATACGTGTATCTTTTTGCAATACGAAAAAAATTTAAAGCATATTTATTTTGAGAACGTTAGAGAAAAAAATTGCAATAGTATTTATAAACAATGGTTTGTCTCGATATCCTCATTATCATTTGTGATATCCTTTTAGATATAAGTAAGCTTAAATGGTAAAAAATGAATGTGTTACTATTAGCATGCTCCTCTGGCATTGGAATATATGAAGTACAAACAATTCTTATTATGGCGTTATCACCTCGCAAGTATGCGGGACGTTAGCCTCTAATGTGCCAGTGGCTTCAGCGAACTGCTACTCGACTGATTCGAGTTTTTCTGTTGATTTAATAAACTTATACTGCCGAGCCCTAATATGAGTAGATACATTAAGAGAAAAAAAAACCATTATAACTGAAAATAAATTATCGATTTACGGCAGTCTCTATAGATAAATTGGCGATAGTGATAGTACATTCAGTGGTTGCGTTTTATTTTTGATCTATGTTCGTTGTGGAATGTCTTTCTCAAGAGTATTACGAAGATTCAATATGTTAAAATTATAAGATGTAAAAACACAGGCGAGATTATTTGTTTCCACTATGTTCTTGTTATTGCTTATTTATTTTTTTACATATTATAATTGGTAAGTTTTAATGCAAAATATTAAATTTAACTTACGAAGCCGGACTTTGTCTTCTCATGGCGAGACATCCTGGCCGAAGACATCACTACAGCAAGAAAGGTTCATCCATTCTGTGAGATAAAAATACAAAGTGAGTTTTCAAATCGTTGAAAAATGATTTTTGATTTGTTAGAACAATATTGCAACCAACTATAAAATATTAAAAAAATGGGCTAACATATTGACTTATCCTATCATGCTATGTGATTACAAGTTATCATTTAGCACACAATCTAACAGTAAGATAACTAACTTAACCATTATATAAATTGATAAAAATGTTTTAAAAGGACTAGACTGGTTAACAGGAATGACATAAGTTTGTAACGCAACTCGCGCAAGTGCAACGTAGAAAGCAGGCATACTAGGTAGGCCTTCAAATATCTTATTACAGATGATGCATTACATAATATCAAAAGAATGCACTGAGGTATTTTGTTTAGTAAATATGTCACTGCGACTTCTTATAGGTGTGGTCACTCTACTCTAAAAAACAATAAACTTGATTATATTTATTTGTAAATAATGCACAAATATGTATATTAGCTTATCTTATCACTGCTAAATTTTAAGTACCGAGAAAGTAATAGGTTTTCGTAAAAACAACTTTGGCTGAAATGGCATGACACAATTTCTTCAAAACCACAAACACATCACACAGCGATAACCATCATAATTCATTTGCAAAAGAACAATACAATGATTATTCATAATCTAATATTATAAATGTACAATAGTTTACTTATTTAAGCGAGAAAACTATAAAAACACGATCAAAACACAAATGTCAAACATACAAAGCTGTCAATACAAGTTTACTATAACCTAAAAGTTTTACTTGTTTTCCGTTTCGGCGGGATGTAAACTACGATCGAGTAGATTTGCAAGTTTGTTTGTAGATAATTATGCTTTTACCATTGATATACATGGGTTGCATTGATTGCTAGCTCCGTTTAGCAAATAATTTACAAAGAAGACACGACACATACATGTACACAACTCGGCAACGGTTTATTTTTTGTGTTTTCTTCTTTCTAGTGAAGTGTGATGACATCACTGTGTCGACCGCAGAATACTACTATCGACTTTATCGAAATATTATAATAAATATATATTTATTTATATACATATTTATTTATTTATATATATTATAAAAAATATACTATAATATCCATGCGCAAGAGAAGATAGTTAGGTATTATCATTTTGTAAATGTTATGAATTTTTTGTATTGTATTATTTGAACAATAAACCTTGTTAGAATATAAAATGGTGTTTTTTTTTTCACAGAAAAATTTAAGCCAGTGAATATATTAAAAATTATGTCACAATTTGTACAATACATCAATTTATTTTTAAAAATTTTAAATGCATAATTTTTAAACACTGCAAAAATAAAAAATAATATTTATGTTACAAACGTTATTTCGCACTGTAGTCGGGCAACAATGTCACTAAAAAATGGAATTAAATCTGCATTAGATGCACACTTGTCTTGACATTTGTGCAATATTGTAAGTAATAAACTTATACCTACTTGAAGCCTATTGAAACTGCGATCGACTTGCAATTAATCAATAGCGTATTTTTGCGTTGTTTACGTAGACAAAACCATAAAAAAAAACATCCAAATATATAGGGACGCTATGGCTGATTGCATGTTGGTTGAAAATTGTCGCTGCGTGTGTAGCCGGCTTTAGAATCTGGTACAGAGTTGTACGCATTTTGTCTCTGATTATTTAGCCGGCTTTATAGTCTATGGTTGAGGGTACGCCATTTTTTTTATCTGTGTTTGTAATAAACGTCAAATCGCCGGTGTATCAATACACGAACATCAAAATATTTTGATTTACTTTATATTTTAAAAGCGGGACCTACAATTATAAACCACATACGGCAACAAACAAGTTGATTTAATCATTTAAACATGTTTACTAGAGTTATCAAACTTGAAGATTTCGATAAAATCTGTAGAATTTGCTGTAAGAGTGAAGAAAATTTACACTCAATATTCAAATATAAACAAGATGAAAATTCTCCACTTGAAGATCTCTCTGCCCAAATGAGAGACTGCAATACTTTAGTTGAAGAAGATGACGGTCTTCCTTCAAATGTGTGTATAAATTGCATTAGCGCACTCAAAATAGCATTTTACTATACAAGAACAATGAAAGAGAGTTATAATTTTTTCCAAGAATTACTGCAATCCAAACCAGACCCGAGTTCCAATTCCAATCAACTTGACCCAGAATTGTCATCGTTTATTGAAATGCATAATTTAGATTGGAGTGTACTCAACAACCAAAGAAACGATGAAATGGATTTTGAATGGAATGAAGATATGTTTTCATCAGACAATGATGTATTTGATTCTCTCATTAATGCCGCAGAGCGTGAAGGAGAGCCCCCTGATGAATCCACTTGTGAAATTCCCATTTATTATCTTTGCTTGTGTAAAGAGAGATACATATCCTTGGATGACTATAAACGACACATTGTTCTAAGTCTATGCACAGAAATTAAAGAGAAGCAAATGTTTAACTGCGCAGGTTGTAACATATTTTTTTTATCCTACGATTCATGTGAGAGACACGAAGAGTTCTGTTCTAAATTAATCCAAGGAGTTTACAGATGTAGGTAAGTGGCATTTTAACTTATCCAATAGTATTTTTGGAATTCATTGAATCCACCCAACTGGTATTGGAGTTTTTCATCTCATATAGAACTGGTGTTGTTTATCCCTGTCTTACGTAAAAGGCAATACCTCTTTTGATGTCTAATGAGTATATAGTGAAAACAATACAGAAATGCAATCAATTATTCATAGTAAAAAGTTGGAAAAGTATTGAAATGAGTTGTTTTCATCTCTCTGCACAAGTCTCTAATTTTCACAATGGCTTTAATTTTAGTCAAGACTTCCATAGTGACTGAGGTCTCAATATATATTTTACTCATTGTAGGTTAATAAATCTCCTACAATTGCAATCTGATGTTTGTAGATTGTGGTAATGTTTTTAAAAGTGCATGTTCAAGGCAAATTCATAGTGAGATTTTTTTTCGGAAATCAAGTGACAGCTTGAATGTAAAAATTATTCTTATCAAGATATCAACATAAAATACAATGTAGCTTTACTCTCATTTCAGTGTGAATTCTAAAAGTTGCAAGAAAGTACTGTTTACAAGTCGTTACAATTTAGAATTGCACTTGTGGCGACACAATCATTCGAGGATACCACGACCGACTTACCAGTGTGGCCAGTGTCACCGAGTATACGCAGCAAAGAAAACGCTCACAAACCATATTAATGCCCACCTTAACATCAAGAAGTATTCCTGTGAGGTGAGCAAGAATTGATACTTCTTTAAGATAAAAAAATTATTTGCAATTATTTTACTAGGGAAAATTGTATACAAGGAGATCTAATATGAAACAATATTAAAATTTTCATTTTCAGTTCTATGTGAATGTGGTTCTTCATAAACTAAGGAATAGTCATATTTTTTTATGTTGGATGACCAGATTAATATACTTATAAACTTAAAGCATGCCAAGTTCAAAGATATATCATTGAGATGGGAATCCACATACCAGAGCCTGCGGAGATAAGTCGAAGGTCTACTTCCACCACACACTCATAAAAACAGGCTTCACGGTTTTTTAGCAACCCTCTAAAAAAAGTGGCTCAAAATACTTTAACGATGATAATCTCTGTGTATCTCTGAATCAAATCCTCCTCAAAACTTAAATCGTTCGTTAAATTTTAATATGACTTTATGTCAATTTTCATGTTTGTCGAGTTTTGTATTTGAAAATGTCTAGAAATTGAAATTTTAGCAAACTAAGCCTGGTTTTGGGCACGTACGACAGAATCTTAATTAAAATTTATAACAGGCGGAGTAAAGAACAAGAAATGAGCTTCACGGTAGATTGTTATTTTTTCAGTTGTGCGGGAAGAACATGTTGACGTCTAGTGCTTTGAATATGCACATGCGCATCCACTCGGAGAATGAACTTCCCAACTGTACGAACTGTGACTCCTCCTTGCTGCACAACAGCTGCCTCATTAACTGGAAAAAAACAGAACCCACCAAGTACACGGTACAATATCTATAACATGGCATATTCTTTTAATGCGTTTCCAAGTGATGACAGATCAATCAATATTTTTTGAATTGTATCAAGATAACGTTTTATATATAAAAATGTATTACTTACATTGAAAAGTATTTATTTATCAATAGTTGTGATGAAAAATAAAAACAATTTTTTTGATTTTCAGTGTTTCATGTGTCAGAGCGTGTTCTCAACGGACAGCGATATGAAGACTCACATAGCGACAGCTCACAATAAGATCAAGAAGTATGAATGCGTGATATGCGGCTTATCGTACGAAAAGATGTCAAGCTTAAGCGAACACGTTCTTACCTGTACTCTGTAATCACTAGTCGATCAAGACATTTTCGATGAGCCAAACAAATACAACTAAATTAGATCGCAGTTATATGCGATACAAATTGGAGATTACAACCATCATCATTAACAATGGATTAATTGACGACGGTTGGCTTTTGAACAAAAGATTTGATTTAATGTTTTTTTGATGGTTTTTGTTTGCATAACGAATGACAAAGGTAATCATTTAAGCAAAGCAAAATGATCCTCATGCAGTAAGACTTTGGTCGATGCCTATTTTTATTATTATACAAATGAAGGCATCGGCAGGTTTCAGAATATATACAGCGGCCGGGCCGATTTCATCAATTTGTTTTGGATCTGCACCGGCATTGAGTTATTTTACTATGCCATTATACATTTGACGAACAACACCGGTGGCGTGCGGTGCGGAAAAATTAAACAAAAATTTAACTATAGCATTAAAACGTTAAAGAAATATATTTTAAAAGATTTTTTTCTTGTATAGACCGCACTCCACTATAAAGTATTATATTTATGTGTATTCTATAGAACAGTAGTGAGAAAATGTGGAACATGTACTAAGCCATATCTATGGCATTAGACAAATAGTCGTGAAATACTTTAGCACGTTAATTTAATTTGCGGGGTACCCTTGAGTCAGTGGCGTGCGGTTGCTTGCACGGATGACACGCCACTGCTTTGAAATGTGATTGCCAAATGTAAATAGCGGCATAAGTGTGCATATACACACACTTATCTCATTGAATCCAAATTATTTGTGATGTAACCAAATACGAAAGTAGGATAATTCTAGCTTAGTGAACCGCAGCACTCGTGCTTAGTGTGCTGCGTTCGGAATCTCTGGGTAGCACAAGCTCTCTGTACCCAATATTACACTCATCAACAGGTCAGTTCACGAGATGCATAAGGAGTCACCGTCTCCCTAAATACTAGGTTTTTAGTTGTGTAAGTTTTCTGCTTTAAAACTAATTTGACTTGTTTTTTTTATATTGTTGGACAATCCATGATACATCATTGTAAATATCATATTTTTTACTTCTTTACTATTACTGAGTTAATTTTTTATAAATAGCCATGCTTACTACTATTCCTGTATTGATATTACTTGAATAAATGAGCTCCAAACTCAATACGCTCTAAAATAGTACTGTTAATTTAAATGTATGTATTAAACAATTCATAAGTTGTACTTCTTATAACATGATATATATGTAATAGATATCATTATTCCATTATATATAAGAACTTATAATTTCATATTGTATTCACCTATGCCATAAAGGAATTTGAAAATAATAAGTTTTTTTATTTGTCCTGTCGTGATGTTCTGCGAGCGAGTTCTCAGGATCAAGAGAGCGTAGCTCATAAACACCTGTACTTTCCCCAAGAGTTCAGGAGCATTAACTTCAATTACGTGATGGTGTTTATAAGTATTAATTGCATGTCGTTTGAAGATCAGTTGAATTATAAGTATATTGTGATCTTTGGGCTGATGGGTGATGCTCGCTCATGAGTAACAGCGCAACATCGTGTAACACTGAGGCGCACAACTCTTCAGCAGAAAACTAAACAATGATTCGAAATTTATATCCAGGTATAACGAGGGAGCCATATATAATATATCTTCAGCAGAGTTCAGCCTTTAGGCATAGAATGAGTATTTTTCTTGAAGTCTAGATTGAGTGCACCCGAAGAGAGAGATTTTGAGTTCAGCTCGTGTATTACGTTATAAGAGAGACAGGGCCTTGAAATGAAAACACGAATGGAGTTATTAAATTTATTGAAAGAGCGATTGAATAGATGTTTGGGCCGTGATGAAAAACTTGGTCGGTAAAATTGATCCGCTCTGATGAATATGGAGAAAATATTTTTAGGTTAAAAAAAAACCAAAATTATGAGCTGCGTCATTTTTCTGAGGCCACCAAAAAAAAATAGATTTGCCAGATTTCTCCAAGAGGTTTGAAACTTGGCGCACCTCTCCGAGTTCATTTCTTGAGCGTCACCCGATCACCTCCCGGTGAAATCGCTCTCGGTTGATTGTTTATTTAACGACTCGTAACAGGAATCGAGGCCTGTTTTAGATGGCCATAAATCACCGCTATGGACCATGTACTACAACTTGCTTACACAATCATATTATCCCTCTAGAACCCTCCACGCTGCCCTATTCTATTGCTTGTGTATGGGTGCCTTGAGCGTATGTGAAAGATCGGGAATAGAGTAGTGAACTTGGGATGATTGAAGAGGGATATGTTCTGGGAGTACCTTGCAGAGGCGGGGGAGTTTCTCCTGTTGTTTTTGCAGCCAGCTGCAAAAGGAGTATCAGATCTTAATGCCAGAGCTTTGTAAAAAAAAAAAAGTTTGTATAATAATGCTATTGGGCATCAGCAATACGTAGACCTTTCCTTCAGATATAATATAATAGAAGGACCCGGGCATTATTTACCCTAAGAAAACCATGAACAGGCAAGGAGATGTTTTCAGTGAGACGGTCACCAACCTTCTCGGAGGAGAGGCATCTCAAAGTACATTCCAAGCAATCGCAATTTGATTTATAAAGTCATTTATTTTATAAAAAAACTATTGTCTTAACCTAAAAATCTTACCAATAAATAAGATCAAATGCCAACATTTGTTAAAATTAAAATTATATTCGTTTTCCGAGAGCCTGCTTTAAAGCATCACAAATGTATTTAAACAAATAATATCCACATTGTACAAACTAGAAAAAGTCGCTATGACAAGTAAAGTAATATATTAAATATTCCCAATTAATATTAATCAATCAAATATAGTTATGAATCTTTTCATTCACTGCATAAATATTTAAATGGCAATATGTATACATTTGGCAAAAAACTGCATCTTCTAGAAAATAAAGTCTCTCTTCTTTCAAGTAAATAATTATTGTAAGTCCTCAGACCATTTTTCAAACATCGCCCGTATTTTCAACCCAAGCAGATATCGCTTTGGTATAGTGTGATCAAAAAATAATTGCCAGTTGTATTATTATTTTATATATTATATATATATATATATATATATATAATATTAAAAAAATTGCTGCTATTGCTGTGACGTTTCGGTCTCCGTGTTGGTACCATCTTCTAGATCTAGATCTAGATCATCAAATTCGTCATAAAAATCACCGAAGACGGAGCAGAAGAAACGCTGGAATAATAATAAAATAACCTAACCTAACCTACCTTTAAAAATAACGACACTTTGAGGAGCTGTGACCTGTACCAAGATATCAAATAGAAGATGGCTATATTTGAAGGAAGATTATATCTGAATACCCTCAGAGTCCTTGTGACAATCTTAGCTCGTGGACCACAGTGTTGTAGAGCTACCCTGGGTGTGTAGCCGTGGTGGGAAGATCAAGGGTGAGACGCCCAGGATGATGATGATGATGATGACGACGCAACCGAGGTCCCTGCGGGAGGAAACATCTTATTAAATTAAAAAATTCATCGATGTGTAACAATAATAAACAGTTTTTGAACGCAATTAAAATTTATGATCAGTTTTTTTTTTGGTGTGTAAGTTTTGTCGTGGCAGTATTTTTCAGTCCATACACTCATTGATTTTTTTTCTTCCGTTTAGCAACTCCGGGTTAAATTATGAGGTTTTCGTTAATAAATTAAATGCTATTGTTACGCAATAGCTTATATTATGTTTATATTTTAAGCTGGTAGCCAAATTGACTAAACTGATGTCCATCGCAAAAAACGTGTACGAACTGGTTTCGACGCTTTAACAATGGTGATTTCGATGTGGATGACAAAGAACGCCCAGGCCAACCAAAAAAAATTGGAAGATGATGAATTAGAGGCATTACTCGATAAAGACTCGTGTCAAACGCGGAGTTGATCGAGCAACAATTGCAAGACACTTAAAAGCATTGGGAATGATTCAAAACCAAGGAAATTGGGTGCCACATGAATTGAAGCCGAGAGACGCCGAAAGGCGATTTTGCATTTCGGAAATGCTACTTGAACGCCACAAAAAGAAGTCATTTTTGCATCGTATCATCACTGGTGATGAAAAATGTATTCGCTACGACAACATGGGGTAACACTAAAAAATCATGGGGTAAGCCCGGACATGCATCAACATCGACGGCAAGGCCAAATATTCATGGCGCCAAGGTAATACTGTGTAGTTGGTGGGATCAGAAAGGTGGCATCCACTATGAGCTGCTGAAACCAGGCCAAACTATCACGGGCGAGTTCTACAGATAACAATTGATGCGTTTGAAGCGAGCATTGGCAGAAAAACGGCCAGAATATGCGACCAGGCACGAGTCTATAATTTTCCACCATGACAATGCTCGGCCACATGTTACTAAACCGGCTAAAACATATTTGAAAATAGTGGATGGGAAGTTCTGCCTCACCCGCCTTATAGCTCAGACCTTGCCCCTTCCGACTACCACTTGTTTCTTTTGTTCTTGAATACGCTTCACTTCTGAACAGGGTATCAAAAATTGGCTTGATTCTTTCTTGGCTTCAAAAGACGAACAGTTAATTTGTGATGGAATCCATAATTTGCCCGAAAGATGGGAAAAAGTTATGGCTAGCGATTGACAATACTTTGAATAGAATATATTGTACCAATTTTTTTTTTTACTGTCAATTATGTGACCAATGCGTAAAAAATGCGGTATATTTTAATTAAAATTAATATTTATTTCCCCCGCCGGGTCTTTCTTGGGTTTGAAGGTTATTTTATTATATTGAACGCTTCGCGAGCAGGCGCGCAATAAATCCGCGTGGAGAACTACTCGAGGCGCGGGAAAGGCGCCAAGACGCCGTCCATGCCTGCTCTATGGCCCGCTCTATGGCCCGCTCTATGGTATGCTCTATGGCCGCTCTATGGTCTGCGCCGGACAGAAACAACGCGGCCGCCATAAATAACGTATCAGCTCTGCAACAATAACAAATATTCAAAGCGGCTGGCGAATAAAGCGATGTACGACGAATCGAAAGCATTATATATTTTTTAACAATTATTAATATTTTAAATATATTTTTTTTAAATAGAATAAACTGCTTTTTTTTATAATGATGATTTTAAAGATAAATATAATCGTGATTTGTGTGGGATTCGAGAACCCACATCCCCAAACTTTCATGGCCGGTGCATTACCAATTATGCCAACGAATCACTATTATTTGACAAGAATTTTTAACAATACTACTTATACTTATTATGCCAATTAAATATTTTTTTGTTACACTACACACAATGCACATTAATTAATAATATAATTCTGCCGTGTTTATTTCCTCAATTTTTCTTCATCAAGTGCCTCCACTCAAAAGAGGTTTGCGACCATTTCACTGAGAATATACAGTGTTCATGGTTTTCTAAGGGGAAAATAGTGTAGTGGGTCCCCGTGTCTTTCTACACCGCAATTTTATATTCGAAGGGAAAATAATGCGCATTGCTGCTGCCCAATAGCATTATTATATAATCCTTTCCTTACAAAGCTCTGGCGTTTGGATCTGATATTCCTAGCTACAGAAACAATACCACCTCGACAAGGTACTTCCAGAGCAATATTTCAATCATTCCAAGTCCACTACTCCGTTACCGATCCTTTACACACGCCAAGGGTACAGAGTAGCAGCCATGCACAAGCAACAGAATGAGTATAGAAATACATAATAACCGAAATACAACATTATATAAACTCAGTAACTATTCATTTTGTTCTATATTTATCCTTAGTATTCAGTCACCTAAGCCACATACCGTAAGCCACACAACCTGCGGGCAGGATCAGGGGATATGCACACAGCGTATTGTAAGCCCTATCTATTGTAAATTAACATAAAAGAAAATAAAAAAAATTGATTCATTTTTTTATTGTCTAGAAAACGGATTTTTTAAATATATTTTAATCAATGGTCACCATTATCAATGGTGCTTCAAAACGCAATAGGATCTAGACTCCTCCAAAATAAAAATACAACTCCTTACTGACGCTATCCTTCTCAGTTACATAATTATGTACGTAAAAAGTAAAAACGTACTATTAAATCAGTGGCGTGCGGTCTAAACATAAAAATTAATAAAAAAAAAACTTACACGTTAAATTTTTTTTTAATAATAAAAATTGTGTGATTTATTAGGATCACATATATTCGGCGTGTCTTTATTTCGGACCCATCGCACGCCACTGCCCTTGACCCTTCTAACATATTAATATTTGCAGACGTTTCTTTTCTTTAATTATAGGAATACCGCGTTTAATTTCGCGCACGCCCTTGACACAAAATAACTTCCTTTATAATCAGTAAAGGTATTATAAATAAAAAAAACCGTCTACCGTCCGAGTCTTTATAAATAAATATTAATATTATATAATAATCAATTACACCTGTCCCGTTTATATGAATGAATATCACTTCAAGGTGGCCGCCATGGGAGCCCTTGTATTACCATAAAAGTCTCTTGTTCCGTGATAAATCGTTCCGGGAATCGGAAGTCGGCTCGGATTGCTCTGCAAGCGCGATAATTCAGTTCGAGTCAAATATTACTTGCATGCCTGTTGATATACAGGCATGCAAGTAATAATACACCTGCTCGAGGGGGCTGGGTCCATTTTCGAGTTTTTTTTTTTGCTAATTTTAGAAAATATTTTGCGAAAAATCTACTACACAGATAAAAAAAAAATTAATGCCAAAAGTTAGATGCGTTCCTTATTATTTCTTAAAAAAATACTTTTGATGTGATATGTGTTTATTAAATTGACAATTAAATAAATTAAATGACACGATTCACTTCGCTTTCGGTTTTCAGATACTGACAAAAAAGGTGTATTTTTTTTAACATGCAAGCTTTTGTCACTTTTTTTGCGAAATCGTGTCATTTTATTTATTTAATTGTCACTTAATTTTTTTTAACAGAATATTAAAAAAATTATAAATTATATTTGATTATTTTTAATTATTTAATTAACGTCTTTATTCAAGGTCAAAAAAAGTCTTGAAGATATTGAAAATTTTTATAAAATGACGATATTTCAAAACCAAAGTTTATTATAGTTTTTTTTAAATTTTCTTTTCTTTTACCTAATCCCTTACCATAGTTTTATATTTAATATCATAATTCTAATTAAAAAATGACACCTAAATGTTTAGGGTTCTAGATCCGTCAGTCATAATTATTTCCAAATGCTTAAACATCAATCGGGAAAACACATATTTATCATAATAAAAGCAAATTAATAAGAAATAAAAAAAATATCACCTGTAGAAGAAGGAATGCATCTAACTTTTGGAATTTAATTTTTTTTTATTGGTGCATTAGATGTTCCGCAAAATATTTTTTCAAATTATCAAAAAAATAAAAAAAAACGGACCCATCCAATGAATGGCATAATCTAAAAACTCGCTTAAGTATAAATACTTAACCCTGGGTTAAGCACAAAAGCTTACAGTCCGAGTATATTTTTAGACAACACTAATATCTGACCTTTCAAATCACGCAAGTTGACTTTGTCAAGAATAGCTTTACTGCCGGTAAATTCACAAGTATGACGATATGGCTTTCCGCCATGATTGATCAATATGACTTTTACGATCGCTCAGACTTTACGGTCTTCGGAAATGATTAAGTAAATAAAAAATAATAAAAAAAAAAACCCGAGCTCTCGGCCTGGCGGTACTTTGAATAATTGCAAGGCATAAATAATAGCCACTCGATTATCTCATTATCCCGAGTGGAAGGGGATCTTTGCGGAATGGCAGCACCATTAATAATTCAGGGCGTCGTCAGAGCAAAGTTATTGACAAAAAATATGATAATAAATCGGGCATCGGAAGGAGGAAGCTTACGTGGATGCGGAATTCACGCCAGCGGCTGGAAGCGGGGAGTGCAGCCGAAATGGTGAGATTGCCCTAAAATAGGAATTTATTCGATGAAATGGGGACTGGAAGATGAACCATAAAAAAAACCTAACCTAACCTAAAATAAAGGGACGATATTGGCTGATCGCTGCGGGTGTAGGCAGATTTATAAAATAAATAACTACATATTGTGTTTGAGTGATTAAAACCCAGGAGTAAAGTTAAATTGTTGACATTTCAAAAAGAGTTTTTTTTAAACAATATTTAATATTACTGTATTATATTTTTTTAAATTCAGTTGAGTTTATATTGACATTTTTTCCAAATTATTACAAATATAGCACATCCTGTATTGTGACTTGCATTTTTAACAAAACGACAAGTAGGATTCAACTTTACAGGTATAATGTAGAATTTGAGTAACGGTTTTATATATAATTGTTTTGTGGTAATTTTTAAAAAAAAAATTAATCATTTTGACCCGTATTTACAGAAAAATTGAGATAAAAGAAGAATGAAAAAAATCGACAAACCTCGCGAAAACAGCTGTTATCTGTAAAATTAAGAAATAATTAATAATTTGTTTATCGAGGGTCAATAAATTAGCGCGTTTTTTTGATAACACGGTGTAGATTTTTTTATTCTCTAAACAGCATTAGTTTTATTGAAATAAAAAAAAAAAAATTCCTAATGCATCATACAGTGTGATTCTGAGTCCTAATTAATTGAAGACGGTCTTACTGATAAGCATTTAAAACGTTACGTACGTAATAATTTGACCTATGATATCAAAGCAAATTGACACTGTTTTTTCATAATTTTATGAGTTATTCCGAGTACTTGATTTTTAGTAGGAAAAAATATGGGTTTTAAGCAATGCATTATAATGAAGTTGAGTAAGTAAGAATCACCCTGTATACACAACAGTCGCCACCGGGAACATTGAAAATCATTTCAAATATTTACTTTTTGACCTTTTTTAGATATTTTCAAGTGGCACGAGCAACGCTTGTTTGTTCACACGTGCTATTGTCAATATTTAACAATAGTTGACCATTTTAAACTTAAAATTAACGTGGAAGCACAAAATGTAAGAAAGTTTTCGTCACAACCACGCCGAGATGAGATTTGAAGGCGACATCGATATAACGGCCGAAAACAATATATAGTATAAAAAAAAAAGAAATACAAAAATATTTTTATTCACAAGCACTCGGTGCTTGGCCAAAATGCGGCTTAACACCCAAGAACCGAGTAGTTATAATAAATTTTTTTTAATAATTTTGAACACACTATCACACATATCATGGTTTATTAAATTCATTGTCTCGTTGTGTGTTGTTGATTTTTATTTTTATAAAATAATCATATAAAAATGTCGATTAAAGCATAAAAAAAATTCTCACTATATTATTATGTGAAATAAATTAAACAACGATGATTTTGAATACAAGAAAGTTTATATATTTAATAAACTTGCCGTTATTGTGACCATACCAGGGGAAGAAACATATATTTTATAATTAAAAAAAATATATTATTAATTATTTTTTATTAATTTTAATTATAATTTTAAGTTAGGGTGTCCCTGATTTGACTTTCTTTTCAAGAAGTTTATTCTACGAATGATTGTGTGTACTTGTAATTGCCTTGTAAGGGGAAACAGAATTATAAATATTTACATAACAGTACTCAGTAGCCAATTTAATAAATATTTACAAATAAACGAAAAATAAAATAGTGATATTCCCTTTTATATTTATTTATGCACTAAATAATTATTTAAAATAAAAATATCGTAATGAAATCCCACCATTCTGTTAAAAATATTGAATATATTAAACTTTTTTTTTTAAATTATAAAATATATGATTTGATAGAAATTTACAACGAAAGTATACATAAGTATTTAAAAATGAATTTTTAGCAATCTAACCGATTTCGTAGGTTGTTTTTTTTTTTTTTTTAATATTATATCAATACAATCTAAAATTTTAAGTCAATTACACGCAACTACTTATTTACTATATATATATTTTTAAGAATACTATGATCAAGGTTTCCGTTTTTATTATCAATTTATACGAATGATTATCATATTTTTCACCTGCACAGGTCAATTAATAAAATTATAAAATTTTTAATCATTGCACGTAGCTACTAAGTTTTTTTCGTTTGTGTATAGAAACATAGCCTGAAAGTAATGATTTTTCAACTGTGCAAATATTTTAATCTTCTTTGAAACTGGATAAATAGGCGACGCGCAAAAATCTCCCCACAGTGAAAAGTTTGCGGGAAAGTCAGCCAAATCGCGTAGTTTTTACAATTCAAAACTATATCCCGTTTTAGACATAACTTTGCGGGCGTCAAAGTTTACGGGGAATCCCATATTAAAAAAAATGGTGAAAAGGGCTTGAAGATCGCTAATCTCTTCTCGCTTTCAAAGAAATATCTTTGAAAATGTTTAGTGTATAAAAATTCTGACCTATATTCTTACATTTACGGTTTAATAATTTTTTAAATTTTATTTGTTTTATACCTTGCTAGCTTGCTATACTAGACGCCTATTTCAATGAGCAAGTGTGCTAACAGGCTAGACAAAATATATTCGTACAAAGCAGCTTGTGACGCATTTAAAACAAAGGCTACCTTCATATTACTAATTCATACTTTTATTTTCATATTTATTTACAAAAGCAGACCTCAAATAATGTAATGCACAGTAAAATGGCGTCATTTATTAGATAATTGATTATTTGTAAATTTATTGGCTTTGTGGCGACTTATGACGTCATTAAAAGCGTTTTATATGTATATTTTTGTAATCATGATATATTTTTGGTCAAATTTTATGTTGATGCTGTAAAATTTACGATCTCGCTGTGTTTACAGAATGCGATTTTCGCATTTGATAAACATCAGAAACTTGGCATGTGCAAGACGCGCAAAAACGGTCCAGCACGTGTAGCAGCGTCATCGAAGCGGCCTACACGCGGGGCAGGACGACCGACAGCCGTATTCACATAAACCAGTGGTTCCCAAAGTGGTCAATATCGACTCCCAGGAGACGATTCCGCCGATGACAGCGAAAAATTAAATTGGGGGTCCACGAACTGTAAACGAGTGGATCCCACTTAAGCAGCTCATCACCAAAAAACCACAGTGGATTATCAATCCATACGGTGACATTGAAGATGCCATTCTTCTTACAAAAAAAAAAAATAGTTTGGAAAACACTGGGCGAGGAGGTTCAAAGTTGAATCTGACTTACTTGAAGCCACATATTGAAAATTTGCTATCAAAGCATCGGACCCATTAAAAGTATTGATTTTTTTTAGTGAATGTTACTATATAGTGTTTTTATTTTAAAAAAAGTATACAATAAAAACCTCGATATAACGGACCCGTGTTTTACGGCTTTCGGATACAACGGACAAATAAACCGGTCAAATGTAAAAATTCAATATTAGCAAGTCTACGAAATACAGGAAAACTTGGAATAGTTTGGGAAACTATGACATAAGCCGAATGTGTCTTCATATAAAGCTGCCTACACCCGCAGCGATTCGGCTGTCCTGGCACACGTGCAGGCTGCTTTGCTTCCACGTATTTTCACCCATTGTTTGTTATTCAAAATCGACAACAATTTGTCGGTCGGGTTACCGAGACCCAAAAAAAAGCATAAAATTTACAATTATCAGTAAAACTAGCTGCAGTATTTATTGCTCTCAAGATAAAACGATCATAAACTATATATATTTTTTTAACTTTACAGTGGGATACATAAAATTTAAAAGGTTTTATGGCATGAGATTTTAAATCCCAAAATAAAATTTGCAATTAGCAAGTGGTGCCCTTTTATTTTTAAGTAAATAAAGCAAATGCGGATGCTATTGGCTGGCTGTCTTTTGTGTCGCACCGTGTGTAGCAAGCTTCCAAAAACCCATAAATATATGATATATATATATATATACAAATAAAATGACCTGGAATTCCTCATAATGAACAAGTGGAATGTCTCCATGGGCAAGTTGGAAGTGTCCCATTTTGACTTTTCCACAATCGGGAATACTGTGTTCATTACTTGTGGAACTTTCTATTACACAAAGAAAGCTATTCGCAATAGGAGAACTCTGAATAAAACGACTCGACGAATCTGATATATATATATATATATATATAAGCTTCTAGAAAGGACTTTGCTTCGGTGTTCTACGAATCCTGCGTTTTCAATAATATATTTCTAAAACCTAAAAAAAAAAGTATATACACTGAATTAAACGGTTTTTAAAAAAAAAAAATTTATATCAATTTGTATTAATCAATATAATTGCATTTAAGCAAAAATCAATAGTTTCGCCTTTCATCACAGGCTCGCGCGGACGAAGCCCTGAAAAGGCGGAAGCGCTCGATTAATATATACGTAATCGTCTAGCAATTTGGCTGTTCAGTTTGTTGTTTTACTGCGGATCGTTACGCATTAAACCGGTGGATTTGATAAGTTTACATAAGGTAGTTGCACAATGAGTCTCTTTGAGGTGCGGAGCGGGGAGTCGGAGCTGGTGGAGGCGGCGGCTTGTATATCATCTCGGAGACGGGCGAGCGAAAATAACCGGTGTTTTTTTTACGCTCCAGACATTTTTTTTGTGTCTGTCTAAAGCAGGAATCACCTATAATTTTTGCCAGCTGCTATAAGCATGGCGTATCGCACACACCGCCAACTAACACGGACGAGGCATTCGCACGAACCGAGGTTTATAACCATACTGCAATGTATCGAAGCGTTCATATTTTTGTACTAAAAAAACTATTGCCACAGTTTGCCAATAAAAAAAATAGTCAATCACGGGTTAAATCGCATTTTATATTAAAAAAAAAAAATTAATTGTTTATATAAAAAAAATTGTGCTTCCAAGGGTTGAAAGAGTTGTGCTTGTACAAAATTAAAGAAATTAAAAGGGCACACTGTGCATTCGAACGTATGCATAGCATATGTTAATTTATGTAAATTATTTGTAATGCTCATTGATTCGATATTATCTGCAAAAAATTTTAAGTATATACTTAAATAATATGTTAAAACTTTGTAAACACACTTTTTTTTTTATAATCACGTATTAAATGTGCCGATGATGACGTCCGCTGAATGCTTGTGGAATTAAAAGTGTCCACTTGGACTTTTCCACAATCGGGACATCGAGCTGGCTGCTTGTAGATTATTCTATTGTGGAATAATATTCTATAGAATTCCATACGATGGGGAGTTGAAATAAACGGTCAGTTTGTCACTTAAGTTTCATTTTTTTGACTATTCCACAATCGGGAATACTGTGTTCATTACTTGTGGAACTTTCTATAACACAAATAAAACCATGCGCAATAGGAAAACTCCAAATAAAACGACCTGGAATTCCTGACAATGAGCAAGTGGAATGTCTTCATGGGCAAGTTAGAAGTGTCATTTTGACTATTCCACAATCGGGATTAATATGTTCATTACTCGTGGAACTTTCTATGGAGAACTCCGAATAAAACAACCTGAAGATAATGATTGTGGAACTTTCAATAACGCAAATAAAGCCATTCGCAATAGTACTCCAAGTAAAACGACCTGGAATGTCGCCATGGGCAAGTTGGAAGTGTCCTGTTTTGATTTTTCCACAATCGGACGTATTGTGGAAAATTCATTTACTTGTAGATCTTTCTAATATACACAGAAAGCCATTGCCAATAGGAGAGCTCCGAAACAGACGACCTGGAATTCCTGACGATGACTAAGCTCCCGTCGCCATGTGCAAGGTAAGATTGTTACCTTTTTATGGTGGAAAAAACGCACACAATGAAGCGAGATGATATAGCTGAATGGTGTTATCGACACGCATCAGACCATATCTCGATTGGCAACACCATCATCTGAGGCGAATCACTAAAAGCAACTTTAAACATCATCATATATATTTTTTGTTATCACGAATAAATACATTTAAAAAACCATATAAAAGTGCTCCCAGTCACGTCTATCAAATGCGTGTAAATAAGAAGACTTGTCACGTAAAGGGTTAAATCGATACTACTTATTCGCAAAATAATAATAATTTTCTCAAAAGGTTTTGATAATTTTTAAGTATGTCTGATACGAGCACCTGTCACGTAAAGGGTTAAATTAAAAATATATATTTGCAATGCAAATATTGCTTTTGATTTAAAAATTATATTTGCGACAATTTAAAGGGTTACAATATATAGAAAAAAAAAAAAAAATCACACATCAAAGACACGTTTGTCATATAATACATTAAATAATAATTATTATATATTTGCAACGTCAATATATATTTTTTGTCGTTAATTTATATGCGATTCTTTAGAAGGTTAAATTGTCTACACAAACATAATAATAATATATAAATCGGCGAAAAAAGTGTTTTTTTATATATATTTTTTATACATAGTAACTTTTTGTAGGTATTTCTTATCGAACAACTTTACACTAGGCATTTTATATTTCACCACTACACTAACCGGAAATCAAATAGCGAGGAGCTGCAACATCCGGTTGTAATTTTTTTTATTATTATTATTATTATTTTTTTTTTTAATAATATTAATACTTATTGTATAATAATTTGGAAGAAACGTAAATACAGCCTCTGTTATAGATATAGTCGTATTGTTCTGCATAGAGAATCGCCATTTCATTGGCGGTCTCAAGTGCGGATGCGCGTATCGCTGGACGCCGTTGAAGACCGTCACAAGTCACCAAGACAATGCACCTGCTTTGTCACCTGCTTCGGAACACCTGGTCACCTCTCTGAATCCACTCCACCAGCACCTGAGCCAAGACGAACTTTGCGGTTGACTGTATAAAGATTCGCATCATATCGAGCCACTGAAAGCTATTTGAAACTACCATAACACTCCCATATCTTCAAACATCATCATTGCCTATTTTACTGATTCGCTATGTCTTTATAACGCCATACACAAGTAGTTAACTTCAGTAAATATTATATATATATTTTTTACAAGTGTCTCCCTTCGAAATAGGTTTGTGACCATTTTACTGTACCTACGTTTGTATGCAATCACAACTGGCGTGAATTCCGCATCCACGTTAGTTTATCCATAAAATAGGATGCCTTACGGTTTTTTTTTAGGAGTTTGTGACGCGGTCAACCCGATTTGTGATCTATCGCAACATCGATTTGCCTTTTGATTGTTTACGCGATTCGCGTGTTTATTTTTATTTTCATATATTCAGTGTGCGTCTAGCCAATGGCTGCGCTGAGCCCCGTTGTAGAGAAAAATAAATAAATAAACACTCTGGACCAGAATGCATCGAGAATTCCGCATCGAATTTCAGATTGTGTATTTTATTTTGCGAGTGAGGAATAAAGATTTAAGTTTGTTTAGAAAAATAATACTTTAAAGCATAAAATTGAACATAAACACGTGAGAAAAATAAATAAAATCAGTATTGTATCATACGTTTTAAAAAAAATGACCAGGAATTCAAAAATTAGGAAATAAAGTGAGTAGGTTTGAATACAAAATGAATTGAAGAATCAATTTATAATTTGTTTGTTTTAATGGTGACCGGTTTCGCGTGGAAAAATCTCAAAAGTACTCTCTATCAAATATATATATATATACTAGAAATGTAGCCCGTCATAAAATGACGTATTCGATGAACTATGCAATAGTGTTTGAACATATATTTGGCTGACAATAAGATGAATCTTTCGTAAGCTTTCGTTTTGTACCATCAGTTGGATGAAGGTGTGAGATTCTGTGATATATTTGGCCTTGAACTTTGAAGCAGATGGGCCCTGATTCTGCCACTGGACCTGCTAATTTAGCTCCCATTGATGCAAAAGATATACTGTTATTGTATGATCTTATTTTTCTATCGAAATTTCCATTATAAACATTTTCTGGATTTGTATATGAGAAAATTTTGAGTAAGTTTGAATACAATCAATATATAAAAATGCTATGGGGAAGCAGCAATACGCAGACTTTGGTGTAAAAGGAACCACTACACTATTTTCCCCATAGAAAACCATGAATACTGGCACAGTGAAATGGTCGCCAACCTCCTCTGAGGAGAGACACTCGATAAAGATGATATATTCCATGTCTATCGAAGGAGAACAACAATCACTCAAAAACAATTAAATAAACATAGCTGAATTATATTATTGATTAATGAGCACTATTTGTAGTGTTACAAAACCAAAAAAAAAACAACAAAAATTATATTTAAAATATTCATTATTATTAAAAAAATAAAACGCTTTAGACTCTTTGTACGACACTTTATTAACTAGTCGATTTGAATATTTTTATTGCTGTACCGTGAGCACTGTGCAGTGTGAGTATATGCGGAGAGGAGGCACTTAAAGAAGAAGAAAAAATTTATATATATATTATATATATTTATCTAAACTAAATCAGTGAAATGTTCGACAACCTCCTCTGAGGAAAGACAAACGTTGAAGATGATGTATTCCACGTCTATCGAGCGAGTACAATAATCACTCCAAAGCAAAGAAATAAACATAGCAGAATTATATTATCAATCAGTGTGTTACACAAAACATAAAAAAAAATTATAATAATTATTAAAATAATAAAACGCTTTAGACACGTCGTACGACACATTAGACGACACATTTTTCAAGAAGAAAAAATTAATATATATTTATATATAATTATCTAAATTAAATCAGTAAAATGGTCGCCAACCTTCCCCGAGGAGAGACACTCGAAGAAGATGATATATTCAATGTCTATCGACGAAGTGCAATAATCACTCCAACGCAAAGAAATAAACATACCAGAAATATATTATTTATTAATGTGCACTATTTGTAGTGTTACAAATATATATATATATATATATTTAGACACGTTGTACGACACATTATTTACTGGCCGATTTGAATATTTTTATTACTGTACAGTGAACACTGTGCAGCGCGAGTATATGCGGAAAAGAGGTACTTTGAATAATAAAAAATATATTTTATATATATATATATATATATATATATATATATATATATATATATATATATATATATATATATATATATATATATATATATATATATATAGTATATATTTATCCAAATTAAAAGCCTGTATGCTTGAGAGGCGTTTCTCTCCGCGGAAGAGAGCAGCGCGTCGCGGAGAGATGCATGCTGTGGCTGCCGGTTGAGAGTCTATTCCGAGGCGAGCCGCCAGTCGTTCGGCGCCCGCCGAGCCCCGCGCACGCCCGAGCCCGAGCCCGAGCCCTCGAGCCCTCGAGCCCTCAAGCCCTCGAGCCTTCAAACCTTCGAGCCTTCAAGCCCTCGAGCCCTGAGCCCCGGGGCCCTCGCGACAGTGATCAGTGACAAGTGTTCAGTTCTCGATTCGGAATGCGGTTTGTATTGTTTATGAAGTTTCTGAATATCCATTGCGTTGGATTTATTACTATTATTATTATTATTTTTAATATATTTTCGGTGTGTTTTTGTTTACATATAATAATTATTTAGATTTATTTTTTAAATTTAAAAATACTCGCACTTGATACTTTCTAGCACTTGACGCGCACTAGAAACATTCAGAAAAATATAATCGTGATTTGTGTGGGATTCGAACCCACATCCCCAAGCTTTCGTGGCCGGTGCATTACCAATTGTGCCAACGAATCACTATTATTTGACAAGAATTTTTAACAATAAGTGAAACAACGTACTTATTATGCCAATCAAAAATAAAATTTACTATTGTATATAAGTTCTGTATATGATTTACAATCATACTGTCTAATATGTTTTTAATTTTTTTAAATACAACCGTGAAAAAAGCGGGCATATTTCGTTTCTAATACGTTTAAAACTATTAGTGAGTGTATCCATAATTTATATTAATATCATCAGGTGTTATACAGGTGTTTTGATTTTTATTAATTATATAGCGATCGTATTATCTACAATACAAAAACAAGATATCAAATTATTCACATGCGTAATTTAAAATATATAATAATAATTTTTTAATTTAATTATTGTTAATAGGACAAAAGATTCAAATTCGGGAGATCATTTCTAATGTTTTGTCGAATGCATTATTAAAAAAACGCTGAAGACGGCCTCAGTACCGGGACCGAAACGTCGGTATTCAAAAGGAGAAACTAATTTTATTGCACTATCATTGTTTATTAATAACATAAACTTTCACTGTAAATATATAAAATAAAGCGTTAAAACACTGAGGTTTGTACAATCAGATATGAACGGATAATTTGTGATCGTACGACTGTTATTTTTAACAAGCGATATTTAAAATAATGCATTAGGATTATTGTTAGTTTAATATCTCGTAAGAAACTTTTTTTGTATGTAAAATTTTAAATTAATAACATCTTTACTAATATGCACAAAATCGCACAAGTAGGTAAATATATTATTTATATTGCTTGTCTGTTAATAATGCGGTTATTTGCTTAATAAGGGCAAAAAAAATATTTTGTTTACGTATTTTTCCAAATGATTAAAATATGACGCGAAAAAAAAATTGCTTTGAGCTTAAATTTGTATTTTTATATAAAAAAAAAAAACGATTTAATCGGATTAATTTCGTAGGTTGTTTACGTCTTGCGACGCTCGAAGACGGTCGCGGTACCGGGACCGAAACGTACGCAACAAGAAACCGCAAAGTTAATTCGCTATTTGCGTATGCGATGGTACGGAATGCTGAGCATGAAACTGCGTGCTTAGCGTTCAAGGCCACTGCACAGTGTGTTTATGTAATTGTATAGTTTGAACGGCAGCCAAAACGTAAGAGAGTGCGATCACGAAATAATTAATTATATATATATAAATATATATATATATATAGATTTGGCGAAAGTTAATTATATAATATTGAAAGGACAGGCTTTTTTGTGACTTGTTCTTTCTTTTCAGCTATCTGGCTGCCGGAGAAAGAAATACGAGTTGAACTGGTAAAAATCTTCGCTCTCTCTGCTGCGAGCAGTCCAGAGATACTTGTCATGCTGTGGATACTTTCCTGAACAGTTCAGAGCACCAACCCTTCCATGGCAGACATGAGCAATCCCATGGCATATCATATACGGTGTACACCATCGTCACAAAGCTGCAAAACGCCTGGCGCTTTTTTAAAAAATTTTTTTTATTGTTTTCTCTATACTGCGAAAATCATTTTCATCATCACGAACAGTTACCATTTGGTTGTCAGTTGCATCGCAGCGCGTTTAGGCAGCTCAAAACAAGCGGTTACGATATTTTTACGATTTCGCAAAAATGTGACAAAAGCTTGCAGGTAAAAATACACCTTTTTTTTGTCAGTAAGGAGCCACTCGGAAATCGAAATCGTGTCATTTCATTTATTTGATTGTCGCTTTATTTTTCTATAGAATATTAGAAAAATTATAAATTAAATTTATCTATTTTTTATTATTTATTTAACGTTCTTTTTCAAGGTCAAACAAAGTCTTGAAGATGTTAAAAAAAATTGATAAAACGACACATAAATGCTTAGGGTTCTAGAACCGTCGGTCATACTCGTAATAATCTCCAAATGCCTAAACATCAATCGGGAAAACACAAATTTATCATATTAAAACTAAAATTATAAGAAATAAAAATATATTATCTGTAGAAGAAGGAATGTATGTAATTTTTGGCATTTAAATTTTTTTGATAGGTGCAGTAGGTTTTTTCGCAAAAAATTATCAAAAAACAAAAAAATGGACCTAGTAGGAAGTCAGCCCCGAACTTTTTACTATGACGGTGAAAAAATTTCATATTAAGATTTAAGGTATTATTTATTAAAAAAAGTATTATTATAATAAATAAAAAAAAATACTTTCCGTAGAAGAAGGAATGTATCTATGTTTTAGCATTTGATTCTTTTTGATTAGTGCTGTAGATTTTTCGCAAAAAATTATCAAAAAACTCGTAAATGGACCCATCGGGAAGTCAGTCCCGAACTTGTATGTCTTTTTATTATGACGGTGAAAAAACTTAAATATTTATTAAAAAAAGGAAATATATACTAAATAAAAAAAATACTATCCGTAGAAATAGGAACGTATCTAATTTTTGGCATTAAATTTTTCTTGATCAGTGCCGTAGATTTTACGCAAAATATTTTCTAAAAATATCAACAAAAAAAACACAGAAATACGCATTACGTATAAAAGCAAGTATCGGAAGCGCGTTTTTTTCCTCATTTGTTACACGCAAAAGCCGACACCGCTGACTCGATTGTCAGTTGCGTTGCAGCGCGTGTAATTGTCAATTGTGTGGAAGACATTCGCAGAGGTCGAACTTCAAACCCCCGGATGGATAAGCTTGCAGCTCTAACGGCTGTCGAGTCGGACCTTGAAAACGATATTAGAATGCCGAAGCTGTGAGTAATGCGACCTGAATTTGAAATGGCACAATGTCAAGTGAAAAAAAAATAATTCACTGTAAGTTTAAAAGGCATGCGGTAATGTGGCTCAGCGCTGTTTTCGCAGACCGTCTCCAGAGCAGAGCGCCTCGGCTGCTTTCACGCCGAACCTCAAACCGTTCATTCTTCTGTACCTACAATAAAAAAATATTCCCACCTCGTAGTTCCATAATAAGTAAGCCACTAATTATATCATCAACTTTGATTTAAATCAATTAAAAAATATATAAACGCTCATGCTATAGTCGGTCCTTTCACCCGGCGTGCCTCTGTATGGGAATTTGAATCGATGTATGCAAGTATATCAATCAACAGATATACTTAAAATTGTGACTACTTTTGAATACACAAATAAAATGCTTGTTGATATAGATAATAAATATTTTTGGCTGTTGCTAAAAATCTAAATAAGTTCGCTTTGTGTCTATAATAGGATTCGCTAAGTCAGGGATCCCCAACATTTTTTGCACCCAAGAATGCCGGTCTCTCTGCAGGCACCATTTATTTTTTCAATGTATGTTTATAGTTGGGCATATAGTCAATAATACATATAATGCACAAAAAATATTTAATTCTAAAAATATATGTAAACTGAGATATTTTTTATCGTGGTCGCACAGCGGCGGGCACACGTAAAACAGCCGGTGCCCGCGGGTTTAGGTTTGGGGACCACTGCGCTGGGTATTCGCGTATTTTACACGTCAGGCATTTTTCGTCGGTTGAGAAGATAAGGACGAAGGGATTTCTCGAGGTTTGCTCTGCCACTTCCTCAAACGTGGTCACCCGAAGATATGGGTGACCACAAATAGGCGCTATTAATAGCAGAATTATTGTTTTAAAATAAATTAAAACTACGTATTATAAACTGCGTGTCTATGGGGCACAAATCGCCAGAACAATGGCAGTGATGAGAACAATAAGCAGCGAGGAGAAATTGTGACAATTATTTGTGCAATTTATTGATATTTTTCGTAGCTTCAATACCTTAACTTTATTATAGCGGGCGACACTCAAACGCGTATAATTTGAGCGAGGTAGACATAACCAAATAGAAAGCCGAGAACGGATTGTCAATATATATTCCGAAACGAGAAGAGGCAATAAGCAACTCTGTCGGATTTATTATATAATATATAAATAATTAATTAATAATCTTTATTTCGTAATCTTCTAGCCTTTTGGCTATTCTTATTTGTTTTTAGTCTCAGTGTCTGCGAATGTGAATAAACGGTACGTGGAGTAAGCAAAATTTAATTTATGATATATCCGGTGGGAAAACGTTTAGGACGAGTACACAGTGCAGTGATGAGTGTTCACATTTTCTGCGATGATGGACGCCCGGTGGGTGGGCGGTTGGGGCAGGTCCGAGGAAACGGAAATACTTTTATTGCGAAACAAAATTATAGTATTTTTTTAAAAAATATTATAACAACATTGCAAAATATCTATACTATAAAAAAAAACTATATAAAATAATTAGTTTTATAAAAAATAATTATTATTAATTAATTCTGTGTGACTTTGATATGTAATGATAAAAAAAATACATTGAAATGTATTGTTTATTTTCTAGAGGATTTTTCTAGGAAAATTTTCGGCTTATTGTATAAAACGCATATCTGCGACGTATCAATACGTTTCGCAGTTTTAATCCGCAGTAATATTTTTCTCGTCGTTTCATCTCAATTGTGAAGACTAAACGGATCACCGATGTGCGTTTGAGAAGAATCGATCGCTCATAAAGTCTATTGAAATGTGGAATGGGACTGTCGGAAAGATTGCACAACGCAATCGCGACCCACAGCAGTGAGGACACTAGAGAATAAAAAAAAATTATCATCGAAATTAAAATTCAGGGCCGCATTAGAGTAATAATTAAATATTTAGAATAAACATAAAAAAAATAAATTATTCATACATGTATATATTGAGAATCAACGTGTAAGCAACTTTGGCTAGGAGATTACGGAAAGATTAACCTTTCAAATGTTTTTTCTTTTCCGAAAGCGCTCAGTAGCAAAAAAAAAACGATTTCGTCATCCCAGCAATTCGGTCATTCAAATTTGTTATTTGAGTGTGGAGTAATACAAATTAAACCAGTACGTCGCAGATATTATTCATTCAAATGCAAAAATTACTATTACGTTGTTTTGTATAGTTATTTAAAAAAATATTTAAACAATACATGTTTTATAAAAAAAAATAGTTTTTTATCCTCTCGAACGAGAAATGCGATCAAGTGAGGTTACAACTTTTTTTTTTTGACTGCTTTAATTTTTTTAATAATTTTTTTTTTAATATATATTAGACTAAAAGCGGAGACTCGATAGAATGGTTCCACACATGCATATACGCTTCATTTTTTCCCGGAGACGCGGGTTCGATTCTCACCAACATCGCGATGTCTCTACGCATAAGGGGTGCGGATCTATCGAATATTCAATATTATAATAAATAAAAGACTATTAATAATTCGACTCTGGACCCGCATAACTTGGCACGTGGCCAGTTTCTGTCACCTGATTGGCAGAACGACTATTGCCCAAAATACGAATGGATCCACGACGTTTTCTTCAGTATTAATAGATTAAGCTATTTCTGTGAAATCGGACATTGTTGCACGCAGGACAACGACCTCTTGACCGTGAGGGTTGCCGTTCGATTCCGCGCTGCTCTGTTATTATCACTCCAGTCCGCCGAGCTGCCACAGTTCGTTTCAACGCTGCGATGTATTTATTCAAAGTGTACGTTTTCTTTCAGGCGAAGTGCGAAAAACTACGTGACGTGTGAATAAATAAAAAAAATGAATTTCAAAGACAAAACTTGCGGCGTAAAAATGGCTTCATTACCGAACAGTTTTAAATGCATGAAAACAATTTTCATACTAACATTTTCATTGAGTATCGTGAAGTGCAGCGTCAGTGATTCAGATCTCGCGCACAGTCGCCATTTGCAAATTTCTCAAAATGGCGAGCGGGACGACTTTGGAGTGGACATCGCGTTGACGAGCGTCGATGGTGATAAGGCAGTTGATTTGTCTGAGCATGGGAATGCGAGGAGGCGGCAGGTGCGCCACGGGGGCAGGAGCCATGGCGAGCAGGACCTCCAAGATGGCGGCCGGAAGCAGAAGAACCAATGGCGGAAGGGGGACTTCGTCGTGACGGACGCGCTGCCGGACGGGGAGAGAGAACGCCGCATCAGGTTTCGAGGGACCACCGCCAAAGAGACGTCCGTCCGATCCGACGGGTGAGTTATACTAAGCTTTCATATTCACCAGGGTGAGGCAGGGACGTATGGACGATTTGAACGAAAAATTAATAACTTTTATTATTTCAAATCGTCCATACCTCCCTGCTTAACCCTGAACCTCTATATCAATACAACAGTAATGGATGTAAGATCACTGGGTGCACGAGAACTGGGATGCTGAAATTCAGACACGTGCCCGATATACATAACACTAGCAATGTAGCCCGTCATAAAATGACGTATTTGATGAACGATGCGTCTAAAATTTGTTTTTTTTGTAAAAGTTCTAAATTTGAAATTCTCACGGTGAAGAACTGAATCATATAATTCGTACATATTGAAATTCGCTAAAGCATATTTTAAAGTTTATGAATGAAAATATTATCCTATCGTCTTGAAATTCGGCACATAGCTGCGGAAAAATTTACTTAACTTATGTGCAAAAAATCAGCTCTGTATCTTTTAAGATATTCTATACAGAACGGAAAAATGAAACATACACACATACAAACATACAAACACACAATGGCTATTATTATAGTAGATTGAAAACTCGATGGAGATTCATTTTATGGTATATTGTCTCAGTTCTTCTTTATGGAGTTGAAATCTGGAGACTTAAGGGGCTCACTCCATAAACGATGTTTTTGTTTACAAAATATACAGAATATTAAAAAAAAGTTATAAATTATATATATTTATAATTTAATATATAATAAACGTTATTTTTCACGGTCAAACAAAGTTTTGAAGGTGTTAAAAAACTTTAAAAAATGCTTAGGGTTGTACATCCGTCGGTCATTATAAGCTTCAAATGTCATAACATCAATCGGGAATACACATATTTATCATATTAAAAGTAAAATTATAATAAATAAAAAAATCATATGTGTAGAAGAAGGAATGTATCTAGCTTTTGTCATTTAAATTTTTTTGATTGGTGTAGTAGATTTTTCGCAAAAAATTATCAAAAAACTCGAAAATGGACCCACCGAACTTATAAGTATTTTTACTACGACGGTGAAAAATTTTCATATTGATTTAAGGTTATCATTTATTAAAAAAAGTAAATTTATAGGAAATAAAAAAAATACTATCCGTAGAAGAAGGAATGTATCTAATTTTTGGCTTTAAAATTTTTTTGATTGGTGCTGTAGATTTTACGTAAAATATTTTCTAAAATTATTATAAAAATCGGAAATGGACCCATCCTTGGTAACGAGGCATTCAAAATGTGGCTTTAAATAATAATAAATCAACAGAAGGATGACGTGGATGCGGAATTTCTTACGAGCATAGAGATGTGTTCAGTGAAATAGATAAGATGGCAAGAAGTATTGCGATATTCAATTATATTTTTTAACGAAATTCGGTGAGTGCTGAACGTCGGCCGCGTCCGAGGCTTCTGCTCGGAACTCGGGAAAATGAAAACGCACATCTGTTTTGTTTGACTCCTCACATATTTACCGACTCAATTGCCATAGACAAACGGTAATTTTGAACATTGGCAATTGACATGTTTACTATAGACAATAATAAAATGTATACAACAGCTGCCGTCCGATGCGAATTTCACGTATTATCTATAATTACACACGATCGGAAATATTACCAGAGCATTTACCAGAAGATAAAGATATAAATAAACTTTTCTTTTTATCGTGAGCGGGAGACATCGAAGCTCAGATAATAGGGTTTATTGCAAACCACCAGTTTTTTTTCTCGATATATTCAACTCTGTTGATATGATTTTTTCAAGTCTCAATTTAAAAAAACCCTTTACAAAGTAGCTTTCTATGATTTTCCTTATTATAATACGGCAAATGCCGGACACGTAACAGGTGTATCTACGACTTGTCAATCTGTATTTTTATAGCAAAATTGATTAGATTACATTTTGAAAAATATCAGTCTGTTCTCAATTTTTTTCTAACGAACGGTATTCAATGATGTCAAAAGAGATTTATTACAAAAAATAAATCTTTTCGTTATCTCCGAGCCGTTTGGCTGTTGCGCAGGCATTTACATTGTATTTTACGGCGTGCAGTATCTCCAGACAACCTTGAGTCCGTGTTCATAGAACCTCGATATTTTGCGCTTATCTTTGAACGGTAATGCATTTAAAGCAATTTTAATGGCCGCGTCCGTTCAAAAAGTATTTATGGTTTTATGACCAGAGAGAATTCGTGAGAAAAGCCCAACATTTTTTTGCTTGTGCTAGCATTTATTTTATTAAAAATATTATTCGAATTTTTTAATTGTCATAATATACACGTTATAACTAGGACGTGCATTACCTCGACGACGTCGTCGACAGGAAAGGCCCGGCACTAAAAGCTACTCTGCTTCCTTTTAAAATTAAATTTTACACATACGATATTCCAGCAGCCATTTTAGAAATTCTTTGAAGATCGACATTTTGTGTTTAAGTTCTGAGAATTTTTTTTTGTACGCCCGAGTAATCAATTCGGTATTTTTTATAAAAAAAATATTTAGTAAGACATTTTTTTTTGTTTAATTTTCATTTTAAAAATTGTGAAAGTCATTGCATGACGCGAAGTTCATTTTGAACGCAACTTCCTGTCTTATGTCTGCCTGCTTAGTTTCATTTATCTCTGTGCATGTTTTTTTTATTTTTATTTCACCTGTGAAGTAATTTGTTTTTCACACAGAAATTCAACGGATTTATTCACGCATTAGTCCAAAGGTCAATCTTTATACGTTTAAATAAACACGTACAAGAATTATATTTTTGATGTAAACATACGGGCAGAATTTAGAAATTATATATATAACTAAGTAATATTCAATGTCTACTCTAAAATATATTTAATTTACCATTATATAAATATAATATTATTCAGTTGCTTGCTTATGGGGGCAGATCCCTCATTTTCCATGAGTGTTTTTAAATAATTTTTTGCAAAAAATCTACAGCACCAATAAAAAAAAATTAAATGCCAAAAGTTAGAAAAATCCCTTATTCTACAAATAATATATTTTTATTTTTAATAAATTTACTTTTTATATGATAAATAGTTGTTTTCCCGATTGAAGTTTTTGGAGAATTTTATGACTGACGGATATAAAACCCTAAGCATTTTAGTTTTTTTTTTTTTTCATTGCAATTTAAAGATTAAATATAAACCTATAGTAAGAAATTAGTTTAAAAAATAAAATAATAAAAAACATTAACAAACTTTGGTTTTGAAAAGTCGTTTTTTTTATAATTTTTTTAAACTTTATTTGACCTTGAAAAATACTTTTTAAAATGCTGTTTTTTTTTTTTTTTTTTTTTCGATATCTGTGATTTTATATATAAAATGCAGTTTTAAGTCATATCCATAGCCATTTTGACTGCATGCCTATCTTGCTTATAGCAGCTTGATCGTGGTTTCCTCATTTCTTCATTTATATATTAAATATGAAGAAAATACGCTCGTCAGTGTGGATATTGTGAAAGTCGGACTTTGTGAGGTGACATTGTATTTTTTGCTACCATTATGGAAGATATTATTTTTTTTTTTATATAATTGATGCAACTTTGGCCCACTCTGCACTTTGCGCGGAAAAAATATCAAAGGTTTGCTAATACGCGATATATATATATATATATTTATAATATATATTCGTATTTATTCGCATGTCACAGGTGTACTCAAATACCAGGCCAATTAACCTGCTAAACCACATCCTAAAATAAACTGCTTTATTTCACAAATAAGCCCCAATAGCATTATAAATATACCACATATAAAATACAAATAAATCAATACTCTCTATAAGCAAAAAAAAATAACGTAATAAAATAAAATGAATATATCTATTATTTATTTCTGTTGATATTCTCAGTGCAATTTTTAATTTTTTTTTTAGTTTTATATTATCTTATCTTCCAGAAAGTTGTCACTTAGCGACCTTTGGCGAGTGTATCTGCAATAATTAAAAAATCATACGGATGATGCAAGCGACGTCTCGCATTTGTTACTAATTGATTTTTGTATTGCTTGAAGATGGCAACATAGCGTGTCGGCGAAACTAGTCGCGTCAGTATAAAAAAATAAAAAAAATAGCAGCATCATAACTTTTAATAAAAATATTATAACGGAGCACCATGAAGTAATTTCAGTCAAAAAAACAATGAGACCGATTTTATGCTTTATATATTGAATTGAGAAGAGTAATTGTTGTATAAAGGAACTGTTTTCTAATAAATAAATAAGAAATAGTTTTTTTAAACTTATAAAAATAAATATATTTTTTGCTCTCTAATACACCGGACCTACCTCAAAGTTTGAATGAATTATGAAATGTTAAAAGAGAAATTATGTATAAATTAAATGTATAAGTAGTTTGACATTTTTGATTTTTGCTAAAACATTTATATGTTTAAATTATTATATGTTGTTATGTAAAAAAAAAAAAAATATTTTACAGCATTATCTTACATACAAAAGATAAGCAAAAAATAAAGAAAAAAAAACTGTACAGTTTATTTTTGTAAAATACTAGTATTTTTTTTTAATGATATTCTGATATTTGCAATTATACGGTAAATTTTACGTTTTTTTTTTATAATTGATTAGTTAAATTTTTTAGAAATTATAAGACATGTATAAATATTATTACCGAATTTATCATTATCATGCAATTATTTTTTTATATAAAATCTCTCCTTACTATATATCCTTGTTATTGAGTACTAACTTATTTATTTTACAAATTATCCAAATCAAACAAAAAAAAAGGTTTCTTTACGCATATTTTTTCCTACACGAAAATAGAGAAATCCACGTACACCTAAGCCACATCGCGTAAGCCTCACAACCAACGGACCAGGGAATAATCAAATACCGTATTGCAAATTCACACAAAATAAAATAATCATAAAAAAATATTTTTTATTATTATGTAGCGTTTATTTATAACTCAATTTAAAATACTTTTGATAAAAAAAAAAAAAAAAACCTATGTTTCTTTATTCTTAGCTTCATTACTGTCTGGTGTATTAGTGAGCAAAGCTTAGAATCCTCGCACAAACACTCCTCACGATCGCTCTTTTATTTCCGAAAGCCATTGTCTAGGCGGCCATTGTTTCAATTTTAAATTTAAAGAGTCGGCAATGCAGACGTCAGACGAACCGACGTGCCCTTTTTTCAATTTGAATAAAGTCTGAAAGGGCGCCTGTTATCTGCCTCCGTGATGTCAGCATGTTGTTGCCATCACGCGAGCTCACGCGACACCTGCACTCCCGCTCAGGTGAGGTTAGGTTGAAATTAGGTTGATACAGAGTGAATATTCGTTTCTACATTACTATCCCTGAGAAAACTGACTTTGCATAAACCTCCCCTGAGGAGAGGCACCCGAAGAAGAAGAAGCTTGACATATCGATACACGATACAAATGACAGGTTGAAAGGTCGTTTGGGGTCATGCGTTTTATTAAAAAAATATTATATTTGTATATATTGCGTGCTTGCCTTAATTTTGGAATTATGTATATATATAAATACTATATTTATATAATATATCAGGGGTGGCCAAAGCGTCGATGGCGTACGTTCGCGTATCTCGTCCCACATAATCTAATCAATAATGATTAGGTACATTTTTTTTTTCAAAAATATCATCGCGGTTAGTTTCTTTGATCATTTTTCAATATTTGAAAAAATGCACTCAATCAATAAAACCTGTATACGGAAAATGTGAGACGGTCTTCACAAAAATCAATAATACAAGCTAATTAGTTTAGACAACAATATTTTGCTCTTGACAATGAACGTGTTAATGTTAAATTTAAATGCATTTCTGGAAAAAAAAAAAAAAAAAAAAAAAAAACACGCTTGGCCACCCTGTATATATTTATGCAATAGCAATAATTTCGCGTCAATGATTAGTCTGCGCTTCGAATCGGAGGAGCTCTCGTTACGTGTCGGTATTCGATATCGACAAAATGGGCTGAAATACCTGTGACGTCACGGCGCGCCCCGCGTGACGTGACGTGACGTGACGCGGCGTGACGTGACGCGGCGTGACGGCACACGCACTCACGCGGCATTGTCTCGCTCGCGCCCTTTGGGGCTCGCTCATGTGCACGGGGAGGCCCTCCCGGGAAGGGGAGCACACCCTCGCAGCCTCCGTCGCACACGCCGAAGACAATTGATCATAAAAGCATATTCGTATGAAGAAAAAAAAAAAGAAAATAAATAAATAAATAAAGCGCCAGCGTCTCCTTCGTAGTGCTTGCAAAAAAAATCATTTACACCAACGCGAGCCGTCTTTTGGATTTTTATCATTACAAAAGCGTGTCGATGCTTTATTTTCGCTCACCTTGATCGATATATTCTCTTCCATTAAAACTGCATTCGGAGAGGTGCGCTCAAATATATACGGCGCTTGTCTTTTCACATTCGTTGTGATTCTTCAAAGGTCGCAATCGAAGCGTTGTTAACACTAAAAAGTAAAAAAAATAATATATCGATTAATCATACACGTGAGAGCTGCCAATGCGTATATTTTTAAAAGGAAATTTATGTACGCAATTGCATACTTAACACACTAAAGGCGGGGCGGGTACTAGTACCCGTTTCGCGGACTGCTGTCTAAAAGCAGGGCGCGTATTAATACCTTTTTGAATGTGTTTACTCTACAGTAGGATTTACAGCTCGTAATTTGGACTCGTCAACGTTACTTCTACCAATACTGTCCAGTGATTCTGAACAAAGTGACATGATAGTCAGAGAATGATAGTCCTCCAATTATTGAACAATTTTTGGGACAAAGTGGTGTTTTGCGATGCCAAGTAATCCGCAAAGTGTGCATGAAGTCAAGTGGTTCAACTTTTTATATGAAACGATTTATTTGACTGCATGCAAATCAAAGAGCGTAAAGACTAGCTTTCGCACGCGTAATTTTACGCGAATTTTGCACATCGGTTAAGTCAATTTGGTTAACCGCTCAGTGTGTTAATGCGGTGAAGCCTTGACATGTACTAAACCCTGTATATATATATATAGTAGATATGATCTAGTATATGCGCTAATAATCCCGCTCATATCCAGCCTTGCATGCACTCACCGCAAGCCACTGAAATTCATCAAAACATGAACATGTTGTTCGGGCACACTTACACTGGACGTATCAGTTTCTTCCGCTGCAATACGAGTCTGTCGAAAACTGCGGAGTCTCTCTCTCTCTTCTCTCTCTCTCTCTCTCTCTCTCGGAAGACAAAGCAGGCGTCGACAAAGCGCAGACCGGCTTTTGGGAAACAAAGCTACTATTGTCCGGTGAGGCGCCCCTGAGGCACCCCTGAAACACCCCTGAAACACCCCTGAAACACCCCTGACCCCGGCCTTGCCAATCTGCAGCACTTGCACTGAAACTAAAAGATATTTTGTACATTTTTATATGTAATCTCCTAGCCAGTTATATATATATATATATATACTATGAGTATTAAATATTTTTTTTATTTATTGAGATTTTCACTGCGATCAAAGCTGTATATCAAGAAGCTGTTTTATCGAATTGCAGATTTTTCGTTTGCGACGTCCCCCTCGCGTGGTGGTGGTTAATGAGATGATCTCAATGTCACCCATTGTTGTAAATTCGCACCATTGGTTTCCACCCCGAGATACATAATGTGTCATCCGAACCACCCTTCAGTTTGCCACGAAACTCCCAAAAGTACAGCCCCGGAATCTATCAAACACACAGAACTGAAGCCGATATTCAATTTATTTTATCGATCGATCCATTTCGACATAAATCAATTTTAAAACCCGTCCAATTGCAGGAAAATAAATTTAAAATAAACATTACTGCATATGATAAACGTTAAACTAGAATTTAGACCTCCGAGGCATGCGGTTACTCCTGGAACGCATGACACTCCTTGTCTTCAAGTTATCGGAACCGAAAACGTATTTATTTTAATACATTTTTACTATTCAAATCAAACGGATAAATAATGCACATTTCAATAGTAATTTTAACGATTTTTCGAATAAATAAAAGCTGCGATTCATTATATAAAATATATAACGCACAGGTCAGATTCTGATTTCACGGTAATCGACGATCGATTAATGGGTATTTAGACAAGCGATCAGCGTTTAATTTGATTTAGTGCAGTCGTGATTAGCAATCTTTTGGTACAGCCATCCGTGTAAGTAGCACAATACTATATATATATAGTATTGTATATACTTATATAGAACAAGATTAACTGATCGAGGATGATCTGAGATGAGAGAGACCAAAACGTGTTTTAAATATATATAATATTAAAGTGCTAATATTAGCATAATCATAATAACAGAATAATCTTAATGTCTTTTTTTTTTAAACTCATGGTATTTTCTTCCCGAAATCAAATACTGTAGTTAAAAATAAACATGCACAGTGCTAGACAATCCAGTGTTGGATAAAAGGTGCTCCAGTTTAAAGTCCACCGAGAATGGCCACGGAAAAACCGGATATTGCGGGTAACCTGATAGATGCTCGTGCCTTGCCCATTCGGCGTGTCACACTGGCGTTATCCACATCTGGATTGAGGCCCCTCTGCGGCGTTTCGTAAAAATCCCCATCGGCGAAACGACCGAAAGAGCTCTCAGTTCGGATATGTCAGCAGGTTTTTGGCTTTGACTTTGCTATGACTTTGCTTTGGTTTTACTTTGGGACCATCAGTATATATGTTACCAAACCAGGAAACCAAACCGACCCGGTTTCTTGGTTCACTCTGGAATCTATTCTGTGTCTATTTCATGTCCGCCACAACGTCAAACCATTGTTGGCGTTCTGATTGGCTTCTAAACTTTAGAACAGCCTCGTGGTCGGGTGCTTAGCACTGTTAATTAACAAGCAAGGGGAGGAGATGTGTACAACACAGCGACACAAATATCGAGTGCTCTTATAGAAAAGAGTGGCCTATTGACTAAATTCAGATTATAACAACTGTCTCATTCTTGCCGCGTTCTTCACGAAAGAGTAAAATCTGAATACTTTTCACGCGAGTTCATGAGTCAGCCGGTGATGCTTTCGTGTATTTATATATTTAATCTATTCTATTCAATCTCTCGGAGTCTACTTTTGATGTGAGGTGACAAATGCGACGGAAAGAGTTTCGAACAGAAATAGAAAGATCCACTCAATGATAAAAGACCTTCGAATGTAACAAAGTCGGTGTCTGTTCGAGACATGATAGACATCGCAACAAGTAAATAACATATTAGTGAAAGTTACGTTTATATTTTTAATTAACACTCGGACCAACTATAAAATATAATGTTTAAATATAAACAATACGCGTATTTTATATAATATAGCGCGATAATTATGCTAGAAATTCCTTCAGTGTAAAGCCATATGGTCGTATTTTTTTTACGATAGCGTATTTAGTAATACAGGTACAGGTATATAGAAGTCTTATATTTAATACTAAATATTTTTTATGAAAATAATGTTATTAATTATACAACACTAAAGCGACTCAAAGATGTATTAAAATATACATTTTATTAAAAAAACGAATATCGACAAAAAAAATTCCAGACCTGCATAGATTGTCACAATTGAAAATTATCTGAACTTTTATAATACGATGAGGTAAATTATAGCATTATAGCTTGATGTATTGAGGAATCAAAAATAAAAAAAAAACGATATTATGGTTAGGCGTTGTGTGTGTGACGCGATACACAGTCGTGAAGCTCGGGGGTGGTGCTGGGTGGTGCTGGGTGGTGCTGGGGGTCCGGTGGGCGGCGTCTCGCGGTGACCGCGGCTCCGCCGGGGCCTCCTAATTCTGGTGAAGTTGCCAAGTGGATTACGCGCGACGTCCATTTGCCGGGAGGACTTACCCTCCCAAAGTTAACACGCCGCCCCTGTGCGAATCGCGATTGTTCTGACCGGCCGGAAGTTCCTGCGAGGGGCCCGCCGGGTGGTCATTTACACCGGCCCACACCTCGGGAACCAAGGAACGGAGAGCCATCATCCACTGCATCCACAATAACACGTGAGACCTTGTTGATGCACGAGGCATTTGATTGGTGAAGATACAATTTTTTTTATTATGATAATGGTAACGGTTTGTTATGTATTTTTTTGCATGACTAGTTTCGATCAACAGACTTGGTCAACATCAGATGCATAACTGATGTTAAGATATTCTAATGATGGTGGGGTTGATGAGATGCCAACACTTTCATGTATGCGATTTTCCCCTTAGAATACCATGAACACTGCCTCAACCTCCTTTGAGGAGAAACACTTGATCAAAAATATATTTATATATAAAAGTTTTCATATAACTAATTACTATACTATAGAATACAAAGTTACCTTTATCATTATAAAAAATACATGAGATATTCTAATGGTGGGGGTGATGAGATGCCAACACTTTCGTGTATGCGATTTTCCCCTTAGAATACCATGAACACTGCCTCAACCTCCTCTGAGGAGAGACACTTGATCAAATATATATAATACGTTTTCATATAACTAATTACTACACTATAGAATTCAAAGTTACCTTTATCATTATAAAAAAATATATGAGATATTCTAATGGTGGGGGTGATGAGATGCCAACACTTTCGTGTATGCGATTTTCCCCTTAGAATACCATGAACACTGCCTCAACCTCCTCTGAGGAGAGACACTTGATCAAATATATATATATACGTTTTCATATAACTAATTACTACACTATAGAATTCAAAGTTACCTTTATCATTATAAAAAAATATATGAGATATTCTAATGGTGGGGGTGATGAGATGCCAACACTTTCATGTATGCGATTTTCCCCTTAGAATACCATGAACTATGCCTCAACCTCCTCTGAGGAGAGACACAAATATATATATATATATATATAAGTTTTCATATTACTAATTACTATATATCCGAATGCAAGTATTCGAGTAACGTTACGTGAAAAGTTGATATCTTAATTGGAATACCAGATATACCTTTGGTGATACTTAAATTTTATATGTAACATACGTCAACGTGCGACAGCGAAGCCAGGGCTTACAAATTATTATTAATATATATATATTATAAATTAATTTATAAAACCTCTGAGGACATACTAGAACTATGGTGGGCCTTAATGCGCTTTTCTCGCTCAACGAAAGTTCGTCTAGATTTAAAAAATATATATGAGTGTGTAATTACGTGTATACGTGGAAAGCAGGTGTATTTTAGAAATGGCCATTTTATTCGATAATGGATGCAATCGTCGAGCCGGTGTTTTAATGTGTACCTCAATATATTTAAAAAATATTTTTTTGTAGCGTGGCAATACCTTTTTGAGTAAGCAACACCGTCCCACTAATTAAGAGGTTCCCTTGTCAATGCAGTGGGAACCCTTTGAAAAAAAAAAAACCGAATTGGATGAAAAAAAAAAAATGGATTCTTCAAGTAAATGGGTGTTTTTGTTTAAGGGTTGAAAATATTTGTTATAAATTCTTATGTTATAATAGAAGTCGAATAACTTTTGTCTAAAATATTGAATTCATTATTTTTTATATTAATTTAAATAATTAAAAATTACAGTTAATTTATACGGACACTTTGGAAATATTAATCAAGTATGAATTATTTTTTCCTAATTTTAATTTAATATACAGGAATAAAATTTATTACAAATAGAAAAATTAAAATATTTGCATAATAACAGAGTAAATAAAGTTTTTTTCTATTTTTCAGTTTTTACAAAAAAAAAGCTAAAAGGGCTAGTGAGACTAGCCAATATAAGATATTATTATTTTATTTCTTTTAACGTCTAAAAAATAAAAAAAAACAACTGTCGATTTTTAATTCTGTTGCAAGAAACTTCTTCCAAAATTAATAGTAACATAAAAAAATATAAAATAAAAACTTATATTGAATTTACAGTGGCGTGCGTTTTAAATAAGCAGATATCCAACGAATTCCTTGAAAAGCTACTGAATATTTTTTTTTGTATACTGGAACATAATCAAAATAAACAAGAAGGTAAATCTATTAATCCTGATATTAAAAAAATATTATTATCATATGAATATCGGGGTTGATTTTTTTTTTTTGATTTGTTTGATTTTTAACGCTGTAAAAAGGATAAATTAAATATATTTATATATAAATAATAATATTTTACAAATATATCCCTGAAACTAATAGATACCTGCACTATCTCAGGTTCGACAGACAGATGCTATCTACACGCCTAGTCGTTGCATCTTCACCGGACACTGCGATTCTCAAACTGTGTTTCGCAATTTCCTAAAATGGCTTCATATATATTCGAAAAATTCATGTATATTTGTAGAAAATGCGACTGTAATGCTGTAAATTAATTTTATTGAACATACAAATTGTAAGCCCTGGAGCAAACGTTGCTTATTTGGAGTCTAAAAACGTTTTTTTTAAATTTTTTATATAGATAAAGTTACAAAATCATCATTTGTATACATATACACATTTTTTTAAAAAGTTTTAAAAAAATGGATTTTATGCAAAAAAAATTATTGAACTCTTTGAACCGAATATGAATAAATAATTATAAAATATTTTTAGACTATTTTTTTCAAGGTGGTGTTAAAAATACACCACAGTGACATTTAACCATAAAAAAGGTGGGTTATTGCGTAAGCAAAGGGATGTGAGAATATAAATCAAGATGTTTGGGATCTGTGGAGGACATAAAGATATCCGAACAAGATTAAATTTTCGATTGTATAATTAAAAAAAAAACCAACCCAGATACGGTCACTCTTTATCGATTGACACTCCTTCCTATTAAATTGAAAATTATTACGCATTCGGATTTATTAATTTATAAATCTTTTAATTTTCGGTTTCTCACGATATCAGATGAAATTCACTGCAATATTATTAACTTGCGATTTTAATATATTTTAAAACTCTTTGAATCAGTTTTAGGGTTGAGAATAATTTAATCAAACGGTTTTTATTTTTCAGTAAAAACAAGCCTATAATGTAATCTCTAAAATCAGCAATAAAAAAAAAACCATTTTTATCAATAGAGTCATTCAATAATATATATTCTGTCTATTAAATATTTCGGCAGTGGAAATCGGAAATACAGCCGAAGTAATAAGACTGCTCTTGCATATATATATGTTCAGCGATATGTTCGCCAACGTGGTCTGAGGAGAGGCACACGAAGAAGAAGAAATGATTATGATTTCCAAGTGGAAGGAGAAAGTTATCGCGGATGCAGAGTTTGCCCTAGTCGAGAGCACAGTGAGACTACTGAGACGGTCGCCAACCTGCTCTGAGGAGAGTCGCCCGAAGAAGAAGAAGGAATGATTCTGCCGAAGCTAGGGTAGTATCAGAGACATTTTAAAACTGGGGGCTGTGTTTATCGGCGAGGCACGTGGCGCGATTGATTTACACCCCTCTGCGGATGGCGTTTAGGGGTCTTTATTGCTAGCCAAGCAGGCGGATTTTAACGGCCGCAGGGGGCTGCTAGCTGCAAATAAAAATATAAATAAAACTCCCGTTTATGTGTCCAGAAAATAAAATTATATTTCCGATAATAGTTTTCTATTATTGGAGATTTTTCTCGAAGTGAGTTGTACGAGTGTGTTTGTATTTCAAAAATACTCACAAGGCGACACACCGAAACACATACAAAAAAAATTATATATATATATATATAATATAACCGAAGAATCAAATAGTACTGAAATTACCCATTTTATAATACAAGTATTAAAATAACATTTTAAAACAAAAGTCTTTCAAAAAGCAAAAAAATATAAATGTGTAAAAAAAAATGTTGATTATAGAATTTTTTTTTTAATCAATCAAAATAAAATAATAATAAATATCATAATATCCGCCAAATTACAGATGTACCACAGATCAAGGTAGTTAAAAAAAAAAAACAAAAAAAACAAACTCCCCGACCAGTCGATCCTTCGTAAAGCGAGAAGAGCGCATTGGACCAACCACAGTTTTATTATGTCCTCACTGGTATTTTTTTTCTAATAATAACTAGCTTTATCGCTTTGAAAATGCACACTGTATAACACTCTGGGTGTATACATACGCAAAATGACACAAAAGCCGTTTACACCTTGCTCGCAAGGGACGGCAATGTTAGGGTATGATTCGTACAAGGTGTCAGTGCAGTCAAGCCAATGAAGATTAGAAGACTGCGCTGTCTGGGTCACCTGCATAGCTCAGACGATGTAGAGCACAGGTTCCCAAACTATTTTGTCCCGTCGACCACTTGTCGTAGACCCCTGCCTTGCCCTGATTTTTTTTAAATTCATCATTTTCAAACATGTTTTCGACATCTGACATACAGGGTGCGCCATATTTTATGTCGGTATGTAAACATTGAATAACTATTTTTTTTTCCCTTCTCCGTATGAAGATGGAAAAGCTATCAATAACCTTCTTGCGGTAGTCCATAATTAACAGCATTATTATGTGAGTACACAGGTTCAATCTGTGTTCAATTATGTTATTTACGGAATGCCTAAATTTTGGTGATGACCTTCTTAAATGGGATCCACTCTCGTAGACCCCCAATTTTATTTTTCGCTATCATCGACTCCTTGCAGGGCAAAATCGACCACGATATTGACCACTTTGGGAGCCAGTGATGCAGAGCCTCCAAAGGGGGTGTTTTCAGTCATGAGGGGTGTCAGAGACTGAAAATGAGTTGACCGGATGGTGTAACGAAAGACCGGCGTGAGTGGGGCGAGAAGAAACCGAGGAAGGCAGGGACAAACTAATAATCACGGGTGCAATGCCATGAACGCTTTTTTTTACCTGCAGAAAAATAAGTATATGAAATGACTAAAAATAAAAAAAATATGACAAAAGCTTACAGGTAAAAATGCACCTTTTCTTGTCAGTGCGGAGCTGACTTGGAAATCAAAAGCGAAGCGAATCGTGTCATTTAATTTATTTTATTATCACTTTATTTTTCTATACTAAAATACAGATTTTTTTTAAACAGAATATTAAAAAAGCTATAAATTATATATACATATTTTTTATAATTTAATTAACGTTCTTTTTCAAGGTCAAATAAAATCTTGAAGGTGTTAAAAAAATTAATAAAAAAACGACTTTTCAAAACCAAAGTTTGTTAAAAAAATTTTTTTTTTTAATTTTTAAACTTATCCCATACCATAGGTTTATATATAATCTTTTAATTTCAATTTATAAAAAAAAAAGACACCTAAAAGTTTAGGGTTCTAGATGCGTCAGTCATAATAATCTCTAAATGCCTAAAACTTCAATCGGAAAAACGCATATTTATCATACTAAAAGTAAATTTATAAGAAATAAAAAAAATTGTATCTAGCTTTTGGCATTAAAATTTTTTCGTAAACTATTTTCTAAAAATTATGAACCCATCAAAGGTATTAAGAAGTAATTTGTATGGTTTTTAAGACTTATTTTTTATTTATATATCAGACGTGATGCAGTCGGTGTGTCGCGCATTCTTGCTTATTTATCAATATTTATATATTTTTTTTTATAAATCAAGTCTCACAAAATGCATGGGGGTGGGGGGGGGGGGGGACACTCATGCAAAACCGCAGCTTGTAAACACCATCATCGTCCTTCTCCAGAGACGTCCAACGGCGACAAGTGCACTTAAAGCGATCTCCGCCTAAGCCGGGGGAGGGAGTGAGGATTACACTGGATCCCAGATAATACCACCGCAGTCGCTTGACAACGAGCAAATAAATACACAGCCTCTACAAATACACACAGCCTTACAAAATTATACTAAAACTTCAATAAAAAAAAAAATAAAAATAAAAAAATTGCGTACACTGGGATAGTAACGCATCACACAAGCTCAAAAGCAATGAGTAAAAAATTTTATTAATGCATATTTTTATTAGAGTGACTCGCATTGTATACACTTAAAAAAATACTTGTGTTTTAATATATATTTTTTACCTTGTGATACAATTGGCTTTCGCTAGAATCTGTGCCCCGTCCCGGGGCGGTGTTATTCCTTAGTGAGTGCTTTCTATATAAATAGTGGATGTTTTTAAAAGTTCCTGCAGGGGTAAGTGGCCCCGGTTGAGACGGATTATCCGGGGCGGGTCACCCAGCCACCCCAGCCTCCCCCAGCCTCCCCCGGCGAGGGGAGACCCACGTTGACACATTGTAATACTATTAAAGCTCGAAGTGACTCTCAGTATTCTAATACAAGTAAACCCCACAAACAGCGAAACAAAGTATTCTTGAAGAATCACTCAAAACTTAATTTTAATAAATAATTAAATTATTTATGTGAATTGACCGAACCGTCAGTTTAGGTGTCTAAGCAGTCGCAAATTATTTATTTCTTTATATATTATCAAGCCCTAATCATCTGGTGATCCGGGAAAGATTTGAAAAGCACAATACACCTGGGCGGTTTGGTAGAAAGGCACTTTAAGTAGACAAACACATTTCAATCCCTTAAAAAGTTACGTGGGGGAGTAGAAGGGTAAAAAAAAAAAAAAAAACCAACCCCGTTAAAAATACTCCACTGTCTCCCATGCTACTTTTACTTTCTTCAAAAGGCTCTATTCACACTTATGTAAAACCTACTTTTTGATGTATATACTAATTTTTATTTTTTAATATTATTCAGTGGATCAAATGTGCGTAGCCCGATCTACATTTATTTCCCTTTTATAATTTTTAATATATTTAATCATAAAAAATACGGAACACTGAAGTACATTTTATTGGTAAAACCTTCTGAATCTGAATATGAAAATTTTTCACAGTGATAATTAAATCACTAAATAGAATTTTTTTATTATTATTAAATATATAAATATTCTAAGTTATTCGTATGCGAACTAAAATTAGGCACGCTATATTTTTCACAGTGCCAGTAATCGAAGGGGTCCAGGGGGATTTCATCCCCATGGCTTTCAGTCGAGCTGCTCTCACCCCATCCTTTCAAATCAACAGTATCAATTTCAAAAAGAATTAATAACAAAAATTATATTGAATTAAGCGATTTTTGTTTATGTGCCGAGTGTGATCTTAAATATTCCACTGGATCGGGGTCCCCCTTGACGCCCTCGCCGCTCGTCGATCGGAAACGAATCATGAGAAGGGGGGCGATCCCGATATTGATGCACAGTAATGCCTGATACGCAAAGCAGTCTATACACACTGTACACTGCTGGATAGTTGGCATTCGGTTGTCAGTTGTCTCAGCGTGTGTATATATATATATATATATATATATATAAAGCTTTAAGCTGCCTACACGCGCTGCAACACAACCGACAATCGAGCGGAGATCAGACCATAACGTATATACGATTGGTTGAGTCAACGTTTTAACAAGAAAAAGCATCTATTTATAAAAAAAAAAAAGCAGTGTTTATGATGAAAGTTCCGAGCGCTGGACATTGTAAATATTGAAATATGCTTCTCGTGGAATCGTGATTAATTGTTACTGCCCGTGGAGCGTTTTCTGTTCGTTAAAATTCCTGTTGGGCGACTCGAATAGCATTCCGGGAAAAATGCGGCCACTCCGCATTCTAGGCAGATCACAATCTCCACGATCCGAGCACCACTTGCTGTGGGCAATTTAATTTATATATTTACAGTGTTCTTGGGTATTAAGGCTGATAGTTTGATTGATCGGTGTGTGTATTTTTTTCACAGGAGAGGGGTCCTGCTCCGTCAGGTGGCGGACAAGAAGAACTTCGTACAGGTGATATCCGATTTGAAGGGAGAGATCATCGATTGCGAGTACGTGCAGGACAAGAACACAATCAAAAAGTTCACGAAAGACTTCAAGAAAGCGATCAGCAACAGAAATCTGAACCCAAAGATTAAATCAAAAGATAAATATTATAAAAATAAATACAAGGATCAAAAGAACGAGTACGATACTCAGAGAAGAGAAAAATCGAATAAATACGAGGATAACGATATTGCAAGACAAGAATCGCACAATTATACGGACTTGTACAGCATCGGAAAGTGGAATGGTGGTGGAAGTAAATATGGCGCTGGTGGAGGAGCTGGTGGTAGGAACCGACTGGGCAGACACGCGACGAGCTCGCGCTGGGAGAGGCGAGACTTCGACGAGCTGGACACCAACCTGAGGCGGATCAGGATGCCGGCGAGGCAGATGCTGGCCAAGAGGGACTACAGGGACCTGTGGTCCAGCGACCTTCGCAACGTCACCGTCTTCCCCCTGGACGAGGGCTCCAGCCTGCCCGTGGACATCGCCGCCTGGCTGGACTGCGACACCCTGAAGAAGAAGTGCGACGCGGTGCACGCCAGGATCGCGCAGACGGTGCAGCAGGTCAAGGAGGAAGACCAGCAGAGCTTTCCGAGGTAATGCATTTTTTAAAATTCATATAGAGTATTAAAAATCACTCGTCAGTATCGTGACGCCTTTTTTTGCGGTATACAAAAAAAAATTACTAGCAATGTGTTTTTTTTTTTTTTAATAATATATTTCTAGGTTAGAAAGGTCTTAACGTTTTATACATAACACAAATAAGCAATTATATACAGAATTCTATTTGACTCTATATCGCGATTCGCAATACTTAATTCAATTAAAAATATATATAGTCTAAAAAGATGTTGCTATCTAATTCATAAGTGACGTCATCATCGATCATCATCATGCGAAATCAGTAATACGAGGTGAACAGGAAGAGGTCATTAAGGCTATGGTTACACGACCCCACACGGAGGATAAAAAGACTTGTCGCCTGATATACGCGATAGATTAAATAATATAAATGTAGATACGCGAGACAAAAAAAGTTAATTGCATGTGTTTAATTAAAAAAAATCACATAATAGGTCTTAAAATGTTTTTTTTTTATTTTTAATAATTACGTATGTAAATAATCAATATTTGTGACAGAGAGTATTTGGTGAAATTTAATTTTAATATTTGAAATAAAACACTCGAGTGATTTTTCACGTGTTAATTTTTATTGGTGACCGGTTTCGCCAATCTTTCGAGTTAGCATTGTAAAATTGAGTAATAGGTTTGATAATGCCAACGTGAAAGCGTGGCTAAACCTGTCACCAATAAAAACTAACACGTGGAAAATTCCTCAAGTATTTTATTTTAAGTATTAATTACGTATTAGGGGTACCATAAAGTTTGGTCGTTTTGGTATAGGCGGTGCAGTACGCATTCAGTTGGGACTCGTCCTTTGAGCTATTTGAAAAAATTTGTTTGGGAAGTTTTACCATATCCTCCTTACTCACCAGACATTGCACCCTTAGAGTATTTTGATCATTGGAGTATTTACTGAGAAACAAGATCTTTAAAGGCATGACCCAAGTAAAAACGACCCACAAGGGTCTTATTTCTAGGTGGCAACAACTCATAGATAATGAAGAAACGAAAAAAAATTAATTTACATCGAAAAAAAAAAAAACGACCGAACTTTTGGGTACACCTAATATGCAATGTTTTTATTGTTTTTTTTTATGTATGCATAGTAGTTATCCGATCTGCATAGTATAGTAAAAGTCGATTATGATTATGCGCATGTGTCTGTGTGAACGGCAAGGAATCAGCTGGAGACGATGAGGCGAGGTGGGCCGGAGACGGTAGGGCGGAGAGAGAGGTCGGGGGGCAGTTGTAATCTGGTGGTGCAACGGCAGGGAGAGCCGGTCGATCCGCGAGGTGCTGATGGTGCCGGGCACGCTGTGGTGCGGCCCCGGCGACCAGGCGCGGCGCCAGGAGCTGGGCGCGCTCAAGAAGCCGGACGCGTGCTGCCGCGCGCACGACGCGTGCCCCGGCGTGCCTCCCTGGGCGCGCCGCTTCATGCACTACAACGCCAGCCCCTTTACTCTCAACCACTGCGCCTGCGACCACAGGTCAGGGACCTCGCCCTTCCCACCCCCCCCCGCCCCCACCCTCTACACCCCCAAACTACACCCCTAACCTAACCTAAAAAATTCTTCACAGTCACCGCAAAACAGCCGGAATCAAACTTTTTGCATACCCAATATTTTTGGCACATAGTACTTTTATGAAACCTCAATGAAACTCCAACAAAGTTGGCGGTATTTTTACACTCACTTTGTTAATGCTTTGAGAATGATTGTCATTTGTTTCGTATGAAATCATTACTAATATGATTAGGCACATTAGTTCATACATAGAAGATGATTTAAAGAAACTCTCATCGTGATTTGTGTGGGATTTGAACCCACATCCTCTGGCTCACATGGCCGGTGTACTGACCCTTGTACTAACATATGAACCAATGTGCCCGGGCCAACCAATATTTCATCTTCTATGTGTTAACTAATGTGCCTAATCATATTAGTAATAATATAATAAACCCGCAATGGGTAATAAATACGCATCTGATCGACGTTCAATCCAAAAAAATAGACATCGTATGAAATCGTTAAGAAATTCAATATTTTTGACATAGAGTACTTGGTGGAGTTCCATTTTAATATTTTGAGTAAAATCACTCGAGTATTTTTACTCAAAAAATATGAAATCGTTCACAAATTTGTCGTAATACATTGATCTTAAATTAACCCTTACAAACTGACAATCATTATGTTTACTCAATCGCTTGTTAATATATTGATTCTCACTCCAAGGTCACCGATTCCACGAATTCCACCAAGTACTCTCTGTCAATAATATTATAACATTAAAATCGTACCCCACCATCGTGTCAAAAAATATTTTACACTTTCTTCCCTGAAGCCCCATCCCAATCGTTAATTATTTTTTTAATTAATTAAAAAAATTATTATAATTTTTTTTAGTTGATTAATTAATTTTTTTCGCTCCGTTTTATCGTTAATTTAATTTTAGTTTGGTTAGAATTTTGGGTTACAAGTTATTATTGCTTTCGGCATGTTTTCGCTTCCGTAGATAATTGTTTACTGCACAACAGCTTGACTATTCGCACATATATTTTAAACGTATCATTTTGTTGTTTTTTTTTTTTTTTATGTAGTTGTTGCTGTCATTTTGGTTTTTTTTTTGTTTTAGGTACGTTGAATCGCCATTTTTATTTTATTTGTTTTGTTTGTCTCCACACTTCCCGAGTCCCGATGCGGAGACCTGTCGGTTCTGGTCCTGAGTTTTATAGAAAAATCGCTCTCACGAATCGATATTGTAAAGGTATCAATAACGTATCGTATATTATATTTAAGGGATTCAATGTAAGGGTAGATCTTTGTATATATATATATATGTGTAACGTGTAAGTATGCCAATTGCCACAAATACCCTTTCATAACATACAGTAAGTATTACAGCTAAATATTTAAATCATCCTACAGGTAAAAGGGTTATTGTCGGATTTACAACCGAATTAGTAAGACTGGCCTGTGATAAATATGTATTCAATGAAATAGAAATACATAGGCACTAGAAGAAGAATATATATATATATATATGTGTATATATAAAGGGGCTGGGATCTTTGATGGGTCCATTTTCAATTTTTTTGATAATTTTATAAAACATTTTGCGAAAAGTCTACTGCACCAATTTTTTTGCGAAATCGTGTCATTTCATTTTTATTTTTTTTACAGAATATTATAAAAATTGTTAATTATATTTATCTATTTTTTTATTATTTATGTAACGTTATTTTTCAAAGGTCAAATAAAGTCTTGAAGATGTTGAAAAATTTGGTAAAACGACGACTTTTTAAAAGCAGATGGTTATGGTATAAATAAAAAAAAAATGGTAAGAAAAATTTATAAAAAATAAAAATATATTATCTGTAGACGAAGGAATGGTCATTTTATCAAATTTTTCAACCTTTTCAAGACTTTATTTGACCTTGAAAAAAGGACGTTAATTAAATAATAAAAAATAAGCAAATATAATTTTTTTTACAGTACTGAGTTGACTCGAAAACCGAAAGCGAAGTGAATCGTGTCATTTAATTTATTTAATTGTCAATTTAGTAAACACATATCACATCAAAAGTAAATTTTTATGAAATAACAAGGAATGCATCTAACTTTTGGCATTAATTTTTTTTTGATTGGTGCAGTAGATTTTTGGCAAAATATTTTCTCACACACATACCAACAAATTGACGTCTCGTACAACAAATTGAACAGTGATGTAGCCATAACAAGTAGTTTTGGTGATATTTTTGTGGGGCGCATAAAATTATCAAATAAAACTCGAAAACGGACCCATCAAAGGTCTCAGCCCCCCGAAGAGAGATGAAACTGATTTCACGAAAAATAGGTAGAGATCCAGGCGGGGACGGGGAAGGTCAGGTGCCCCGGCGAGTGCGCTACCTAACCGGCGGAGTATTGTTGCGTGTTGCAGCCCGAGCCGCCTGCCCCGGGCCTCCAGCGTGCTGGTACCGGGGACCTACTGGTGCGGCAAGGGGAACGGCGCGGGGAAGTATTCACAGCTCGGTCCCTTCAGCCAGGCGGACAGGTGCTGCAGGATGCACGACCACGGCTGCCCCTACTGGATTCAGGTCGGGGAGCTCAAGTACGGCATGGTCAACTGGAGGCCGAACACCCTCATGCACTGCCGCTGCGACGAACGGTGAGTCGGCCCATGCCCGACACTTGGCAGGCTTTCGAATTTCCACACCAGAAAGCCATCGTCACGAGGTGTTCGCGTTATCTGTATTCTGCTCCAAGACCGATCCTATGGTCCTTCGTACTTCTAGATACTATGTTACTTGTTTAAATTCACGCGCACCCATGCCACTGGATGGTACCTTTAGCAGGCAAAAATATGTAGTAATCGATCAATGCCTTCTAGCAAATATTTATTTCGACCACCAATACAAAAACTGTCTAAAATATATAATATAACCTCTTACATCCCTTGTTTAAATTCACGCGTACCCATGCCACTGGATAGTACCTTTATCAGGCAAAAATATGTAGTAATCGATCAATACCTTCAAGCAAATATATATTATTTTTATTTCGACCACCAATACAAAAACTATCTAAAATATATAATATAACCTCTTATATCCCTTGTTTAAATTCACGCGTACCCATGGCACTGTATGGTACCTTTAGAAGGCCAAAATATGTAGTAAGAGTCAGTCTAAGCATCGATCAATGCCTTCTAGCAGATAAATATTATTTTTATATTGACTACCAATACAAAAACTGTCTAAAATATACAATATGACCTTTTACATCCCTTGTTTAAATTCACGCGCACCCATGCCACTGGATGGTACCTTTAGCAGGCAAAAATATGTAGTAAGAGTCAGTCTAAGCATTGATCAATGCCTTCTAGCAAATATATATTATTTTTATTTCGACTACCAATACAAAAACTATCTAAAATATATAATATGACCTCTTACATTACTTTACATGACTTGTTTAAATTCACACACACCCATGGCACTGGATAGTACCTCTAGCAGGCAAAAATATGTAGTAATCGATCAATGCCTTCCAGTAAATATATATTATTTTTATTTCGACCACCAATACAAAAACTATCTAAAATATATAATATGACCTCTTACATTACTTTACATCCCTTGTTTAAATTCACGCGCACCCATGGCACTGGATAGTACCTTTAACAGGAAAAAATATGTAGTAATCGATCAATGCCTTCCAGTAAATATATATTTTTTTTATTTCGACTACCAATACAAAAACTAGCAAAAATATCTAATATGACCTCTTCTTGAATATATGTATTTTTTTATAATATTTGCATGCCATTTTAATCCTTTAATTTATACAATAATCTTTTTTTTCGTATTTGGTAAGAAGTATGGCACGAAAATAAGATTTTAATCATTTAAGCCGATTCGAGTTTTTTTTGATATCATAGATTATTTTTGTAAGCCAAAAAGGTAAGTGCATTTTTTTAAACACTATTTATGAATTCGTAGATTTAGAAAAAAAGTACACTTTTATTTATATGTAGAATATAATAAAATTTATTGGTCTGGAATTAATCAATAATTAAAAAAATATAAAAAAAACGCCACACGTATGGTGAGAAATGTTCCGAATCAAATACAACGATTGGTCAAGTTATAAATAAAACCAGAATTTTTTTTTTTTTGATAGTGCAAATATTAGCATAAAAAAATATTCTAAAATATTTTCTGGTACAAAGGATTGCAAATAATCGGAGAATCCGTTTAATAATATTTTATTCAGAAGAATGGACCTTCGCACGCACGGCCGCCTTTAGCCATAAATTGTGACGCGACAAAAAGACTTGTAATCTATGGTCCAGTTTTTTGCGCGCTGGCAACATTGTCCGCATTGACAGCGCGGGAAAGGGACGGACGATGACGCGATAGAGACGGAATAGTTTTACGCGAGCGGTCCTCAACACTCATTATTTTTTTTTACGTAAAAATAGGTAATAAATATTTTTATGCATTGCTAATAATTTTTATTTATTTTTACGTCAAATTATATACGCCTTTGGGGTTCAGAAAATCTACGAAAATGGTGCGGATTTTGGGCTGAAGGCATCATCGGACTATTTTTCAGTCAAGAAATAACAGTTAATGCTTCTCGCTATCGTGACGTGATAATCCAGTTTTTTGTGCCAAAATTAGTACAGTATCGTTCAGAATTGCGTTTGGCATTTTTTTGCTTTAACATATGGGTACAAAAGAGCTGCGAACCGCAGTTGACGAAGCGCTCGAACCATCCCCCAAACAAAAGATTCACTAAACCGCAAGGAGATACGCCGAGTCCGTGAAAGGCTCAAGCAAACTTTACAACTTCTTTGGTTATGTGCAGAAATGACCGAACAACACCTGTGGAGTGTTTCAGGTGCAAAGTGTTCGAATTTTACAGTTATTTGTAAAATAGACGATTCATTACTATCGATACTAAAAAAAATAGTACGATAAGGTTAGTAAGAATATCATATCAAAAAAATTGAAAAAACAAGGTCTTTACTGCAGTTTTTTTTTACCGCCAGTATCGAATGTACAGAATAAAGTTCAGCGCAAAAAAAAATACGCCAGCGGATAAATTATAATAAAAAATATTTATGTTTTGGAAACAGTTAAGATAAAAACGTAGGAAAAATAACTTAAATATAGAGATATCCCCTCGCTGGCATCTCTATGTGTAACAATAAAGTATCTAAATCTATAGTGCTTTGAGGAACACGACCCCCAGCGCAGCTGGAAGGGTGGTCAACCAATTGATATTCATTACTTTTTAATATAAATATATATTTATGTATATATAAATAATATAATACGGCCAGTGGAATAGCTTAGCGACTGAGCGAGGACTATCAAGTTTTAATTTGGCAGAGAAGGTCGGTCGGCTCATCGCGTTTCAAAACAACGTCTTTAAACTTTCTCGCAAGTCTCGACTGCGCAGCGCTCTTTGATGTCCTTTGCCTCCTTAAGGACCTCCCGAGTCTCTCCAGACTTCCTGCACTTTGTCAGGAAGCTCTATTGTCAAAGAAGTGATCGATAAAACTTTCGATCACAATTCACGAAGTCACCGCACACACCCAGTGTTTCGGAGCTCATTCTACAAGACTTTAAGGCAGATGTTCCCAAAGTGGTCAATATCGACCCCCAGGGGTCGATTTCGCCCTGCAAGGGGTCGATGACAGCGAAAAATAAAATTGGGGGTCCATGAACTACGAGAGGGGATCCCCCAAAATTTAGACATCTCGTAAATGTCATAATGCACCGAACACAGATTGTAGAAGTTCGTGCCAAATGCTCGAGAAACGAGACTTTCGGCATTGAAAAACTATACCGACGTACCTTTTTGGAGCTTATGACATAAGAAAACCATTACGATCGTGTTGCCTTTTTTTAAAAATAATTTACAGGGGTTAATAAACTCGGATGAGCAGCAAGCTAATTGGTTGTACGGAGCGCCGATGAGCGTAATAAAACAAATTGATTTGACAAATATTCCGAGAAAATAAGGACACCTGTACGACTTAGTACCCTTCCAAGGGAGACAGTTTTAAATCGAGACCCACTCAAGCCCATAAACTCACCCACCGTACAGTAAACCCCATGAAAGCGAGTTGTTCTATACAAGATATCAAAAACATGCCAATTTGTAAAAATTCAATAGTAGCAAGGCGACGGGACAAAATAGTTTGAGAAACTGTGCTTTAAGGCCTCGCGGGGAAACTTTAAATACAATAACCGCATAAAATTAATTTTATATATTTAAAATCGGTATAACGTGCGAAATGCGTTGTAGTCGTCGCGTATCGATTACAAGCCGATGATCCGCCGGCGGGGCGAGAGGTCCCGGTCGGCCATCTTGTGCGCCCGCCGCCGCCATGTTGTGAATATTAGAAGCCGGTAAACAAGCAGATACATCGGCGGCTGGATATTGCCTAATGGTGTGAACTGACTGCCGTATCTCGGATATAGGCTACAGAATACATTGTGTTTGCGGCCTATTGTTGTCTCTAAGAAAGCGCAGGGCCAGATTCTATTGAAATTATATATTTTAACGATTTATCGATATCAATTTTTTTTTTTAAGTCATTAAATATTCCCTCCGACTAAAACGACGCTTTGCTAAGCAAAAAGACGATGAAGAGAAAATCTCGTCGGTCGAATTTTATGCAATAATAAAAAAAATCCGGTTTCCAATAATTGAGAACATTATTACATATAATACGATAATGTTGATAACTATCGATATCTAAAAAATATTTCATAAAATCCAAAGACGACCGTCGGATCTGTCTTAAATTCTATTAAAAACATTAATATAAATTTCTTTAAACCGTGTCCTTGAAACAGTGCTTATATTCATTACCAATTGGTAAAATATTTTTTTAATAGTATATAATAACTTGAGTAGTAAATTTCAATAGATATTCAGAAATGCAATACGGACCCAATGCCCAAAATAGACGAAAATAAATACAAAACAGAATTGCGCCACAAGATCGTTTTTTGAAAGTACGCAACTTCGCTTTATTTCAATAATAAGTTTTTTTTTTAGAAATTCAATATTTTTGCCAGAGAGTACTTGGTGGTATTCCATTTTAACATTTTTGAGCAAAATATGTTTGATGATGCCAACGTGAAAGATTGGCGAAACCGGTCGCAAATAAAAACGAATCACTCAAGTATTTTACTCAAAAATATTAAAATGGAACTCCACCAAGTACTCTCTGTCATTAATATTGAATTCCTACCCAGTCCGGCCCTGCGCGGCCCGACGCCGTAACTGATGGCTTGACACCAGGAGCAGTCAATTGTGGAGAGATTCGGGTTCAGGATTCGCTAACTGCCTCGCTGTGAGCACGTTAGTACAGTTTTGATAGATTTTTCCCGAATGCGCCTCAAGGTTTGCCGAATTATTGGCTAAGGGCGCGGAGTGCCACCCCCGGGGGTTGAAAGTGCAGACTTGTACATACCTTGTTTAATATATAAGATTTGGATTTTTTGATGCTGTATACGACATTAATACATAGCTTGTTTTTATTTATAACTAGAAATGTAGCCCGTCATAAAATGACATATTCGATGAACGATGCAATAGTGTTTGAACATATGTTTGGCTGACAATTAGATGAATATTTGATTAGCCATTCTAGGAAATGTCACATGTCGTGTCACAAACAACGAATCACTTTCACTGCACTGTTATTTATTAGATGCAGTCTTTACCACGTTCAATTGTGCTATTCTTTTTTAATTACGTTTGCTGTGCTTATACGGTGTTATTTTTTTATGAGGCATTTTAAGTTATCAATGATGTGATTAATAATTTCTAACGCAACTAAAAAATAAAATTGGTACTTGTGTCAAGCTGACATAAACTGGAAATTTCTTAGAAGCATCATATTTTGTTTATTTGTAGAAATTCTAAATTTGAAACTCTCGCTGTGAACAACAGAATCATATAATTCGTACATAAAGCATATTTGATAGTTTTATTTAATTAGTTTATGAATGAAAATATTATCCTATCGTCTTGAAATTCGGCACATAACTGCGGAAAATCAGCGTGGTATCTTTTAAGATATTCTATAGAGAACCAAAAAATGAAACATACACACACACCCACCCACACACAATGGATATTATTATAGTAGATACTAAATTGTATTAAACACATATGTGTAGGTTTTGCGATGAAACCTCGGATGGCCCAAAACACAACGCAGCCCATCACCCATGATCGAAAAAATCTTTAAAAATATGTGTTATATGTGGTTTTTTTTTTTTTTTTTTTTTTTTTCTAGAATAGCCTCTGTAATTAAATATTTTTTTCTGAAAATAATTGTTGGCTTTGATATAAAGCCGTGGCGGGGCGTGCCACGGGGCGTTAGTGCTAATCCCCCATTAGTTGCTTCGGTCGGTACTTTTCTTTCAGAATCGTTTCTCAAAAGCGGAAATTGGCATTATTGCGTCGCTAGCCCTCGCCGGCCGAGCCGGTCCCGCCCAGCGGCTCCTGAACTGTGGGGCGCGATCACCCCACCTCCCCCCACTCCGAGTCGCTTACTTCAGGACAACCTTGCTATTGAAAATCATAAATTTCATTTGAAACGACGGATAGCTACACAGCTACAAGGAGAGTATAAATAATACAGCAGAATTTGATTTCCTACGATCTATTTAGTATATTACTACTAATATGATTAGGCACATTAGTTCACACATGTAAGATGATTTTTAAAGAAATTCTCAGAAAAATATCATCGTGAACCCACATCCCAAGGCATACATGGCCGGTGTACTGACCCTTGTACTAACGAATCGCATCCATTAATCGAGAATTTCTAACAATCATACTCTACATATGAACCAATGTGCCCAGGCTAACCAATATTTATCTTTAAAAATCATCTTCTATGTGTGAACTAATGTGCCCAATCATATTAGTAATAATATAATAAACCCGTAATGGGTAATAAATATGCATCTGATTGACGTTCAATCCATAAATAGACTATTTAGTATATGTAATATTTGTGATAAAAAACACTCGGTGTAATTCCATTCCATATAATTTTTTTAAGAACAACCACTGATTGCATAACTTACGAGAGTAGCTCCGTATTGGTTTTTTATCTAAAGCCGCTGCTTTCTATAATGTAGCATGTTTTAAAACGCCCGCATTTTGGTCGCCAGTCGGTAAGGCAAAGCTCAATACGAGCTTAATACAACCGCAGATTTAGGATCGTAACTCAATAAATAAATAATTGGAAATCGTGATGTGCAGTTTGCGAGCAATATGTTTGCGAAGTGCACACAATGCAGCCACAAAGAAAACATCAAAGTTGACTGGTTGGTTAATTGGACGTCTGTGGGAGTAAATCTGGCTAGGGGGAAGGCTTAGGGGGGAGACTCAGGGGGGAAGCTGCGCACCGCCCTGACCGACGGCTATCAGACATTTCACGTTTCATCGGACATTATATTTTAATATTCAATACACATTTATTATTAATTAAATAACCCATACCTCACAACGCCGGTCTGTGTGATTTGTAGCAGGATGTCGCTGGCTAAGTGTCAAGCTGTAGTTGAAGTCAGAATGTTAAAACGTGGGTCGACCGAAGATTACGTTAGGTTAGAGATGAACTGGAAGAATGCTGGAACTGCTGAAGAAGGTTCTCGGAGGTAGACAGCACCGGCCGTGGAAGGTGACAATAAAACTGAATAAAAAAATTTCAGTTTTAAAATATCAGCCGGTTAACGTAGAAAACTTCAAATGGACAAAACAAATTATATAAAGGCTTGTATTTTATATACCTTTAAATCTAAATAGTATAATATAAAAAGCATTTTCCCATATTTTATTTACTGCTATTGATAATTACAATTTTTTTTTCTATTTATTAAAATACATGTCTAAAAAAACGTATCTTTATAACTGAGCCTTCAATATATTTACAAAAACTGTAAATTAAAATATATAAATCGGTCTTGTCAAAAACACTATTTGACATTTTGGGTAATGTTCATATATTTTTTACTTTTAATTGACGTAGTTAAAAAAATAATTGTACATAAGTCGAGATTAAGTCGCTCGTAAGCCAGAAATCTGGCACGGCAGAGGTTTAACAAGGCTAAGGGGAAAGCTTTACCAAAAGCTGTGATAATCCCCTTGTATTTCTTTCCCAATTAAATGAATTAGTTTTGGTTTATCTGTGGTGGTTATTACAGCTATATGTTCATTTTATATATAAATATAATTATATATTTATAAAAAATATCATATAAATGCAGTTTTAAATAAACAAAAAAGACTCATCCAGCAAAAGATGATCGAAACGAAGTGTATATACATTCTTCCGACGTTCGATCTACTTACTAATCAGGATTGTAACCGTCGAGTGAAACAGAAATTCACCTACGCAATATATATATTATTAAATATATAAAATGCAGAATGAGGGGCTGGTCGAAATGAAGAGTCCATCGATGGAATGATGGAAGATAAGCAGATTAACTAGATAGTGAAGGAATCAAGTCCAACGTGCTCTTTTCCCGGAATTGGTCCGGAGCGAAATCATTGTATATTTTTGTATCATAAACAGTACAGTAGTTTTTTCAACATTTTAAAAGAAATTGTAATTTTTACAGAATTTAAAATTAACCGCTCTACCCATAAGCTACTGCGCTGATCACTAGACAACGCAGCGTGTATTTTATTTAATATGTGAATACATTTTATAAAAAAAAAATATAGCTCCTGTTGTAGGTAAGTTTAACGAATGAATAAAATGCATGTGTTTGAGGGTAGGTTATGCATATTTTAGTAGTTAGACATGTTGTAGTTTGGTATGCTTGTAGGTTTTGGCAGCCATTGTTATGAGTAAATTTGGCTTCATGGGTGTAGGGCTGCTTCGAGTTTTCAGTTTTCCGACGCTTCCTCCATCCCTGAGGACTGAAAACTTCGAGCGGCTCGACACCCAAGAAACCAAATACACGCCGTAGTATATTGCATATTGGTACTGAGGTTGGTTTTGCTTTCATTTGCTAATGAACATGTTAAAAGTCGTGATATAATCTGAAAAGGGGATCGGAGGTATGCTTTCAACGGGTATTTTTTTCATCAAACCCAGCCTTTAACAGTGGCGTGCGGTGAGGGTGAGGGTCAGAAAATGTTTAGAGGGTTTCTGGCTCTTAATAATTAATCTAAACCCTATAATTATAGACTCACTGCATTCTCTAATATTTTTTTCGTATCATATTATTGTCTAAGTACAAAAAAAACTCTGTTTATATAACATTAAATATTATTTTTGCTATCCCCTTTACGAATTATATTTTGGCTTTACAAAGCATGTGTATAAAATTAGATTATTGTAAAAAGTTGGTATAGTTATAATTATGTATTTTATTATAAGTGGCGGGATAACAAACCTTTTACATGCAAATAGTATTTTCTTAGTTTTAGTTATAAATATATAATGTATATTTAATATGCATTTGTGATTTGATAAGGTGAACGATTTCACTGAACGCGGTTCCAGAAGTTTGCTCTGTATTGAATTAAATGATATTTAATAATTAAATGTATGAGTGCACATTCAATATTTAGTGATCATTATGTCCAGAGCCAAATTCAAGTTACTCATTTTTAATTATTATTATTTATCAAATTACATATTTTTAACCATCAAAAATATACATTGCGTTTATTATGCTTTCTATCAATACTTTATAATAAACAATTTTATTTTATCATTTGGCACATAAAAGGTCTGTTATCTTATATAAATATATAAAATGTAACATTTCATATGTTTAGTAGACTTGTAAACACGATATCTACTTATCTATGGATTACAAAATGATTTTTTTATTTTTAAATATAGTTTTGGTTTTGATACAATTGAATAAATCAGTCTAAATTTTTTTCAACCTTAAAATGGAAAAAATAAATCTATCTGATAATTTTTTATTTATTATTATTTGATCGTATTATTAATCCGATGAGTAATATCGTCGAAACTTAAAACCCTAGAAGACACAATGAAGTAGATAAATAGAAACGGGAACTATTTCTGCAATAGATTTTCATCTTTATTTATATTATTTTTTCTGTACTGCTTAGGTTCCGAACCTGCTTGAAGTTGGCAAACAACGATGCTGCAAACATGGTGGGTCGGCTTTTCTTCAACGTCATCCAGACCAAGTGTTTTGTGTTGAAGCCGGTGGAAGCCTGCCTGGAGAGATCCTGGTGGGGAAAGTGCACGGTGACCGGATACTCCAAGAAGGCTTACCTCAGAGATAATCTACCATATTAAATATACTAATAAATAAATCGTAAACGAAAATTGGATTCGTTGCATTGAATTTGTACGAGGAAGTAAATTGAAGACAGTGTGTGGCTGTGACGCACGAAAACTCAGCGCATTCATAACCAGCATATTTGGTACAGGTCGGAATCCGCTATTATGCCTGCTCTCCTCGCGATTGTTCTCCGCCTATGCCAATGTGCCGCCACATAAAGAAATAAACAATTGTAAGTGGCAGTGCTTGGGCAAATGGTAGAACGCAAGCTCTCGAATGTATATTTAACTATTTACTATGGAAAAAATATAAATTATTGTTTGTGAATTGTAACAATAATTGTTACTTTGAGTAGGCACAATATGTGTTCTGAAAAATCAGGTAAATTTATAATAAATTTCTCAAAACATAGATGAAGTAAATTACGTGAAGTACTTTTAATATTAACGCATCAGAAAAAACTTATTTAACATGTATAAATATTATGCTAAGACAAATTAAACCTTTGCTTAAAGATTTTTTACATATTATTTTACTAAACCATACATGTAACAATACAAGATGTCTCCAAAGAATACGTTTTAATTACGAACTCAGGCGGAAATGGTTACTGTTCAATGCGATGGATCCGATAATGTTTAAAATATTTATTATTTGATACTTATTTATAGTTTTATAAGTGTAAAAATTAAGTAATTCCACCCAATCTACCATTTCAAAGAAGAATATTTATAAAGTCGACGTGTAGACAGCCATATGTAATGTTTAAAACAATAATTGACCTCTGCAGATGGAAAAGGACTAAGGAGACACCCCGTATCGTTAATTAGAAGTTCCTCTGAAATAAATAGACTGTACTTAGTGTAAGGTAGCAGAAATTGCAATAAATTTAAATGTTTATATAAATAAATTTAAATATATAAATGTATAGAAACTATGGATATGATTTTAAACATCACAATCGATGAGATTTGTTGGTAGTAGCGGGAGTTGGGGTCGTGTAAGTGCTGGCGAGGGTTTGTCAATATTTCGGGGCAATCGTGAATGCATTCATCCTAGTCCATAAAAATATTACGATTATTTTTAAACATAAATTTTTTTAAATCCCAAATTACCAAAAAGAGACTTCAAAAAAGATTGTCATATAATCATAAATTTCAGTTATATGTTTTCGTTACTGTGCCATTATTTTACTTTGACAAACCTATTGTCGACCGAATTGCATCAAAACATTGACAAACAACGCCGAATTATACTATATTAGTAATCATCGTCACAAAGATAATTCTGAAATGATCTAAAAACATATACAGAGCACAACACGAAACCTAATTTTTATAATGCACTATGTTATACCGATACCTCTAAATGTAAAACTCATATCTGCCAATTGTGACGTTTGTGGTAATTTGTTATTTTCCCTTGTTAAACACTTAAAATCTACCAGATTCGAGGCCGAAGGCATTGAAACTTTTGCATTTTTTTAGTTACGTAGCAGATCTTTAACTACGCATGGTGACGGTTGTGGCAAGTATTCAGAATGCAAAAACTAACTTGATTCACATGACGGGAAAGAATATTTAGTACGTTAGACCTTATCAAGGTGACGAAAGATCCCCGAAACAGACGGGTTGATATGCCGGGGAGTTTCCAGAGACTGAGGGGTGATATATGAACGTAGAGCCTTTTTTCAGCAGCGGTGGATAGACGCTGATAAAAACGACTAGTAATTTTATACTATTGAAAAAACAAACATTTAAAATGGATATAATATTCGATTGCTAGTGTTACGCCATTCACCATGCATGTAAAAATTATTTATTACTTTTTTAGATTAATTATTGCAATATTTAATTTTTATAATATTGTAACATGTAGCCATTACACTTTCTGCGTACGCCGGAGAGTTAGAAGTTATTGGGGATGTCACGAGGAAAAATAATTTAGTAGAAGGAAAGTGTAGGATGTACTTAATATATTTTTAAGGTGTAGAGATTATACTATTTATTACGTGTCATATATCTAAGGTGAAATCCCGAATTGACCAATCTCTTTCAACCGTAGAGATGTTATAGATGACTTAATTTTTTCTGAATGTTTGTTTATCTTTGAGAGAGATAGAATTCGACGTTTCACGGCGAGCGGCGTATCCTGTAGTTATACAATCCCGTATTGTAATTGTAAACTCGTTAACATAACGCTTCTTCTCTAGAATTGTATTTCCCTCCATCATTATATGCAGTGGTTTCCCATTTGCCTGCTGCACCCTAATACTACTAACACACTTAATAATAAATGGTTTGTGATATATTTTTACATAATCTAGAAATCTATATCATCTTAATCTCATTTCGTCCATAGACAATAATTAAAATGTCAAAAAATTAATTCTGCATACAAAATTTAAAAAAGCAGGAATTACTCGAATATTCAGTCTTACCGAAGCAAAAGCTTAAATTCAATGATTTAAATAGAAAGCCTTCCGAGAGAGATCAAAGCGTGAAGATCCTTGGATCCGAGGCTGCTCCTGGTTTATTTTCAATCTTAACTAGTTAACTGCGTTTGATGTGCTTACACGCCAATCCGATCAAGATCAACTTTTTTAACAAAGAATTCATAACTTCTTATTTAATCTAGAATATTCTGCAGCTAACATGCTAACATTTTAATATTTTAAAAGAGGACATATTGGAAGGTACGATCCCTGCATATTTATTAGTAACATAATATTAGTTCTTAGATCTTCACGCGAGAATGACTGTTTCAAGTTTACCCACTGAAAACCTAACCTCAATTAATGACAATGAAGTTTTACTAATCCTGATAAGTTACTAAATACAATTTTAATGTCTTAACAGGTTAATATATATTTTTCTACGCAAAATAAAAAAAATAGATGTGATTTCTGAATTAATACTATAAAATTAGATCGCAGACGCTATAAATTGGATGCTATGTTAATTTTCAATAATTTCACGAAGCTTCATAAGCTTGTCGCTTATCTTTCGCGTAGTATTGGTTTTGTGGGATGTATATTATATTAAATGCGACTTTAAATCACATGTAATATTCTTCGATTCCCTCCAAGACAAGGCAAAGTTTGTATGGAAGTGATTTCGTCAATTCGAGGACCTCTAATGTGAATAAATTTTTATAGAAATTTTTCTTTATCATAAATTATCATTGATTTTGGAAATGAAACAATAAATATGTAAGAAAATAAATTAATTGTACGTCTACCTTGTAATAAAATGATATTCAGATTCCATTTATGTATTTGTAATAAAAAGAAAATAGTTTGATTTTTCTTTCGGCCGTAATGATGTTAGCACTTAATGACATCAATAAATTTACAGATCTATTAAAACTGTGCATATTTATTTAACCCCGATTCCTTCATCTTTATACACTCCCGACAAAAGAGAAACGATTGCATGCACACATGCATACACAATAATACTAGAACATACGGATGTTTTATTTTAATATTCTCAATCACAAATAAAGTTTACAATAAGCAATTCTATACTAACCCAACTGGAGTGCTATCGAATTCCTGGCTTTGGTGGCGTAGCGCCACATCTGTACCACCTTGGCTCTCGAGTACTTGAATTGTTATATGCATGTGTGTAACTGATGTACCTGTAAGACACCAGGTCATCGTGGTTTACAAAAAAAAAATTGTAAAAAAATGTTTTTTTATATTTGAACGGACTCGTAAGTACAACTGGAAAATGTGATTCATAAAAATAATTGAATAAATTGGCAGCGCTTGTTGTCTAAAACGCCAGCTTCTTCATGAGGAGGTACATGTGTTGGTCCACTTCAAAGCCGTGAAGATTATTGGCATCTCCCTGCAAGCGCATGAGGAGACCGCCGAAGCTGACGTATGCTGCTAATCTGGATGACGGTTCCATTGCTGCTTCGTCACCTTCTATCCTGTAAACCAAGATTCAAACTTTGAAAACTCCAAATCAAATACTTTCGAAATCTCAAATTTTCACCATTTCAAGAAGGGTGACCATGAGAATAGGAGTTGACCGAGTATATTAGCAAGATACAAAATTGTCTCCGTTGTCTACAATGTTGTTACCGTTTTGATGTGTTACAAGTAGTGATAATCAATCCATATAGATTTTAATAAGTACGCTCTCTCCTGATGCTGTTGCACAATACTTTTTGTAAACTTGGCTGAAAAGAATTGGGCCACAATATATTCAGAGTTATCAACAAATCTACTGAAAAGAAGTGTCTCAGGTTTTCATTAGATAAGTTCAGTTTCTACAAATTATTTTAAAAAAATACAACCGTGTGTTTCAATAGTTGCTGAACAAAATATTTTAGTTAATTCTTTGCTAATAAAGAAACACAAATGTCACAAAACAAACCAAAAATGTCGTATTCATATAATATGAAATTATCAACTATCACATATACCTACTAAATTGGAAATTATATACTTTTATCACAAATGTTACAAATAATGGGAGGTAGACTTTTATAAATAAGAAAATTGAGTTGTAATGTCATGGAACATTGCATGAAGTATATACAAAAAGTTTTTAATACTGAAGATTTCTAACTAAATTAACAAATTAGTGTAAAAAGTGAACAATAACACCGGAGCCTAAAAACAAATATCAATTGAATGTTGCAATGCTTGAAGTTTTCATTCGTGCCCAGTTACAAGTTTGGTGCATCTCAGAGTAATGTGCTCAAATACAGGCAAGCAGCAGAAAAGGACACGAAAATTTCTGAGGATGGATCCAGATCCGGATCAACTCATAACAAAGGCTGCCAAAAACTATCTAAAAAATATATCAAGCCGTGACGTTGCGGACGAATGGGTGAGTTTTATATTTTTTGTGATTGCAAAAGATAGGCTATAGGGTAGATTTGGAGTGTACATTAAAAGTATGAGAAAGCAAAATTACCTGTATATTTTACCGAACATAACATATTCAAAACTATCTGCTCGGGAGCCTTCTGAACCTTGCGGGTTCCACTCTCCTCCATCAGGGTATCCATCTTCACGGAGAGTTGTGGCTAATACAAGTCTGCGCAGAACAAAATAACATTGTATTAAATTAAAAATAAAAATGTATATTTTAAAGAGTGAGTCAAGAGTAATGCTAAATTAACCTGAATTTATCTCCCAATTCCATTGGATACAACCAAGAGTTTACGTCGAGAATGAGGTCCATTTTGAATGATTCAGATTCACAGTGTAGCCTGTTTACCCTGTCGAACTTTTTTCCTTCGGGATCCATGTCCTTAATGTTGAAAATATCTTCAAATAACACACCAGCCATGTTAGGTTATGAGAATCAGAGTTTAGACTTCACACGGCTTCTGCGACACTCAACTAAACACGCACATTGAAAAAATCAAAATACTATAACTTGAACACTGAAACGTGATTTATTTTCGTTATCTATAATACATTAAGACGGACGCAAAACAGCGCGCACCGAAAAAGCACGACGCTATAATTTTGACAGCAAATATGGAACACCATAGACAATATGGCTGTTGTGCTGTGATATTCTCTATAGTCTCTGGTTAAGTGCTTGCTGCTGACGGATAGTAGAGCTGGAAATATACAAATAATATCAAAACAATAATATTAATTTAATAAAAAGCATTAAAAAAATAAAAAAAACATTACTTCATATCATTATACACAAGTTACAAATTTAAAATAAATAAAAAAATAATTAAAAAAAATATTTAAACTATATACAATTATATAAAAAAATATTTACATAAAATTATCGAAAAAAAAAAATTAAGCGTATAAGTAAAATAATTAATTCACTCCCACTGCTGTAATATTTTTTTTACATATAATTAAATGAATTTTATATTTAGCATAGTCTCAAACCAAATCACAGTATATTTCTTCATAGCGTTGCCTGTAACAGAAAAAACAGATGGCAATCCCAGCACGATTTTAATTAAATACAATTTATAATTGCAACTTTACATGAGTACAATCCCTTTTTTTAATTTTAAATAATAGATATGCAATAACATCTAGTATTATTTTTCTGTTGGTTGCGTAGTATTTAAAGATCAGGACCTGTCGCTTTATTGATTATTATAGACCTTCAACCCTTTCATTCTTTTGCAGCTTTCACGCCATTTTCATGAGTGGTTTGATCCATTTTATTGAAACGCGATCTTTCACTGCTTATTTTCAGCACACTGCATTGGTTTTTCATTACGACTAGTGACATGAGAATGCTGCTAATATAAATCATTTATATTATTATATAAGCTCTACCAAATACTATACAAATTTCATATTGCCTATAAATTTGTTCAAGACATTTTTGGGTTAAATACAAAAAACAGGCACAGCTTCAAATTAAAGCATTGCAAAACCAAAATAAACCCTAATCAATATATTCCGCATTTAGTAATGAGATATTTGGAAACATATACAATTAATAATATGTATTACTCAAAAGGAATGAATTGATAAAACCATTATAAGAGTTGAAGTTCAAATGTATATAAAACCATTTTTGAAAGTTGTGTTATTAAATATTTTAGCTGAATATTAAAACGTTGTGAGTTTTCTCTAAGCCTTGTTATTAAAGCGTAACAAAACCACACAAATAGCGATGTTGTGTAAAACTCAAAACTATACCATTACGTGGTTTGCAACTAACTAGATTCTAACCACTTTAACGATCACGTTCATAGTTTCAGGATTATCAAAGCAGCCTACACACGTAGCAACACAGCCGACAATCGAAAGGCAACTAACCAACAGCATTATTTAAAAAAATTATATAGTTATGCTTAAGTAAACCATTTCACTGTATGTATTGGGATTTTGTACCATCACACCCGAGGAATCGATTGCCTTAATATTATATAAAGCAGGGGTGGTCAAGCGCACAACTCTGATTAATAAATCTTTTTTTGGACTTTCAATTACATGTTTTCTTATGATGATTTATTCCTTGTAAGCTGTCTGTAGTGATCAAAAGTTTTCCCACCCCTGCTATGGAGAATATATAAATACTAGAAATGTTGTCCGTCACAGAATGATTTTGAGTTATTAATGATGTGATTAATAATTTCTAACGCAATTTCGATAAAAAAAATAAAATTGGTACTTGTGTCAAGCTGACATAACCTGAAAATTTCTAAGAAGCATCAAAATTTGTTTTTTTGTAAAAGTTCTAAATTTGAAATTCTCGCGGTGAACAATAAAATCCTATAATTCGTACATATTGAAACTCGCTAAAGCATATTAAATTAGTTTATGAATAAAAATATTATCCTATCGTCTTGAAAGTCGGCACATAACTGCGGAAAAACTTGCTGAACTTACGTGCAAAAAATCACCGTTGTATCTTCTAAGATATTCTATAGAGAAGCAAAAAATGAAACATACACACACAATGGCTATTATTATAATAGAAGATTGTATAGTATAATTTGCTGCTGGCGTGAATCGATTATCTAAAAATAATATTAACGAATTTGCCCAAACGTTGTAAAGGTAATGTGCGAACCACCCTTGGGCCATTGAAATAATGGTAATTTATTGTTGTGCGTTATTATTAGCAGCTCATTACAAAGCTCGCGGGGTACAAAGCGCACACTCGAGCTGGCTCCATCCCCATCCAACCCTCGCCATCCCCCTCCGCGTGCATATTGCCCGCATTCCACCTGCAGCCCGTCTCCCCTAGGGTTGGAGCAGAAACGGAAACAACCACACCCCCCCCCTCGATTTACACGGTACTTTATTTGCACGGTCTTTAAAATATGCGATTGGGCGTGTATCAACTTCTGGGTTGCAGAGACACCCCGGCGAAGAGACGTCTGAAGTCATCCGTGATGACTCGAATTAAGAAAAAAATTGGGTAGTCATTTTTTATATAAAATAACTAGAACCTTAAAAAAAATTAAAAGGGCTGTGACCGGTTTCAATGTGTCCATTTCCCAATTTAAAAAGGACACCCAAATGCTTCCAGATCAGTCTAAACTTCAATCGGGAAAACGCATATTTATCACATTAAAAATTAATTTATAATAAATAAAAAAAATATTATCCGTAGAAGAAGGGATACATCTAACTTTTAGCATTGATTTTTTTTCTATTGGTTTAGTAGATTTTTCGCAAAAAATTATCAAAAAACCCGAAAATGGACCCACCAGAGGATCACTAAAATACATGTTTATATTTGTTTCCATGATTTTCAAGATGCATTTAGTTTTATTTGAAAAAAAAAAATTACGCATATTATTTAGTTTTCGATATACACGATTTTACGTATAAAATTCTACGATTTCGATTTACACGGTTTTCCAAGGATCTTCAGTGTAAATCGGGGGATAGGTGTACTTGATAATACGCGAAAAGCTTTTCATGTTATAAGTGGGTTTGTATTCTTTGATCTTGGGGTTTATTGGATGATATGCTTTGTAGTGTCAGTGTCTTCAGACGTTTCAGTCCCGGTACCGGGGGCACCTTTAGAGATTTTCTGAAGGTGATGATATGAACATTTTTTTATAAAAACAATACGATGAGAAAAATATCAGGCGTGGGGCGTTTTAATGCCCACCCTGGTACGTCTCTTGCATTTTTCAATTTTTTTGCTATTTGCGTCACAGGGAAATTATAGAAAATATACAGTAAATATTTTTTTCGCTTAATCGTAATTTGACAAAGTTGTAATTCCTAAAAGTATAAGGTTTTTTTTTGGGCTTGTTTTTGGAAATACTAAGCATTGCCTAGTGCAGCTGTTTTTTTCAGGGAAAAAGAGGCATTGGAAGGTGAAAGATAACATGGATGCAGGATTTGAGTCAGAGGAATACAGCCTGATTATTATAATTAGCCTTGGATAGATGAGATGGTCACCAACCTGCTCCGAGGAGAGGCACCTGAAAAATCGGATTACATAGATCGTACACTTTTAAATTTTTTTTTATCACTTCGTGTCACGATCGCGTGAGTTTCCAGACTCTGTCCCATCACTAGCGCTGAGGGAATGACGTGACATCTTTCAGCGGGGAGCGGCCGATACAAATGTTCGGTGATTTATCCGCCAAATAAAAATACCCCTCCCCTTAAGGCGCCGTGAATAAAGAGACTACCCGGTGAACTGTTGGCGGATCTAATTAGATTGCACCCCATTAATAACAAGTATAAATAATAACAAACGCTTGGAAACAAATTTGTGACCAAAATCCACCTGCTGGTTATTATTATTTCCATAACCTAATTGTATAAAAAAAAAATTTAAATAACAAAATTTTTAGCGTAATTGAATCACTTTGTATGAAATTCGTATTTTTCTTGTTTTTTTTGCCTCGGTTTCGTGGGTATTCAGTCGCTTCAAGATTGCTGAGTATCACAGCACTTTGAGCTCTAAAATATACAGTAATTTCAAATAAAATAAAGCACCCCTGAGGAATAAGTCTTTTATCAAAGTTTACTGTGATTTTAAGCTCATTGCGCGTATCTTGGGGCCTTCTCGTTGAAATATTCTGAACTTGGAAGTTTACTTCTTGTAAATCAAACGTAGATCAACACCTCGTAAGGTCGTAGACGAGCTGGAGCTGGAAGAAGGAACAGTGAAATGAAATGGTCACCGACTGCCCATGACGAGAGGCACTCAATAGTTTGTTTATCCCGCAATACGCAAGCGCTCTCTCTCAATTATCGTCCCCGAAACGAGTAATAATAATATTCAATTAAATATATCAAACGAGTTTCTTTCTGTCCCGTCTACCATGATCATTGCACGAGGTATTTATATTAGGCTGGCGGTGTTTGGAGAGCGCCTGCGGTGCTGTCGCCTGTGGAATGCCTGTGAAGTCGGCGCTAGGTGCCGGTGCTCTCGACAAAAGAGCAACCCTCCCTCCATCCCTCCATCCCATCATCCCTCCATCCCTCCACTCACCCCCAGCTGCCACCCTCGCTTCATGAGCCAATCGAGACACAGGCCCGCATCGCAAGTTTATTCAATAATTTAAAAAAACATTGTTTCTTGTACTACTTCTGGGCTCCGGCCACTAGCGCAAATCTTTCTTCTTCCAATGCCCGTTTTTCCTTTCCCACATTCTGTCCATGACTTTTCGCCAACCCATGGTCTCTGAAGGATTCTTCTGTACAGCCACATGTCTTCGCACAGTGAACATTCGATGAATCTCCATCGAGATTTCAGGATCTCTTGAGTATAGTACTTTTTATGCTCTCAATCCTCACTTCAATTTCCTGGTCAGTATCCCAGTTTCTCATTCAACCAGCTGCCTAAGATGCCATACTAACTGACTAAGAATGTAGCCAAAATAGGAGATCTTCAGCTTCGTTATGAGCTCCCGCATTCTGTCCATGACTTTTCGCCAACCCATGGCATCTGAAGGATTCTTCTGTACAGCCACATGTCTTCGCACAGTGAACATTTGGTGAATCTCCATCGAGATTTCAGGATCTCTTGAGTATCGTACTTTTTCGTGCTCTCAATCCTCACTTCAATTTCCTGGTCAGTATCCCAGTTTCTCATTCAACCAGCTGCCTAAGATGCCATACTAACTGACTAAAAATGTAGCCAAAATAGGAGATCTTCAGCTTCGTTATGAGCTCCCGCATTCTGTCCATGACTTTTCGCCAACCCATGGTATCTGAAGGATTCTTCTGTACAGACACATGTCTTCGCACAGTGAACATTTGGTGAATCTCAATCCTCACTTCAATTTCCTGGTCACCTGCCTAAATACCTGAATCTTTTAATTAGATATTACTGAAAATGTGATGTCTTGTCGTACTCTTCAGCGCCTGGATTACTCCGTGGGATTCCCATCTTCCTTTAGGGTCAAGGTCGTTTCAGCGAATGATATGACTCTGTCCCAGGCTCTATGCTTTGTAGAGTGTTTTGGGACCATCTTCACCTTCACCAAGCAGCAAAGCACCCATGAAACCAAACCAACTCATAACTTTGCTCATTGTGTTTTGGGGTTTTTCCGATGAATTCTAGTAATATTTTTTTTTTATTCATTGATATAAATCGTGATTTAATATTGAATATGATTGGGTTAAGGGTTGGTTGAGGCCTGGCGGTGCCCCTGTGGTCCCTCAGTTGCCCCCTCGGTTTTTAATCTGTCCCCTAATGTCCCTTTAAATTAATTATTACGCCATGACCCCCGCCCGCCCATTGTCCTCTCTCACTTACGGGGAGCCATGAACAACCAGCCGCGACGCCTGCCTTGGAGCTCCCACTCTACCAACTCCAAAAACTCAATAATTATAATGAAATTAAATAAATTTAAATTAAAGCTTAAATTATAATTAAAATTAAAGCCTCAAAACATGTAATTTTAATAAAAAAAAACCATTTTGCGATATTGCAAAGAAAGAAAACTCCTGACGATGGTACAAAAGCATGAGGTGTTTTTTTTTTGGACATACGAGTATTTTCCTTCAGCTGAGCGTCTAAGGAGAAATCAAAGAAAATATAATCATTGGAAGGAGAAGTCTAGAGTACAAGACTGAGAAGAAGTATACTTCATATAAAAAAAATAATATATATAAATATATTTTTTTACTTGGATGTCTAAGGTTTTTAAAGCGCAAAGTGGTTATTGTAAATTTAATTTATCATTCAGCTTGGAGTTGGGGGCTGCTTTAGGCCCTCGTAACAATCGCGGGGGATTCCAGTTTGATGTTTATTCTATGTATTTAACTTTATGATTAATTTTTATTACATATTATCTGCTAATTGCTTCCCAGCTCGGTTTCCAAATTAAATTGGACCGAATCATTGTGACATTGTTTGCCCCTGCATTATTATCCCAACAAAATATACGCCGGCAGCGATTCACAATAACTTTGTGTATTTTAATTTAATTTATATATTTATATAAATTTATATATATATATATATATATGTCAAAATTTACTATAAAATATATTTTATTGTTTACGTGTTCTCGTTGTATAACTGAGGTCTTATCCCCATCACAGTACCCCCATTAGATTAAAACACTGAAACGCGCCTTTTTATTGTATTCACGTCGGCTTTGTTATTCTTTACAGTGTTAATTTTTTTTACACGAAACGAAATTGATTTAAAAATAAATAAATAAGAGTACGGCTAGCAATATTGAGAAAATCAAATAAAAATTCATATTGTTCACGTGGTGAGCATTTCGGATTTGCCACGCACCCGAGGGCTGAGCGGATCCAATTGTACATCAGGGTGCGTTTTTTTTATAAAATAGATCACAATATATGTATAAAATAAGTATTTAATAAAAAAAAATGTATAAAAAACTTCCAACCCTTAGCTATTATAAAATAAAACTGCTGTAAGTAATATAAAAAAAAAAAACACTGTGCATAGTAAACGCTGCCCCAAGGTAAAAATGCAAATGACTGCTTCTCATAAAACGCTTAAAATATGTACGATTTAAAAATATATAGTCAGGTCGTCAGTCGGCAACAATGAGGCTGATAAGGAACACGTGTTTTGAGCCATTTATCCAACCCTTATACGAACATGAAGTACCATTCAGTATATCGTATTACTTGTGAAGATTGTTTGGGAAACGTAATGTGTTCTGAGAGATGTATATAAATATATTGTGGCATTATTGTATGGATTAATTTTTTTAATTTTAATATTGTGTGCAGTATAATTTTCAGTCGAGGCGCATCCTTGCGATGAGATTCATTTTTTCTTCTTTAAACCAGACCAATGCTAAACCAACCGCGAGCACAGAGCGCGAGCTGCCAGGTCCGAATTTATCAAATTTAATTAGTTTTAATTTATTATTTGATGCTAAAAAATTGTACAACTCATTGTATGTAAAATTTACATTCTGAAATAATGCATTTTTATATATTTCACGTCTCCAATTGGTAAATATCTGTGTTTGATCAAAATGCATGCACATGCTTGTGGCTATCAGAATCGATAGCCGAACAGTAAAACACGTGTCCCTAGCCGCATTATTGTTGCCGACTGGTGACCAGGTGGAGTTTATTTTTTATCACTGATAGTAATACAACATTATAGAAAGCATGGCTCACCATTGCATACAGTAGATATACAATAACTACCCTTAGCAGAGGTATAAATTATTTTTAATTTTTTTAAAACAGATTTCGTTTCAAAGTCTGCCCCTGGTTAAAAGAGATTTTCTTTTACATGGGGGATAAACGAGATTTTTTATATCAAATTTTAATATGAGATTATATCATTTTTACAATTCTGTTTCGTTTATTGTTTTTGATTGCCCGAGAGAGTCGAAACACACATTTTATTTAACTTTGCAAGTAGAGGGAGGACATGAATAATTTAAAACAGTATTGAGGTTTGTAGTTGAGCTTATATTCATTTGTAAATCAAAAATAAAATACAACACTGTATACTTAGTCTCAATGGGTTTTGTATTGCGATTGAAATTTTCGCTCCGTTATTGAGTCACGGCGGTTGTAAGAAAAGGAGGTGTTTATTGAGCAATAATAAAAATATGGATAAGTAGTCTCCTTGTGTACATGTGAAGGCATTGTCTAACTGTCGTTTAATGGGGGTTGATTTATCTGTACAATTATCTGCTTTATTCTGTCAACCGTGGCATGATCGCTCCGCACCCCATACCACCCCCATTGTCGTTTCTTTGCAGGGGCGCTCCGTGGTGACTCGCAATATTTCTCCATAGTAAACCATGACAGAATATCACATATGAATTTTTTTTAAATATTTATGACCCACTGTGGTTCAATTGGATACACCGCCAGGTCACGATAACCACGTAGTATATGTTGAAATATCAAATGATTTGTACTGTCGAAAGGCCCCGATGATGATCACAGCTTTGATCTTGGGTATTATAATAGATGTGTGTGTTGTTGATTGCCTTGTTAAAATGATGCGATGTTCAAAATGCTTTTCGGGTGTGACGTCACGTGATTATCCAGTTACTGCCGTGTGGCCCTGATGATGATGATGATGATCACAGCTTTGTTCTTGGGTATTATAATAGATGTGTGTGTTGTTGATTGCCGTGTTAAAATGATGCGGTGTTCAAAATGCTTTTCGGGTGTGACGTCACGCGATTGTCCAGTTACTGTCGCGAGGCCCTGATGATGATGACGATGATCACAGCTTTGATCTTGGGTATTATAATAGATGTGTGTTGCTGATTGCCTTGTTAAAATGATGCGGTGTTCAAAATGCTTGTCGGGTGTGACGTCACGACGCGTCCCTGTCGCGTCTATTTATTGTAACAATAATCTCCGCGTTGTCACCGGCGAGAATGCGAGTTCCCCCTATTAAAAATGCAATATATCCCGAAATGATTAATCCTTTGTAGCTGGCAACACAGTCGGGGGGGGGGAGGAGGGGGGGGCTCGAGTGGCCGCGGAGGGCAACACCGCTTATTGTTTTTTAATGGCGACCGCGAATCGCAAATCGGAAGGAGAGCCGGAAAAATGGCCATCGCTTTCAGTGCCTCAAAAGCCACGAAATAAATGTAGTATATGCCATATTAATATATCCTCCCTGCTTTCCGCGTTATAATGCTTTAAGTACCCTGAGCGTGCGTATAGGATCGGTAATAGGGAATGATTGTGGAGAGATGTGGAGGCTCCTGGTATTTTTTTCTGTAGTTTCTCCTTAGAAAAACATGACCGCTGGCTCAGCATATGCTCAGTGAAATGGTCGCCAACCTCCTCTGAGGAGAGGCACAAGATGAAGAAGATTTTATTTATGTTTCTTCTTAAAAGTTTTTTTAGTCTCCGAGTCAATATTCAAGGCATTGCTGCTGTCCAATAGCATTGTTATACAATCGTTTCCTTACAAAGCTCTGGTTTTTAGATCTGATACAATAGCAAAGCCCCCCGCTTCTATAACACATCCAAGCCCTTTGATCCATTACCGATCCTTCGCATGCGTTTAGGGCACAGAATAGCAGCCATCCAAGCAGAAAGAGTATATGTGTATTCAAACATGCTTCATGTGACAATTTATATCTATATCTCAAATATATGATATTTTGAATAAGTAAAACACTTGAGAAAATTTTTCACAAAAACACTTCAAATTTGATTATAAATTATTACAGTTTTTATTTTAAGTAGAAGAGAATATTTGAAATATAATATTTTATAGTATTGCTTATATATATATTTTTTATATATACGTGTAAATTTTGTGAAAATATTAAGAAAGACAGGTTCTTGTGTGCGTGTCTTCAATGTGGATCTTAAACCTCATCGTTGTCGAGAGGGTCCATGGTGGACGATGGGTCCGCCTCATCCATGGGGAACTTGAAGTCTTCCGTGATGAGGAGCGGGAAGCTGTCGTCTGCCCTGCAGACCCACACCATGACCAGCAGAGCAGCGAAAAAGAGATGCATCAACCTCATTCTGAAACATAAACCCCATTGATAATTTCAAATATTTCTCTCTTTACTATTTCTTAAATGCTTGAAGATGCCGACGGGGCATGTTGGCGAAACTGGTCGCGTACACAAAATAAAAAATCACTATAAGTATTTATATTAAATAGTAATAAATTTATTTTGTATTTTTATATATTTTATTGAAAATTTTAATAACACTCTGTACTTGCTCCCATACTGGATTAAATTATTTCAAGTTTTTTTTTTATTTAATTGTTTAATTTTACTCCCCTAAAAGATTTTAAACGTGTCTAAGTTTAAAAAAAATTTAAAAATTACTTACCTGTTTTAAATTGCAATGTAAAACAATGATTAACTTAATTAAAGTGGCAAAGTTATAGAAAACAACATGAAGCATTAAAATCTGTTTTAAGTATGACTGATTAATCCTTTATAGGACGCATATTATTTTATATAACTAATCTAAATATTATAAATTATTTAAAGATATTAACTAAAGTAAGGCAGAATATTCGGTAATCGGTAATTTTTAATTCAATATTTAAATAAATAATTTTTTTAATAATACATACAATCAACTTATACTGTTAAGTAAATAAAAAATATTTTTTTTATAATAATTTGTTAAAATAAAAAAAACGTAGTATTTAAATGTGTATTTCATACATTTGTATTTTTTAAAATGTTTCTACACATTTTAGTCGCCAGTCGGCAACAAAGAAGCAGCCAGGAACACGTGTTTGTGTCACTTATCCGAACAGTTGGACGGGATAGTAATCATTGATAAAAAGACCTCTGCCATTTAAAGAGTTATTTTTTTATAAGTATTTATATATTATATATTAAATTCGTGATGGCTTGACACGTGTAAGCAAAGATCGTGTGTCGACAATGAAGAGTAAAAAAAATGTCTAAACTTTCCATGCGTTTAATCTTTATGTCTCGGAAATGTCTCACGACATTGTAATTTATTTTTCAGCAGCACAAGTAACAGCTGCTTTTTCAGAATATTCTCGTCCCAGATTTTCACAGGTGAGTTTAATTATTTATATTAGTATTTTATATAAAAAAATATTTATATATGAAGTAAAGTATTTATTCAGAAATAAAATTTTAATAAATACGCGTGTAAAAATGAAATATTTTTTTTCTTTTGATTTCAGCCATGAGACTTGTTTTTTTGTTGATGGTGATGATGGTAGCTGCTGGTGTTGTGTATGGAGGGATCCTCGTCCCCCATAGACATCGCAGGAGCAACTGGAGACACTTCCAGAGGGAGCTGGAGGACCTCAAAACCTGCCATGATAATCAGAAGATAGTCATCGAAGCCTGCGACAGACCAGCTGGAGATTCAAATTTACCCGAAAAAGGACTATGAATTCATAAATCTGTTTTATTGAAACTACTCATGGCATTTACCATCAAAATTCTCTTAATAAAAAAAAAGACAAGTATTCTTTTTTAATTAATTATTTTCAATGATTTCTCTGAGATATCATGTATAAAAAAATACGTTGAAATACGCCTTTTGAATTTTGTTAGAGTTGAGTCAAAATAATAAAAAAATAATAAAGGACATTAAATTATATATTTATTGGGTAATAAAATTTTTATTCAAACATACAAAATTATTACATATCTTTGGGTATAAAATATATATGGAGATCTTTTATCCCGAGTGACAACACCCCAAATGTGGTTGACGACGATGGTCCATCTTTTCACCCTTGTACTCTTCAGCGGCAGCGTTGTCGTCCTCTGGATCAGTCTTCACACCTTCATCCACTCCAGCCCCATTAAACTGTTCTTCGTCATCAGTGCTCTTTTCAGGGGTGTTTTCTTGAGACGTGTCTGATGCGTCGGAGTAATTTGAAGATTCGCTCGCAGTCTCAAGCTCGTTCGAGCTTGTCTCACTGTCGGTGCTTTCAGTTTCAGTTTCATCGTTTCCGGGATCTATCGTCGAATCATCATTAAATGTTGTAGTATCGCCCGAATCATCATTGACTTCTATAGTTTCAGCCGCTGCCACCTCTTCCTTTTCTCCCTCTTGAAATCCATCGACGTCACCTTCTCTGCTTGCAAAGGTCACCGGTGCATTGTTATAAAGTATAGCTTCATCTGAATCGAAGTTGTTGTGTGCTTCTGCTTCTCCGTTGAGGTTTTCATGATCGTCATCATCGATTTCGTCGCGGTCACCACTTTTAGTTACTTCGTCATCTATAACAGAAAACTCCACCCTTTATCATATTTATTTGCGGATCAAATGCTTATCAGGTTCTTAATTGTGGAAACCGTCACTTTTTTCTTTCGTCGTCAATCAATATCTTCAAAGGATCAAACCCTTCATCATCAACCCTTTATCCTCTCATCAAACTTTAAGCATCAATTAAAAAATTTAAACATCACAAATCATTCATACCATAATAAAAATGATCTTTTATTGCCGAGGCTTCATCTAATGTTTAATTTCTATTATTACCTGAATCTACTCCATCAAAGTCAGGGTAATTATTGGTTTTTTTTTCGTGATCTAACTCTCCATCATCATCAACATCATCACCCGTTTTTATACTTTCATCTACATCGTCATGAAAATCATTACTTTCAACAGTAGTTGCCCAATCATCCGGATCAATTTGCCTCCTTTTTCTAGATTTGACTTGCTCAGTCTCATGAACATTGTAGTCATTCATTACATTGCGTTTGACTTTGTTGGTTACAAGTGGAACTCCGGTAATATCCACTTCGTTTGCATTCTCAACAAAGGTCAACACTTGGGTGGTTCCCTGGACATCTCTTTTCTCAATGTGTGATTCTTCTTGGAGAACATCGCGTTTGACTTTGTTGGTCACTAGTGGAACTCCGGAAATATCCACTTCGTTTGCGTTCTCAACAAAAGTCAACACTTGGGTGGTTCCCTGGACATCTCTTTTCTCAATATGTGATTCTTCTTGGAGAACATCGCGTTTGACTTTGTTGATCACTAGTGGAACTCCGGTAATATCCACTTCGTTTGCGTTCTCAACAAAGGTCAACACTTGGGTGGTTCCCTGGACATCTCTTTTCTGAATGTGTGATTCTTCTTGGAGAACATCGTGTTTGATTTTGTTGGTCACTAGTGGAACTCCGGTAATATCCACTTCGTTTGCGTTCTCAACAAAAGTCAACACTTGGGTGGTTCCCTGGACATCTCTTTTCTCAATATGTGATTCTTCTTGGATAATATCGCGTTTGACTTTGTTGGTCACTAGTGGAACTCCTGTAATATCCACTTCGTTTGCGTTCTCAACAAACGTCAACACTTGGGTGGTTCCCTGGACATCTCTTTTCTCAATATGTGATTCTTCTTGGAGAACATCGCCTTTGACTTTGTAGGTTATTAGTGGAACTCCGGTAATATCCACTTCGTTTGCGTTCTCAACAAAGGTCAACACTTGGGTGGTTCCCTGGACATCTCTTTTCTGAATGTGTGATTCTTCTTGGAGAACATCGTGTTTGATTTTGTTGGTCACTAGTGGAACTCCGGTAATATCCACTTCGTTTGCGTTCTCAACAAAAGTCAACACTTGGGTGGTTCCCTGGACATCTCTTTTCTCAATATGTGATTCTTCTTGGATAATATCGCGTTTGACTTTGTTGGTCACTAGTGGAACTCCTGTAATATCCACTTCGTTTGCGTTCTCAACAAACGTCAACACTTGGGTGGTTCCCTGGACATCTCTTTTCTCAATATGTGATTCTTCTTGGAGAACATCGCCTTTGACTTTGTAGGTTATTAGTGGAACTCCGGTAATATCCACTTCGTTTGCATTCTCAACAAACGTCAGCACTTGGGTGGTTTCCTGGACATCTCTTTTCTCAATATGTGATTCTTCTTGGAGAACATCGCGTTTGACTTTGTTGGTCACTAGTGGAACTCCTGTAATATCCACTTCGTTTGCGTTCTCAACAAACGTCAATACTTGGGTGGTTCCCTGGACATCTCTTTTCTCAATATGTGATTCTTCTTGGAGAACATCGCCTTTGACTTTGTTGATCACTAGTGGAACTCCGGTAATATCCACTTCGTTTGCGTTCTCAACAAAAGTCAACACTTGGGTGGTTCCCTGGACATCTCTTTTCTCAATATGTGATTCTTCTTGGAGAACATCGCGTTTGACTTTGTTGGTCACTAGTGGAACTCCGGTAATATCCACTTCGTTTGCGTTCTCAACAAAGGTCAACACTTGGGTGGTTCCCTGGACATCTCTTTTCTGAATGTGTGATTCTTCTTGGAGAACATCGCCTTTGACTTTGTAGGTTATTAGTGGAACTCCGGTAATATCCACTTCGTTTGCATTCTCAACAAACGTCAGCACTTGGGTGGTTTCCTGGACATCTCTTTTCTCAATATGTGATTCTTCTTGGAGAACATCGCGTTTGACTTTGTTGGTCACTAGTGGAACTCCTGTAATATCCACTTCGTTTGCGTTCTCAACAAACGTCAATACTTGGGTGGTTCCCTGGACATCTCTTTTCTCAATATGTGATTCTTCTTGGAGAACATCGCCTTTGACTTTGTAGGTTATCAGTGGAACTCCGGTAATATCCACTTCGTTTGCGTTCTCAACAAACGTCAACACTTGGGTTGTTTCCTGGACATCTCTTTTCTCAATGTGTGATTCTCCTTGAAGAATATCGCCTTTGACTTTGTAGGTTATTAGTGGAACTCCGGTAACATCCACTTCGTTTGCGTTCTCAACAAAGTTCAACACTTGGGTGGTTCCCTGGACATTTCTTTTCTCAATGCGTGATATTTCTTGAAGTACATCGCGTTTGCCTTTGTTGATAACTAGTGGGACTCCTGTAAAATTTTCCTCTTCCTTACCCTCTTCGTTTGCGTTCTCAACAATCGTAAACACTTGAGTGGATTCGTTGACATCTCTTTTAACAATTCGCCAATTTGCTTTAGGTACTTCGCGTTTAACATTGTTATCCTGTAAGGGATCTCCGATATCGTCTTTAAAATCCGCATTATCAATATATATTAGCACCTGATTGGATCCATCGTAACTTTTTTCTTGTTTGTCATCTGATTCGTGTATTGGAAATACCGGCATATGTTTCCTTCGCTTCTTAAAGTGTCCACGTTCATCTGAATGTCGTTTCTCCCTATTGGCCATTCTCTTATATCTTTCCTTTATTTCGTCTCTTTTTTTCCGCAGTATTATGTCCTCTTCCTCGCGGACAGTCGTCTCTTTAGGGTTGTCTATCGTGAGATCTTCGTTTGGGTCATCTGCAGATATTTCTTCGCTAGTTTTAAAATAGATTGGGTTAAAAAAACGTTCATCAAATGCTATTGTTAAAATTGAATCATCATCATAATCCGATTGTCTTTTTTGTATGCTTCTCTTTTTTTTTGATTCTCCGTATGCGTCTCTTTTCACCATGTTCTTTACACGACTTTCTCTCTTGAATCTGGTGTTTTCTGTGTCTTTTTCATTTGCTGTAAGATTTTCCGTTTTGTCTAGCTCTACCCCGTATTCTTCTTCTTGTTCTATAGCTTCTCTTTTTTCCACCATGAAATTTTCATATTCAACATCGTCCTCGTTAGGGGTGTAGCGCTTGATCAACATGACAACAGTAATAAAGACTACTGTGAAAATTAACACCTTAGGCCATATTCGAGACATACCTGGGAAAAAATAATAAAACAATTAAATAAAAAAAAAAAAAAAGATCTACTAATAATTATATTTGCTTAAATATTTCTTTATATATATTTAATATTTAATATCGCTACCATTATATTGTTTGTACAGTATATTTTAAGCAATACAATATGATTTATCCAGTTGAAGAAAAAAATGTGTATTAATCAATTAATGAAGTCTAAATAATAATAATATAATGATCAAATATTTCTTTGCATTTAAAGTATTTTGTTATAATTTTTTTTTTTTAAAATTAATAAAACTTACTGGATTGGATTTTTGTAAGTACACATTAGTATTGGAGTTAATCTAAAACTGAAAATATTTAATCTATACGCGACTCTTGCCCAAGTAACTATTAATAACGAGTCGTGATTTGTACTTCGGTTTCAGGGCTCGCTGTATAGTCAACATAAAATATTTTTAAACACTGAAAAATTGCCGTCGGTTCGGACAAAAATCATTATTGTGGATTGCGAGAAATTACACGGGAGAAAAAAATTAGTTCGGATAATCGAATGAGAAATCTGTACGCATGAAACTGCAAGACCTGGAAGCGTTCATACACAGTTGCGGCTGTGTCTGACTTGCTTCGTCTGCGATGAATTAGAATAAAAATTACTTATTGCAAGCAGGCGTGCTATCGGCTGGATTACAAACACAGTTATAGGTGGTTCAGCCCTGACTCGTCGGCTTCGTACGGCATACGGTCTCTTTGTTTTGTTATGAGTTCAACATAAAACAAAGGTCGTGACTCACGACAAGTGCTCTTGTCGCTGTGTTTAATTCACGTGTCACGATAAAATTACGTATACAAGCTTTATCAGTCGCAAAATGACTTATTACTGTGGAATGTTATCATAAAAATATAAATGTTGCAACTAAGTTTTAAAAAAAATGGCTGTTGCTTCCAGCGAAGGCTTTAATATATTTTTTTATCTTCTCTCCTCGTGTTCATGGTTTTCTATGGGGAAAATAGCGTAGTGGGTCCCCGGGGCCTTCTACCCTGCTGCCCAATAGCATTACTATATAATCCTTTCGTTACAAAGTCTTAGATCTGATTCTCCTTCTGCAGCAGGTTACAGAAGCACTCCAGATGCATTCCAAGTCCACTACTCCATTACCGATCCTTTACACACTCCCAGAGTGCAAGCAACAGCACGTGGAGTGCAAAGAGCGCGGAACTATTTCTGACAGTTATTTTTTATTTATTATCATAACATTTTGTATCGCCTCATGGTCCTGCTCGCGCGCGGAGGAGATGCAACAATAATAATGTATTTTTTATTTAGTATTGTTCCCCTACGAATTCCGGAGCCGGAATCAAAGCTGCACCGACGGCGACTTCCAAGCAGGCTGCCAGCGCCCCCGGGGCTGCGACCCTCAGCCCCCTCAGCCCTTATTAAATTCCTCGGTACGCGTGCGCGCTGCTACTCCGCCCACTTCACAGGGCCGCATTGGGCAAAAAATATATATTAAATAATAATTATATTTCGTTTGATATTGTTCGTCACGTCAAGCACAAGCACAACGTCTCGATTCACATTTAAATAAATAAAAAAATAAAATTAAGGTTTTTGAAAGACACGCTGTATACAAGTCTGCACTTCTAGCTACACGGTTTTGCTATTTGGACCAAATTGGCTTGGCTTATTTGCTGGATAAATATTAAACAATTTATTGGTTACTAATGAGAGAGTCTTGCTCAGCAAAAAAGCATATATTTAGCGTCTCATTAAAAAAAAAAATATATATATATATATATAGAGTATACTACAGTACATAATTGTCAAAGGAAAAACGCACATTGGTGATAAATATGTATTAAATCAAATGGTCACCAACCTAATATGAAAGCACTTAAATATTATTGTGAATAAAAAAAATCATGTGAGAGTCGATTACTCGAATAGTTTACGTAATATATATTTTTTTAGATTTAAGTGGTCCCCGTTCTCGTCGTTCTGTCGCATGTGCATGGCTGCCATTCTGTACCCTGAGCATGTGTCATGGATCAGTGATGGAGTAGTGGTCTTGGAATGATTGTGGAAGGATGTGGAAGGACACAACACCAGAGGCTCCCAACGGGGGCGGTGGCGGGTCCAAGGGAAAATGGGGGGCGTCATGTGATACCTCTGTGGTATTTTTATATGAAAAAAAAATTTGGTATAATTATAACTGTCATGTCAAAGGGGGCGTTGGAATTTTTTTTTCTTGTCAAGGGGGCGGTGGTCAATAAAAGGTTGGGAGCCTATGCACTACACCATTTTCCCTAAAAAAAAATCGCATAAATCAGTGAAAACTCCTCTGAGGAGAGGCACCCGAAGATATTAAAATGCTGGTGTGTGTGATAAATAATTAATTATTATGAATCGTTTTGCGTCCAAGCCGGCCCTGTGGAATATGCATTGCCCCTCCCTCTCCCCCCGACCACCCGCGCTCTCCCCTCCCCACTCCCCCCCCATGGCCTCCCTAATGACGTCATGTCTAATGAGATAACCCAGGGAAGCTAATCAGTGCCGCCTAATTTCAAAATTAAATAACTTGGCCCGCGGGGGGGGGGGGGGGAGAGTGGGGGGGAGAGAGCGGGGGAGAGTGGGGGGAGAGCGGGAAGAGGGGACCTCCAGAGCGCGTTATTTGCTCATTTTATTATTGTAAGCGCTCAAATTTAAGTTTTATTTATAAACGCGCGCCAATGTACCGAGGGGGGAGATATATTTTATACATCAAACGATTCAATAAAAATATTTTATTTTTTTTAAATATTAAAAATTATTAATTTTTATATTATTTCACGCCGTGATTGTAGTACGGAAAGCAATGAGGCAAATTTATTTTTTGTTTCGTAATATATTCAGGTTTCGATTGACGATACACACATTTATAATTGGCTCATCGTACTTTGCGCGAATGAGGCCAGATTACTTATGTATTAAAAAAATAATTTTAAAATATGCATATATTAATAAATAAAACATATTTCTGACTCCTCGATAGCAAGGTGGGCTTCACCTGCTGCCAAATGGCTTTGATAGCAGCTTCTGTGTACCTGCAGGGGATGAAGCTCATCTCTCACTCCCTACTAATGAGAAGATGGAATTAAATCGGTTACATAAATCCGATGCAGGCTAATAAATAATTTTAAATAAAATTTAAATATTTTTAAACAAAACAATAGGCGCCATTATTTTATTTTTAATTTTTTGAAAATCAAAGTTCACCAAGCACTGATATTTTTGAAGACATATATATTCTTTTAATGCAGTTTATAGGCCAGAAAAATGCGCGCACAGATATTTGATTGATTTTTTATTGACTGCATTAATAAAAAAATTACGAATAATTAAATAGACAGTAATACATGAATTTTGATTTGTGTTTTTATTTTTTTATGTTTTTTCTATCGGAAAAGTAGCAATACATTTTTTTATTTTATTTTTACATGGCAATATCAGCATTTCCGGTAGCAGATGTCATTTGTATTTTTACTCAGTGCTTGTGACGTCTTTTGTGCGATGTTTTAATTGAATTATTCATATTAATATATGCTTTGCATGTCGTGCGTTGTGCCTCGTTAATATTTGTGTGTTTGTGCATCAAATCCAAAATTCCTGAACTATTTTTGTAAGCACAACGAAATCGATTCACCATTTGTAACAATAACATATTTTTTTACTAGGTAGTCCAAAATAATTGCAATGCATGCCTTGAATTGCATAAATTGATTCATCAGAACAAAATGCGTTCTTAATGAAAATATTGATTTTTGCGATACTTTAAAGGGTCAATTAAAACCGTGACGCAAAAAAATTGCAGTCAAAGCGATGACACTTGCTTAATACGTCATTAGGTCATTTACCGACGTCATTAAAAAGGGTTCATTTGGACATCAAATGACCAGCTGCTAAGCCTTCCGCTTGCGCAAGTAGAAACACTACCTTTTAGTTTCAAAGGGGTGAGTTTAAATCTGATTCAGTTTTAAGGGTGGATTTTTATGGGAGTAACGCTTCCGAGTAATCCATTTTTTGCTCTGCTGGATTTATTATTATTAAATATACGTAATTATATATTTTTATTTCTATACTGTCTTTCAGTGTTGTTCTTACGCCGATTCTCACTTTATATAAGTATAAATATTAAAAAAATATATTGAAGGTATTTATATATTTTGAATACGTAGATCAAATCACTTGACGGCATTGAAATTTTTTTTTTAGCAATAACAATGAAATGTATTTTGTGTGTTATTAGAGTTTTATCATTCTTGGTTTATATTTAGACTTGATGTATGTTTTTCATTTAAAACACTATAGTTGATCATTTTTGACATTTGATTGGTGAAGATCCATTATTGTAATGATAAAAGTAGCTTTGTATTTTGTCTTCACTTCGAGTTTATTATATTTTTTGCATGACTAGTTTCGACCAAATAGACTAGGTCATCATCAGATGCATAACTAAACTGAACTTTAGTTACGCATATGATGATGACCTAGTCTATTTGGTCGAAGCTGTCATGCAAAAAATATAATAAACTCAAAGTGAAGACAAAAAACAAAGCTACTTTTATCATTATAACTATAGTTGATATTTTTACACAATCGAAATATTATTGAGTGTACAATTTGTACAGATTTTAAATTAAATTATTTTGTTAATATCATGTGTTTTTTTTTATATGTACTATCAAAAAACCTTTAACATATTTTTTACTAATGAATAATCGTTTTTGGCTTTTCAGTGTAACTGCCATTGCCATCGTCCAGGCGCGGATTTAACTTTCAGTCGAAGGCTTTTCATTGATTTAAGGTTGTATATTTATTCACCGACTAATGCATTAATGGTGAGCAAAAATGCATGCTGACAATTACATCAAGAGCATGAAACCCTGGGAACTCAGTTTTGCATTAAAAAAACCCTTTATTAGAATTTTTTTTTATAAAAAAACATACAAGACGCAAAAGTATTTAAAAAATAATTTTAATAGTTAAAAAAATTGTGAATAATTCATGATAAATAATAAAAAAAAAAAACCGAAGCAAAAACAACTCACAAAAGATAGTTTATAAATAAAACTATACTACTAATGGTTAAAAGTATTCAATTAATTCACTTTTTTTTTTTATCTAAAAATGATAATTGTGCAATTTTTGTATTTGAAGTTAACAATTCACTGAAAAAACTATGAAAAGTTAATTTATTTTTAAGACTTGAAGCAAGTATGCGTAATTTAATTTAAATGCGTTGTGGACATCTTGAATTTTTTTTAATGAGTATTTTATTGGAAATCTGATTATTTTTAATAATAAATGTATGCATGAGTGTCTTTTTTATAACCGTAGAGTTGTTGGTTTGAATCCCACCAGTATCAGTACAGTAGTTAATATATAATTTTTATAGTTTAAGTATTATTTATGCTTTATTATTTCTTCAAAATAATAATCAATATTTATTTTATTTAGGTGCATCTCAAATACTGATTTTCTAAATTGAACAATTTAAGTAATAAAAATATCTTTGATTACAAATAAAATTAGGTTGCAAGTCACAATTTTTATTATTTACTAATACTTTAAATAAAGTAGTTAATTGAAAAAGTGATACATTTCAAAAGGTTTTTTTATACAGATAAGGTAATGCAAGAAGTAAAAATCGTTTCAGTAGTATTTTTTACAGCTTGAAAATAAAAAAAAATTGTCACTGAAGAATACTTTTCATTGAAACTATAAACAATATATAGTTTCAGGATAATTGAATATTAAACTTAAAAACACTTGCTTCTTGTATCCTAGTTTGTATACAAAATCACTTATCACTAACCCACAGGGGTTAGGTTAAATTAATTATAGTAAATATATTTTTATTGTTTATATATATTAAGGCTTATTATATTTATTAAAAATAAGGTGACCATCAACCTGGACTTATAAGTACTACAGCAGCAATAAAAGTAAGTCTTGTTCATGCAAGATGCTTGTTTAATATGCCTGAGTTCACTGGGTACAGTCGTCAACATACTTCTCTAAAGTGCTGCAGGTTTCCAATCAGTATATTAACATGCTTTCAAGAATTAATTTCACTGACTATTAAATTTAAAACTAAGCCATGTGGATATTAAAATCGATAACATTGAGTCTTCTTGGGTGTTAGGGCGCTTGAAGTTTTGTCCTCTGACGTTTCGGCCCCAGTGCTGGGATCGTCTTCAAATTTTCTGGAGACGGTCCCAGCACTTGGGATGTTACCAGTTTTGGTAGACAATAATTTTCGGTCGTATTGAAAAGCTCCGTCGCCGAGGACCGAGGGTGGACGGCATCAGAATAGAGGGAGGGGCTCTGCAGACTCCGCCCAGGGGCGTGCCCGGAATGTGCAGTGGTGGGGCAAGCCAGTGGCGGCACTTTCTCATATCTATTTAAAATCCACACTCATACCGCACCAAGCGGCGCAAATCATCAAACAAAGCGTAAAAAAATAATTTGCACCTAACCTAACCTAACCCAACGAATCGAACATTTCCATGAGGAAATCTGCAAAGGAACTCTCTGTCATATGATAGATTATTATCTCTGCGAGTACATGTACATTAAAAAAAATTGATAGTCGGATAAAAAACAAGTACCAAATAATTTTTTTACGTGACAATTTAGGGTTTTAACATAATTGAATAAATATTAAAAATGTTTTTACCAAAAAAAAAAAATTTTTTTTTTTATAGATATTTACATGCTAGAATATTGAGTGCCACAAATTAGACGTGTACATTTTTAGAGTATTAAAAGCTGTTTGGTTGGATTTCTTGGTTGTCGAGCCGCCACTGGCGTCCCCCCCCCGCGGGCCGCCCCTGCCCGCGCCCCCTCGCCCCCTCCACAAATCTCTGCCCCTACAATGATTATTAAAACGGAGCCAGATTTCCCCCTCCCGCGCACCTGCACACCTGAAACAATGTCATAGTCCCGTGCCGTGGGCCCAAAGCACCGTCCACACCGAGGTGAATAAACCACACTATTCTTTAAGTATTATTCAAAAAAAATATATACATTTCTACAAATACATATGGGATTTTTTAAGTACTATGCTCAAGAGATATAACACTGAAATCACGCTGGAGATTCACCAAGTGTAATGTCGTCTCAGTTCTGCTTTATGGAGTCGAAGAATTGAGACGCCAGAAATGTGGCTGTATAGAAGAATCCTTAAGATGCGATATAAAGGGAACTCTTGACGTTGGTAAAGGAGCGGAAAGTCTGCTATTTTGGTCACATTTTTTGTAACAGTAAATATAGCATCCTCCAGCTGATTGTCCGAGGAAAAATCGAAGGAGAAATGGGCATTGGAAGAAGGAAGAGTTTGCGTCAGTGGCTGGAAATGGGTGAGACTGGCCCAGGATTGGGATATGTTCTATTAAATGGTCACCAACAGGTACAACAGACCAGGGGAGAGCCATGACCGTATTGTAAGCATTAATATTGTAGAAGGACCCGGGGACCCACTACACTGTTTTTCCTTTAGAAAACCATGAGCACTGGCTAAGTCCGACACTAGATGAAGAAATGATGGAAACCACAAAAATGCTACATAATTCAATAGTGAAAACTTTGCCTTGTACGATGATTTGCCTGTAAGGTGAAAGAAACGCTTCGTGTAAAATAGCGCGGTTGTTTCGAGGGTGGAGCATGAGTGGGCATTATTGCATGTGAACGGCACCGCGGTTGATGACCATCATGATGCAACGGGGACTCCAGGACATTAGGAGAGCCATGACACTGGCTCAGTCTACTCGCCAAGCTACTCTGCGGAGAGGCACTCGATGAAGCAGTAGCATTAGCAAGTAGATCCATTTCAGGTGCTCGTGTAAAATAGCAGTCGCTTCGAGGGTGGAGCATGAGTGGGACTCGTCCACCGTAATATTAAAATTGGCATTATTGCATGTGAACGGTGCCGCAGTGAATGGCCACCTTGATGCAACAGTTCTTATCATTACCTGCGCCAGTACATGTGGAGATCAATTACACTGGCTCAGTCTCCTCTGCGGAGAGGCACCCGATGAAGCAGAAGTTCTTTTTCAGGTGTTCTTGTAAAATGGCACAGTCGCTTCGAGGGTGGAGCATGACTGGGACTCGTCCACCGTAATATTGAAGTATTGAAATGGCCATTATTGCATGTGAATTGATGCAACAGTTCTTATCATAACCTGCGCCAGTACATGTGGAGATCCATGACACTGGCTCAGTCTCCTGTGCTGAGAGGCACCCGATGAAGCAGAAGTTCGTGTAAAATGGCACAGTCGAGCACGAAGAAGTGGAGACGCGTCCTAGAGCTCCGGCGGGGACTCGCCCCCCGCAATATTGAAATATTGAAATGGGCATTACTACATGTGAACGGCGCCGCGGTTGACGGCCATCTTGCGCGGGCGAGCCCACTCGGGGGTCGGGGCCGGGGGGGCGGGGAGGGGAGGGGCGGGGGTGCGCGGAATGAAACGTTAAAAAGTCTACAGTCTCCCGGGACATCTCAATTAGGCGCCACCGCCATAAAGGGAGCGCCCGCGGCCATTGTGCCGGCTGGTGACGACTACTGCAGCTCCTGGTGCTCGCTGCTGGCAGTCACTCCGCAGTGCCGACCCTCGGACGATTGAGCAGCTTCTCTGATTCGGTGGCCTTTAATGAGGTGGTGGTTGTTCAGTGCGGCGCTCGATTAGCCACTTAATTATTTAAAAATATTTTTAAACATTTTGTGAAAGTGAATCCGCGTTTCAGGAGTGCTTTGGTATATGGATCAATAAAAAAATATTATTTGATTCCACTCGGGAGATACTTATTGATTTATGTTTAAATTATCTGTTTGATTGCCAAATGCGTGTATAAAAATTATGAAAACGAGTTTTATATTTTAACATAAAAAAGTGTTAAAAATATATGTTAATACGTTAAATATATGCAAGTGTCGACTAAATTAGTGTGTGAAGCAATAATAACAAAACCTACTTAAAACTCAAATAACTGCATATTTTAAGATAAAACTTAAATATTAATTAATATTGCGGATACATTTTAAGAGAAAATTCATTTGAATTATGTAAATATTTAAAATATTTGTGTAACAAAACTGCTCAGTTAGATTTATAAAAAAAAAAAATTTGGTTGAAAAAATTTATCTTACGATGAAACTGTAAATACAATTACAATTTAAAATATGTCCTTTACTTGAGTTTTTAATTGAATTAACTTAAAAAGATTTATATATAATATAAAAAAAATTACAACCAATGGGAAGTAAATTCACTAGCCGTCGGCGTAAAAATATTTAATACTTGTTAAATGAAAAGAACATGATGTATTGATTGTGTTATAATGCATTAAATTTATAAAATTATGGGAGGTTTATAATATATATATTTTTACTTTATTTTTAGTAGTGCTGCATAAAACTGTGCGAAGAATATGCAATATATTTTTCAAGTGTACAAAAACTGTAAAGTGTAAAAAAAATATTTACTCGGTGGAATGAGAACAGTGATAATATTGTGAAACGTTGATAATAAAATAAATAAATTTTATATCGGTCAGTAAAAGACAAGCTTTTGGAATAGTTGGTGTGATTTTTTTTACAGTGTATAGATCCAATGTGGAGTCGCAGAGTGTTCGATTAGTGGATGGGCGAGTCCGGGGAGCGATGGCTCGTCGCTGTGGAGCGGGTCCGTTCAGGGGCTATTAGGGGCTGTTAGGGGCTATTAGGGGCCAGGTCCTCCGATGAACATGAGCGTGGGCGAGGGGCGCGGGTTGTGCCCCGCCTCGCTGTGCCGCCTGCTGAGGGGCATCGCCGCGGGGCCTCCTGCTCCACAGCCCTCCGCGCCCCTCGCGCACTCGCAGTCCTTCACCATCGCCGCCATCTTGGGCCTCAAGCGCCACGACCCCTACACAGGTGAGCCCAGCACCTGAGAACCAACTACTTGCTAATGAGCCTGGCGATAGACTGAGCCAGTGTCGTGGATCTCCCCATGTACTAGGTCCCCATAAGAACTGTTGCGTCAAGGTGGCCATCAACCGCGGCGCCGTTCACGTGCAATAATGGCCATTTCAATATTACGGAGGCCGAGTCTCTGCCGGAGTTCTAGGACGCGTCTCCACTTCTTCATGCTCCACCCTCGAAGCGACTGTGCCATTTTACACGAGCAGAGGAGCCAGTGTCATGGATCTCCCCTTTGTGGTGGCCTTTAACTGCGGCGCCGTTCACGTGCAATAATGCCCATTCTAATATTTCAATATTACGGGGTCGAGTCCCCGCCGGAGCTGTAGGACGCGTCTCCACTTCTTCGTGCTCGACTGTGCTATTTTACGCGAGCACCTGAAAAGGAACTTCTGCTTCATCGGGTGCCTCTCAGCATAGGAGACTGAGCCAGTGTAATGGAACTCCCCATGCCCTGGCGCAGGTTATTATAAAAAAATGTTTCGTCAAGGTGGCCTTCAACTGCGGCGCCGTTCACATGCAATAATGCCCATTTCAATATTACGGTGGGCGAGTCCCACTCAGGCTCCACCCTCAAAACTACTGTGCCATTTTATACGAGCACTTGAAAATAAACTTCTGCTTCATCGGGTGCCTCTCCGCAGAGGAGCCTGGCAAGTAGACTGAGCCAGTGTCATGGATCTCCCCATGTCCTGGCGCAGGTTATTATAATAACTTTTGCATCAAGGTGGCCACCAACCGCGGCGCCCTTCACATTCAATAATGCCCATTTCAATATTTCAACATTACGATGCACGAGTCCCACTTATGCTCCACCCTTGAAACAACTGTGCTATTTTGCACGAAGCGTTTCTTTCAGCTTTCAGGAAAATCCATCAGAGTACCTTTCAGGCAAATCATCATACAAAGCTTTCATTATTGAATTATGTAGCAAAAAATATGTCAACTGAACTGTTGTACCTGCCTTTTTTGTGGTTATCTTAATTTCTTCATCGAGTGCCGGACTGAGCCAGTGTTCATGGTTTTTTAAAGGGAAAATAGTGAAGTGAATCCCCAGGTCCTTCTACGGTGTTGAGGCTTACAACACGGTCATGGTTCTCTCCTGGTCCTGGCCCAGGTTATTGAGTTGTGTAGCAAAAATTATAATGAACTCTTGTACGTGTTGGTGACCATTTCATATAACATATCCTAATAAGTTATCAATTATATTGATTTATTATTTAATTAACGTTATTTTTCAAGGTCACACAATGTCTCGAATATGTTGAAAAATTTGATAAGACGACTACTTTAAAAGGACACCTAAGTTCTACATCCGTCGGTCACATAATGATCTACAAATGCTTAAACTTCAATAGGGAAAACACATATTTATCATATTAAAAGTAAAATTATAAGATATAAAAAAATACTATCCGTAGAAGAAGGAATGTATCTAACTTTTGACTTTCCTTTTTTTTTTATCGGTGCAGTAGATTTTTCGCAAAAAATCATCATAAAACTCAAAATGGACCCATCAGGAAGTCTTTTTACTATGACGGTGAAAAAATTTCATATTAAGATTTAAGGTTATTATTTATTAAAAAAAGTATATTTATAAGAAATAAAAAAAATATTATCTGTAGACGAAGGAATTTATCTAACTTTTGGCATAATTTTTTTTTCTATCTGTGCAGTGGATACTTTGCAAAATATTTTCTAAAATTATCAAAAAAACTCGAAAATGGACCCATCAAAGGTATTTTCCTTCTTAAGCGTTTGCCAAACAGAGAGTCGTGCAACTAACTTGCAACCAATTTGCAACCAGCCAATATTAATTAATTACTTATTAAGCAAGCAAGCAACGCAAAAGAGGACGCCATTAGCTAATTACCATTCGGTTATCACTTGTGTTGCAACATTTGCAGAAAAACCAAGAATTTCATGATCGTGAATCAGTGTTTGTAAAAGAAATCCTTTTTCTTTGGGTGCCTCCTTTTTTTCACTGAGCATATATTTATATTTATTTATTTCATGGTTTTCATAGGGGAAATAGTGTAGTGGATCATCGGGTAAAGCCTGCGTACTTCTGCGATTATTATATAATCCTTTCCTTACAAAGCTTAGACGTTTAGGTCTGATACTCCTTCTGCAGCAACAATAACACATCCTTCCATTAAAACTTGTGTGTGAGAAAGCTTTTATATAATAGAAGAAATATGGTTTAACGCGTTTATATTTTCACTTGTTTATTTTGATTTCTAGCTAATATGGCTTCACATAAAAATTGATCGGTTGTTGTATATATAGGGTGTCCAAAAAGAGTATCGGGTATTTGTTTTAGTGACCGTTATTGCGATATGCTGCGAAAATATTTGGGCCCAGAGTTACAGGAGTTTCAAGGTTTCAACTCAAAAACGTGGTTCCAACAAGACTTGCCATACATCCAATCAATCATTTGAAGCTGTTCACGAATTATTCCCTAATAAGGTCATTTCACATAGAGGTAACATCAACAAACCCCGAGCTTAGCCCTATTTCTTGACTATTTCGTATGGGGATACCTTAAAAGTAGGGTTTATGAGAATAATCAGGTCAGAAATGGCAGCAATATCGAGGGCTATGCGTGTTATCAGCAATCTTCGTCCCAGATTAGAAGAGTCTCTTTCTTGAGAAGATCTTTTTGAAATAATTTTCCATTTTGTATTCTTATAATCAACAATTAAAAAAATACTTGATTACTAGTAGTTTTTGTTTTGCTGAACTAACAAATACCCGATACTCTGTTTGGACACTATAAGGCAGTGGTCCCCAACCCTATGCCCGCGGGCACCATGGCGCCCGCCGACCGTTTTACGTGTGCCCGCCGCTGTGCGACCACGATTAATAATTGTTTAAGTTTACAGTAAAATATTATTAAATCAGAAAAATAATTATATTTATATATCAATAATAATTATATTTTTGGAATTAAACATTTTTTGTGCATTATATGTATTATTGACTTTGTCCAACTATAAATGTGCCTTGAAAAAATAAATGGTGCCCGCCGCCCGACAGGCATTTTATAATGTGCTCTTGGGTGCAAAAAGGTTGGGGACCCCTGCTATAAGGGAATGGCTGAAAAATGCAGGGCTGTGTTATATCATAATCGTTTTTTTTTTTTTGTTCTAGAGTGTTCTTCGACGGCTCGGGAAGGCACAAAAGCCAAGCAGCGGGCAATACCGCAGGCCGCGCCGCCGACTCACCCCACTCACCCCTCACACCACTCCTCCAAGTCGAAACGTGTAAGTTACTCAGTATTCTCTCATCCAAGGGTTGTTTGACACTGCATCCACGAAAAACAACCCTCCAGCGATCAATAGCAATCCGAAGACAGCCGCAACAAGTTTTCCACTTCAGTTGCTTTGAGATTGGATCTTACCGAATATATACCGTGTGTGCATTAATTTTTTCGGATTTTTTAAGAGATGACGTTACTAGTATTGAATCGCATCCTGATGCATTTCATTGTGAAGCGTCATTATTGTGCTTTCATTTTCAGTATATGTCATATCGCTAAAGTGTATACAACCTTTTTTTTTGAGCTCTCAACATGTCAACCTTTGTAACAACAAAACGCAATTTGCTGGAAGCTTTACTTTTGTTTCAATTAGAAGAAAAAATATGCATCAACATCGACGGCCAGGCCAAATATTCATGGCGCCAAGGTAATGCTGTTTAGTTGGTGTCATCCACTATGAGCTGCTGAAACTAGGCCAAACTATCACGGGCGAGTTCTACAGACAACAATTGATGCGTTTGAAGCGAGCATTGGCAGAAAAACGGCCAGAATATGCGACCAGGCACGAGTCTGTAATTTTCCATCACGACAATGCTCGGCCACATGTTGCTTAATCGGTTAAAACCTATTTGGAAAACAGTGGATGGGAAGTTCTGCCTCACCCGCCTTATAGCCCAGACCTTGCCCCTTCCGACTACCACAGAACGCCCTAACTGGAATACGCTTCACTTCTGAACAGGGTATCAAAAATTCAAAAGACGAACAGTTCTTTTGGGACGGAATCCATAATTACCCCGAAAGATGGGAAAAAGTAGTGGCTAGCGACTGACAATACTTTGAATAGAATATATTGTGCCAGTTTTTTATAATAAAGCTCCAATTTCACGAAAAAATCTGAAAAAACTAATGCACACACCGTATAGTTGTATAAAAAATAAGCATATGACGAAAAACTGGAAACAGAGAGAGAGAGGGGCAAAAATCACTAAAAATATTTCTTCTTGCGTAGTATAAATATTAAAGCAGAGTTTGGTTTTGAAGGTGAGGACAATCTTCACTCCAGAGCAGCTGGAGAGACTGGAGGCGGAGTTCGAGAGGCAGCAGTACATGGTGGGACCGGAACGCCTCTACCTGGCGCACGCTCTGCAGCTCACCGAGGCGCAGGTGAGGAGGACCAGCCCCGAAGATAGTCAGATTAGCTCTCGAGAACACATCGTTCAATAAATCCGCATATTAAAACATCTGTTCGGGTTATTCTCAACTCTTCTCTAACACACATCAGTGTTTTATCACCGACATAGTTTTATTCTTTCAAAGGGGTCGAGCGTTCAAAAAGATTTAAAAACACTGCCATACAATAAAAATGGACACTACTAAGGATAAGAGCGTTTGATCACAATGAGTAGTAGCATCTTGCTGGTTTGGTAAGCAAGAGTCTCACGGTTCGGTGGTTAGCTTGCCAGGAAGCGTCGGGTTCAAATCCTGGTGAAACAATATGTTCACTATTTCTAAAAATATCTTTACTACGGTTTTTCTGTGATTTCTTTAGAGAAAAGCTTGTCTGCTCTTACTCTTCAGTGATTCCCTGCTTTTAATGAGTGATGTGGTTATTAACTGCTCGGTTAACTTATCATTGTCGGAATGTCTTAATTAAATATATACATAATATAAATATATATATATATATATGTCAAACGTCCTGAGACTTCGGTAGCGCTGTTCAAAATGTTTTATTGTTAAAATAAGTCAATACGTGTCTACATTATTAATTTTTTCGCAAAACGGCATAACGCTGGCTCTCAATAATTTTACGATGACTTTACTCGTACTTTTTTTTTAAATGCATTAATAAATTAGGCACAGCGTAAGCAATGCTTTTTCAACTCGAATTTATGACTTTGTTTACAGAATTAATATTATCAGATGTGACTAGTTTCACCAACCTTTATTGTTATCCGTGAATTATATATAAACAAGCAAGTGGCAAACTATTAAAGTAGGTATTAAACTCACGGTACATTAATAGTACATTGCCTCTCTCGTTCACAAATCAAAGGTTTGTGAAAAATCACAAAAATATTTATTTTAATTAAAAATATCAATATGGAGTTTCTCCGAGTATTTTTTGTTAAAAATATTGAATGTATAACCAATTATGTTTATATATTAAAACTTTTCTCTTATCATGAATGCAGTTCTATGTGTCTGCTTTGTTTATCTTTGAAGGTGAAGGTGTGGTTCCAGAACAGGAGGATCAAGTGGAGGAAGCAGCACTTGGAGCTGACGCAGCAGCGCCTGGCCCTGGTGCGAAGACAGCAGGTCGCGGAGCACACGGACGCCTCCAGCAGCTGCAGTCTTCCAGAGCACTCCTAACTTCCCTGACACTGCAACGATGGAGCTATCAAAGTGAAGTGTCATTTCAATAAGTATTCCATCAACTCCACTCGCAATGACTTAAACTATTGAATAAATATGCAGAAAAGTGGGGTTGAAGGGTTTCCACCGCAGGGGATCTATCAGCCATGGATCGAGACTTATTAATCGATACACGAATCTCTTACGTTATTTAACAGTAGAATAATCTATTATTTGTATTAAAGATATTGATAAACCAGTTTTCAAAAGCGGCGACAGTGATTTTGTGAGATTATGTCGGACAATGCGTGCCGAGGATCATGTGCATTGTGTTTTTTTTTAATTAGAAACAAATAAAACGGCTGTAGCTTTATTTGGCACAAAAGAGATAAAAGCTGAAGGTATAAATATTTACTTAAGGGCCATGTCTGTCTAAAATGTGATTTTCGACTTTATAGTACCCGCAGAATTAATTTTAGTTATTTTTTAATGTTTTTTGTTTGCAAGTGGGCAAGCTTACTCGTGATATTTTTTTATTAAATACAGTAATAATATGCATCTGAATATCTTTTTCACGTAAATCATATTTTGGACAGATAGGGTCGTTGATAAAATGAATCGCCCATAACCTGTCGAGTGATACTGCGAGAAGTAATTAAAAAAGAGGGGAAAGTAGGAAAGTATCGTAATAGGTATAAAAAGTGATATAAACTGTAATATTTATATAATAATCTGAATTAAAATGAAACTCACACTTGTAATCTTTATCTGTACCTTAAAGGATGGACGACATTATTTGCTACATTATCTACCATGAATTGATTGATCTCAATAGTAATATGTTAATATCTTCCGGCCATCTGAGCCCCTGCACGGCGAAGAATCCCATTAATGTTTACTGCGGTTCTACAATGCCCTAACTGGATCTTTTCAAGTACTAAGTGATTGAGTAATCCTGCGTGAGCGTGACCCAACAGGGGAATCTAAAAGCAAAAGGATTAAAGCGTTTATTTATCCTTCAAGGTACAGACATTATGTATGAGCCCGAACGCAGAATTAGAGAAAAGACAATTACTTCATTAATATCTGGTATATTCTTTATGTATAAATAAATTTGTATTGGTATAAGTATCGAAGCATTTGCAAAAAAAAGCAATTAAAAAAAATTGTTGCAGATAGTCTATCAGAATCAGAAAACTCACTTGTGAGTAGTTCGCTGATCGTGTAATGCGGTCGTTTTTAAAACCAGGGATACACAAACCGTAATTTTTCACCATCTTTGTAATTTTGGCATTTTTGTAATCGTCAAATTAAAAGCACGAATAATCGGTTGACTATTTATGAAAACGTTATACAAGCGTAATATATTAAAACAAAATTAACGTCTATGAGTTTAGATATCAAACTTAAGCACTTATTAACCGATTGAGAATTACTTAGCCACAAAATATCTTTCACATTTCTTCAGTTACATCTAAACTAAATAAATATTAATTTTGACGTATATCATCATAAATAAATTTCATTTAAATGTATTTTAATTCAATACGTTCGAAGGGCTGCAATTATTTTTACGCACAGTGCTTCTCCCGTCAATAAATAAAAACACAATGTGCTGTTACTTCACTATTTTACAACTAGTTTTAAGTACGAGTGCTTAATTTATGTTAAATATCCTCTTCTGGTATCGTTTATGCAATTAAATTTTACTTACGCTTTCATGTTTTTACAAATATAAAAATTGATCTAAAACTACTAATTGTGCCAATGCATCCTTTTTTTATAAATGTTTTTAAGCTTTTGGACAACAAATAAATCATATAAATTACTTAGTGTAGTAAAATTCAACAACTGAAATATTTTAGCCGATGATTGGATTATTTATTGTTGCAAGGATTGATTGATTGAAAAAGAGACATCTAAATTAATAAACTGAATCCCATGTTTATTTGAAAATAAAAATAATGTGATTTGCAAATCCCAAACCAGAATTAACACACAAAATATTCCAGAAAGGGTACTTATATATATTTTTTAAATAAATACCAATATAAATACATAAATAAATACTAAACATTTTTACTTTTAGACCATTTCTATAGAAAAAAAAATATTTAACCACGACAGCGTTAATGTTGTCTGTAGCCAACAATAGAAAACTATTCTCTGCCCCAATTTGAACCGGCGACTCCTTGGTCCTTACCACGGGACCTTCTTCGTCTCCGAGCGCCTCCTCAGAGGAGGTAGGTGACCATTTCATGGAGCATTTGTCTGTGCACGGTTTTCTAAAGGACGATAGTGCAGGAAGTTCTACATCCGAAGGAAAAGTCTTCGTATTGCTGCTGTCCATTTAGGCCCTGACATTTAGTTCGGGTATTCCTTCTGCAGCAGGCTGCAGAAACAATATCACGATCCCCCCGCCTATACAAGATACTTCCCGAATACATCCCAAGTCCATACACTCGGGGCACAGAATCGCAGCCATGCACAAGCAACCGAATGGAAAGGTCACACTACCAGGACAACAAAACAATTTAAATGCAAATAATATAAGGATTATATGTGTAAATATAGTATAGAATAATCAAATGTATTAATTAATTATTTCCTATTTTGTGTTGAAATATTGTAATTAATAATAAGCACATAGAACATAAAATAAAAATACCTGTTGAAAATATCATTTCAATATATGTGTAGGTCTTTGTATAAATTATTAATAAGAAATATTTTTCGGAGATATGCATATTTATAAGATCCAAATACACGAAGCTGATTTTTTTTATTTTATGTACATAACATTAATATTTCCATAAGTATTATGGGCCCCGTGGTCCGTGGATTGTAGCGGAAGAGATCAACTTCTTGTTGTAGATCCGACGATTCACAGCTTACCGATTACCGTTACCGATCTTGTGTAGCACCGAAAAGCATGATTCATCACACACTGCTCTGCTTTTAGATCTTGTGCATTATGAATGATGAATCTTGGTTGAATTTAGAGAAAGATTAAGCGGATACATTAACCTGGCATCCATTTGTAATGCACAGAATCTAAGAGCAGAGCAAAGCGGTCGCTGAATCAAGAATTTCATTTTCAGACCTAGAAACTTGTAACAATAACAAAGCATCAACCAAAAAATATAAATTTCCAACATGTAAATACTCGTCGACTCAATTGTGTGTATGATCGGGATATAATTTAAAACTTAGAAATCTTAAGCAATTGACGCTGTTAAAAATATTATTAATGTGAAATGTATAAAAATAAAATACCGTTTAATATGAAACGCATTTTTTTAATTACGATTGTAATAAAAAAGTAAAGGTTCAAGCGTTAATATACAGTTTATGATTATTATTATTTTATTCATAGCAAATGATAAAACTATATATTTGTATTATTTGAAGACTTCGCGAAGTAAACAATCATCATCGATATTCGAGTGCTTTTTTTTTTGCAACATTGTTAATTGAAAACTTGATAACGGTATAATGATTGTTCATAAAACGCCTCAGCGATATATTTTACCATAAAATATTCCGCTTACACGATTTTATTTTATGTTGTGAAATCGTTTTTGCGTTTATCAGTAGTAAATATTATTATAAAATTAATTTTGATGTGTAAATCACGAGACCTTTCATACATTTTCATATTATGTTGTCCATCGTTTATTTCTTTCACCAAGTATTCAAAGAAATCTCTGAGTGGACTCAGACCCGTCGTTTTATTCAGAGACCGGTGCTGTGACACGAGTGGAATCCAAGAGTGCCCAATATAAAATAATATAATAAAATAAAAAAACGAGAAGTAAAAAACTTTTTTGATAACGATGTGACGATGCTTAAATATGCAAAACTCGTACCAATGTTTAAAAAGGGGTTTAGCGTTAAGTACCGAGAGATATGATGATAATACACGGGGAAGGCTTCAGTTAGATATCCCAAAGGAGGTTCTTGATATCGACGGGATGATCTTAGATTAGTAACTTATGGAAGTTATACTTACTGAGTAAAGGAGAATGGAGAAAATACACGTAATTGATAATTGTTTTATTTTTTCATATGTATTATATATTACATTATTTTCATTGATTAACACGAGGACAAGCACACACATAAGACACGTCTGATTTTATAAAGAAGCTTTATGAAAAAAAAATGTATGTACAGGTTTTGCGTAACCGTATATTACTGAATTCGTAAAGTGTGTTATGATTTTGTTATGTAGATTGTAACGTATTATATTCTACACCAATGTAAACCTTTCGCCCAACGCACTTTCCTTTCCGAGCGCGCAGCTCACAACTGTCCAAATTTATTCACACAAAATAATAACACTAATATATAGACAATATACTTGATTCTAACAAGTCATAAAAATAATAATAATAACATAAAGAATAGTTTGACCAAACCCGTGGGTTACGGTGAAATGATCAAATAATCTATTTGAAAAAAAGATAAAACTACAGCATGAATATTATTTAAACATAGGTGTACCACGTAACGTGTCGCTTAGCACCGGCGTGTTACGTGTTATTCAAAAAAATATACAACATCGGTAAAGTTTGATTGGGCGATTCAGATTCATGGTTTTTCCACAAGTGAAAATGAAAATACACACTTACATGGTTACTAATTCTATGATTAAAAATAAAAAAAATAACGAGGATTCCTTATATTTGTACACTATTGATATTTTATTAGATTTGCTTTACATTTTCAGCGAGTGCTCGCTGTCGATTTGTTAAAACATCTTTAGATGAAAAGTGTTGGCGGCGACGGCTTCCGAGAGGGAGGCACCATGAGAAGAGAACGTACATTTCTATAATAAATTATCTTAAAATTATAAAATCGTGTGCAGTAAGTCGGTGCGATTTATAAAAAGGTTTGTGTTAATTCATAAGTTCGTGACATTTTAGTAGCTTTTCATTATAAAATTTATTTAGAATATAAATTTTTTGGAATCGATTAGGAGTTTGCGATAATTCCTAGCTATGTAAAATATCAGAAAAACGTAGTTTTTTTTTTTTTAAGTTTAACTGACGAGTCAAAGCATCAAGATAGTAATAGAAAAATATTGTTTTTGTACTCGACATTTCGTTTTCTCATGCCGACATTAACGCAAATTCCTAAAAAAACATTAATATTTCCAAAAGTATTAGGACACATAAATGTTACGTCACCGATATTATTTCGGTGATATAACATTTTGAACACATTTTTCGACGTCAACACTTGCCATGAAAATCTAAAACGATACGAACTTTTATTTTACATCAATCCATTATAATACAAGAAATTAAATAAGATTGAGTAGTCGTGAGATTTTTAAAAATGCTCACTCAATCAAAAGAGCCTTTGTTAGGGTATTAAGTTTTTGTTATGTTGTAAATATTTTTACAAATATATTACAGAGTTGTGGACACCGATACATCCAACGTGTAAAGTCATGCATGCAGTCCTGACAATCGAGTTGCTTTGCGTTGGTTTTTCTTTTACTAAAATAAATATATATTTTTTCTTGATGATATAATTTTAATAACTGAAAGTTCGGCTTAGATCCTCGGCAAGGATTTTCAACAGCAATGCGATTTGAGTCTTCACCGCAGAATATATAAAATAAGGAGGCGAATAAACATTATATTATTAGCTTCATAGGTTTTATAAATTATAAATGTATTATAAGAACGTCTCGTTGCTTAATTCAATATGAAATATTTACACAGATACACTTTAGAGCAAACTTATTTTTAATGCATAGTAAAAATAATATTTGTAATACACAATGATCAGTAAAGAAGAAGAGTTATAAAACATTCGCTGAAACTTCTGTAAAGTTAGCGCAAATAGGTTTTTATATTTTGCAAAGCCGATGACACAGAAATGATTTTCTCGACTAAAGCCGATATTTTATAAACAAAGTTTTTAAAACATTATATACAAACTCAAAAACACAATACTAATCAATCTTGCGAGGTAGAAAAGTTAAGTCATGTTTAACATCCATTATTTTATATACTCCACGGTTTTAAGATTGTGTCGATTATTCCCCATTATCTCCGTATAGTTATTTTATTTTTGATACTAAGTTAAAGTTGATATTTGAGATCAAAACGTTTTTTATTAAGTAATAAATATTGTCAGATATGTAATATAAAAGAGTACCCTTTATAAATTTGCGCTAAGAAAAATCAAAAGAAATGATTAATATTCAAGTGTCTTGTTGGAATCCCATTTTGACGTTTTTCCACGTTTCGAGATCGATCCCATGATTAAATTTTAGGAGATTGCAACCCTGAATCAATAATACGGTTCGTAGACTTTTCTAGAAGTTCACAAATGCCGATGTGTAGCATTGCGATGGTCACTCGGAGGAGAGGCACCCGAAGAAGATCTGACGGTAACGAATTCACAATATAACACTTGTAAATATACAACGATGAAGATTTCAATAATGATGCAAAATTGTACATTATAAATTTTTTTACGTGTACAATAACTGCTCTTATTCGTTGTCTTTGTGCATTATATTTCAATTTGGTTTGAATCACATCGACGACCACAAATTGTTGCCGAAAGCACAAAAGATATTTAAACATCACTCGTGGTTACATACTTTATAATACATGGACACGATAAACGTGTGAAACAATTCCTAACAAAACCTTCTCGAATATTCCATTTCTCATGAATTTCTGTGCAGCCACGTTACAGGGAAGGTTCAATAATATATAACGAAATAATCGAAGCACTTCGGAGCGTCGGTTGTCTCAAAAACTAAAGATGCGATTGTATCAAAAGTAACATATGCAAACCCGGAGTGAACGGAAACACTGGATATGGTAGCCATGTATAAAATTTATAAATTTTTATTTATAATTATTTTAAGATCACTCATGAGCGACGGATTCGCATGCGATCGTTTTGTATTTGATACTCTATACCACACCTCAGGTCAGATCAGTTTAGGTCAAAACTACTGTTAAGTTATACACGCGATTCAACACTCACGGTTATCACAAAAATGGATAAGCCCGTAAAATCTAAAAAGATTGTTGCACATTTACTAAATGAATCCAACGATTTTTATATTCCTTGTGCAAACATTACCGATTGTTAATATTTCATAACAAACAATTTATTACATTAAATTATCGATTGGTGTTGGTTGATGTTGATACCGTGAGTTTTGAACCATTGCGTATTGATTGTTAAGGTGAAAATTCAATGCGAGTCAAGGCATATTTTTTTTAATCGGACTTGAATTCTATGGAATAAAGATGCAATATGTAAATGAATTTATATATATATATATATATATATTTATATACAGACACTTGAAACGTGTTAATCGCTGTACAATAATTACAATAAATACAAGATAAGATCCTTTGTATAATAATTCATGCGACATTAAACCGGCATAAGGTTGACAAGGTATGCATTTTTTTGTTGGTAAAAAAAACTGAATAGATAAAACATTCAAAGAATTGAACTCGGTGTGTGCGATTATATAAAAATCGGTTACAGTTATTTGCGACGGTTTGCAAAGAATTTTCACCGTTAACAACAATCGAAGGCTTTACACAGAGTGTCAGGAGTGAGATCAGATTAGGGTGGTGGGGTGGGTGGTGTGGTGCGGGAGGGGTGCTACTAGGGGGGAGTCATGCTGCCTCCGCCGTACTCAGGGGACGTTCCACGACCTGCAATAATTTCAATCATTCAACAAGTTATATGATACCCAATTATTTATAAACACGCAACTATCCAAATTTCAACCAAAATTGAAATGCTTGAACGCTGTGGAAATTTACGACAAGATGGGGTCCATTGTGATATTCAGAGATTGATGCTGAGTAAATTTTAGGACTATGCAACCCTCAGGGTTTATTTGAGGGGAATCGAGAAACACCATTATAATGCTAACTCAACTCCGACTCGTCAGCTTGACGCAGCCTGATCCGATCAGGTAGCCACTAAACTCCTCGATACATCTAGGTATTTAAAAATATGCTTCATATCTTGAAGTTCATAAATGCTAACTTCAGCTGATATGTAACAATGAACATCTACGTTATTTCTTGTGATGGAGTTGAAAATATTAATACATTTCTTAAATTATCTGATGGACGTCAGAGAGATGGTCACAGACCTACTCGGAAAAGAGGCACCCGAAGAAAGTCAGTTGGGATATTTAATTGTATAGCCAGGCAACATATTAATTCACCAGCCATTGGCTTTATCTTCAACTAATATTAGTCTTCCGATTATTGTTAATCCTATCCAGCTAATGAAGCGCTATTAGCTTTCTGAATAATGGATCATACCATGTCTGGGTGATCTAAGGTTAACTTATCCCAGCAAACTAGATTGCTGGGACCTGTTGGAGTGTTATCATATCATAACGTTAAAGAAATTTTCTGAGACTCCAGAATTTGAGAGAAAAAGCAGATTGTTTGTGCTTTGATTGAAACACAAAATTATACAAAAAATTTTATAATATTAATGCAGAAACCATGCTAAATGAGGGTTTACTGTAATGATGCAATAAATTATCACCGAAGACCCCGAGCTGCATTGTATTGCGAGAGTTTGGTAGTATAGGAAAGTCAGCATGACTCACCGCGGCCTCTTCCTCTGCCTCGGCCGCGTCCCCTGCCCCTCCCCCTCCCCCGTCACCTGCGCCCATCGCCCATGCCCACGAGGTCTGCAAGCAAATATGTCATCAATATTTCTAATGTAAACCAACCATGTCACGTCAATCAATCATCTAAGATATATTTTAATCTTCGCCAAATAAAGTGTCTTCTAATAAATAACTGAGTAAACGAAATATTTATTTTTATCTAAGACAATATATAGAAATAAAAACTAACAAAAGAAAAGAATGTATTGAGACTTACCTATATTGGTGGTGGTCTTCTCGAGGTAAGCGAGCGGGCCTTGTAGGGAACCAGGTGGGGGATAGGCGCCTCGGGGACTTTGCTGCATGAACATGCCCTGCGGCACTCCGCCAGACATCTGCCACACACGGAAACTATCACAAGTCTTGGACTTGCGCCAAAATAAGCACTGGTCTATTCCACAATTATGACAATACAAAAATGTCATTAAAACTGGACCTCTTCAGTCAACTATGCCGTCAAGTTTAGATGTGTACTGACAACGTATCGAAGCATTATTAGCACTTGCTTTATAAAGTTAGCCCACAGCGTAACAATAAATAATTTGTAATAACAGATTTTATAAAATAGTGAGTACTAAACAGTCGGCTGCTAAGAATGTATAGATGCATCATCAGTACAGGTTCGGCTTCAGACAAGCCTCAGCTTTGGTGGCAAAGATGTCTTTGTAAATCCATCACAGTCGGGAGAGTAAATTTCAATATACTGCGCACATGTAACCATTATTCTTTTAAATTTATTGCCTGACTAACTTTTCAGATGGTTTTTATTAATTCATTATAATTTAAGGCTTATTCAAGTTTTTAAAACTAACTATTGTATTTTATAACACTTTTATTATTTGTCTTCCAAAATACCCATATTTTTTTATTATTCATAATCTAAAAGGAATAAATATTAATCGAACAATATTTGTTTTTGTATTACTTATGAAGAAACTTTTCGGAGATCAGAATGATGTCTACTAACCTAACGTAAACCTGATCTGCAAAATTCGAGGGGCACAAGCGGAGAATAGGCAAACGGTCAAGCAGTTATAAATTAAAAGATTTTACAGCTGTGTCTGATTTATTTCCTAGATGCATACGAGGAAATCACTAATATTTGCAATACAGACGTATCGTCCTCAACGGACTCTCTTTATTTAATAAATAATTTTGAGTATTTGGTACTTGTCTTTTATCCGACCACCAAAAAACATTGTCCTATTATTTTGCTTTTTTTTATTGGCAACAGTGTCTATTTTTTGCTTCTTTTGTTGGCAACAGCGAGTCTCGTCATAGAAATGAAAGTTTTTTTTCAATTTTGTATCATATATTTTACAAACAATGAAAAAACGGTTATCTTTGACGGTTAGGTTAGGTTAGGTTAGGTTAATACTTTAAATTAAATAAATAAACAATACGTGTTTTCTCGCCAATAGACACTGTTGCCAACAAAAGAAGCAAAAAATAGACACTGTTGCCAATAAAAAAAAACAAAATAATAGGACAATGTTTTTTGGTGGTCGGATAAAAGACAAGTACCGAGTATTTAAATGAACTGCACTTGTCGTGAATATAATTTTTTATACACGTATTCACCTGTTTAATTTATTTACATGCCATTAAACTTTCATACTGCCTCAATCATAACGAACTAATTTGAAAACCAGAAACGTTTGCATATTTTCCAAATGTCAAATATTCGAAAATGGAGCGTTTCCAAAAACAAATGACATCCGAATGAATTTTGAAAAAGGTGCAAAACAATTGCTTCACACAAATGTCAAATATTCAGATTCAGATTGGCGCTCATGACTCTCATAGCAAAGTCCGTGAAGTTTCCTTTTGGGAATCTTGATTTATTAACGGGGCTGAAGACCTCATTCAGTATCAAATCATCCTTTCGAGGGTTGCAAACCCCGGATTCTACTAGTCTCAAAGTCTTGATTCTGGTCAGGGATTCTCTCAGTGCAAGAATTTTTTTTCGAGGATAAATTTATCGAGAAAGTGTTTAGGAAACCGTATAGGAATGAAGGCCGCGAGTGCCGCGGAATTAAAAATTGCTGATTAAGAAGTACTACTAGAGATCTGTCAATTGATTTTTAACATTAAATATATATTTTTAATATTGCATATGTAAAACTAATGAAGCTCTTTTTTTAAAACACAAATGTATTTAAACTCAAAGGCTGTCCGGAGTTATTCAGAGGAGTAGTTATCAACCTAAAGCAATGCAAAAACCATAGCATCACTTTACCATGGTAGATCCCCAAAAATGCCGTTGCCTGATAGATCAGAAATTTTCCTTACCTATGAGATCAAAGCATGTTGAATTTGCGTCTAATGATGATTTAGATTTTAGTACCAGGGAGAGTATTTGGAGCCGATATGATTTTATCTAACTTTTACTATACAAAGAATGAATAAATAAAAAGTCTATTTTACTATTGTAATAGAAAAAATTGAACACTATAAAAATATTATTTATGATCTGCAAATGACACTCGGCCTTCTCTGATTGCTTGAAAATATAATATATATATATATTTTTTTAGGTGATTAAAATCTGGATATTGCAATTTTCTTCGTGAATTTTATCAATGTAAAACTAAAATTAGGCACTTAGAAGGTAAAAGGAACACCCAAACGGAAAATTTGGGCACTAGGGCTCTATGTAATGTTAGTGACATTTTGTACATTAAATTATGAGAAGCGTGGCACCCAACCGAGAAGCAGTGAAAAAATATAAAATAAAAAACCAAAAGCATTTTACAAAAAGTATATTCACAGACAACAGGTTAATACAGACATCTAGTGTTACGACTACGACAATGAATGAAATAAAATAACCATAAATTAAAAAAAAAGCATATTATAAATTTATATTATTATAAACGGTGATTCTCATATACCAGAATCCAGTGGCTGGTAAATGATTTGGTGTTTGATATATAACATACCACATTTGCGCACGGTCAATGCATTTCGCATTTGTCCATACAAATGGGCCGAGCACCTTGCAGTGCACCCAAGGCTGTTGGAATTAAAGAAATCTAAGAGTAATTGGAAATAAATATTCAGGACTGTGCAGTTATTTACATTTTGCGGGGGTAGTGACAAAACCAAAAGCCATGCATTGTGAAATTAACATAGAAAAGCATATCTAGAGATGGACTATAAAAATGTAGTGTGTGCTGAGAGGAGGGATGCAGTTTATAGTCGGCTGGCTAAGAATATTTTCCATTAACACATTTACAGACAAAACAGCTACGGCGGTGTCCTAGTCAAAGTTAAAAACACATACAGAATTGCTTAACAGAACGTGTGAAGAAAATAAAGTGAAATGTCTTCGTATCCACACGTAAAGAGAGGCAGGTTATATTCAACCGGGCGGCGCGCTGGACATGGGGCATCATAGCACAGCGGACTCACTTTCCATCACACAAGTACTCATCACCGTTCACATGTATCATAACCAAAATAAGTATACCACAACGGAAAAACAACTTAAAACCAAAGAAGCTAATATGTACAAAAGAAAAGATTGGATCAACGATACTTGTCATCTCTAAGAAACAATTTGCACTGACATGCGTTAATGGTGAGAACCATCTTCAAATAAACATAAAAAGCTGCGACAGATTACATCGATTTGAGATTCGCCAGAACTGTTATCGAATCAGCTGACTCCGGGTCGAGTTGATGGCTGTGACCATATTGTATATTTTATAGTATAATTTTTCTCCTTGTATCACCCATAAAGAGGAGGTAGAATGTTGTCTCATCGTTGGAAGTGCAAACCCAGCTATCGGATACTCGCATATAAATGCAGCGAGTCCAACTCCTTAGAAAGCGTAACTGGCTTTAATAGAATTCTGTGAACTACAGCTTTGAGTTTGCTCTAGCCCGCTGTGAATGGAAAGTCAAAAACATAAGCTGAAATGACTGGCCGCTGTGTCTGTATCACTTCATTCAGAAGCACAAGACCTTGGAGATTCAACTGCAGACTTTCAGCATCACAAAATAGGAGAACTTCAGCTAAACGAAGGAAGTTCCTGACAATAAAAAAAAAAGGGATTTTGCGTGCACAACTCTAGCAACTCGACCCCCTCGAAAAAATGTTACGAATCCAGTTCAAATCAACTCTTGCTCAACTCCAAGCCCTGGCTCGCCTTCACCACAGTGGCACGGTGCGAGGACATGCCGCGTACAATAAACTGGCGAATCACATGGTTTGCTTTTGTTATTAAGAGACAGGATTTAAAAGAATATACAAATAACTAACAGCTGCTCCTGTTTAAAGGTAGAAGCAAATCACATTTTCATCCAGCCAACATACGTTGTATGTCTTAACAGCTAGGTAGAAATTTCAAATATTCTACTAGCTAGCTATTATGTATTAAACTATATTTTTAATTCACGTGACAATCTCCACACCTCGTTAAAACGTAAATAATAAAACATAATACCAACGGATTTAAAGCACAAGATGAAAATAAGATGTGTACCTTACTGTTGTCTTTTCAAACCTCATAAGCTTCTTGCGTGGCCGTCAGCTATAAGTGTTCTTTCGATCATTGTAAACACAAAAATGTTTGCCTTGACACACCATGGAGATAAAAAAGCAGAGCCACGAATCCAATAAACTTTTGATAGTAAACGTGTGCTCTCGGTGAAAAGTTTACATTTGAACAATTGTACTGGATTGTCAAAGTTGTTCAACGATACGAAATGTGCACCCAGTGAGACTTTCTCGAATATAAGGCAGAAATAAAGTCAATTCTTTCATTGGGTCTCATTTTTTCTGTGTCCTGTGTGTATGAAGCTATTGTTAATCAATAAGCCCGTGGTATTGAATGTGCTCCCATAGAAAAGTTTTAATAACACAAATAATAAAGAACATTCCTAGCCAGCCATTACCATGTTGCTTGCCTCCACAGCGCGCCACTGCAAAAAATAATACACGGAAACATCATTAATTCAAAGTAACAACAAAGCACACATAAATAATCACATTTCAAATAAATGGCAACATTACGATAACTATGCTAAAATGGTCCACCGCACCAGCTCGTCATTTTTGATAACAAATGTACAATATAACTTCAGCTCAGTCTCGAGGGTTCAACATTTGGTCATCTTTGTACGATTTCAAACAGCTTACAAAAAAACTAACATGTGATAAAAATCTAGGTCTTCTCTTATCCACACAACATTTCAAACTTAATAGTACTTTGTACACTTACGCCTATTCGGAAATTAGATCCCCCGTCTTTATAAACATCCTTTGAAATGAGAGCGTGGACCTGTTGGCTGGTGGCGCCGTGCGCCGACTACGTGTACGCACGTGTCCACCTCAATGCCCATTTAACAAGGCACTGCGAATTTTAATCTTAAAATTTGTAGCCTAATGTTCTTAAGCACTGTGAATCTTTTTTCATGAATTTTTCAGGATAATTCATACAATTATTATTACAATTTAGCATTTTCTCATGAAATACAGTTATGTTGAATAAAAATATAGGTGCTTAGTCTATTGGAAATACATTTTCACTTATCGAGTACATAAGCAAACATTCATACCAGAAAATATTCCTTCAACCGTCAAGCCTGAATGATATCATAGTCCAAACACATTTCCCATTTATATGCAATATTTCCAAACTCATAGTATCACCCAAAAATAGAGTATTATTTAAATATTATTAAACATCAATAAATTAGTATTTTAAAAGAACATCTCTATCGACATTGACACTTTTTTTATGATAACATAGCATATTGTTAAGAAATAAGAATATAGCTCTATATAGTATACAGCAATAAAATTTTCTGTCCACACTTCGTGCAAGCCTGACAGAGTCGTTTTATATCTTAATTAAATTGAAATAATATTTTTTTCTATGATAGAAGCAGTGTATTTATGAAACTTAATATGTATTCTTAGGAGATTGGATGAGTTCGGAGAGAAAGTACATTAAATAAGGTAAAACTAGAAAATGTCCGGCAAGCGAGACTTCTGGGATGTATTGCTGCGACCTATCAAGTGTTAAGCGGTGGTTTAGGATGGGTGGTCGGATGAGGTAGGGTCGGCAGGTGCTTAGCGGCGAGGTACCTGCATGGCGGCCGCATGCTGTTGCTGCTGCAGCTGCTGCAACTGCTGCATTTGCTGGGCTTGCACCGCTGCATGTTGCATCTGCTGTTGTGTCTGAAACCAACATGAGTAACATTACACATGTGAAATTTGTATGTGTGATTAAATGTAATTTAAAAGGAAGTGGGTTATGTAAAATGTGTAGGTTCATTTCCACGAGGGATTCAGAACTCAGCTGCCATGGAAGTCTCTGATCGAGATCAGGCCGGCAGACCTGCAAGCACATTTAAGGATCTTTTTCCACAGATGGACACCATAAGTACAGTTTTGAAATCAAGGCTGAAAGAAACAACATTGAAATATAATCAAATACACATCTGCAATTAATAAACAACACCCAATATTATAAGTTTTGAAAAAATTCATAAAAGAAGTTCTTGTAACGAAGTGACATTGCACAAAGTATTTAATAAACATAAATATATAAATAATATCAAATATATTGATGAAGTCTACCTCGTCATGGAGAGGTACAACATATGAAATACAGACCTGCATGGCATTCTGCACGGGGTGCTGCAATGGTGGACACGGCGGAAGGGCTGGAGGAACTGGAGATGGAGACACACCGGGGACTACTGTGGAGACACTCGGGGCCTGACCACCACATTTAGCGTAGCCCTGAATATATAGCAAATAAATTATTTTAAAATAACAATACTTTCAATACAATATGTTTTGAGGTAATCGGTTCACAAATCAAATAGAAAAAAATATCTTGTAAAATTTTAATCCACAGGTGAGATTCGAATCCTCACTTTTCGCTCTAGTTTTTTTCTTATCATTTTATATGTGAATAAAAATATTGAACACACAATAAATCTTTAAAAGAAATACATACGGATTAATTTTATGTTTCAAAGCAATTGCCAAAAACCGATAGTTTGCATCTTCACTAAGTTTATAAGTTTAATTAATTTATCTCTACAAGACAAAAAATACTGCATCTGAACATAAATAATGCTGCAAGTCAACAAATACTCATCTAAGCAACTAGGTGCACTTTTGTATAAAGATTCAGAGTCACAGTGATCGAAAAGATTACGGCGTCAGGGGTACTCAAACCCCTCCTCTATGTCGAAATAGTTTTTCAAGTCGATAACCTAAAAACATAAGATTAATATAATCTTATAAGTCAACCTGCAGGTCAGCCAGCAAGTTCTGCCAGACGGCGATCTTATCATAGTGCCTCTTGAGGAGTTCATCTTTACGGGCCAGTTCCAGTCGCAACTCATTGTTATCTTCTTTCACCAGCAGTTCGGGTTTTAGCGCTGACAGCAGAAACCGCTTTTGCAGGAAAAATGCCTCCATCTGCCTAGCCAGGTCTATGAATCTGAAATATATAATTATTTAGTTCTTCCTCTTCCAAAAAGAAAATTTTTGAGAAAATAGTCCGTGAAGAGAAATAAGCAAATTCTAGGGGTTCTCATCGTTGGATAAAGAGCCTTCACAAAGTTGTAATTCACACACTTAAATCCACGGCGCTTACACGGTACTATCTGATAAGAGACTGAAAATCGAACTTTTTAAATTTTCTCAAGAAATGAGGTTATTTCAAAAGACAGAGTTATCTAAGGAGCACTTTAGAGGCCTGAATTGGAAAGTACAACCTCGAGATGCACCAAACTGGTATCACGGAAGCAAACGCACTTCACGAAACATTGCCAAAAGAATGTCTGAAAACTAGCGGGCGCACAGATTTTAAAGATGCTGAGCATTTGGTTGAAACGGCACACATATTCTCCTTTCAACCCAAGGTACTCGCCATAGCCAAAGGCAAACACGCTCATCTTGTCAGGGAGGTGTTTGAAATTTTCAATTCCCTGATGATGGTCCCAGCACGGAGACCGAAACATTGGAGTAAAGAAAACTTATTGCAGCTCATCACTTAAGAAACCGAATCAATGCACTAAACAGGCAGTCTTTGAACACCAACTTCAACTGCATAGCAGTGGACTTATAAGGCATATATTTTGATGGAGTTCGAAAGGTAAACATTATGTCATATTCATTTATTCACTTAAATTACTCAGGTCGAGAAGTTCGATTTGAAAGAAAAGACATTACTCAAAGCAAAATAAAACCAATTAAATTTATTTTTAACGAATTTACAACAATACGTAGTGACAGAATTCCAAGTGTGTTGATATTCCAGTACATGTTTTATCATGTACCCATCTACCTACATCTAGGGGTGTGTCAACAAAACCATAATTTGATCAATATTTGATTGAATTTTGATTAATATGTGTTTAGTTCATAATATAATAAAATATTTCCTTTGTTGACGATAAGTAAAACTAAGCATTTATTTAAAAAATATATATTAGATATAAACAAATGCATTTTAAATTTCTAACCTCTCAACCTCCACTTTGACTTCCTCCTTTTCCACACACGGGCCAGCTTCTTGCTTTGTCAATACATTGAGACACGACTGAAAATAAAATATTATTAGAAAACATAGCATTAGATGCTTAACAAATGTTTAGAACGAGGATTGAGTTTGCAACGGTGACGAATACTGAGGTGCAATATAATGCAGCACATATTTTTTTAATGAGTCGGAAAATGTCACAGACCTGAAAAGATTCCTCGAAATCTTCGACTAAATTGCCAGTCCCGTTTGACGGCGCCGCCATTGCGAGAGATTTGCAATTTTGTTTCTGAACTCTTTTGTTTTCTGACAAGCTTATTTTGTTGTGTACATGCGCGCGCCGGCCATTATTCTAGCTCTGATTCTGACATTAGACGTGGTGTTGCCAGTGTAATAAATTAACAAAATGCGTATTAAAATAAGTATTCCCAGCGTACTAAATTAAAAAAATGCATATAAAAAAAAAAACCTTCAAACATACATATATTATTATACATAATTTTAATTTATTAATAGCAAAAAAATACAATAGTTATTAATAAAGTTTTATTTTTATGATTATAATTAATTCGATATAATCTCAGTGAAATCGTTACCAACCTTATCTGAGAGGTATTTGGATTAATGGTTTGGACAAAGGTCTTGAATGAAGGTTACTTAGATAAAAATTTCTAGTTTTAATTAAAAATGCTCGATAAAGCGTAGATTTACTAATGAAATCTTAATTTATTCATTTCATTACTTTCAAATTGTATATCCGATCTAAATTTTAGTAAGATGGATTGAATTTTTTATTTAATATATACACTAATTGTGTTTCAACGTGGTTTGATAATTAAAAATTACATTATATACGCATTTTTCCAATCAATACGAGCAATAAAGCATCTTGACATATTTTCACATTATCTGTGCTTGATACAAATTTAAGAATTTGGACGACACTTTTACTTATCTCATCATGGTTTTTTATTTCTGATATGTAAATCTCAAAGTAGTTTCATGTGTGTTACATAAAGAAAATACTTAAAATTATAATATCATAATTCAAAGAGGAGACAAAGAGAAAGATTTTAATGATAAGGTGGTCTCAAATTTTGACTTAATTTATTTCATCTGAATTCTAAGTGCTTCTTGTCAAATGTAATAAAAACACAAAAAGGTTCTCTACTTCTAGCTGCCTGGTTGAAGCTTTTTCTCGCAGATAAACATAGCTGGAGAATCACACGCTATTAAAGTAAGCCGCCCGTCTCTGAGCAGGGCCCCGCAGTGCTGGGCTGCGTCTGGCTGGCCCTTTGCCCAAATGCTGTATCCAGCATATTCGAGTAACTCTCCTGGAACATCATGTGTATGTAGGTTTTGTCAGCTGCTATTATTAGAAATGCTATATTCTCAAGTGTTTGTAATTTCTGACATTTCAGTCGTGGTGATTTCCTTGAAACTGAAATATCAGAAATTACAGTTAAAAGTAAAAGTTTGTACCTTCATCTGTTGTGAGCACATTACCAAACACTCTGTCAGTGAGGCCCACAAAGACCGAGGCCTTATTGAAGGACCCCGCTATCGAGTCCTCAGGGTACATGGATAGGACATTGACTATTATACTCGCTTCCTGCTGACTGTTGATTACAACTAGTCTGGAGTATTCCACCGTGCAGATTTTGCTGGCTTCGATCCAAGTCTTTGGTGACAAATGCAGGCGGTATCGACGGTTAGATGCGATATCCGAGAAACTCGCTAAAATATTATATTAAACAACAATTAAAAATATACAGTACTTCAAAGAATTCAACAAGTACTTTAAATTGTAAAAGATATACAGAAATATATCACTTTACACTGTAGGTAATATGATCAGTTCAAAATATGATAATAAGTATAAATGCGTTATGTATCTTTTATGATTTAAATGCTGAAAAAAAAAAAAATTTTTTCATTAGTCTAGCAGTTAAAATATAATTAAATAAGAAACCGCAAGAAAATAAGACAGGAAAACAAGTGCTTAGAGGCAACCAGAGTTAATTGCAACTTGGTAATAAATAAACCTGCACCAGAAATGCTTTTCCTTGAACGCAAAAGGCTGTCTTGTATTTTTCACGGACACGGCGCTCACCTCCCCGTGGCGTGACATGCTGGTGCAGTCATCACCACCCTGGCTGCTGGGCTCTGCTGCAGCCCACATCACATGGTAATCCGACAGCGGTTCTCCTGAAGATCCATCCAAATTGCACATTATGCGTTTACCATGCTTCTACACCCGCGTCGCGCCAACTCGCACCCAGCCAATAGCGTTCTACGTTGCGACCTTTACTCAGCCAAAACCGTTTAAAAAAAAGATGGAATATGTCGTATTACTGTACCAGTTTCTGTGGTGAACCTGCTCTCGATGAAGGCGTCGTGGAAGCTGAGCAGCACCGACCTGAACACCCAGGCCATGATCCTGCAGAGGACGGTGACCTCCATCGCGGTACGGGGAGCAGCCAGCCGAGCCCCCTCGCCCCGGCAGGTCCTGGCAGCCTCGGACCACACCAGGGACTCCTGATGCAGCTTGTACTGCTTGTCCACAGACGGATAGTGAATATACCCTGCACAAAGACACATTCCTGAACCACCATTCGCACCTTGGCGCTACTAGTCGCGTCGAGCTATCGATCTAATCATGAAGCAGTCAAACCTTCCGCAGCATCTGATGATCCATTGGCACGTGCAAATGCGACAACCACCATGAATATACACATTCCCAACATTTCGACTGTGGACGTTGTCTAGCTTATTTGATTGAATGGTCTGATGTGCCGCTATTCGGCTTTTATATTGCGACGCCGGTTCCCGAAAACGAGTGGAAAAAAACAATCCGGCCGTCTAGCAAGACCGATTTTTTTTCAGAATAAGATCACGTCTACCTTTGGACCGCGCATAATACCAAATAAAAATATTATTTTTCATATATATACAATGGATAACACATTTCAGCGTTCATTAAATTTGGCTAGCACTCTAGCTTGCTGTCCACGAGCCCCAGTTTGAAGTTTAAAAACCTGGAGACGCATTAAACCAGACTGGAGATGGAAGACTGCTCGTCTATCCATCTTCCCTTGAGCCCCCTACTCTCATAGAAGAGTGTGGACAATTCATTTACTCCACAACAAATTCATACTAAGATTTAATTTTCATATGGGTGTCAATTTGTACCATTTTTATTTACTACCTACATAAAATGTGTTTTTAATTTGATTGTCTACTGTTTTGTTAAATAAAAAAAAAGTGATATTTTATTATAGATAGTTTATTTTGCATCAAAAAAAAAACTGTTTTGTGTGCCTAGATTTTTTTCGTGATGTGTCATTTAGACATTTTTCTATTGTGTATATTCTATTATACATTTATTAATATCCGCTGAATTTACTTTGCACTTGATTTTGAAATCGTCTGTTGGATGAGCTGAAAGATGTGAACAGCAATAGCAATTTATTTTATTTACTGCAAGCAAATATTCAACCGCAAATAGCTGTTGTAATATTATAAATCAGCAGAGTGCTCTCTATCACAGTGCAAATAGTTTAATTTACATTAAGAAACTGTTTTGTGTGTCTAGATTGTTTTCGTGGCGTGTCATTCAGACATGTTTCTATTGTGTATATTCTATTCATTAAAAACACAATACGTTTATTAATATCTACTCATTTTACTATGAACTTGATTTTGAATTTGAAAGATGTGAATAGCTAAACCAATTTATTTTGCAAGTAAATAGCTGTTGTAGTGTTATAAAACAGCACAGTGCTCTCTATCACTGAAGGCTCGGAGTCAGTGCTTCGACTTCGGGAGGCCGGAAGTCCTTCTCCGCCACTTTGCGGAGTATCCAGCTGGCGAGGTGACAATCATTGGCGTTGCTGTTGGGGCCAGGTGGAACACCAGCTGAAGGCTTGTCAACATGGATGCGACTCTCGCAGAAGAAGGGGGCTGGAGCATCGCAGGACACGGAGACCAGCCTCTCGTCTCTGCGCAGGGCTCCGCACTGGTGAGCGACGGACTCCTGCTCCACCGCCCACAGATTGTAGCCTAAATTCTCCACCAAGACACCTGCAACTGACACATGGACATTGTATTTACATACTTTCTATTCTTCAACGCGCATTCAATAAGACTTATCGGAGAATCAGCACTTGCAGGTAGAGGCGAGAAGGCTAGAAGTGCTGGCCTAGCATCCTGAGATAAACCCTTTCCGGTACAAATTTATTTATTATTTACTTATTTAGTCACAGCAGCAAGTTCCTCTGCCCTCTTTTCACCGTGGTTTCCCATTTTATCTAAATAATGCAAGTATAGCCGATTCATTGGTCGCTTCTCCTCCGCGCCGCGCAACAATTGCAGATAACAGGTGAAGCGTTCATCAAAAAGTGTCATATAAGAATGCAAGACTTAGTCTAAACCACTGGTTCCCAATGTGGTCAATATCAACCATCAGGGGACAGCGAAATATTAAATTAGGGGTCCACGAACTGTAAATGGGGTTCTACGAGAGTGGATCCCATTTAAGCAGGTCATCACCAAAATTTAGGCATTCCGTAAATGTCATAATTGAACACAGATTGAACTTACTTACATAATAATGCTGTTAATCCTGCATTATGGACTATCGCAAGAAGGTTTTTTTTATAGCTTTTCCATTTTCATACTTCATGAAAAAGGGTTTCAGTGCAGTTATCAACCTTCTTACAAAAAGTTTACATACCGACATAAAATATGGCGCACCCTGTATATCAGATGTCAAAAATATGTTTGAAGATGATGAATTTGTAAAAATTCAATATTAGCAAGACAGGGGTCTGCGAAAAATTGACAAGGTGTCGACGGAACAAAATAGTTTGGAAACCTATGGTGTAAACCATAGGTTCCCAATGGGGGCGGTACCGCTGGAGCTTTCCAAGGGGGCGATGGCGGGTCCAAGGGAAAATTAATAAACTTTTTGCATTTAAATTTTTTTGATATGTGCAGTAGATTTTACGCAAAAAAACGAGAAAATGATCAAAAAAACTCAAGCATGCTAACAATGCTGTTTTTTTGGCACAAAACTCGACATCTTCATTGTTGCAAAAAAAAAAAGTTATTGCGTTGCGAAATGCGTTGGTATTATGACAGTTAAAAAACAACACAAGTTTAGACTTGTTTGTCGACTAAATATGTCGTTAGCGCCATCTATGTGTGAAAGCCAAAAACTTAGTAGCGCACCTAAAAGCATATCTTTTCTATTACCCGGGCAGCAATAAATAATATGCAGAAATAAAATTGGTATAATTATAACTGTTATGTCAACGAGGGGCGTTGGAATTTTTTTTCTTGTCAAGGGGGCGGTGGTCAATAAAAAGGTTGGGAGCCTACGGTCTAAACTAAGCTATGATGAGGGATCGGCCTGCTCAGTCATAACTGGCTACTTGGCGAGGTCACAAGCCTCTGAACACCGCTTATCTGCATGCCAGTGTTTCTTAGTTTCGCGACGGGTTTTGGAATCAATATCGCAAGCTGACTGAAGCGGATTGTCCCAAGGTTTCTGACAGTGGGTGTCACGTGTCTAGTGGGCACTTCGCACCTTCACTGTCGGTGAAGACGCCCTCGAAGATGCTACGGGAGAGCCCCACCAGGGCGTGAGGCTCTCCGTGCAGCTCCAGCACCCCAGCCAGCAGCTGGGCCTCCTCGGGGCTGTTCACCACGGCCAGCCAGGCGCGCTCGTCCCGGCACTTGCGCGCCGCCTCGGCCCAGGGCAAGCCCGGCTTCTTCAAGCGGTACTGCCGGTTATCGCTGAACGAATAGTAAGCAACTGTAACAAAACAAAGGGCAGGTAAACAAGCGGTCGGGGGCAACCAGAGCCGGTTGCGGCTTGACCCGTCTGATTAAGCAACATGTCTCGTAAACTAATGTAACATATCACTGACTTGGCTCTGGAGGGGTCAGGGATGACTTCTGACACACGAACACTGCGGGCACGGCGCAGGGGAAGTCGTTGAGACCTCCTGGCCGAAACAGTGAACCGCAGTTCTCAGCACCACCGCCTGCTCCGTTGTTTGGCTCACCACTCTTCCACGTGTTGTACATTCTTGAAATGGGCTGACCTAAATTAATTGTAAAATATATCAATGTGTATAAAACAGACCAGAGAAGAGGTCTGCGAAAACGTCATTGCTGTAGAATATAGTGATGTGTGCTCTTGCAGCACGTATTTACCATCTTCGGTGATGAACTGTCCTTCGGATACATTGTCGTGAAAACCGAGCAGCATGTAGTCACGGTGGATATCAGGAATCAGGCCGTTGGCAGGGTACTGTGCCAGGATGTGGAGAAGTACCTCGGCTTGCTTGTCGTTTGCAGGCATGGCCAGCCTGGCGCCTTCTTCCCTGCAGGTGCGGGAAGCATGCTGCCATGTCTGCGAGACCTCGTGGAATTTGTAGTACATCTTCACTTCTGGATAGTAAGCATAATCTACAACAACAACAATGCACCATTAGCAGAAAATATACACCAAAGGATAGTGAACATCAGAGCACCTCTCCTCAGAAAACAGATTTACTAATGCGACTGTGTCTGCAATATCATAATAGAATCTCGCAAAGTACTTTCTGACAAAAATAATCAATGTGGTATAGTTTAACGAAACTTATAACGCATGCATACCGGTGTATAATATTATAACATGTTTTTTTAAAGTGAAAGTCTCCGAAGTTCCCATGCCTTCGTGGAGATTCAATTTGTTCAATACCTGTGTCCAGGTGGGAGCAGAGCTCAGTTGGTTCAACAGGGTAGTTCAATTTCTGCTTTTCGCAGATGAACACAGCAGGGGTGATACATGTCAAGTCAGTGAGCTTCATTGCCATGCTCAGGGAGCCGCAGTCCTCGTTGTTTGAATTGTCGGGCTGTCCAGGGCCCCAAATTTTAAAATCCGTGCTTAAATAATTCCCTGCAAATCAATTGGCTATCGAGAACTTCTATATTATATATTATATTCAAGGGCGGTCCGATAAGTACTTAGCCTCACCGCCCGATGGTGCTAGTATCGCAAGAGACAGTAGGCATCTCAAAAGACCGCGTGGGTGCCGCGTTTGCATACTCCGGACAACAAGCGCAACCGTGAGACCACTTCGGAGCAGTGTTTGGCGCTGTTTAAGCGCAATCCGAAGCAGTTTCTGCGTCGTTTCGTGACAATGAATGAATGAAACATGGATCCACTGGTACACATCAGAGACCAAGGAACAGTCGAAACAGTGGACTTCACCCGGCGAACGTGCTCCGAAGAAGGCGAAGACTGTCCTATCGGCCGGAAAGGTGATGGCCACCGTTTTCTGGGATTCACAAGGTGCGATCTACATTGACTACATGGAGAAGGGCAAAACGGTCACAGGGGTCTACTATGCTGAATTATTGGTCCGATTCGACGCCGAATTGCAGAAAAAAGTGCTCCTCCACCATGACAACGCACCGCCGTCGTAGTGCAATTTGCCAAATTGGTCGAATTGCACTACGAATTGCTCCCCCGTCCACCGAATTCTCCAGATTTGGCCCCGTGCGATTTTTTTTTTGTTTCCAAACTTCCAAAGTCCAAGAGGAGGTCATCGCCGCCACGGAGGCCTACTTTGCAGACCCCGAGAAAGCGTATTATCCAAATGGGTTAAAGAAGTTTGAGCATCGCTGGGTCAAGTGTATCGAGCTGAAAGGAGACTATTTCGAGAAATAAATCAATAGTCACATTTCCACAAAATTTTCGTTTTTCTTTTGCAGGCTAAGTACTTATCGGACCGCCATGATATTTATGTTTATATCTAGACTTGTTGTACTACCCGCAAGATTTATGAAATCTCCTTCTATGAACGCGTCGTGGAAGCCGAGCAGGATGACTAAGCCGGGGAGCAGAGTGGAGACAGGATACCCGCTGAAGATGTCCCGGAGAGCCTCCGCCTCTGCGGTATTCCTGGGCATGGCCAGCTCGGCCCCTTCGCGGCGGCAGGCCATCACCGCATTCTGCCAGGTGCGAGGCTTTCTGTGGAACTTGTAGTACTTCCCGACTGCCCCCTTAAGAAAGTATTCTGAAAATACGCCCAAATTAAGTACATTTTTTTTTTGAATATTGAAAAACGATTAAATAAACACTCATCATCGTGATTTGTGCGGTATTAAAACCCACATCCCCAAGCTTTCATGGCCGGTGCATTACCAATTATTCCAACGAATCACTCAACTATCATTTGGCATGAATTTTTTACAATCATATCCTACAAGTGAAACAACGTACTTATCATGCCAATTAAACATTGTGTGACATGCAATACTAGACTTTTTACCCAAAGTACTGAGTGAAGCGTTTAATAATTATTTTTAAAGTCTATTTAATTAAGCCAATACAGATAAGTGGGATTCGAAATCACACCTGTTTCTAACAACCACTCAATGTCATTTAAGCCATCTTTTGTAATGAAAATTAAGAGCGGTGCTTCGTTTTACTTCACCATAAATACATACTTCAAAATGCATTTTTGTATTTTACTCGCAAAATACGCAAATTTAATAAAATTAATGTTTTTAAAGTAACATGATAAATATATTTTTAATAGATGCCAAGCCTTGTACAGCGTTAAATCATCCAAAAACGATGTTTAAACACCGAGAAACGAATTGACGTCACCCCTGTTTCGTGTCCATTTCCGGTCTGCTAGAAATAAAGGACCGTTTTACCTGGCGAAATCGTGTCATTTCATTTATTTAATTTTCACGTTATTATTCTACTGAGAAAGTTGATTTTTTTAGAGTATTGAAAAAAACTAAAAATTATATTTATCTATTTTTTATTATTTAATTAACGTCCATTTTCATGGTAAAATAAAACCTTGAAGTTGTTGAAAAATTGGATAAAATGATGACTTTTCAAAACCAAAGCTTGTTAAAGATTTTTTTTTTTTAATTTTTTAAATAATAAATTTTAAAGGTTTTATATTTTATCTTTTAATTCAAATTGAAAAAATGAGTAATAAATGCTTAGGATTCTTGGAACACGTACATAACGAATCTCCAAATTCCTACACATCAATCGAAAAAACACATATTTATCATATTAAAAGTGAATTTGCTAGAAATGAAAAAATATGAAGGGAAGAAGTGATGTATATATAACTTTTTGCATTTAAATATTTCTGATTGGTGCTGTCGATTTTTTGCAAGAGGTACAAGGAAATTATCAAAAAACTCGAAGCCCTTAAAAAGATCTCTTCGCTAACATATTTGATGTGTGATGGACTTTGCAATTTCTCGTATCAAATTTTATTTCTGCCGATAGTCTCTTGTCGTAAACTATATGCTTTGGATTAGATATTTTGTGATGGACCGTACCTGAGTCAGAGGAGAGGCGACACGGAGGCTCGCGGATGAGGGCCTCGCGAAGTCTCTTCTCGCAAAAGAAAACTGTCGACGAGTTGCACGAAAAATCATTAAGCAGGCCGCTTCGATCGATGGTGCCACAGTCTTCGTCGTTCATGTTGTCTGGTTGGCCCTTGTTCCAAGTATTGAAGTAGGTCTCCAGGGTTTCTCCTGCAAGTGGTGAACGCAGTTTTCAGCCAAAATACTGAACCAAGAGGGTATATTGACACACTAAAGGCGGGGCGGGTACTCTAGTACCCGTTTCGCGGACTGCTGTCCGAAGGCGGCTAAAAGGGTAAAAGCGGCAGAAAGTCATTTTGTTCTTTAGGTTTACAGCTCGAAATGTTTGTTTTAGACTCGTCAACGTTACTTCTACAAATACTGTCCAGTGATTCTGAACAAAGTGACATGATAGTCAGAGAATGATAGTCCTCCAATTATTGAACAATTTTTTGGACAATGTGGTGTTTTTGTGATGCCGAGTAATCCGCAAAGTGTGCACGAAGTGGTTCAACTTTTCATAGGAAACGATTAATTTGACTACATGCAAATCAAAGAGTGTATAGACTAGATTTGTCTATTTTTTTATTGAACGTCAATCAGATGCGTATTTATTATATTATTACGAATATGATTAGGCACATTAGTTCATACATACAAGATGATTTAAAGAAACTCTCAGAAAAATATCATCGCGATTTGTGTGGGATTTGAAACCCACATCTCCTGGTTTACATGGCCGGTGTACTGACCCTTGTACTAACGAATCACATCCATTAAACCAATGTGCCCAGGCCAACCAATATTTAGCGATTTGCAAGCACTGGACTTTTTGAACAAAGTAACAGTCCCATCTGGATATTATTTTTTAAATCTATTAATTTAGAGAGTTTCTTTAGATCATCTTCTATGTATGAACTGATGCGCCTAATCGTATTAGTAATAGACTAGATTTCAATTTCACGCGAATTTCGCGTGTTAAAAGCGTGTCCCATGCACGTGTCGATCCTGTGCCAGTCCTCGATTCGGACTTCGTACCGTCTTCTGTCCTGTAGATGCCCTCCTCGAAGGCATCATGGAAGCCGATTATTGCGAGGTTCAGCGATGGCGGCGACTGCTCGTTGAAGATGGCCGCCAGGATGTTGGCCTCGCGTGCGTTTCGCGGCATGGCGAGAGCTGCATCTTCACCCCGGCACACCAGGGATGCCTCGTTCCAGAGCTTCGGGACTGCGTGCAACTTGTAAAACTTACCGACGCTCTCGTAAAAGACATCTGTGAATTTAATCAAATTGATTATTTGTTCAGAATAAACATGTCTTTTAAATATCAAAACGAAAGGAAGCCTTTTGAGATAAAAGCACTTGTCGATGCAAGGTTTCTGTGACTCAGAAACATCAGAAGCGCGTGAATCTGTAATACAGTAATGTTACTTACAATCCGATGCCACTGCTATGGAGAGTAGAGAAAATACAACAATACTCCTTATATTCATTATAAAGTCCACCATATTCTACAGCTACAGCTCATGTAACTAAATTAAACATTGTAGATGATAAATACTATCTACATTTGAATTACATACAGTATGATTTTTTGTCAATGAAAAATGCCTTTAGCGACATATTCAAATGCACATATCAATTTTTTTAGTGTATGTTTGGATGCGAGAATCGATTAAAATGGTCAAGTACAAGCAAAAAAAAACAGTAAGTTTTCTTGAGATATTTAATTAAAAATATCAATAAAAAATATATAAAAATCACGCTGTAGAGGCAGGTCATTTATATAAGTAATCTCGTGGCAAAGATTATCTTTGTAACCTCGGTTTTTCCAGACAGTTTTAAAGAAATCTTATATCGTACGTAGTCTGTTCACAAAGTATTCCCCACTAGATATTATACACATGATCCAACGATTTTTCCATTCGTCGAAGCACTTCAAGAAATCATTATTTGTGATCATGTTCAGCTCCATCTTCGATGCCGTCTTTATCTCCTCAATCGTCGTCCTTTCATGTGAACAAGAAAAAGCGAACTTGGCGTGCTTTTTTCAGCTTTCGGCAGCTTCCATTGGGACGATTGAGCTTTGGTTTCCACGTCATAACCATAAACCCAAACCATAAAACCATAAATGGCAATGCCAATCGATATGCTCAAGTCCTCATCAACCTCTCTAAGACTGTTTCGTCGTTCACATCTTCTCGGCCCTCTGAGAACATTTTGTACCACCGATAAACGTTGCTTCGACACAAGATGGCTTCACCACGCACTTAATTTTGTTTTTCACACAACATTTTGTACAGATTCTTTGATCCATTTGTTGGGCAAAAATCGAAGACGAGCCAAAACACGTGCAAGAAAAGCGGCTGTCAATAATCAACTGAACATTCACAATAAATGAGAAACATGAGTAACAACATGACGCCACGAAAAAATCATAAATTGAATACACGTAACTCGTGACTATGCAAAGTCACACATACATTTTGTAAGAAAAACATGCAATCATAGTCACTCCAGGTTGAGTTTTTCTACTGCTCATGGTTTAACATTATATCGGTTTGTATAAAAATGCCTATTGAAAATGCTATGTCTGAGAAGGAAGGGGATTGAGGAGTATTCCAAAGCAGTGCCTCAAAGTCTGCCACTCTAACTCAGGCCAAATTATAAAATAAGCAAACTTTAAAGAGGTCAGTTGTGTCCCAGCACGTGTAGGCTGCTTTTAAGGATGAGGAGTTTTATTTTCAACAAGATGTACCTCCCCATTTTACCGTCGCGATGTAAGTTCCCACCTTGATTAGATCTTGCCGAACAGGTGAATGCTATTTAGAGGTGTGCAGCTATTCAAAAAGTCTAAACAAACAGTTAAATTATTTTTTATATTGAAAGAATCATTATGAATCAAACAGGTGGAAATTTATGAAAAAAAATTAAAACTATGTATAACAAGTTTATTTGACATTTAGAAACTGTTTGTGTGTCAAGATTTTTTATCGTGATGTGTCATTTAGACATGTTTCTATTGTGTATATTCTATTCATTAAAAACACAATACATTTATTAATATCTACTCATTTTACTATGAACTTGATTTTGAATTTGAAAGATTGTGAATAGTGAATAGCTATAGCAATTTATTTTGCAAATAAATGTTAAACCGTAAATAGCTGTTGTGTTATAAAACAGCACAGTGCTCTCTATCACTGAAGACTCGGAGTCAGTGCGTCGACTTCGGGAGGCCGGAAGTCCTTCTCCGCCACTTTGCGGAGTATCCAGCTGGCCAGGTGATAATCATTGGCATTGTTGTTGGGGCCCCGAGGGAACACCAGCTGAAAGCTTGTCAACATGGATGCGACTCTCGCAGAAGAAGGGGGCTGGAGCATCGCAGGACACGGAGACCAGCCTCTCGTCTCTGCGCACGGCTCCGCACTGGTGGGCGATAGACTGCTGCTCCACCGCCCACACATTGTAGCCTAAATTCTCCACCAAGACACCTGCAACTGACAAATGGACATTGTATTTACATACTTTCCATTCTACAACGCGCATTCAATAAGACTTATCGGAGAATCAGCACTTGCAGGCAGAGGCGAGAAGGCTAGAAGTGCTGGCCTAGCATCCTGAGATAAACCCTTTCCGGTACAAATTTATTTATTATTTACTTACTTAGTCACAGCAGCAAGTTCCTCTGCCCTCTTTTCACCGTTGTTTCCCATTTTATCTAAATAATGCAAGTATAGCCGATTCATTGGTCGCTTCTCCTCCGCGCCGCGCAACAATTGCAGATAACAGGTGAAGCGTTCATCAAAAAGTGTCATATGAGAATGCAAGACTTAGTCTAAACCACTGGTTCCCAATGTGGTCAACATCGACCATCAGGGGACAGCGAAATATTATATTAGGGGTCCACGAACTGTAAATGGGGTTCTACCAGAGTGGATCCCATTTAAGCAGGTCATCACCAAAATTTAGGCATTCCGTAAATGTCATAATTGAACACAGATTGAACCTATGCACTTACATAATAATGCTGTTAATCCTGCATTGTGGACTATCGCAAGAAGGTTTTTGATAGCTTTTCCATTTTCATTCTACATGAAAAAGGGTTTCAGTGCAGTTGTCAACCTTCTTACAAAATGTTTACATACCGACATAAAATATGGCGCACGCTGTATATCAGCGTTTCTTAGTTTCGGGACAGGTTTTGGAATCAATATTGCATGCTGGCTGAAGCGGATTGTCCCAAGGTTTCGGACAGTGGGTGTCACGTGTCTAGTGGGCACTTCGCACCTTCACTGTCGGTGAAGACGCCCACGAAGATGCTACGGGAGAGCCCCACCAGGGCGTGAGGCTCTCCGTGCAGCTCCAGCACCCCAGCCAGCAGCTGGGCCTCCTCGGGGCTGTTCACCACGGCCAGCCAGGCGCGCTCGTCCCGGCACTTGCGCGCCGCCTCGGCCCAGGGCAAGCCCGGCTTCTTCAAGCGGTACTGCCGGTTATCGCTGAACGAATAGTAAGCAACTGTAACAAAACAAAGGGCAGGTAAACAAGCGGTCGGGGGCAACCAGAGCCAGTTGCGGCTTGACCCGTCTGATTAAGCAACATGTCTCGTAAACTAATGTAACATATCACTGACTTGGCTCTGGAGGGGTCAGGGATGACTTCTGACACACGAACACTGCGGGCACGGCGCAGGGGAAGTCGTTGAGACCTCCTGGCCGAAACATTGAACCGCAGTTCTCAGCACCACTGCCTGCTCCGTTGTTTGGCTCACCACTCTTCCACGTGTTGTACATGCTTGAAATGGGCTGACCTAAATTTATTGAAAAATATATCAATATGTATAAAACAGACCAGAGAAGAGGTCTGCGAAAACGTCATAGCTGTAGAATATAGTGATGTGTGCTCTTGCAGCACGTATTTACCATCTTCGGTGATGAACTGTCCTTCGGATACATTGTCGTGAAAACCGAGCAGCATGTAGTCACGGTGGAGATCAGGAATCAGGCCGTTGGCAGGGTACTGTGCCAGGATGTGGAGAAGTACCTCGGCTTGCTTGTCGTTTGCAGGCATGGCCAGCCTGGCGCCTTCTTCCCTGCAGGTGCGGGAAGCATGCTGCCATGTCTGCGAGACCTCGTGGAATTTGTAGTACATCTTCACTTCTGGATAGTAAGCATAATCTGCAACAACAACAATGCACCATTAGCAGAAAATATACACCAAAGGATAGTGAACATCAGAGCACCTCTCCTCAGAAAACAGATTTACTAATGCGACTGTGTCTGCAATATCATAATAGAATCTCGGAAAGTACTTTCTGACAAAAATAATCAATGTGGTATAGTTTAACGAAACTAACAATATTATAACATGTTTTTTAAAGTGAAAGTCTCCGAAGTTCCCATGCCTTCGTGGAGATTCAATTTGTTCAATACCTGTGTCCAGGTGGGAGCAGAGCTCAGTTGGTTCAACAGGGTAGTTCAATTTCTGCTTTTCGCAGATGAACACAGCAGGGGTGATACATGTGAAGTCATGGAGGTCCATCGCCCTGTGCAGGGAGCCGCAGTCCTCGTTGTTTGAATTGTCGGGCTGTCCAGGGCCCCAAATTTTAAAATCCGTGCTTAAATAATTCCCTGCAAATCAATTGGCTATCGAGAACTATAATATTATATTCAAGGGCGGTCCGATAAGTACTTAGCCTCACCGCCCGATGGTGCTAGTATCGCAAGAGACAGTAGGCATCTCAAAAGACCGCGTGGGTGCCGCGTTTGCATACTCCGGACAACAAGCGCAACCGTGAGACCACTTCGGAGCAGTGTTTGGCGCTGTTTAAGCGCAATCCGAAGCAGTTTCTGCCTCGTTTCGTGACAATGAATGAATGAAACATGGATCCACTGGTACACACCAGAGACCGAGGAACAGTCGAAACAGTGGACTTCACCCGGCGAACGTGCTCCGAAGAAGGCGAAGACTGTTCTATCGGCCGGAAAGGTGATGGCCACCGTTTTCTGGGATTCACAAGGTGCGATCTACATTGACTACATGGAGAAGGGCAAAACGGTCACAGGGGTCTACTATGCCGAATTATTGGGCCGATTCGACGCCAAATTGCAGAAAAAAGTGCTGTTCCACCATGACAACGCACCGCCGTCGTAGTGCAATTCGCCAAATTGGTCAAATTGCAGTACGAACTGCTCCCCCGTCCACCGAATTCTCCAGATTTGGCCCCGTGCGATTTTTTTTTTGTTTCCAAACTTCCAAAGTCAAAGAGGAGGTCATCGCCGCCACGGAGGCCTACTTTGCAGACCTCGAGAAAGCGTATTATCCAAATGGGTTAAAGAAGTTTGAGCATCGCTGGGTCAAGTGTATCGAGCTGAAAGGAGACTATTTCGAGAAATAAATCAATAGTCACATTTCCACAAAATTTTCGTTTTTCTTTTGCAGGCTAAGTACTTATCGGACCGCCATGATATTTATGTTTATATCGAGACATGTTGTACTACCTGCAAGATTTATGAAATCTCCTTCTATGAACGCGTCGTGGAAGCCGAGCTGGATGACGCCGGGGTGCCCCAGCCCAGGCAGGGAGGAGACAGGATACCCGCTGAAGATGTCCCGGAGAGCCTCCGCCTCTGCGGTATTCCTGGGCATGGCCAGCTCGGCTCCTTCGCGGCGGCAGGCCAGCACCGCATTCTGCCAGGTGCGAGGCTTTCTGTGGAACTTGTAGTACTTCCCGACTGCTCCCTTAAGAAAGTATTCTGAAAATACGCCCAAATTATGTACATTTTTTTCTTCAAATATTAAAAAACGATTAAAGAAACTCTCAGAAAAACATCCGAGGTACAAGAAAATGATCAAAAAACTCGAAGCCCTTAAAAAGATCTCTTCGCTAACATATTTGATGTGTGATGGACTTCGCAATTTCTCGTATCAAATTTTATTTCTGCCGATAGTCTCTTGTCGTAAACTATATGCTTTGGATCAAATATTTTGTGATGGACCGTACCTGAGTCAGAGGAGAGGCGACACGGAGGCTCGCGGATGAGGGCCTCGCGAAGTCTCTTCTCGCAAAAGAAAACTGTCGACGAGTTGCACGAAAAATCATTAAGCAGGCCGCTTCGATCGATGGTGCCACAGTCTTCGTCGTTCATGTTGTCTGGTTGGCCCTTGTTCCAAGTATTGAAGTAGGTCTCCAGGGTTTCTCCTGCAAGTGGTGAACGCAGTTTTCAGCCAAAATACTGAACCGAGAGGGTATATTGACACACTAAAGGCGGGGCGGGTACTCTAGTACCCGTTTCGCGGACTGCTGTCCGAAGGCGGCTAAAAGGGTAAAAGCGGCAGAAAGTCATTTTGTTCTTTAGGTTTACAGCTCGAAATGTTTGTTTTAGACTCGTCAACGTTACTTCTACAAATACTGTCCAGTGATTCTGAACAAAGTGACATGATAGTCAGAGAATGATAGTCCTCCAATTATTGAACAATTTTTTGGACAATGTGGTGTTTTTGTGATGCCGAGTAATCCGCAAAGTGTGCACGAAGTGGTTCAACTTTTCATAGGAAACGATTTATTTGACTACATGCAAATCAAAGAGTGTATAGACTAGATTTGTCTATTTTTTGATTGAACGTCAATCAGATGCGTATTTATTATATTATTACGAATATGATTAGGCACATTAGTTCATACATACAAGATGATTTAAAGAAACTCTCAGAAAAATATCATCGCGATTTGTGTGGGATTTGAAACCCACATCTCCTGGTTTACATGGCCGGTGTACTGACCCTTGTACTAACGAATCACATCCATTAAACCAATGTGCCCAGGCCAACCAATATTTAGCGATTTGCAAGCACTGGACTTTTTGAACAAAGTAACAGTCCCATCTGGATATTATTTTTTAAATCTATTAATTTAGAGAGTTTCTTTAGATCATCTTCTATGTATGAACTGATGTGCCTAATCGTATTAGTGATAGACTAGATTTCAATTTCACGCGAATTTCGCGTGTTAAAAGCGTGTCCCATGCACGTGTCGATCCTGTGCCAGTCCTCGATTCGGACTTCGTACCGTCTTCTGTCCTGTAGATGCCCTCCTCGAAGGCGTCATGGAAGCCGATAAACGCGAGGTTCAGCGATGGCGGCGACTGCTCGTTGAAGATAGCCGCCAGGATGCTGGCCTCGCGTTCGTTTCGCGGCATGGCGAGAGCTGCATCTTCACCCCGGCACACCAGGGATGCCTCGTTCCAGAGCTTCGGGACTGCGTGGAACTTGTAAAACTTACCGACGCTCTCGTAAAAGACATCTGTGAATTTAATCAAATTGATTATTTGTTTAGAATAAACAAGTTTTTTTAAATAAATAATTTGACTGTGTGTGTGATATTATTTCGACTTTTATATCAATAAACATTACACACAAACATCAGGAGCGCGTGAATCTGAAATACAGTTACTTTACTTACAATCGGATGCCACTGCTATGAAGAGTAGAGAAAATACAAAAATACTCCTTATATTCATTATAAAGTCCACCATATTCTACAGCTACAGTTTTTAACTAAATTAAACTTTGTAGGTGATAAATACTATTTTCATTTGAATTATATACAGTATGCTTTTTTTCAAGGAAAAATACCTTCAAATACTAAATTATAATAATGTCACGAAGTATTGCTTTTTCTAACAACATATTTAAATGCACATATCAAACAAAAAATATATTTTGATGCGTTGCAGTCTCCATCGTGAACTATCGATTGAAATGGACAAGTACAAGCAAGAAAAACAGTAAGTATTCAAGAGATGTGTAGTAAAAGATTACAATATAGTATTTTTATTTAAAATATCATAAACATCACACTGTAGAGGCAGGTCACTTATAATAGTAATCTCGTGGCAAAGATTATCTTCGTAACCTCAGTTTTTACAGACAGTTTTAAAGAAATCTTATATATAATATATATAAACACCATTTTTTGAACGATGTGAATAGCTATAGCAATTTATTTTGCAAATAAAGATTAAACCGTAAATAGGTGTTGTAGTATTATAAAACAGCACAGTGCTCTCTATCACTGAAGGCTCGGAGTTAGTGCTTCGACTTCGGGAGGCCGGAAGTCCTTCTCCGCCACTTTGCGGAGTATCCAGCTGGCCAGGTGACAATCATTGGCGTTGTTGTTGGGGCCCTAGGGAACACCAGCTGAAGGCTTGTCAACATGGATGCGACTCTCGCAGAAGAAGGGGGCTGGAGCATCGCAGGACACGGAGACCAGCCTCTCGTCATTGCGCAGGGCTCCGCACTGGTGAGCGACGGACTCCTGCTCCACCGCCCACACATTGTAGCCTAAATTCTCCACCAAGACACCTGCAACTGACAAATGGACATTGTATTTACATACTTTCCATTCTACAACGCGCATTCAATAAGACTTATCGGAGAATCAGCACTTGCAGGCAGAGGCGAGAAGGCTAGAAGTGCTGGCCTAGCATCCTGAGATAAACCCTTTCCGGTACAAATTTATTTATTATTTACTTACTTAGTCACAGCAGCAAGTTCCTCTGCCCTCTTTTCACCGTGGTTTCCCATTTTATCTAAATAATGCAAGTATAGCCGATTCATTGGTCGCTTCTCCTCCGCGCCGCGCAACAATTGCAGATAACAGGTGAAGCGTTCATCAAAAAGTGTCATATGAGAATGCAAGACTTAGTCTAAACCACTGGTTCCCAATGTGGTCAACATCGACCATCAGGGGACAGCGAAATATTAAATTAGAGGTCCACAATCTGTAAATGGGGGTCGACGAGATGGGATCCCATTTAAGCAGGTCATCACCAAAATTTAGGCATTCCGTAAATGTCATAATTGAACACAGATTGAACCTATGCACTTACATAATAATGCTGTTAATCCTGCATTATGGACTATCGCAAGAAGGTTTTTGATAGCTTTTCCATTTTCATACTTCATGAAAAAGGGTTTCAGTGCAGTTGTCAACCTTCTTACAAAATGTTTACATACCGACATAAAATATGGCGCACGCTGTATATCAGCGTTTCTTAGTTTCGGGACAGGTTTTGGAATCAATATTGCATGCTGGCTGAAGCGGATTGTCCCAAGGTTTCTGACAGTGGGTGTCACGTGTCTAGTGGGCACTTCGCACCTTCACTGTCGGTGAAGACGCCCTCGAAGATGCTACGGGAGAGCCCCACCAGGGCGTGAGGCTCTCCGTGCAGCTCCAGCACCCCAGCCAGCAGCTGGGCCTCCTCGGGGCTGTTCACCACGGCCAGCCAGGCGCGCTCGTCCCGGCACTTGCGCGCCGCCTCGGCCCAGGGCAAGCCCGGCTTCTTCAAGCGGTACTGCCGGTTATCGCTGAACGAATAGTAAGCAACTGTAACAAAACAAAGGGCAGGTAAACAAGCGGTCGGGGGCAACCATAGCCAGTTGCGGCTTGACCTATCTGATCAAGCAACATGTCTCGTAAATTAATGTAACATATCACTGACTTGGCTCTGGAGGGGTCAGGAATGACTTCTGGCACACGAACACTGCGGGCACGGCGCAGGGGAAGTCGTTGAGACCTCCTGGCCGAAACAGTGAACCGCAGTTCTCACCTGTTCCGCCGCTGGGCTCACCACTTTTCCACGTGTTGTACATGCTTGAAATAGGCTGGCCTAAATTAATTGTAAAATATATCAATATGTATAAAACAGACCTGAGAAGAGGTCTGCGAAAACGTCATTGCTGTAGAATATAATGATGTGTGCTCCTGCAGCACGTATTTACCATCTTCGGTGATGAACTGTCCTTCGGATTCATTGTCGTGAAAACCGAGCAGCATGTAGTCACGGTGGAGATCAGGAATCAGGCCGTTGGCAGGGTACTGTGCCAGGATGTGGAGAAGTACCTCGGCTTGCTTGTCGTTTGCAGGCATGGCCAGCCTGGCGCCTTCTTCCCTGCAGGTGCGGGAAGCATGCTGCCATGTCTGCGAGACCTCGTGGAATTTGTAGTACATCTTCACTTCTGGATAGTAAGCATAATCTGCAACAACAACAATGCACCATTAGCAGAAAATATACACCAAAGGATAGTGAACATCAGAGCACCTCTCCTCAGAAAACAGATTTACTAATGCGACTGTGTTAGCAATATCATAATAGAATCTCGCAAAGTACTTTCTGACAAAAATAATCAATGTGGTATAGTTTAACGAAACTAACAATATTATAACATGTTTTTTAAAGTGAAAGTCTCCGAAGTTCGCATGCCTTCGTGGAGATTCAATTTGTTCAATACCTGTGTCCAGGTGGGAGCAGAGCTCAGTTGGTTCAACAGGGTAGTTCAATTTCTGCTTTTCGCAGATGAACACAGCAGGGCTGTTGCATGAGACGTCATTGAGGTCCAACTCCCTGTGCAGGGAGCCGCAGTCATCGTTGTTTGAATTGTCGGGCTGTCCAGTGCTCCAAATGTTATAATCCATGCTTAAATTATTCCCTGCAAATCAATTGGCTATCGAGAACTTTTATATTATATATTATATTAAAGGGCGGTCCGATAAGTACTTAGCCTCACCGCCCGATGGTGCTAGTGTTGAGGATTGCCTACCAGGTATGGTTCTCGCTTTCGAGACTTCTGGTAGACATTCAGTTTCTTCGATGTGACTTCACGAATTCCCCAAGGTTCGTGAATACTTAGTGGACTGTATTGTAGGTGATTCAAAGACTTCTTTCATGTAAACTTTTATTTAAACTTTGTTATAATATATGATTTCCAGACATGTTACATTTAACACTTTTATAAGACACTTATTTAAAAGACTTTCACTTTGAACCGACAACAGGGGTCGGTAACTTAACACTTTCGCTTTGATCGCGAACTTCTTTACGTGACTACGAACGTCACAATATACTTCCGAACTCGCGGCGGTATATTCACTGAGATTTGTAAGATCTCTACTTTAATTACGGCAGGTACGAACATTTCGTAACCTCACCGTACCTAACGGCGGAACGGAATTCGCGTTTACCGGAGTGTAATCTTACGGGCATCGTAACCCCGTGAAGACATGTTGAACACTAGCCCTATAGGGCTCTTACTGATCTTTATACGGTTCCAGAACAAAGAAAGGAATGTGTTTACAAGTTCTCACGCTGAAAACATATTAAATTTAACAATCAACGAAAATATCAATTGACCGTGTCCAGAAAATATAAACTTTGGTTTCCTAGCTATTCAACATTAACTAGATCGGTTCTTACACAAAGACATCTAGTATTTCAACATGTGCAAGACTTAAAAATCAAATATAAAATATCCGTGGGAAGGATAGATTTTAGGAATTATTTCTCTATATGAATAGGTAACCGTAATACAAAATGTCAAATAAATCTTTCTTTGTATAGGAAACCGTATGCCTACAAATCTTTGAAAAATATAAAACTTAGTACTAAAATTCATTATTACAAAGGAATAAGACCCTGGTTGGTTCGTTAAACTAGTTTAAACATAAAAGTGGCGCCGGCATGGCGAGCGTCACTACATCTAACAATAGTAAATAACATCCAGATTAAATTCAAACTTAAAATTATATATTCTCTCATCGGGTTGGTAACATACCCCACCACGTAAAAAAATAGCTTTTTTACCAAAATAATAATCGCCAACACGATGTGCGATGTAACACACGTTCTAACACGACCATCTAACTGTCCGAACCTCACAAGATGTCTTCAGTTTCTTCTGGGAAGTTCTAAGCTCGATCGGACGGCGCGTTGTTGTGGAGCGGCGTTCGATTCAATCGAACGCTCTCGGTTGTCTCGTTCTGGCGGGTGTGGCGTCCCCTTTGTTAGGGCGGCAAGTTCGGGCAGTACAGCCCGAGGCAGCAGGGCGGCGGCGGCGCAAGGGCGGCGGCGGCTCAGGGCGGCAGGGCTCAGGGCGGCAGGGCATGAGCGGGTCTGGAGTGGTGAGGCCCAGGCGGTAAGGCCTGGGTCTGCAGGGCCTAGGCGGGGCCTAGGCGGCAGGGCGGCTGGGTTCAGGCTGCAAGGCGGCGGCACCAGGGCGGCGGCGGCACATCCAGGGCGCCGCTCGACCAGGCAGTAAGGCCTGGGCTGCGGGTTTCAAGGCGGCGCATTCAGGGCGCGGCTCGTTCAGGGCGGCACCAGGGCGGCAGCACCAGGGCGGCAGGGCCCGGGCGCGTTCAGCGGGCGCCGGGCTCGTGATGTGCACTCATCACTGCAGAGTGCAGGTAGCTTGCAACAGCGGGATGCTTGGTGGCAACACAACATTAAATATGTGTGCCAACGTCAATCACTTTGACAGTTTAGAGAACATCTGGTGGTCTCGCAGGCGGTTCTAACTGGACTGACGCATTTCAGATTTTAAGCCGCGCTCCCTTGCGCGCGGGGTGCGGGGGGTCGCCCAAAGATCAACGCGTGCGCAGCCCCCAAGCTCGGCATTCTGCATCAGCTGTGTTATCGACGCGCATAGGTTTTTTGTCGTATTTAACGACTGACCTTTCTTTTTTTATTATTCAACTCGGTCGCGCGAGGCACGGGTAAAATCTGCCTCTGAACTCATTTGTTCCTTGAGTTCATTGAGTTATTTAAGTTCTTTTCGTTCTTTTATGTTCTTTTTTGTTCTTTTTGTTCTTTTTGAGACTGGAGTTATTTCAACTCATTTGTTTATTTCAAAATGGTAACTTCTTTATTTCGAAATGGTTATTTTACCATATGTGTGAGGTGGCTTTGACCGATTTTTTATACTTGGTATCGAGTGCTCGGCCCGAGGGTGTGGGGTGCGCGGGGGGTCACCGACGACAGATGTAGGTTTGTCATCTGCGACTCGCACCGGCTTGTTTTATTGCCTATATTTGAAAGGTTATTCAACTCACAGCTGTGCGGTCTGTTTATATTTTATCTTAACTCGAGATTTTTTTAATCTCCCTTTTCTGTGCAGTGCACTTTGTTGTGGTACAATTATCCTGTACCGGGTCTTCGTATTTTCCGCAATTTATTTTCAGAGCCAATTCCAGTGCAGTAGGCGCCCTTAGTTTCTGGGGGTGGCTTATCTTGTGGCTTGGGCGGCGGCGTTTGAATCAACGCAGCTGGCTGTTCTTCAGCGATCGACATTTCTTTGAACGCGATATCATAATACGCGATCTCGTCCGGCCTCGTAACATTTACGAGCAATTGCAATTCTTGCATTGACGTGGGCGAAACATCTACACCTTTCATGGGGTAGCTCGACCAGTCAGTTTCTTGATCGTGAGGCATCAGCGATGGCTCCTTCACGGGCAAGTTTTCATTTATAACATTCACACGACGCGCTATCTTAGGCGACGTCGGAATGCATTTAACCGGCTGTATAGCATACAGAGGTGTGGGCGTAATATTTAAGCATTCTGTGACATCTTTCAACCAGCTACCTTCTCGAGGGTGCGGCATCAGCGGCAACTCCTCGGCTGTCGAGATGTCGTTCGTTGGGGCGTCTCGACGCATGGGTCTGGGCGGCGAGACGCTTCGGGCCGGCTGTAATTTATGCAGCGGCGTGGGCGACGTTTGCATCGACGTGGGGGGCGGTTCTTCAGCCATCGGGATTTCTGCGATGGTGATTTCGCGTCGCGCTGTTTTAGGCGGTGTCGTGGGTAGTGACATTTTAGCTGAAGAGATGTCATCAGTGGGAGCGTCTCGACCCGCCAGCTTGGGCGGCGTCGGGACGCTTAGGGTTGCCAGCGCAGCCCGAAGAGGTGCAGGCGGCGGCTCTCCGACTGGCGTGGCGTCGTCAGGAGGAGCCTCTCGACCCGCCAGTTGGGGCGGCGTCGAGACGACTCGGGTTGCCCGCGCAGCCGGAAGAGGTGCAGGCGGCGGCTCTTCAGCTGGCGTGACGTCAGTGGCGGCGCCCCGACCCGCGAGTTCGTGCGGCGTCAGGACGCTTCGGACCATTTGCACGGCATGCAAAGGCATGGGCGGAATCTTCATGCTTTCCGCGATTTCACTCGACCAGCCACTTTCTCGAGGATGCGGCATCAGCGGCAACTCCTCGGCTGTCGAGATTTTATTCATTTTGTCGTCGCGGCGCACTGGTTTGTGCTGCGCCGGGACGCTTCGGGCCATTTGCACAGCATGCAAAGGCTTGGGCGGAATCTTTATGCATTCCGCGATTTCACTCGACCAGCCACCTTCTCGAGGATGCGGCATCAGCGGCAACTCCTCGACTGTTGAGATTTCATTTGGGGCGACGTCGCGGCGCACAGGTTTGGACGGCGCCGGGTCGCTTCGGACCGCTTGCTTATCTAGCAGCGGCTTGGGCGGAGACTGGCTCTCCGCAATTTCACTCGACAACCCGTTTACGTGAGGGTGCAGCTCCTCGGGTGTCGAGATGTCTATGTTTACATTTTCTCGAAGAGCGCTTTCAGTTTGTAATTCTTCAAGCTCTGCTTCGAGAAGTGTTGACTTTGGTTGCCGTATTTTTTCTGCATATTCCATATGAAGTAAGCGGTTGTGCGGTAGCTTACAACTGTTTATCCCGCAGGGCGGTTTTTCACATTGATTACAGCTGTGGCCTTTTTTCAAGCAGCAAAGGCAAACGTGCTCCTTGCGGGCCCATCTATTACGGTCATAAGTCGACTTTTGTAGAAAGTTGTCGCACTTAATAATGTTATGATCTGCGAGTTTGCAGTATACACAGATAGCCGTTATGTCGACTCTCATTTTTTGTTGGCTTGTGGCACGCGCCGAGTGTACCATTTTTTCTCGGGTATTGGCCGATAATTTACGACCCTCTTGAGTATATGCTTTTATACCTGATGCGTCAGCTGTATGTACCATGTGTGGCATAGGGCGGGTAAAATTCCTATGGTCATTTGGTAACGGTGCGGGATGCGATCTGTTTGTTTGGCTTACATTTAAGCCGAATCGACAAGCTTTGTCGGCTTCATCTTCAAGGAATTTTGATAATAATATCATGTCAGGTTCATCAGCATTGTTATCAGTGGCAAAGTCCAGCCACTTCCCCCGCTGCACTGCGGTCAGTTTTTCTAATATCGAATAGATCAGATCTGGATTATAGATGTGTCCTTTCAATTTTAACTGTTGTAATGTAGCCACGCAGTTGCTAATGGCACATGAAAATATCGTAACTTCTTCTGCGTTGCCAGTAATCATTCTAGGCATTCTTCTTATTTTTTCTATTTGGTCTGCCACTATCATGTGTGGATTTCCAAATCTACGCTCAAGCGTTTTCAGTATTATTGACGGATCACAGCAAGCAGACAAAAGGCCCATAACTGAGTCTCTGGCTGCTCCTTTTAGACACGTCCGTAGTCGAGAAGTATTCTCGCGTGGAGAAAATTTATATAACTCCGTTGTTTCTAGATAGGCTGCCTTAAAGGCCAACCATTCTGAGCTTATCCCACTGAATGTTGGTAAATTCCAGTCGACAGGTATTTGTTCTGACGCTGGTGGTAACATTTTGTATACCATTTCTACGAGTGCGTTTAATTCATTTTGCACTGACATTTTGGCTTCAGAGGATCACTGTTTCTGATCCTGGTTTCCGATTTATTTCCAAAGATCCATGATTCTAGTTCAAATCCGGTTCGAATGGACCATGTTGAGGACTGCGCTACCAGGTATGGTTCTCGCTTTCGAGACTTCTGGTAGACATTCAGTTTCTTCGATGTGACTTCACGAATTCCCCAAGGTTCGTGAATACTTAGTGGACTGTATTGTAGGTGATTCAAAGACTTCTTTCATGTAAACTTTTATTTAAACTTTGTTATAATATATGATTTCCAGACATGTTACATTTAACACTTTTATAAGACACTTATTTAAAAGACTTTCACTTTGAACCGACAACAGGGGTCGGTAACTTAACACTTTCGCTTTGATCGCGAACTTCTTTACGTGACTACGAACGTCACAATATACTTCCGAACTCGCGGCGGTATATTCACTGAGATTTGTAAGATCTCTACTTTAATTACGGCAGGTACGAACATTTCGTAACCTCACCGTACCTAACGGCGGAACGGAATTCGCGTTTACCGGAGTGTAATCTTACGGGCATCGTAACCCCGTGAAGACATGTTGAACACTAGCCCTATAGGGCTCTTACTGATCTTTATACGGTTCCAGAACAAAGAAAGGAATGTGTTTACAAGTTCTCACGCTGAAAACATATTAAATTTAACAATCAACGAAAATATCAATTGACCGTGTCCAGAAAATATAAACTTTGGTTTCCTAGCTATTCAACATTAACTAGATCGGTTCTTACACAAAGACATCTAGTATTTCAACATGTGCAAGACTTAAAAATCAAATATAAAATATCCGTGGGAAGGATAGATTTTAGGAATTATTTCTCTATATGAATAGGTAACCGTAATACAAAATGTCAAATAAATCTTTCTTTGTATAGGAAACCGTATGCCTACAAATCTTTGAAAAATATAAAACTTAGTACTAAAATTCATTATTACAAAGGAATAAGACCCTGGTTGGTTCGTTAAACTAGTTTAAACATAAAAGTGGCGCCGGCATGGCGAGCGTCACTACATCTAACAATAGTAAATAACATCCAGATTAAATTCAAACTTAAAATTATATATTCTCTCATCGGGTTGGTAACAGCTAGTATCGCAAGAGACAGTAGGCATCTCAAAAGACCGCGTGGGTGCCGCGTTTGCATACTCCGGACAACAAGCGCAACCGTGAGACCACTTCGGAGCAGTGTTTGGCGCTGTTTAAACGCAATCCGAAGCAGTTTCTGCGTCGTTTCGTGACAATGAATGAATGAAACATGGATCCACTGGTACACATCAGAGACCAAGGAACAGTCGAAACAGTGGACTTCACCCGGCGAACGTGCTCCGAAGAAGGCGAAGACTGTCCTATCGGCCGGAAAGGTGATGGCCACCGTTTTCTGGGATTCACAAGGTGCGATCTACATTGACTACACGGAGAAGGGCAAAACGGTCACAGGGGTCTACTATGCTGAATTATTGGTCCGATTCGACGCCGAATTGCAGTCAATAAGCAGGTCAAGTGTATCGAGCTAAATGGAGACTATTTCGAGAAATAAATCAATAGTCACATTTCCACAAAATTTTCGTTTTTCTTTTGTAGGCTAAGTACTTATCGGACCGCCATGATGTTTATGTTTATATCGAGACTCGTTGTACTACCCGCAAGATTTATGTAATCTCCTTCTATGAACGCGTCGTGGAAGCCGAGCAGGATGAGGCCGGGGTGCGCCAGCCCAGGCAGAGGATAGGCAGGATACCCTCTGTAGATGTCCCGGAGAGCCTCCGCCTCTGCGGCATTCCTGGGCATGGCCAGCTCGGCCCCTTCGCGGCGGCAGGCCAGCACCCCATTCTGCCAGGTGCGAGGCTTTCTGTGGAACTTGTAGTACTTCCCGACTGCCCCCTTAAGAAAGTATTCTGAAAATACGCCCAAATTAAGTACATTTTTTTTCAAATATTAAAAAACGATTAAATAAACACTCAAAAAAATATCACCGTGATTTGTGTGGTATTAAAACCCACATCCCCAAGCTTTCGTGGCCGGTGCATTACCAATTATGCCAACGAATCACTCAACTATCATTTGGCATGAATTTTTTACAATCATAACCTATAAGTGAAACAACGTACTTATTATGCCAATTAAACATTGTGTGACTTGCAATACTACCCGTGTACATGACCAACAGTAAAGCCACCAGCACGTCGGGCAGGACCAGCTCGCTGGTCTTCACCAGGACCGACCGCCTGACCGCCTCTTGCCCTGGCCAGAATAACCACCTGGCATACAACCAAATCAACAAGGGGACTTCCACAACTGTGAGGACCACATTCATCTTAATATACACAAAAAATATCCTCAGTATAAATATCATTTTTTATTAGTCCATCAGTTGCGTCGGGGGGCAACTGAAGACCGACTGGGGAGGAAGGTTTCCGTCGGCTTCCGTCTTCATGGGGGGCATCTCCTGCATCAGCGTCCCCGCCACGGAGGAGGTCGAGGGAGTCACCAACAGCCACTGCACCCTCATCCAAGTCAGATTGGCGACAAGCCAAGTGTTCACCAGCTGCTTCGACAAACGCGAAAACCTTGTCTTGTGGTCGAAGAACAGCTTGTCCGCGGAGAATTTCTTCAGCCAAAAATGCAAAAGCCCCAAGGAATTCATTGGCAAGTATTTTTTTTACATTTACCAATTATGCCAACGAATCACTATCGTTTGGCATGAATTTTTTACAATCATATCCCTACAAGTGAAACAACGTACTTATCATGCCAATTAAACATTGTGTGACTTGCAATACTTGACTTTTTACCCAAAGTACTGAGGGAAGCGTTTAAATCCGATCTGGATATTATTATTTTTAAAGTCTATTTAATTAAGCCAATACAGATAAGTGGGATTCGAAATCACACCTGTTTCTAACAACCATTCAATGTCATTTAAGTCATCTTTTGTAATGAAAATTAAGAGCGGTGCTTCGTTTTACTTCACCACACATACATACATCAAAATGCATTTTTGTATTTTACTCGCAAAATACACAAATTTAATACAATTAATGTTTTTAAAGTAACATGATAAATATATTTTTTAATAGATGCCAAGCCTTGTACAGCGTTAAATCATCCAAAAACGATGTTTAAACACCGAGAAACGAATTGACGTCACCCCTGTTTCGTGTCCATTTCCGGTCTGCTAGAAATAAAGGACCGTTTTACCTGGCGAAATCGTGTCATTTCATTTATTTAATTTTCACGTTATTATTCTACTGAGAAAGTTGATTTTTTTAGAGTATTGAAAAAAACTAAAAATTATATTTATCTATTTTTTATTATTTAATTAACGTCCATTTTCATGGTAAAATAAAACCTTGAAGTTGTTTAAAAATTGGATAAAATGATGACTTTTCAAAACCAAAGCTTGTTAAAGATTTTTTTTTTTTAATTTTTTAAATAATAAATTTTAAAGGTTTTATATTTTATCTTTTAATTCAAATTGAAAAAATGAGTAATAAATGCTTAGGATTCTTGGAACACGTACATAACGAATCTCCAAATTCCTACACATCAATCGAAAAAACACATATTTATCATATTAAAAGTGAATTTGCTAGAAATGAAAAAATATGAAGGGAAGAAGTGATGTATATATAACTTTTTGCATTTAAATATTTCTGATTGGTGCTGTCGATTTTTTGCAAGAGGTACAAGAAAATGATCAAAAAACTCGAAGCCCTTAATAACATCTCTTCGCTAACATATTTGATGTGTGATGGACTTCTACTTCTTCGCCATTTTCTCGTATCAAATTTTATTTCTGCCGATAGTCTCTTGTCGTAAACTATATGCTTTGGATTAGATATTTTGTGATGGACCGTACCTGAGTCAGAGGAGAGGCGACACGGAGGCTCGCGGATGAGGGCCTCGCGAAGTCTCTTCTCGCAAAAGAAAACTGTCGACGAGTTGCACGAAAAATCATTAAGCAGGCCGCTTCGATCGATGGTGCCACAGTCTTCGTCGTTCATGTTGTCTGGTTGGCCCTTGTTCCAAGTATTGAAGTAGGTCTCCAGGGTTTCTCCTGCAAGTGGTGAACGCAGTTTTCAGCCAAAATACTGAACCGAGAGGGTATATTGACACACTAAAAGCGGGGCGGGTACTCTAGTACCCGTTTCGCGGACTGCTGTCCGAAGGCGGCTAAAAGGGTAAAAGCGGCAGAAAGTCATTTTGTTCTTTAGGTTTACAGCTCGAAATGTTTGTTTTAGACTCGTCAACGTTACTTCTACCAATACTGTCCAGTGATTCTGAACAAAGTGACATGATAGTCAGAGAATGATAGTCCTCCAATTATTGAACAATTTTTTGGACAAAGTGGTGTTTTTGTGATGCCGAGTAATCCGCAAAGTGTGCACGAAGTGGTTCAACTTTTCATAAGAAACGATTAATTTGACTACATGCAAATCAAAGAGTATATAGACTAGATTTGTCTATTTTTTTATTGAACGTCAATCAGATGCGTATTTATTATATTATTACGAATATGATTAGGCACATTAGTTCATACATACAAGATGATTTAAAGAAACTCTCAGAAAAATATCATCGCGATTTGTGTGGGATTTGAAACCCACATCTCCTGGTTTACATGGCCGGTGTACTGACCCTTGTACTAACGAATCACATCCATTAAACCAATGTGCCCAGGCCAACCAATATTTAGCGATTTGCAAGCACTGGACTTTTTGAACATAGTAACAAGTGAAGCGTTTTTTGTCCCATCTGGATATTATTTTTTAAATCTATTAATTTAGAGAGTTTCTTAAAATCGTCTTCTAAGTATGAACTAATGTGCCTAATCATATTAATAATATACTAGATTTGACGTGTTAAAAGCGTATCCCTGTGCCAGTCCTCAATTCGGACTTCGTACCGTCTTCTGTCGTGTAGATGCCCTCCTCGAAGGCGTCATGGAAGCCGATAAACGCGAGGTTCAGTGATGGCGGCGACAGCTCGTTGAAGATAGCCGCCAGGATGCTGGCCTCGCGTGCGTTTCGCGGCATGGCGAGAGCTGCATCTTCACCCCGGCACACCAGGGATGCCTCGTTCCAGTGCTTCGGGACTGCGTGCAACTTGTAAAACTTACCGACGCTCTCATAAAAGACATCTGTGAATTTAATTAAATTGATTATTTGTTCAGAATAAACAAGTTTTTCTAAATAAATAGTTTGACTGTGTGTGTGATATTATTTCGACTATGATATCAATAAACATTATACACAAACATCAGGAGCGCGTGAATCTGAAAAAACAGTTACATTACTTACAATCGGATGCCACTGCTATGGAGAGTAGAGAGAATACAACAATACTCCTTATATTCATTATAAAGTCCACCATATTCTACAGCTACAGTTTTTAACTAAATTAAACTTTGTAGGTGATAAATACTATCTTCATTTGAATTATATACAGTATGCTTTTTTGTCAATGAAAAATGCCTTTAACGACATATTCAAATGCACATATCAAAAAAAAAAAAAAAAAATTTAGTGTATGTTTGGATGCGAGAATCGATTGAAATGGTCAAGTACAAGCAGGAAAAACAGTTAGTTTTCTCGAGATATTTAATTAAAAATATCAATAAAAAATATATTAAAATCACGCTGTAGAGGCAGGTCATTTATATTAGTAATCTCGTGGCAAAGATTATCTTTGTAACCTCGGTTTTTCCAGACAGTTTTAAAGAAATCTTATATCGTACGTAGTCTGTTCACAAAGTATTCCCCACCAGATATTATACACTTGATCCAACGATTTTTCCATTCGTCGAAGCACTTCAAGAAATCATTCTTTGCGATCATGTTCAGCTCCATCTTCGATGCCGTCTTTATCTCCTCAATCGTCGTCCTTTCATGTGAACAAGAAAAAGTCACAGGGGGCCAGATCTGGGGAATACGGTGGCTGCGGCACTACAGGTAATATTCCTTATTGGCATATAGGCATAACTTGCAGGTAATATTCCTTATTGATCGTTCTACCCTGTGGCAAGAACTCATGATGCACCTCGCCCCTGCGATCGAAGAAAACTGTAAGCAAAACCTTCACATTCGAGCGAACTTGGCGTGCTTTTTTCAGCTTTCGGCAGCTTCCATTGGGACGATTGAGCTCTGGTTTCCACGTCATAACCATAAACCTATGTTTCATCACCAGTTATGATCCTCAAACAGCTTCTTAGCAATGGTAATGCGATGCTGTTTTTGGTCGAAATTGAGCAATTTTGGTGCGAATTTCGCGGCGACTCATCTCATGCCCAAATCATTGGTTAAAATCGAATGGCAATGCCAATCGATATGCTCGAGTCCTCGTCAACTTCTCTAAGAGTGTTTCGTAGTTCACATCTTCTCGGCCCTCTGAGAACATTTTGTACCACCGATAAACGTTGCTTCGACACAAGATGGCTTCACCACGCACTTAATTTTGTTTTGTACATTTGTACATATTCTTTGATCAACACTTTGTACATATTCTTTGATCTATTTGTTGGGCAAAAATCGAAGTCGAGCCAAAACACGTGCAAGAAAAGCGGCTGTCAATAATCAACTGAACATTCACAATAAATGAGAAACATGAGTAACAACATGACGCCACGAAAAAATCATAAATTGAATACACGTAACTCGTGACAATTTAAAATTCGCGATACTATTTAAACAGACACAGAAAAATAATAAAGGGAGGCTTTTTTCGGGTAAATATTTTAATTAAAAAGTTTTTTATATATAACAGTTGTACAAGGTAGAATAAAATTTTTATATATCGGTATCTATTAGGCAGTGTTAACATGAATATCTGTGGCGTACATTGAAATAATATTTTTTTTGTCATAAGATATATTGACACTTATGACACCTCAAAATAAATTTCCAGTTATTTTCGTAATTGGGATGCTTTTAATCTTTTTTCTAAGAGAATCTACATCACAGCAAAAGCTATAGCCCTTTTCCCGTATTTCCGGAGACCAGGGCAGCCACTTAAGTTTTTTAATGCAGATGTTGATGCAGAGGTTGTCTCCGAGTCTCTCAGCCTCCCTTTTATCCACGTGAGGGTTGTTTAACCCCACAAAAGCATAGCCACGCTTCGTGGAGGGCTCATACACCACCTGAAAATATATTCAGTAAATATTTTTGTTACAAACAAATATCACAGTGCATTTTACACACCTTGAAGAAGTACAGTGGAATGGGGATTGTTTTCTCGAGATCCATGTACATATCTATGGGTTCCTTAGTTGTCGCATGCGGCAGCTGAAGTTTTCCCCATGAACCGGTGTACACGTCCACTTTCATATTTGATTTAGAAATTTTCTCGCGTAGGCTCTGGAAAAATCATTTTCAAATTGGAGATTATTTGGCAAGTGCGTGGTTGTTACTGTGTCGTGTTTGCTTTGTTCGCTGGTCACCTGCTCGAGGATGTTCCAGTTGCCACCGTTGAATCCAGCCCACTGGGGGGCGACGTTCAGGAAGTGGCAGGTGGCCAGCTCCCATGCACCCATCACGAAGTCGGACTTGGCTGCCAGGTGCCCCCTATTCAGGAATCCATTTTTGGTGATGTGCCTGTCGGTCCCCAGCAAATGTACAAACGCTATTTTCTGATTATCCCGCATGTACTTGGTGTTGAGTTTATTTCCACCGAACTGACTAGAAACTGGAAAAAAATTCATTTATTGAGTACACAATAGGTAATTTATTTAACTCAAAGTAAAAAAAAATACTTGCCAATGAATTCCATGGGGCTTTTGCATTTTTGGCTGAAGAAATTCTCCGCGGACAAGCTGTGCTTCGACCACAAGACAAGGTTTTCGCGTTTGTCGAAGCAGCTGGTGAACACTTGGTTTGTCGCCAATCTGACTTGGATGAGGGTGCAGTGGCTGTTGGTGACTCCCTCGACCTCCTCCGTGGCGGGCACGCTGATGCAGGAGATGCCCCCCATGAAGACGGAAGCCGACGGAAACCTTCCTCCCCAGTCGGTCTTCAGTTGCCCCCCGACGCAACTGATGGACTAATAAAAAATGATATTTATACTGAGGATATTTTTTGTGTATATTAAGATGAATGTGGTCCTCACAGTTGTGGACGTCCCCTTGTTGATTTGATTGTATGCCAGGTGGTTATTCTGGCCAGGGCAAGAGGCGGTCAGGCGGTCGGTCCTGGTGAAGACCAGCGAGCTGGTCCTGCCCGACGTGCTGGTGGCTTTACCATTGGTCATGTACACAGGAGGTATCTCCACAAAGCTCATTGACCTCAGATCCACTGTGCAGTCGTCTGATAAGAATATTGGATGCATAAAAAAACAGGTTTAAAGTGTTTTACTACTCTATATTAAGGGTATAGGGTGTCCAAAAAGAGTATCGGGTATTTGTTTTAGTGACCGAAAATATTTAGACCCAGAGTACAGAAGTTTCAAGGTTTTAACTCAAAAACGTGGTTCCAATAAGCCATGCATCCAATCAATCGATTGAAGCTGTTCACGAATTATTCCTTAATAAGGTCATTTCACATAGAGGTAACATCAACTGGCCTCCCAGAAGCCCCGGCCTTAGCCCTCTTGACTATTTCGTATGGGGATACCTTAAAAGTAGAGTTTATGAGAATAATCAGATGAAGGTAACGGAGTTGAAAGAAAACAGCAGGTCAGAAATATCGAGGGCTATGTGTCAGCGTGTTATCAGCAATCTTCGTCCCAGATTAGAAGAGTGCCAGCAGCGTAACGGTCATCATTTGGATAACATTATTATTTTAAAATAATTTTGCATTTTGTATACTTAATCAACAATAAAAAAAATTACTCGATCACTATTAGTTTTTGTTTTATTGAACTAACAAATACCCGATACTCTTTTTGGACACACTAGATAAAGGTAATTTCAGAGGAGGGCTTACTTGATCCTGATGCTTGAAATAGCGCTATTACTGGTTCTCCATTCCCTTCAGATGATTCGAGGTGGTATTCATTATCTGTTGTTGGCTGGTCCTCCATAGTCGAGGTCTCGTACACATCCTCCGAGTCCAGAGCCACTCCTCTGGAGACTCCGAGGGCATACAGTACCACAATCCAGAAGATTTTCATAACTTCTTTCAGAACTGTTCCGGTTGAACTTTTACTGTGGTGTTTTTTTTTTAATCACTGATCTTTTATAGGTAAAAAATATGCGATAAGAAATGATTATATATCACACTAATAAAATAAAACTATACTGCAATTTAATATTTTTATTTACACTTAATCGTCGATAATATTGAACAGCGTAACAAAAAAAAATACTAGCTCAATTCCTTCAAAAACATTTCTGTATTTATAAATCTGATATACTATTCCCGAAATGCGATATAAGAGAGTGGCAGCAGTTTATTGATCAGTATGGTTTATATAATATTTTATGGAGAAATATTCCCGATACATGAGTTTATTCAATGAATGAATGCAAACATGCTAAGGTCATCGGTTGAAGTGCATTTTTAATTTACAAGCAACAGTAGTTGATAAGGTCTACGACAAATGTTTAAGATGTAAGATCAATCGATTTTTACTAAAAGAAAGTGAATCCATCCTTATCGGGTAAATTAAATACAAATACCAGAGACGTTAAAGTAGTTTGTGGCTCATCTGAAGAATCAGAATCATTTTGTCGCAGCAGCAAACATTTTTTTTTTGTGCCGGCGAAAATAAACTCAGAGATTCTGTCGCTACAGTTTTATATTGTAGCTTCATTTTTTATTTATGTTTTAATTAATAGATAAGATAAAAATTGATAGCATTACAGGTATTGATGGTGGAAACACAAATAAAGATTTTTATAATCTACGAGAATAAAAAAAAACATCCGTTATTGCTAAAGTGCACAGTGTTTATTTTGTATTATTTTTTTTGCTAGCAAACAATGATGAAACGCTGACAGTAATAAAAATTAATTTGGACTAAAATCTACGATGTTAGGTTAGGTTAGGTGCATAACGTTTAAATGCATCAAGCTTAGTTATGCATCTGATCTAGTCTATTTGGTCGAAACTAGTCATGCAAAAAATATAATAAACTCAAAGTGAAGACAAAATACAAAGCTACTTTTATCATTTCAAAAATGAATCTTCACGAATCAAATGCCTTGTCCTTCAACTAGATTAAGTTAGGTTATGTTTTTTTTTTTTTTTTCTAAATGATACTGAGAATATTTGTGAATAGTGTTTTCAAAACTGCCCCGAGTTTTTGTTCAGCATGCTAATATCGTCCAGGATGATGTTGATCCAGTACAAAGCTACTTTTATCATTATAAAAATGAATCTTCACGAATCAAATGCCTTGTTCTTTAACTACGTTAAGTTAGGTTATGTTTTTTTTGTTTTTTCGAAATGATACTGGGAATTTTTGTGAATAGTGTTTTCAAAACTGCCCCGAGTTCTTGTTCAGAATGCTAATATCGTCCAGGATGTTGATCCAGTACAAAGCTACTTTTATCATTATAAAAATGGATCTTCACCAATCAAATGCCTTGTACTTCAACTAGGTTAGATTAGGTTATGTATTTCTTGTTTTTTCGAAATGATACTGGGAACTTTTGTGAATAGTGTTTTCAAAACTGCCCCGAGTTCTTGTTCAGAATGCTAATATCGTCCAGGATGATGTTGATCCAGTCGCCGAGCTTGAAGACCCACGTGAAGGCCGTGTAGACGTCCTCCCTGCAGGAGTCGGTGACTTCGTCCAGGGGCGACATGCTGACCACCCCTCGCAGGTACCAGCGGCGCACCCCGTGCACGGAGGAGCTGAACACCAGCCCGCCCCCACTGTCCCCCTGGCACAAGGCCGTGCCTGCCCGAAACCAGTTTTGGATACAGTGCATGGTTTAAAAACTCCCCCTCAATCGTCCAAGATCCCGAAGACGTGGCTCACCGTTGGTGTAGCCGGCGCAGAACTTGTCAGAGGTGAGGAACCGCCTGAACGATTGGGGCAGCGTTGTGGAGCAAGTGCTGTAGTCGATCACGGGCAAGTTCACCGTCTTGAGCTCGTGGGACGAAACGCCTCCCGAAGACGTCAACCCCCATCCTGAAACCTGGACAACGCTTGAACAACGAGCTGATCTTACAGTTGGCATGTCCACACCACTTCTTCGAGGTGGCTTACTCACCTTTCCGTATGTTCCTGGCGACACTTGATTGTTGTCGAACGGAAGGTCGAGGATGTCAAGGCAGACAGGACGCACCGAGTCCGAGAAGTTGATCAACTGGTCCAGAAGCAGCAGAGCCATGTCCTCCTGCTGGCTCTGTTCGGCCCCCCTGTACCTCAGGGCTATAAATATTTTCTTCACCTTAACAAACAAACAAATAATAATCTGAATTAAGGCCCCAAGTCCCATACTCGAGTTTTTTTGACCATTTTCTTGTACCTCTTGCAAAAAATCGACTGCACCAATCAATAAAATTTAAATGCAAAAAGTTATATATATATCCCTTCTTCTCTTCATACTTTTTCATTTCTTGTAAATTTACTTTTAATATGACAAATAAGTGTTTTTCCGATTGATGTGTAGGAATTTGGAGATTCGTCGTGTCCAGTCGTCGAGAAAAGTCGTCATTTTTGACAATTTTTCAACATCTTCAAGATTTTATTTTACCCTGAAAATGGACGTTAATTAAATATTAAAAAATATATAAATATAATTTATAGTTTTTTCAATACTCTGTAAAAAAATCAGCTTTCGGCATACAAAAATAAAGTTACAATTAAATTAATTAAATGACACGATTTCGCCAGGTGAAACGGTCCTTTTTTTGTGGCAGACCAAGCAAGGTTAGCTTTATTCTTCTATCCAGGTACCGAGAAGTTTGGTTACCTGTATAGCGAGATAATTACTCCACCCTTAAACTCACGTTTAAGAACTGGACGAACTTGTTTCCGGCGTCTGTTTCTTCGTAGTAGTCCCTGTAGTACTTTCCCGTGACCACCCTGTATATCTCGGCCGGGAAGGCTGCGTTCTCGTTGGGATCCCATACACAATGCGCGGCTGAAAACCCCATGGCGTGACTAATATTATATAGTACAATTAAATATATTATGGCTTCAGTATTAGTAAATGTAGAAGTAAATATTCTTCCCTGTACAAACTCAATAACCGTGTATGCTACCACCTAAGCCACATCACGTAAGCCCCACAGTGGGAAAGTCACATACCGTATTGTAAGCATGGCCCTAACAATTATTATAAGTTAATATAGAAGAAAATAATTTTTTTTAATTCTTATTATGTACCATTATACTAGATATAGTAATGACGCAAATTAAAATAATATGACATTATTTTTTAAGCGTTTTCGTTAGCGAAAGTCAAACCCGGGATACTAAAAAATAGCCACAAAAACGCGAACAAAAACGATAGTAATTTCCTAGCCATTTGGCTATTCAAATCAATGAGTCAATAGCTATATTTTTAAATTGCAAGAATCTCAACTATTGCAGTGTGGTTTCGAGTCCAATTGAACCACTGCGGCTGGTCGCTTTGCTTGGGAATCGAGCTGTATGGGTGTAAATGCGGATTTCTTGTATATTTATTGAGTAATCAGAAGGGGTAAGAATGAGTGGAGGCACCTGTGGCGATGACGTTGTTCCTGATGATGCTGCCGCCGCAGACCTGCTCCCATCTGGTGGTCTCGTTGATGGTTTTGTACACGTACAGCCCCACGTGCCAGGGGAACTCCCCCTTCTTTAACCTCTCACCCCCCACGATAAGGGTGACCCCTTGCGACTTCTCGTGTCCACAATCTGCAATATAAAAAAAAAAATTTAAAAAAATACCATGCAGCTAAGAGGTTAAAATTATTTTAGTTTATGAGCGTTTTCGCCTCTCAATTCCGTGAACATGCACCCAACACCGGGACCGAAACGTCGGAAGTCGAGTGACGCACTTGGATGCGTGGGGAGGGGATTATATAAAATAAAAATAAATAATAATATTACAAATAAAAAATATTAACGAAAGGACCGTTGATTAAAATTGGTGTGCAATTCAAACAAAAATGCGAACAGATTTGTTATATTAATTATCTTAAAAAGGGCGTGCATTAGTTATGCGAAAAAAAATAAAATACTACGTGGTCAATATAAAAAAATACTTTTCTACTCTATTTCTCAAACATTTAGGGGTTGGTACCAAAGAATATTCTTTTGATCACTCTGATACAAGAAATTCTTCTAGAGCAGTGGCTCTCAAACTCTTTTGGCCCACGGACCCCCTTTCATAGTCAAACACTACATAAATTCATATTATAGACTAGTTGGTGCAAGTATCGACTCTTATTAACCTACCTGACTCACCGCGATACCTGTTATTACTTATATTCTATGCACCTGTCTATATTTATATTTTACTTAGGACGTAAAAATCGCTAATAAAGTATTCATTGTTAATTATTTTAACTTCCATATTAATAAAAATGTGTCACAATTATTTTATTTTATATTAAACCTTGCGCGGATCCTCTGACATTGTTCAGGGACCCCCAAATCGATTTTAATTTTCAAAGTCCGTATAAAGACTCTCTAAAGACCATGATTAAATCTCTTAGAATGTACTTATAATTATATGTTCTGGTATAGGGAATGTGTCACGTGTAAGTGTTGGAGAAATGCTGTGACCTTGGGTGCACCTGGGAAGCGGGTAGTCCCACTCCCCGTCCACGCAGGTGAGGTTCCTGCCTCCGCCGAAGTGCTCAGGCTTGCAGGTGTTGGACACGGTGGAGCCATGGGGCATGGGGACGTCACAGGGGATGACCTCGTGACTCACCCCCGAAACGCACGTCAGGTCAGACGTCGTCGACGTCTGCATCGGGCACATCCCTTTCAAAAAAAAAGTCAAACTCAAAACACGCCACGATTGGGACGGTCATCTGGTCATCGGTCTGCGTGCTTGCCACTTACTCCAGCACACGGGCCTCGCGGACCAGCTGGAGTCCTCGCAGATGGCCAGGTCGCTGACAGTGCTGAGCTTGTGGTGGGAGTGGCAGAAGTAGCGCAGGGTGGTCAGGTGCGGGAAGTCTCTCCCACCAGCCCTGGGGGTCATCGCGGAGAGGACGGTATAACCGCCATTCGCAACCTCATCCGGAGCAACGCAGGGTCTGGACCTGACATCGGACGTATATTATATTCAGATACTTGTCTGACGATGACGTCGGGGAGAGATGGTGAGTGGCACCTCCACCGTACAAAGATAAGGAAATGAAGAGAAACTTTCTGTGGAAGCTTGAGGTGCTGAGTTACTCACAAATCAAGGTGTGATGGTGGTGAAATGTGGGGCTTCTTCGTCGTGGGTGTGATCGTGGGGGGCGCAGACCCTGAGGGCCCCACAGGAGGAGGAGGCAAGTACCCATCTTTTCCTCTGCAGAACAAATAATCTTCATCCGACTTGTCAGCGCAATCGATTACCTGCAAAATAAAAATAAAACATTGACCTTCTTCTTCATCAAGAGGTTGGCGACCATCTCACTGAGACATGCTGAAGTGTTCATGGTTTTCTAAAGGGAAAATAGTGTAGTGGGTCCCCGAGTCCTTCTACATTTTGACCGCAATCTAAAACCATTAACATTTTTTCATGTCAACTTGTAGAGTGCTATGTTTGTTACGAAAACATGACAAAAATAAGAAATCTTACAAGTCAACTCCAATCGAAGTCGTGTCATTTAATTAATTTAACTGTCACTTTATTTTGCTATGTCGAAAGTTGATTTTTTTACAGAGTAATATAAAAGCTATAAATTATATTTATCTACTTTTTATTATTTAGTCAACGTCCATTTTCAGGGTAAAATAAAATCTTGAAGATGTTGAAAAATTGCATAAAATGACGACTTTCAAAACCAAAGCTTGTTAAAGATTTTTTATTTTTTTTAATTTTCATACTTTCATACAGGAGGATTTATAATTAATCTTTTTATTCCAATTGAAAAAAAGAGTCATAAATGTTAAGGACTCTTGGAACAGGAACATCGCGAAACTCCAATCCCGAAACTTCAATCGGAAAAACACATATTTATCACATTCAAAGTAAATTATAAGAAATAAAAAAAAAAATGTAGTAGAAAAAAGGATGCATCTAACTTTCTGCATTTAAATTTTTTTGATTGGTGCAGTCGATTTTTCGCAATAGGCACAAGCAAATGGTCAAAAACTCGAATTTGGTATCACGGTTCTTAAGACTAAGGTAATGATGCAAAGTAGGAGAGTATTGTCGCAGCGTGTGAAGAGGGTAGAAAAATTAAAAGTCGGTTGTTAGTGTTGCTTTGTGTGTAGGGAATTTGACTTGCTTTTGGTGTGGCAGGTGAAAAATGTATTGTCGTCTTACATTGTTGCAGGGGGCGTCGCCGTCCACGCAAGCCCCATAGGCGCAGCGATGGGCGAAGGCAGGGCAGGCTCTTCCGGCGCAGACCCTCAGGGTCTCGTCGGAGCCATCCACGCAGTCTGCCCTCCCATCGCACACCCCCGTGAGCCTGACGCACCCACCATCGTCGCAGCTGAAACCAGCGACCCTGAAAAAAAAAAAAAAAAACACCATCAACAAGGTGCCTGTGTAGCTTCCACCAGCTTGCCATACTCTTTGCTGCCTTTCCAGCGTCGAAGAGGCAGCGTCTCCAGGGTGTGCCTAATGAAAACTATGCGCAAAAACTACCTCGGCCTATCACCAACCGGTGCCTCTTGGCTTCCATGCGTCTTGCCACACTCTTTGCTGCCTTTTAAGCATCAAGCATCATCAGCGTCTTCGGGGTGTTCTTAATAAAATTAACCATGAAAACTATGCGCAAAACAACCCGCCTATCATCAATACGATGCCTCTTAGCTTCCAGGCGTCTTGCCATACTCTTTGCTGCCTTTACAGCTTCGAAGAGGCAGCGTCTCCAGGGTGTGCCTAATGAAATAAAACATGAAAACTAGGGGCAAAAACAACCCGCCCATCATCAACACGATGCTTCTTAGCTTCCAGGCATCTTGCCATACTCTTTGCTGCTATTCCAGCTTCAAAGAGGCAGCGTCTCCAGGGTGTGCTTGATGAAATCAACCATGAAAACTATGGGCATAAAGAACCCCTGCCTATCACTAACACGATGTCTCTTAGCTTCCAAGCGTCTTGCCACATTCTTTGCTGCCTTTTCAGCTTCGAAGAGGAAGCGTCTGCAGGGTGTGCCTAATGAAATGAATCATGAAAACTATGGGCAAAAACAACCCCCACCTATCATCAACAAGCTTCCAGGCAGCTTGCCACACTCTTTGCTGCCTCATCAGCTTCAAAGAGGTAGCGTCTCCAGGATGTGCTCAGAACATTAAAGCTAAGGAGCACGACTGGGCAGAAACTCATTTCCTTGGACATCGCGTCGCTCATGTCAGTTCGTTTCTAACTTGAGTTCGCGTTCTCCACAAGTTGGAAGGCTTCTGATTACGTGATGAATCAATTTTATTTCTCTATCAGCTATGCATTCGATGGGGAAATAAGCCTCACGTGCCGCAGATCTCAAGTCAAAGTGGCGTACCCGCATGCCCCCGCGGGGCGTCCCCGACGGCAGTCCTGATGCAGCTCGTCGGAGCCGTCGGCGCACTCCTGCAGCCCGTTGCACTTGGCGTCTTCCTGGACGCAGGAGCCGGACGTGCATCGGAAGAATCTCTCAGGGCAGCTGTAAAATCACAACGCATCAATTTATTTCAAACGAAAAATAAACCGTATTTGGCTTACGCCCTGTAAAGGGTTGAAAGTACACTTGTTACTGAAAGTCGAAGCACGTGGCCTGCAACTCGTCCGACGTGTCTTGGCAGTCAGCTGCCCCGTCGCACAGGGCGGTCTGCGCCACGCACTGTCCATTCCTGCAGCTCCACTGCCCCGCCCTGAAAACAGTCCAATCGATCAAATTCGATCAGATCGAAAACGAACGATCGGTTCGAGCATCCCTTTCCGTTATTTATCCTGGGCCAGTCCCACCGATCTCCAGCCACTGGCGCAAATTCTTCCTTCTTCCAATGCCCCCTTTTCCTTCGATTTTTACTTGGACAATCAGCTGGATGATGCTGTATTTATTGTTGCGAAAAATGTGGCCAAAATAGGAGACCTTCCACTTCTTTACCTTCTTTTTGATTGCGCATTCTGTGCAAGACTCTTCGTCAACTCATGGTGTATTAACGATTCTTCTATACAGCCACATTTCTGGCGCCTCAATTCTTTGCATAGTAGCTGTCTTGTATATCTCATTGAGATATAACCCTGAAATCTCGCTGGAGTTTCACCAAGTGTTATATCGTCTCAAGTCTTCTTTATGGAGTCGAAGCTTGGACACTCAAGACAGCTACTGTGCGAAGAATTAAGGCGCCAGAAATGTAGCTGTATAGGAGAATCATTAAGACACCATGGGTTGACGAAATTCTTGCACAGAATGCGCATAGAAAGGGAAGGTAAAGAAGTGGAAGGTCTCCTATTTGGTCACATCTTTCACAGCATCCTCCAGCTGATTGTCCAGGGGAAAAGAGGCATTGGAAGGAGGAAAAATTTGCGCCCATGGCTGAAGATCGGAAGTGCGGCTGAATTGGTGAGACTGCCCTAGGATAGGGATATTTTTGAGGAAATGGTCACCAACCTCCTATGAGGAGAGGCATCAGAAGAAGAAGCTTCTTTTATGAAATTTTTGGGAGTCAATTTATCAATGAAAAGAATTTTATTAAAATCTTACAAACGATATTTTGAAACCACTTGCTCGTGGCAGAATCTGTAAAACACCATTTTTTGACGACACATATGAAAAGCCACGTGTCTAGGAAATCACGAGTCGGTATCAATATCAAGGGTTTGTGAGGTGTATTAATTTTTAAATATATTTTATATGTTTTTCACTGAGCTTACCTGCATTTGGATCCAGTCTGGTGTCGAAGAGAGGAGAATGAAGGCGAGAGCAACCCTGAGTTCAAAAGAATCAAAAGAATTACAAAATATATCGGTATATATTTTATATAATAAAATAAGAACTTGCATTTACAAAATAATTTTCTTAAGTGTGTGGTCCTTTAAAACATTGATTTACATTTTGGTTTGATTTCTTTTACTGGAGCTTATTTTTATTTTGGAGCTTATTAATTTATCATAAAATTCAATTTTGTATGTTGAAAGTTTTCTTAAATAAGTTGTGAGGTCAAAAGTTATCATTAACAATCATCAGTAAAAACGAGATAAAAACTATTGAGTTGGTTTATATTTGTGTATGTTAGAAAATAATTTAAAAAAATTTGACTGTAACTATTTTACAAAAATATAATATGAATCTAAATCTACTTGAAATTAATTTCTGTGCATAGTTGTGTTATTCTCATTTTATATATTGAAAATAAAAATACTTTTGTGATATTTTTAGCTTGTTTACTTTTGAATAAAATAAAAATTAAAAATGTGGAAACATCCCAGGAGTATTTATATTAAATATATTTAAGTACTATACCAAGTACTTTTTGTTAAAAATATAAACCCATTAATAACAATAGTGTCGTTTTTTTATATGCATATCACAAATTCATTTACCAGCAGGTGTTCTAATATAGACAGGTTTATTTTTATTTATTCTCTTTGATAAACTATTACATTTCACACTCTGTACTAAGTTTTAAGGTATTATAAAATATATTTAGTTAACTTACCAATGAAGAAAATAATAATAATAAATAATGTTGAACATCTTAACAAACGACACGAAAAAATGCCTCGAAAATCGTTTCCAAAGAACATCATTATTCAATTATTAAATACGTATATTTTTATATAAGCGTTTCAAGAAAAAAATCGGTAATATTTGGAGCCATTACTATATTAAATATTTTATTTAAACTAGATAAACATTATGTAAAGTAAAGTATCTACACCACCAATAATTGGCAATGCTCATGTGTGACTGACCTTATCTGGCTTGAACTCAAGGAGCATGGAGTATCGGCTGCTCTGCTTCGGTTCACGTGTCGAAAAATAGATGTCATGGCGATGGTGTTGCCATGATAAAAAATTATTTAAAAATTTTACATCTAAAAAGATCGGTGATATGTTTCACGCTTGCATATAACGCTGATTTTTTGCACGTAAGTTAAGTAAATTTTTCCGCAGCTATGTGCCGAATTTCAAGACGATAGGATAATATTTTTATTCGTAAACTATAAAATATGCTTTAGCGAGTGTCAATATGTACGAATTATATGATTCTGTTGTTCACCGCGAGAATTTCAAATTTAGAACTTTTACAAAAAAAACAAATTTTGATGCTTCTTAGAAATTTCCAGTTTATGTCAGTTTGACACAAGTGCCATCTCTATTTTTTTTTATCGAAATTCAATTAGAAATTATCAATCACATCATTAATAACTCAAGATACAACCTTCTACGCACAGAAAACGTAATTCAAAAAGAATTGCACAATTTAACGTGATAAAGACAGTTTCAGTCTATTGATTAGGTCGATTTCGACATTTTCCATACAAAAATTTTCAACATCTGTGAAGTCGACATCGTTCCTCGTAATAAATTTGAAAAAAGAACATTGTGAAGATCGCGCATAAAACAAAATCACTATCTGTCATTCATTATAATAAATCATCATATTAAAATAAAAAAAAAAACAAAATTCAGTGAAACAGCCCGATAAAAATTTATTATACTTCTGAAAAAAAAATTATTGAAATATAAATCAATTAACGATTTATAAGTTGACTATTGTAGTCAATCATTCATTTTGAACACCCTTTCTTGCTTCACGGCGTCACGAGGAATACCATGCGATCGTCCGGTTTGGCATCTCTTACTGCAACGTCATTGAGATTGTGGTCGTAAATGTCCGGTCTCAGCACCCTCTCGCAGAAGAACATGGCGGGCTCCTCGCAGGAGACGGAAGTCAGCTTCCCGTCAGCGCGCATGGCCCCGCAGTGCAGGTGCTTCTTCGGGTGCTCCTCCGCCCACTCCGCGTGCCCCAACTGCTCCACCGGCACCCCTGAAACACACTGCACTTCAGGGACCCGGAATGTGTCAAGAGACCCAGTCCTCGCAGCATGGTGGTGCTGCCAGCTGATGGTTACCATGACAGCGTCCTCTGCGATACCAACGTGCTCCCGAAGCTCGGTTCCTACCTCAAGAATAACACACCTTCCATGGTGCAGAATTGTCCGCCGAAGACGCGGTCGGAGATGCCCACGAGGACTAGCGGCGCGTTGAAGGATCCTGCCATGGAATGCTCCGTGTACAAGGACATCGAGCTGGTGAGTTTGTCTGCCTCTCTCCGGCTGTTGATGACGGCGAGCCAGGAGTGCTCCTCCGCGCAGACTTTGACGGCTTCCATCCAGGTTTTTGGTGTAAAATGTAAAACATATCGGCGATTGGCTGCATCGTCGAAGAACATGGCTGAAAATAAAATAATAATTGTTTTATCGAAGTCTATTAGAAGCTAGCTTCTTTCATTAGCTGAAGGGTTCAGCATTACCTGAAGGGGTACTGCAGTTGCTGGTGGGGGTCAGTGGTTCCGGAGACTGCTCAGGCTTTGGAACTTGCTGGAGGTCTTTCTGGCAGACGAACACCCCGAGGTCAGTGCACAGCATCGTCATCAGCTGGCCCGACTTCGTCATGGCACCACAATCTTTACCAGCGTTGGTGTAGTCAGGGTGACCCGGGGCCCACGCAAAGATGTCATCGTGAAGGTAGTTTCCTGCGATTTGAAATGCCGTGAGGTCAGTCCATAATTATTTTTTAGAAATGATGAAAGATAATGAATTTGTTTGCACACCTGTGGTGTCCAAATATTCTCCCTCTACTATCGTGTCGTGGAAGCCGACCAAGAAGGACTTGTGTCTCCCAGCGAAGATGCTCGTCAGAGCCTCGATTTCTGCCGCAGCCCTCGGGATGGCCAGGACGGCTCCCTCCCTGCTGCAGGTTTCCACCGCGTAGTGCCACGCCATGCACGTGCTGTGCAGCTTGTACTGCTTGCCCACTGAAGGTCGCGCACTGTAGCCTGAAGGATCAGAACACTTTTGAGATTTCCAGTTTAGAAGTATAGGAGGAGGATGAGCGTGGACAGCTGTGCTCTCCTCTTCCCCATCGGGGACTAACCTGGTGATACTTCAGAGGGGATCTGCACCTCGGGGTTGTCCTTCTCGCACGTGAAGGTCGCGGGATGTATGCAGCCCGTGTCGAACAACTGAAAGACCGCGTTCATCACGATGCAGTTTTCGCCAATATTCCCGTTGGGCTCTCCTTCATTCCACTGAGAATAATAATTCTGCATGGGCTCTCCTATAAGAACACATACAGAGTATTGCAGCTCTGCGATTGAGCTGAAGCATTTGCATGCAATTACTGGAGGCATTTCAATTTGTTTTTGTGGAGAAGAAGATAACCTGTAAACGACACAAAGTGGTTTTCCAAAAACGAGTCATGCAGCCCCACAAAAGTGTAGTCCTTCAGGGCGAGGCCGGTTTTGGGGGCGTGGGCAGAGAAGAGCTGTATGATCTGCATGGCCTCGTCTACATTTCGAGGAGTGGCCAGCCTTGCTCCTTCCCTGTAGCAAGTCCTCGCCGCGTGGTGCATCAGCAGCCTATGGTGGTGGAATTTGTAGTACTTGTTGACTGTTGCGTAGTATACATAATCTAAAAACAAACACACACAATATATATCTTCTTCATCAAGTGCCTCTCCTCAGAGGAGGTTGGCGTCCATTTCACAGACCATATATCATGCTGATTATCTAAAGGGAATATAGTGTAGTATGTCCCCGGATCCTTCTGCTCATACATATAACTATATTTATATAATACGAACTTACCGTCAGCGGCCGATGTTAGGTGTATAATATAAAACACCACACACAATACAAAATATATTTTTTTTATAATGCTCATATTGAAAGTTGATCTCATCTCCAGTCGCGGTTTTCAACTAATGTGGCCAAGCCAAGTTTGTGCTGGTCAAGTATGCACATGGGATGTCAAACCTTTTTTATGTACGTACCCTCTTATATTATTTTTTTGTTGTGTGTGTTAAATAAATGTATGATAGCAATAGCAAGTAATTATATTTCAACACATCGTTTTAGCCCATATTGTATTTGTAAAAATGAACTATTAAATGACGTAAAATAATTTAAAAATTTATTTTTAAATTATTTTAATGGATAAATTATTTTATAGGATAATATTTTCATTCATAAACTAATTTAATAAAACTAAAAAATATGCTTTAGCGAGTTTCAATATGTACGAATTATATGATTCTGTTGTTCACCGCGAGAATTTCAAATTTTGAACTTTTACAAAAAAACAAATTTTGATGCTTCTTAGAAATTTCCAGTTTATGTCAGTTTGACAGAAGTACCATTTATATTTTTTCATCGAAATTTCATTAGAAATTATTAATCACATCATTAATAACTCAAAATAACATCGTCTACGCACAGAAAACGTAATTCAAAAAGAATTGCACAATTAAACGTGATAAAGACTGCATCAAATAAAGAACAGTGCAGTGAAATGTGATGCGTTGTTTGTGACATAAATGTCAAGCAATGAGTTGGAAGGAAAACGTGAGCAGCGTCTTCTTAAAATTCGAGTACGCGAATTAAATATCGTTTCCGGAATAACTCCAAAAAAAATGGTTTTTATTTAAGAATAATATTACTACAAGTTCTTTACAACTCAAAAGTCTAGTTAACATTGAATCTTATACTAAATATGCGGTCCTTATATAATAGGGTTTGCAGCCTGGGGGTCCCTGTGGTTATTGTCACTCAGCAATTGTTTCCGTCTGGGGGTCGCTGCAGGGTTTTGTTTATGTTGTGGCCTTATCGTCTAATGTTGACGTCTTATGCTGATTGATGCGGAATGTGTTTTCGCTCCGAAGGCGATATGAACTCGTATCTCGTGCATCGACCTCAAGACAAAAAGAAACTGATGCACAGCGAACGCTGCGTTTGTCTTCGGATTAATTAATGTGACCTGTCGATTCTGCAATGCTTTACATTATCAAGCAGAAAACCCATCAGATGGAAAGTTCAACGATTACTGTCACAAAGGTAAAGTGAAACTACCAGCAAGGCCTATTTCCCCAGTATATTTAAAGGATATTTATAATGGAAATTTCAAGAGAAAAATAAGATCATACAATAACAGTATATGGGAGCTAAATTAACAGTGGGTCACTCTGTTTTAGAACTAACGTTTTCGCGTATATGCAGGCTGCCAACAAAAAAAAACTGATCATGATGTTTGTAAATGCAGGCTGGCAAGTTGCCGTTTCATAATGCAGACTGCCACAAAAAAAAAACACAGAACTGTCATTAACCTCCTCAGACCTGACTTTTTATTATTCGTTGAAAAAATTTTTTTTTTTAATATCTCCTAACACATGGAAAAGGTATAACAAAAAATATTTTTTATTAATTTTTAAAACTTTGTTTATGGAAAATACAGCATGTACATTGTAATGTACAATAGGTCCTGAGTGAGGTTAACCACCTTCATACTTATATACATTTATTAATGAAAATTACTTATAAATTTAGAGAAACTAAACTAAACACGATTATAAATTGAAAGATAACTAAAATATATAACAAAAACTATAATTAAAATAAAAAAACTTAAATTATTATTAATAAAACCGATTATAATTATGAAAAAACTTCTACATAATTTGTTCATCAACACATAAATTATTATCTAGATGAAGTTGAAGTAATCGTTCTCTTATAGAATTATATAAAGGGCGTACTTTGAATAATTTATCAGTACTTTGTTACAGTTGTTAATAATTTCAGTTATGTGCAAATTTGTACGTAATTAAAAAAATCGATTTTTAGTCATGTTATCTATGAAAACGTGTATCCCCAATATTGTATTCCAATACATCCGGACATCCAATGATAATGTGCAGAGCGAATAAAACTTGAAACTCGTGGGTGTTTGTATTTTTAAATGAATGGTTATTTTTTTGAATAGCACCTTTTTTTTCAAAATCCGAATCTTTGATGTACCACTTGAAATAATTCATGGAACTCATTAATTCGGTATCATTTACATCCGTAACTTGTTCATTCCAAGTTACATTTGGAAAAGTAAATGGCTGTCTAGAATATCTTATATTATTATTCGTAGTGATAAATTCTTGATAATCATTGGATACATATGAATTATCTGGGTTAGTATGGTCATCTTCTTGTAATGCTTCTGCTCTCGTCACAATATCATTTCCTAATCACACACAATTTATCTTTGTAGATGGTGCTTCAAATAATTCATCATCCTCATTTTCAATTTCGATATTGGAAACATCGCCATTTAGTATTTGATCCCAAATATTAGCAGTCAGAACCATTTTGGGGTACTTGTCTTTTATCCGACCACCAAAAAACATTGTCCTATTGTTTTGCTTTTTTTGTTGGCAACAGTGTCTATTTTTTGCTTCTTTTGTTGGCAACAGTGTCTATTGGCGAGAAAACACGTATTGTTTATTTATTTAATTTAAAGTATTAACCTAACCTAACCTAACCTAACCGTCAAAGATAACCGTTTTTTCATTGTTTGTAAGATATATGATACAAAATTGAAAAAAAACTTTCATTTCTATGACGAGACTCGCTGTTGCCAACAAAAGAAGCAAAAAATAGACACTGTTGCCAATAAAAAAAAGCAAAATAATAGGACAATGTTTTTTGGTGGTCGGATAAAAGACAAGTACCCATTTTGGTTTGAAAGTTCTAAATATTAAAAGTTGTAATTAATTTAAAAAAAGAAAACAAATTTAAAAATATACTTTATCTATATATATAAAACACTAAAAATGTTTGTTTGTCCGCTATAGGCTTTGAAACCGTACGACCGATGAGCCCCACACCGGTTTCATTTGATAGGCAAAAATACCGAGAGTAATTTAGACCACTAAAACTATAAAAATTGATTATCAAATTTGGTTTATTCAATTAAGAAAAATCCCATACAAAAATTTCCAATTCATAAAAGGAACTGACATTTTCGCGTAATGCATATACGCGAAAATGTCTTGAAGCTGGGAGCCTGCATGGCTGCCAATCGAAAAATACTGATATTGAATTTTGTAAATATTTGTATGAAGTTGCCGTTACAGGCTGCCACAAAAAAAAAAAAAAACACCGAAATCTGAAAAGTGGACATCGTTCCTCACAAAAAATTTGAAAAAAGAACATTGTGAAGATCGCGCATAAAACAAAATCACTATCTGTCATTCACAACAGAAAGTTTTATCATAGTGAGTTTGTCTGTTTTTATATGGGAAAAAAAATTAAACAAAAATATTCGTATTACAAGTCTCATCTATGGATTATTATGCATATCGCATTATGATAAGAGCCTAACGATCTAATCGCATTTTAAAATGCCGTGAAGTATTTCATCAGTTTTGTGTTGACATGTACGCCAAAATTAAAAGTGAATGGCTTCTGTACATTCGTTTTAACCGAAAGAAATTGTGTATCAATGATTATATTCATTCGCGCGATGCAATTGCAATATTGCATATGCATGAGTATTCTCAGGATGCTTTGACGTAGGCATACAGGCGATTAAAGCAACAGCGGAGATTACCGCACACTCATATTCTAATCAATGGTGTTGTTTATATCTGTTGAACTACCGAATCTACAAGAAGACGTTGTCTGCAAGAACATTATTCACGGCCCATGCGGAGCATTGAATATGAACTCACCTTGCATGAAAGACGGCAAATGCACGAAAAGATATCCACGCGATTTGATTATTGAAACTTAACTGGTAAGGATGGATATCCGAAATACAGCGACGAAAGCCAGAAGATGGAGGATTTACCACCACCATTAAAGTAAGAAACCTTGATATTGACAAGTACATATGCAAATATGTTAACAGTAATGAAGCTGCCTGCTGAATTCTTGGTTTCAGTATTCACGAATGATATCTCAACTGTTCAATCCAATCTTGCTGTTCATTTAGAAAACGGTCAACGTGTTTATTTTACTGAAAAAAAAATGTCGAAGAACGAGGAGCACAGCTACAATAGTTTTGCGAAAACATTGCTGTATAATGAAGTTCCAAAATAGAGTCAACCATCCAATAGAGATTTTTAATGCCACCACACATCATAACTTTAAAAGTTGGTTCACCATAGATGCTCATTCACAACTTAAATCCACTTAAATTGTGCACCGGAACAAAACTTGCCGTTAAGAAACTATCGCCACGTAGTAAAAATCTTTGTTTACACACCTACCGAAAAAACTCAATATATTGTTTACCCGCTAGCATTAAGATAAAAAAGTTAATAAAAAAGAAAATTTCCTTTTTTAGAACAAGTAAAATAAATGTATTAATTTTTTTAGCGTAGTAGAACACGCCGGGTATCCGCTAGTAATAATATAAATTATCAAATTTCACGCGATAATAATTTAAATTACATTAGAATCTTTGAAAATAATAGAAGTTGCCAAACTGACGTTTGACTAACGTCGGACCTAATGTACATTCTAATCTACACTTAAGTTTGATGTTAAGTCATGGTATGATACACTACAGTTTACAATGAAATTTTGATTCAAATCAATAAAAGCAGTCTTCCTTATAATATCATACAACGATAATTTATTGTAATTGACTTTTTAATAACAAAACAACGAAAATAAAATGTGACGAACTTGGACCGACGCGCCCGACCTTTGACATCTTGCAAGAATGACTTATAATACAAATATTACTCGATAGATGAGAACATAACGCATAACGATGTACAAAAGTTCCTAATGTAAATAAGTCGAAATAAGTCCTTTAACAGAAGGTCTGAAGTTGGTGTACATTACTATGTGCTCAGGGTCTGAGGAGGTTAATCTATCTATCTATATATGTAAAACACAAACTCAAAAATCAGCGCATATGAGGCTGCGCTAAGCTTTAGCAAACCGGTTTCATTTGAAAGCCTATAACACTAAGATGGTATTAGACTATTCAAACAATGCATTAAATATAACCAGTCTATTAATGAGGTCGATTTTCGACATTTTCCATACAAAAATTTTCAACATCTGTGAAGTCGACATCGTTCCTCGCAAAAAATTTGAAAAAAGAACATTGTGAAGATCGCGCATAAAACAAAATCACTATCTGTCATTCACAACAAGTTTTATCATTATAATAAATCATCATATTAAAATTAAATAAAAACAAAATTCAGTGAAACAGCCCGATAAAAATTTATTATTCTTCTGAAAAACAAATTATTGAAATATAAATCAATTAACGATTTATAAGTCGACTATTGTAGTCAATCATTCATTTTGAACACCCTTTCTAGCTTCGGTCGTCACGAGGAATACCACGCGATCGTCCGGTTTGGCTTCTTTTACTGCAACGTCCTTAAGATTGTGGCTGTAAATGTCCGGTCTCAGCATCCTCTCGCAGAAGAACATGGCGGGCTCCTCGCAGGAGACGGAAGTCAGCTTCCCGTCAGCGCGCATGGCCCCGCAGTGCAGGTGCTTCTTCGGCTGCTCCTCCGCCCACTCCGCGTGCCCCAACTGCTCCACCGGCACCCCTGAAACACACTGCACTTCAGGGACCCGGAATGTGTCAAGAGACCCAGTGCTCGCAGCATGGTGGTGCTGCCACCTGATGGTTACCATGACAGCGTCCACTGCGATACCAACATGCTACCGAAGCTCGGTTCCAACCTCAAGAATAACACACCTTCCATGGTGCAGAATAGTCCGCCGAAGACGCGGTCGGTGATGCCCACGAGGACTAGCGGCGCGTTAAAGGATCCTGCCATTGAATGCTCCGCGTACAAGGACATCGCGCTGGTGAGTTGATCTGCCTCTCTCCGGCTGTTGATGACGGCGAGCCAGGAGTGCTCCTCCGCGCAGACTTTGACGGCTTCCATCCAGGTTTTTGGTGTAAAATGTAAAACATATCGGCGATTGGCTGCATCCTCGAAGAACATGGCTGAAAATAAAATAATAAATGTTTTATCGAAGTCTATTAGAAGCTAGCTTCATTCATTACCTGAAAGGTTCAGCAATACCTGAAGGGGTGCTGCAGTTGCTGGTGGGGGTCAGGGGTTCCGGAGACTGCGCAGGTTCTGGAGCTTGCTGGAGGTTTTTCTGGCAGACGAATACCCCGAGGTCAGTGCACAGCATGGTCATCAGCTGGCCCGACTTCGTCATGGCGCCACAATCTTTAGCAGCATTGGTGTAGTCAGGTTGACCCAGAGCCCACGCGAAGATGTCATCGGGGAGGTAGTTTCCTGCCATTTTAAGTGGCGTGAGGTCGAAAAAAATATTTTTGTTGAAAGAGAATTAAATTGTTTGCACACCTGTGGTGTCCAAATATTCTCCCTCTACTATCGTGTCGTGGAAGCCGACCAAGATGGACTCGTGTCTCCCAGTGAAGATGCTCGTCAGAGCCTCGATTTCTGCTGCAGCCTTCGGTACGGCCAGGACGGCTCCCTCCCTGCTGCAGGCTTCCACCGCGTAGTGCCACGCCATGGACGTGCTGTGCAGCTTGTACTGCTTGCCCACTGAAGGTCGCGCACTGTAGCCTGAAGGATCAAAACACTTTTGAGATTTCCAGTTTAGAAGTATAGGAGGAGGATGAGCGTGGACAGCTGTGCTCTCCTCTTCCCCATCGGGGACTGACCTGGTGATACTTCAGAGGGGATCTGCACCTCGGGGTTGTCCTTCTCGCACGTGAAGGTCGCGGGATGTATGCAGCCCGCGTCGAACAACTGAAAGACCGCGTTCATCACGATACAGTTTTCGCCAATATTCCCTTTGGGGTCTCCTTCATTCCACTGAGAATAATAATTCTGCATGGGCTCCCCTATAAGAACACATACAGAGTATTGCAGCTCTGCGATTGAGCTGAAGCATTTGCATGCAATTACTGGAGGCATTTCAATTTGTTTTTGTGGAGAAGAAGATAACCTGTAAACGACACAAAGTGGTTTTCCAAAAACGAGTCGTGTAGCCCCACAAAAGTGTAGTCCCTCAGGGCGAGGCCAGCTATGGGGGCGTGGGCAGAGAAGAGCTGTGCGATCTGCTTGGCTTCGTTTGCATTTCGAGGAGTGGCCAGCCTTGCTCCTTCCCTGTAGCAAGTCCTCGCCGCGTGGTGGATCAGCAGCCCATGGTGGTGGAATTTGTAGTACTTGTTGACTGTTGCGTAGTAAGCATAATCTAAAAACAAATACACACAATATATATCTTCTTCATCAAGTGCCTCTCCTCAGAGGAGGTTGGCGTCCATTTCACTGAGCATATACTCATGCTGATTATCTAAGGGGAATATAGTGTAGTCTGTCCCCAGGTATACACATATATATAATTATATTTATATAAATATAATACGAACTTACCGTCAGCGGCCGATATAAGGTGTATAATATAAAACACCACACACAATACAAAATATATTTTTTTTATAATGCTCATATTGAATGTTGATCTCGTCTCCAGTCGCGGTTATCAACTAAAGTGGCCAAGCCAAGTTTGTGCTGGTCAAGTATTCACTTGGGATGTCAAACCTTTTTTATGTATGTACCCTCTGATGTAATTTTTTTTTATTGTGTGTGTTAAATAAATGTATGATAACAATAGCAAGTAATTATATTTCAACACAGCGTTTTAGGCCATATTGTATTTGTAAAAATGAACTATTAAATGACGTGTTGTTTTAATGATTCTAGTGAAATATTTTATTCATTGGAATAATTTAAAAATAATGTGCAGCAAAATATAATTGAAATAATCATTGAGAGTATTAAGTCATCGCGAGGTTAAGTCAAAGAGGTCATAGTTGTTTTTATATTATCGTATTGGGAATTCCATTATTTTGATAATGTTTAATTAATTTCTTATCGAATTTGTTTGTTTGAGAAAAGGCCCAGTTTTTGGTGTCTTAGGAGCGCCTATTTTGATATGTTTCACGCTTGCATATAACGGTTCATATTCTCACTTGGTTACAGCCACGGTGGGCGGAATTTTGCTCCGAATCTCAACTGTACCTCGTAACAGTCTGTTATAGACATAGAGTAATTAATTAAAAATTAAGGTAGTCTAGATTCAAAATTATTATTTGGGAAGAAAAATAATTTAATATAATCGTTTCTTGGAATTTCATTATTGAATAAATTTTCGTGTAATGCTTTCTTTGTTATTTTTATAATCCTATGACATTTGTGTAAAAGATAATCTATATATATAAAACACAAACTCAAAAACGGCGGTTAATCTTTAAAACCATCGAACCGATGTGCCCCAAACCGGTTTCATTTGAAAGCCTGAGAAATACTGAGATTGTTTGAGGCCATTAAAATTTAACAATTGATAATAAAATTCGGTTTAGCATACAAATTACATTTCCCATACAAAAGTTTCAACATTTTGACATTTCAAAAAAGGAACTAACATTTTCGCGTTTATGCAGGCTGCCAACAAAAAAAAAAACACTGATTTTGATGTTTGTAAATGCAGGCTGGCAAGTTGCCGTTTCATAATACAGGATGCCACAAAAAAAAAAAAAACACAGAACTGTCATTAATATATCTATCTATATCTATCTTATCTATCTTATCTATATAAAACACAAACTCAAAAATCAGCACATAAAAGGCTGCGCTAAGCTTTAGCAAACCGGTTTCATTTGAAAGCCTATAATACTAAGATGGTTTTAGACCATTCAAACAATGCATTAAATACATTCAGTCTATTGATTAGGTCGATTTTCGACATTTTCCATACAAAAATTTTCAACATCTGTAATGTCGACATCGTTCCTCGCAAAAAAATATTGTGAAGATCGCGCATCATACGGACTTTCAAAACGAAATCACTATCTGTCATTCACAACAAGTTTTATCATTATAATAAATCATCATATTAAAATAAAATAAAAACAAAATTCAGTGAAACAGCCCGGTAAAAATTTATTATTCTTCTGAAAAACAAATTATTGAAATATAAATCAATTAACGATTTATAAGTCGACTATTGTAGTCAATCATTCATTTTGAACACCCTTTCTAGCTTCGGTCGTCACGAGGAATACCACGCGATCGTCCGGTTTGGCTTCTTTTACTGCAACGTCCATGAGATTGTGGCCATAAATGTCCGGTCTCAGCATCCTCTCGCAGAAGAACAAGGCGGGCTCCTCGCAGGAGACGGAAGTCAGCTTCCCGTCAGCGCGCATGGCCCCGCAGTGCAGGTGCTTCTTCGGCTGCTCCTCCGCCCACTCCGCGTGCCCCAACTGCTCCACCGGCACCCCTGAAACACACTGCACTTCAGGGACCCGGAATGTGTCAAGAGACCCAGTCCTCGCAGCATGGTGGTGCTGCCAGCTGATGGTTACCATGACAGCGTCCTCTGCGACACCAACATGCTCCCGAAGCTCTGTTCCGACCTCAAGAATAACACACCTTCCATGGTGCAGAATTGTCCGCCGAAGACGCGGTCGGTGATGCCCACGAGGATCAGCGGCGCGTCGAAGGATCCTGCCATGGAATGCTCCGTGTACAAGGACATCGAGCTGGTGAGTTTGTCTGCCTCTCTCCGGCTGTTGATGACGGCGAGCCAGGAGTGCTCCTCCACGCAGACTTTGGCGGCTTCCATCCAGGTTTTTGGTGTAAAATGTAAAACATATCGGCGATTGGCAGCATCGTCGAAGAACATGGCTGAAAATAAAATATTAAATGTTTTATCGTCTATTAGAAGCTAGCTTCTTTAATTACCTGAAGGGTTCAGCATTACCTGAAGGGGTGCTGCAGTTGCAGGTGGGGGTCAGGGGTTCCGGAGACTGCGCAGGTTCTGGAACTTGCTGGAGGTTTTTCTGGCAGACGAACACCCCGTGGTCAGTGCACAGCATGGTCATCAGCTGGCCCGACTTCGTCATGGCGCCACAATCTTTAGCAGCATTGGTGTAGTCAGGTTGACCCAGAGCCCACGCGAAGATGTCATCGGGGAGGTAGTTTCCTGCCATTTTAAGTGGCGTGAGGTCGAAAAAAATATTTTTGTTGAAAGGGAATAAAATTGTTTGCACACCTGTGGTGTCCAAATATTCTCCCTCTACTATCGTGTCGTGGAAGCCGACCAAGATGGACTCGTGTCTCCCAGTGAAGATGCTCGTCAGAGCCTCGATTTCTGCTGCAGCCTTCGGTACGGCCAGGACGGCTCCCTCCCTGCTGCAGGTTTCCACCGCGTAGTGCCACGCCATGGACGTGCTGTGCAGCTTGTACTGCTTGCCCACTGAAGGTCGCGCACTGTAGCCTGAAGAATCAGAAGATCTTTTGAGATTTCCAGTTTAGAAGTATAGGAAGAGGATGAGCGTGGACAGCTGTGCTCTCCTCTTCCCCATCGGGGACTGACCTGGTGATACTTCAGAGGGAATCTGCACCTCGGGGTTGTCCTTCTCGCACGTGAAGGTCGCGGGATGTATGCAGCTCGTGTCGAAAAACTTGAAGTCCGCGTTCATCACGATGCAGCTTTCGCCAATTTTCCCGTTGGGCTCTCCCCCATTCCACTGAGAATAATAATTCTGCATGGGCTCCCCTATAAGAACACATACAGAGTATTGTAGCTCTGCGATTTAGCTGAAGCATTTACAGCATTGGGGAGAAGAAAATAACCTGTAAACGACACAAAGTGGTTTTCCAAAAACAAGTCGTGCAGCCCCACAAAAGTGTAGGCGTGCAGGATGAGGCTGGCTATTGGGTCGTGGGCAGAGAAGAGTTGTATGATCTGCTTGGCCTCGTCTGCATTTCGAGGAGTGGCCAGCCTTGCTCCTTCCCTGTAGCAAGTCCTCGCCGCGTGGTGCATCAGCAGCCCATGGTGGTGGAATTTGTAGTACTTGTTGACTGTTGCATAGTATGCATAATCTAAAAACAAACACACACAATATATATCTTCATCATCAAGTGCCTCTCCTCAGAGGAGGTTGGCGTCCATTTCACTGAGCATATACTCATGCTGATTATCTAAGGGGAATATAGTGTAGTCTGTCCCCAGGTATACACATATATATAATTATATTTATTTAAATATAATACGAACTTACCGTCAGCGGCCGATGTAAGGTGTATAATATAAAACACCACACACAATACAAAATATATTTTTTTTATAATGCTCATATTGAATGTTGATCTCGTCTCCAGTCGCGGTTATCAACTAAAGTGGCCAAGCCAAGTTTGTGCTGGTCAAGTATTCACTTGGGATGTCAAACCTTTTTTATGTATGTACCCTCTGATGTAATTTTTTTTTATTGTGTGTGTTAAATAAATGTATGATAACAATAGCAAGTAATTATATTTCAACACAGCGTTTTAGGCCATATTGTATTTGTAAAAATGAACTATTAAATGACGTGTTGTTTTAATGATACTTGTGAAATATTTTATTCATTGAAATAATTTAAAAATAATGTGCAGCAAAATATAATTGAAATAATCATTGAGAGTATTAAAAAGTCATCGCGAGGTTAAGTCAAAGAGGTCATAGTTGTGTTTATATTATCGTATTGGGAATTCCGTTATTTTGATAATGTTTAATTAATTTCTAATCGAATTTGTTTGTTTGAGATAAGGCCCAGTTTTTGGTGTCTCAGGGTTGCCTATTTAGATATGTTTCACGCTTGCATATAACGATTCATATTCTCACTTGGTTACAGCCACGGTGGTCGGAATTTTGCTCCGAATCTCAACTGTGCCTCGTAACATTTTAAAAATTTATTTTTTTAATTAACACGTGTAAAAAAGTTATTAATTTAAAAATTGAGGTGTTCAGATTCAAAAAAATTATTTAAGGAAAAAATTAAATTTATTATAATCGATTCTTGGAATGTTATTATTGAATAATTTTTCGTGTAATGCTTTCTTTATAATTTATATAATCATATGGTATTTTTGAAAATAAGTAATTTTTTTTATTGAAATATAAATCAATTTTTGCTTTATATGTTGACTATTGTAGTCAATCATTCATTTTGATCACACTTTCTTGCTTCGAGCGTCACGAGGAATACCACGCGATCGTCCGGTTTGACTTCTTTTACTGCAACGTCCTTGAGATTGTGGCTGTAAATGTCCGGTCTCAGCACCCTCTCGCAGAAGAACAAGGCGGGCTCCTCGCAGGAGACGGAAGTCAGCTTCCCGTCAGCGCGCATGGCCCCGCAGTGCAGGTGCTTCTTCGGCTGCTCCTCCGCCCACTCCGCGTGCCCCAACAGCTCCACCGGCACCCCTGAAACACACTGCACTTCAGGGACCCGGAATGTGTCAAGAGACCCAGTCCTCGCAGCATGGTGGTGCTGCCAGCTGATGGTTACCATGACAGCGTCCTCTGCGATACCAACAGGCTCCCGAAGCTCGGTTCCGACCTCAAGAATAACACACCTTCCATGGTGCAGAATTGTCCGCCGAAGACGCGATCGGTGATGCCCACGAGGACTAGCGGTGCGTTGAAGGATCCTGCCATGGAATGCTCCGTGTACAAGGACATCGAGCTGGTGAGTTTGTCTGCCTCTCTCTGGCTGTTGATGACGGCGAGCCAGGAGTGCTCCTCAGCGCAGACTTTGACGGCTTCCATCCAGGTTTTTGGTGTTAAATGTAAAACATATCGGCGATTGGCTGCATCGTCGAAGAACATGGCTGAAAAAATATAATAATTTTGTATTAAAAAATTGTTTTATCGATGTCTTTTAGAAACAAGAAGCTTTAATAAATGTTCAGCGTTACCTGAAGGGGTGCTGCTGTTGCTGGTGGGGGTCAGTGGTTCCGGAGCTTGCCGGAGGTCTTTCTGACAGACGAACACCCCGAGGTCAGTGCACAGCATCGTCATCAGCTGGCCCGACTTCGTCATGGCGCCACAATCTTTAGCAGTATTGGTGTTGTCAGGTTGACCCAGAGCCCAAGCGAAGATGTCTTCGTGAAGGTAGTTTCCTGCGATTTTAAATGGCGTAAGTCAGTCCATAGTTATTTTTTAAAAATGATGAAAGAGAATGAATTTGTTCGCACACCTGTGGTGTCCAAATATTCTCCCTCTACTATCGTGTCGTGGAAGCCGACCAAGACGGACTCGTGTCTCCCAGCGAAGATGCTCGTCAGAGCCTCGATTTCTGCTGCAGCCTTCGGGACGGCCAGGACGGCTCCCTCCCTGCTGCAGGCTTCCACCGCGTAGTGCCACGCCATGGACGTGCTGTGCAGCTTGTATTGCTTGCCCACTGAAGGTCGCGCACTGTAGCCTGAAGGATCAAAACACTTTTGAGATTTCCAGTTTAGAAGTATAGGAGGAGGATGAGCGTGGACAGCTGTGCTCTCCTCTTCCCCATCGGGGACTGACCTGGTGATACTTCAGAGGGGATCTGCACCTCGGGGTTGTCCTTCTCGCACGTGAAGGTCGCGGGATGTATGCACCCCGTGTCGAACAACTTGAAGGCCGCGTCCATCACGATGCAGTTTTCGCCAATATTCCCGCTGGGGTCTCCTTCATTCCACTGAGAATAATAATTCTGCATGGGCTCCCCTATAAGAACACATACAGAGTATTGTAGCTCCGCGATTGAGCTGAAGCATTTGCATGCAATTACTGGAGTCATTTCAATTTGTTTTAGTGGAGAAGACCTGTAAACGACACAAAGTGGTTTTCCAAAAACGAGTCGTGTAGCCCCACAAAAGTGTAGTCCTTCAGGGCGAGGCCGGCTATGGGGGCGTAGGCAGAGAAGAGTTGTATAATCTGCTTGGCCTCGTCTGCATTTCGAGGAGTGGCCAGCCTTGCTCCTTCCCTGTAGCAAGCCCTCGCCGCGTGGTGCATCAGCAGCCCATGGTGGTGGAATTTGTAGTGCTTGTTGACTGTTGCGTAGTATGCATAATCTAATAACAAACACACTCAATATATATATTCTTCATCAAGTGCCTCTCCTCAAATGAGGCTGGCTACCATTTCACTGAGCATATACTCATGCTGATTATCTAAGGGGAATATAGTGTAGTCTGTCCCCAGGTATACACATATATATATAATTATATTTATATAAATATAATACGAACTTACCGTCAGCGGCCGATGTTAGGTGTATAACATAAAACACCACACACAATACAATATATATTTTTTTTATAATGCTCATATTGAATGTTGATCTCGTCTCCAGTCGCGGTTATCAACTAATGTGGCCAAGCCAAGATTGTGCTGGTCAAGTATCCACATGGGATGTCAAAATCTTTTTTATGTATGTACCCTCTGATGTTAATTTTTTTATTGTGTGTGTTAGCAATAGCAAGTATTTATATTTCAACACATCCTGTCAGCCTATATTGTATTTGTAAAAATGAACTATCAAATGACGTGTTGTTTTAATGATACTTGTAAAATATGATAATAATTAAAATGATTTAAAAAAATTTAAAATAAAGTGCAGCAAAATATCTACTATAAAAATATCCATTGTGTGAGTGTGTGTACGTTTCATATTTTGGTTCTCCATAGAATATCTTAAAAGATACAATGCTGATTTTTTGCACGTAAGTTCAGTAAGTTTTTCCGCAGTTATGTGCCGAATTTCATGACGATAGGATAATATTTTCATTCATAAACTGATTTAATAAAACTAAAAAATATGCTTTAGCGAGTTATATGTACGAATTATATGATTCTGTTCTTCACCGTGAGAATTTCAAATTTAGAACTTTTACAAAAAAAACAAATTTTGATGCTTCTTAGAAATTTCCAGCTTATGTCAGTTTGACACAAGTACCATCTTTATTTTTTAATCAAATTGCATTAGAAATTATTAATCACATCATTAATAACTCAAAATGCCTCATAAAAAAAATAACACCGTCTACGCACAGCAAACGTAATTTAAAAAGAATTGCACAATTGAACGTGATAAAGACTGCATTAAATAAAGATCAGTGATGCGTTGTTTGTGACACGAAATGTGACACAAATGTCACGCAATGAACCGAAATAAAAACATGAGCAGCGTCTTCTTAAAATTCGATTACCCAGATATTCGAGTATTCAGCCAAACATATGTTCAAACACTATTGCTTCGTTCATCGAATACGTCATTCTGTGACGGGCTACATTTCTAGTAATTGAAATAATCATTGAGAATATTAAAAAGTTATCGCGAAGTTAAGTCAAAGAGGTCATGGTTGTTTTTGTATTATCGTAATATTCGTAATATCGTATATCGTAATAATAATTCCGTTATTATGATAATGTTTAATTTATTTCTAATCGAATTTCGTTATGTTTTTTAGGTGAGGAATTACGTTAAATGGTACACTTTCATGCGAATTCGGAGAAAATTATTACGGATCAAAATATGGTATTTTCAGGCAGGGTTGTGGGGTAGATTTTCTAAGAATGATGCAAGCCATCGAAATGTTTGTTACTCCTGTAAATATCGGTATAGAAATAACAAAGACCTATTGAGAAAAGTTTTAATTATTGACTTCAATTGTATTTGATTTCTCCTATACTACACACCCGCACACTCTCAAGGCTAACACCCCTTGAAGGTCTGGCAGTGTTCATGTCCATGCTGGATTTTCGAGAAGTCAGTGATCATGCTTCAGGAAATTAAACAGAGATGATCTGCAAACGTTTATGAGTCAAAAGATTCGGAATGTCGTACTCTCTGCAAATTTGCAGAGTTAAAGTTCATTAGACTCGGTGGTTCCTTGTGCATGGCTGCCATTATGTACCCTGACCATGTGTAATGGATCAGTAATTGACTTGGAGTGATTGTGGAGGGGTGTGCTCTGGAAGTACGTGGGGGGACTCCTACTATTGTTTGCTGCAGGAGTATCAGATCTAAACGCCAGAGCTTTGTAAGGAAAGGGTTTATAATAATGCTGTTGGGCAGCAGCAATACGCAAACTTTCCCTTCGGTAGAAGAACCCACTACACTATTTTCCCCTTAGAAAGCCATGGACACTGGTTCAGCATGAGTATATGCTCAGTGAAATGGTCGCCAACCTGATTTGAGAAGAAGCACTTGATGAAGAAGAATTAAAAAAATTCCACGAAAAAGGCTGAATACTTCACTGGACATGTGTTTATATAACACAGTATTGTTTTTTTTTTTTTTTTTTTAATTTTGACAGAATCTTTTGCGTCTTCAAATACCTGGGATCCTTAAGGATCCTTGCTAGCGGGTGTTGTGGTGTTCAGTGCTCGGGATGGTTGGCTGTGGGTCGAAGGTGGAGGAACAGGGAATGCAGAGCTGATGGATGGGTGCTGGGTGGTTTACGCAAGCAGTGGAAGACCTCCAAAATCAACGGAAATGGAACGATGCAGAATGCTCTGCCGCTCTCCGGGCAAGCAGTCAGGTTAGGTTAGGTTAGGTTGGGATGGGACAATAGTGAATGCAGGCGGGTATCGATGTCAGCCGCCAGCCCGGCCGAGCCCGAGAATAGCCGCGGCCGGGGCAGGGCGGGCGCCCCGGCCGAGGCGCCCAGCTCCTCGCATCATTGCACCAACACCAGATTTGTGGACCAAATCTCAAACCACAAAGCATACTACCAGGGCACAAATAAAAAAAAAATAAAAAAAAACATTATTTATAATATATTTTCACATATAAAAAATTGTCCGGAAAGTAATTTCGTTTTTTGCTCAACAGGTAGCTTAAGCAGCAAAACCATTATATATTTTGACAATCAAATATGGAAAGTTAAAACAGCATTAACCGCATATTTTACCCTTTTTTTTACTATGGAAAAGATAAAAATGCGGTTCGTGCAAGAAATTTTTTTTGCGATATGTACGGAGAAGATGCATTGACAGAACGCAAAATGCAAAATTTCCATCGGGCAATTTTGATGTTGAGGATGCATGGCATTCTGGAAGGTCAGTTGAAGCTGATGAAGACACGAATCCGAAATTGGGTCTCTACGAACATATTTAGATGATAAAACCTTTACCACAAGGAACAAAAAATTATGAACAAAAAAACGAAGTTACTTTCCGAACCACCCAATGTATTGATTTTTTGTGGAGTGATTTTGCAGCTCGTCAACCAATTGTTGTAGCGATGGGATTTTTGTGATTTTTTTTTTATGTTTTGGTGATTTTATTGACACTCGCCCAGTAGGTAGATCGGAGTGCATCAGCTGGGGCAAGCCGGGCCTGCCTCGGCCAGTGCCCGGAGTGCTTGCGCGCCGAGCGCATCCGCGAGGAATGTCCTCATAACCAAACAACAAACTGATAACCGAGAAGTGGGCTGAGACGATAATCGACACCTTCTGAGATTAGGAGACGCACGTAAGAGAAGAAGCCGCGTCAAGGCAGTGGACGGGCGGTCGAAACACAAGACTTTTGTATGAGTTCGTGCGTTCAACTGTTGGTGACTTCGATGTTGACAAAGAGTCGACGTGACTCGATTTGTGAAGAATCAGTTCGTGAGTTATGCTTTGAATTAAAATTTTAATAAAATGTCTTCCGAAGAATACGCAACCAACCCCGCTGCGGAGTTCATTAAAAACTATGAAGAAAATTCAAGGTCGAAGGGGGTCGCCGAAGACGAAATAGAACTTCAAGTGCCGGAGAAGGAGAAAATCGACAGGTCGGAAGACGACGAATCTTTCTGGGAGTGTAGAGGATCGGTCAAGGAAAAGAAAAAATACCCAAAAGAAAGTCTAGATTTTTGGGATGCAGTTGATGATAAAAGTTGCAAAAATGGTGGTGAATGCAAGAAAGACACCGATGAGTCGATTGCTACTGACGAAAAGCGAAAAGTCGCGGATGCTGAATGCGCTGTTGGTGAAACACTTCCGAGGGATTCTGTGGAGAGCATGGAGCGTGGCAGGGACGAGTCCAGCGAGTCAGCTGGAGACAGGAGGTCCTCGAGGGAGGAGTCTCCTGGCCTGGCTGGGGACAGCAGCAGCAGCGAAGAGAGCAGCTCCGGAGAGGAGGACGTGGACAGCGGAATAGCAGAGGAACCCCTGCCCAGGAGAAAACCGTTCGACTGCCACGACTTGGCCAACTTTTTCAGCCATTGGTGAGTTAATTCTTACACACAAATACTCAAAAAAAAAAAAAAAATATATATATATATATATATTAATTATTAATAATTGAAATTAATAAATTAAAAATAATCAAACGTAGATTGTTTGTATCTGTATCGATTTTAAAATCGTTTTCTTCATAATTAATAACTTAAACAACACATGCATTATCCTAGACTACTTTTTTCTTTTCATCTCAAAATAATGACTAAATGATGATGTTTTATACGTTTACTAAAAAAATTATATTTATCAACATTTTAAAGTATTTTTTTCACATTTATAAAATAAAATTCAGATATTTGCAGGTGTTCTTGATATTTTAGACAAGTGTTGCAAATATATAGATGGCTGTTGATATTGGATTATTAGTGATGATATCTGCTTGTTTTGTTGATATTTTAAATGTTTATATGCAAACTTTCATTAGATTATTGATATCTCTGATGATTTGTTTCATCTACACAATTTTAATTGAACGTACACGTCTGAGGTTTTTACATTATGGGTGTGTATTAAAATCCTCTTCTCATAGGAATTTAGTGATTATTTCACTGTACTTCCATCCACTGGCGTGAATTCCGCATCCACTTTAGTTTCCTCCTTCCAATGCCATCCAATTTATTGAACATTCAGCTGCAGTAGGCTATATTTAATATTTAAAAAATAGGATACCTTTAGCTATTTACCATCGTCAAAAAGTTTAATACTCAATCAGTTAAACTCAAAAACAGCTTAAGGTTATTTTTAAAATGATTAATGGTGTTTTTGCTTTTCTGACGCCATTGCTGACATCTTCGAGGGTCTTGAGAGCTTGAAATATGGCTGCTGGTGCGCTTCACTTCTGGTCTATTTGCAGTGCATGCGTTACATTCCAGCGGCCCTGGAGTTACGAGCTCCATATCCGCCACTCGAGAGACTCTATATAAAGCAGCTCCCACACGCGTGGCAAACCGCAGCATATCATTACCTTCTTCTCCTCATGCCTCTCCTCGTCTGACACTATCCTCGAGTATATCCCTATCCTGTGCGTCTCACCAATTCCACTGTACTTCCGACCTGCAGCAACGCGAACTTCCTCCATCAAATTCCGTTGTTCAATAGTGATTTTTGCTTGGACTATCACCTGGAGGATGACATACTTAGTGTTCCAAGAAATGTGGCCAAAATAGAAGACCCTCAGGTGTTTTAAGGATTCTCCTATACGGCCACATTTCAGACCTTCAGACTCTTCGTCAACCCATGGTGTTTTAAGGATTCTCCTATACGGCCACATATCTTGCGCCTCGACTTGAGTGTCCAAGCTTCGACTCCACAAAGGAGAACTGAGACGACATAACACCTGGTGAATCTCCAGCGAGGTGATTCACAAGGCTTATATCTGGCGACTGCCAAGACATGTCGGACGAGTTTCAAGACTTTCAGTAACAAGTGCGCCTTTAACCCTTTATGGGGCATAAGCTAAAAACCCTTACATTTGCACCCACCTTAAGGGTCACTTTTGAAGATCATCATACTGCGTATAATAATTGAGCATTAACATTATGCGCAAGCCATATCATTATAAACAAATTATAGCTCTACACACACTCCTACACAGCTGACAATCGAATAGTAACTGACCAATAGTTTTTGCGTTGTTTACTCAAGAAGTATATATCAAATAGTATATATATATTTTTATGTTTTTTTAAATTTTATTTATAGCCTAATTAAACATGTATATATATATATTTTTTTATTTATAAATTGTGTTTACTTGAATAACATCTACAGAGGAAGTGTTTTTCGGCTGCGTTGGCATTCATTTCTCACTCTCTTGGAGTCTATTTCCATCACACGGTGAGATGAAAGAAAAAGCATGAGCGTCACTCGTACATCCTGCACAAGTGTTATTGTGGACGTGTACTCCTCCAGGGGCGGTCAACTATTTTTGGCAGCTATTAAGGGGCACGACACTGCTTTTTTCATGTATCCCTCTTCTCGAAAGTCCCACGGGCCGTGGAGTCCTCTCAAATACTCCGGAATACATAAAATACAGGTGCTATGGTATAAAATGCACCGCGTTTGTGTTGTGTGTATTTCTGATCTTCTCCTGGATGATGGGACGCTGCATCAGGCCTCGGTTTGGGGACTCCTGTGGGTTTCCAGTGGCGCCGGCGAGACGTGAGATTAATGCTTATTTTTACGCGAGTTTATACAAATGTAATTGGATAAACAGGCAATTCCCGAAATAAGTAAAGCACTTTCATATTCGAAGGACTACCGACTAGTGTTGGTAATTTACAATAATTCTAAGGACTGCTTTATAATAATACGGTGTACGGTTTACTCGAAGGTTGTGGGGCTTACAACAAGTGGCTTAGGTGGTATGAGTAACACTCCAAATAGAATAATTAAAAATATATGATTTGGCTGCTTACATATTTACTAAAGACCTTTAAGAAATATATTATTAGGTCTTCATGCTGTGTTGTTTTTTTTTTTTATATCAAACATTTTGACTTCGTTTGCCAGTCTACTCGATCTTGTCAATAGTAAAATACGTCTTTTTCTGTGCAGTTTGTGCGTACACGTGAAAGGGTTACATGTACAATGGATCCAAAACAAAGAATAAAATCTTTAATTTAACTTGTATTAAATGTGTAGAAGTACTATAGTTATTTAGAAGAAAGTTATAGTTATTATACTCCTTCGGGTTGACTCAGTTCGTATTTGCGGGGTTGAGGCCTGGACGCTTAAGAAATGTGGCTTCATAAGAGACCACTTAAAATACCATGGATTGACCACGTCTCAAGAATGCGCGAAGAAAAAAAACTCATGATAAAATAGCGTATGATATCATTTTCACAGAAACACGGAAAAAAAAAAAAAAAAAAACCAATCAAAGAAAAGCCGGAGTAGTACGAAAATGAATACACATTTTTTTGTGAGAGACATCAGCGGAAGCAGGTACCCTGCGTGCGCGTGCTTCTACTGCATCTGCAAGTGGTGAAGCTCTTTTCCTTAAGGTCAAAATGTTCGGGAAAGATGCCAAGAATCGCTCACTGGAATATAAAACCGAATTTGTCACCAGGCCCGCACTAGCAAACCAATATATAATAAAAATAAATTTAAAATAAAACATTTGATCAAGATCATATATTTTTTTTTTTGAGAAATGCACAGTCTTGTTATTTTATGGTCAAATATTTTTTTATGGTCCGTTCTCGATTGAATGATATATTAAAAATATTTATGGTGTGCGCATATTTTTTTCTACAGTGTCTACGTGTACAGTGTTTTCCGATTGTGACATTTGATCAGATTTTATTAGAAAAATAGTAATTTGCAGTCCACATTGTCTCCCTGGTACGTTTTTGCTTTGATTTCTAATTTTTTTAGTTTCTATCGGTCCTTTTTTTTCCAGCATAGTGATTGTTAATTGCGAGTGCAACAAAGTCAGTCACTTGTTATTTGTGTCCCTCTCGCACTTATGGCTCCGCGTATGCGTCTCATAGAGTGCGAGTGAGACAAAAAATCGTAATACTTTTGGACTACCTACTCGCGAGTAAAAATACTTGTTGGAGTTGGTGTTTTGAAAAGGTCGCTTTCCGCGCTTGTGCGTGCGATTCGGCCCAGTGTTTCCAAGAATACGGACGGTCGGAGCCTTCGGGAGGGTCTGAAGACGGAAGGATGGACCTGAGCATCTTCAGGTCGCCAGTCCTCACTCATCAGCGGACCCGAGCGCCGGCTCCTCCACCAGTTGAACTCTTTGTGTCAAGTGGTTAGTCATGTGATAGTTTGGTCGTGCAAGTGGTTAGTCATGTGATAGTTTAGTATACTCGTTTTTTTTAAATACAGCATGTGACAAGTGGTTAGTCATCTGAAAGAAGTGATTTGTTTATTAGTTTTATTTTAATGTATGCTTTATGTGAATATATTATTTGAGTCTGAGAAATTTTACTGTTTATATAAAATTCATAGGTTTGATGTTTATTTTGTTGTGGGGAATATAATAATATTATAGTTTTGTTTTGCAATTTTTGCGTCCATTGTGGGTCTCCATATCAAGAGCATTTATCAAAATAAAAATATACACAGAGTAACACTATTTACATTGAATTTTCAAGCAAATATATTTACTTGCATTTATCGAAAGTTTTTCAGTCATTTTTGGGGACGATTTCCAATTAACTCGCAGCAATCAGCTTCTATAGTATTTTTTTAAGTTTATTTTATTTAATCAATATTCTTTTAAATACACAGTGGCTGTGTGTTTCATTTCACTGTAGACTGCGTTTTCAATGGACACGATTTATAAACAATAAAACTGATTCGGTTACCTTGACCTTAAAGGAATTGGTTTGCGTAGATTATTAAATGTGTATTTATCATTGATACATTTATTTATGCTGGTTGTTAATTGAATTCTGAAAGCTGTGATGTGTGAATGTTTAGATTGAAATGTCTGCTCTAAATGTGCTTGGACGTTTTGACGAGGTGGTATTTATTTAAAACCGAACCAATTTTCGTAAGGCCGTCTATTTTAGATTATATTGAACACTGTAACAAGTTATTGACTAGACGATTTTTATATAAACAATTTATAGTTATCACGTATATTTATAATTTATTTGAAATTCATTTGTATGTATATGAAGTATCTAAGCAAAACAAACAAGCAATCAGATGAACTAAATAATAATAAAAAAAACTATTTATAAAATATTGATCGATATACTTGTTCACATCGTGCAAAAATTTTGCCTTGTGACAATTTTGTGATAGAGCATTTAAAATGCTAGTTTTATCATATTTAATTTTATAATAAACTAGTGGGTAGTATTGATTTATTTTCCTTAAAACTAATGTAAAAATACATAACTTTTAAATGAGTAATGCTTCAGTTTAACATTTAGTTCAGCATCCTCTTTTATATAGTAGTATTATAATGGCACAAGACATGCACAACCGATTGGAGAGCTAATGGAGTCTTCTTTTGTGTTGTTTTTTAATAGATAAACCATAAAAACAACAACCAAAATAAATAAATAGGCTAATCGCTAATCATTTGCGGTATACTTAAGATGACAAGATTCGCAAAAAAGTGACAAAAAAACACCTTTTTATTGTCAGTACTGAGCTGAGTCGGAAATCAAAATCGTGTCATTTCATTTATTTAATTGTCACTTTATTATTTTACATTTAAATTTTATTTTTTTTACTGAATATTAAAAAATATATAAATTATATTTGTATATTTTTTATTATTTAAATACCGTCATTTTTCAAGGTCAAATTAAGTCTTAAAGATGTTGAAAAATTTGATAAAATGACGACTTTTCAAAACCAAAGTTTGTTAAAGATTTTTTCTATTTTTATTTTTAAATTAATCTCTTACCATAGGTTTATATGTAATATTTAAATTTCAATAATAAAAAAAAAAAAACACATAAAAGCTTGGGGTTCTAAATCCATCGGTCATAATAATCTCCAAATAAATGCCTAAACTTCAATCGGAAAAACACATATTTATCATATTAAAAGTAAATTTATATTAAATAAAAAAAATATTGCCTATAGAAGAAGGAATATATCTAACTATTGGGATGAATTTTTTTTTTATTGGTGCAGTAGATTTTTCTCAAAATATTCTCTAAAACTGTCAAAAAACACGGAAATGGAAATGTTATTTACTGTATTTTGATACAAATTTATTCTTGACGCAGTGTTGGTCTGATGGAGGAATGACTTACTGGATGCTGTACGTTTCTTATTATACCTATCTTTTGTGGTGGATACGCGAGCCAAGTGTATTTTTGGCACAGAAGTGTAGCATGGAGGAGACCGTTGACTCTTAACACTCTCCACGAGTCTACACAGTCTACAAGTCCACCCAGGTAGACCACAAGTGAGAGCAGACCCACTGAAAACAAAGTGGTCTAAGTCACTCAGGCTCGAGCAGTGTTTTCCAACCTTATTGAATACGTGAATATACGTTAAAAAAACTCTCCCAGTGATTTCAGTGTAGGACCTGAGGGGTCGCGACCCCCAGGTTGAAAAACACTATTAGATTATTGCATCGAAAAGTTGATATGCCTTATTGTATAAAATACGACAAAAATATTTTTATATTTGACTACATGAGTAATAGCATTAAAGCTTGACTTATTATGATCAATGACCCAAAACTGTTCGTCTAGTTTATCAATATTATAATTAAATTAAAAATCACTAAGACTTAATATGTATGTATCAAAATAAGTCTGAGAATTACTTTACGTATTTTTAATTTTATTTTACCATACGCAAAAGCTCGGGAAGCGTTGTTTATAATTACCTCAGGTTTTTTTTAATGACACGAAATCAATCCGGTTTAGTGTATGGTTCTTTATTATGGTCGAAAGGGTCTGAAAAAGTCTGAAAAAGTCTGAAAAAGTCTTGAAAAAGTGCTCCGACGCCACTTTATTCGGTTTCAGGAAATCTTCTAACTAGAAAGCTAGACGAAAATAATCATAGATGGCGTTAGTAAATATATATTTTTAAAAAAATATATATAATATATATATAAAAATATTTTGTTTATAGACTTCCATTTTAATATTTTAAATAAAATACTTTTATGTTTGTAGCTCATGTTCAATTTAATTGGTGACCGGTTTCGCAAACATTTCGCGTTGGCACTGTCTATATTCTTTCTTCTCGTTGTCTCGTGTTTGATAGTGCGAAACCGGTCACCGATAGAATTAAACACGAGTAAAAATCATAAAAGTTTTCTTATATTCATATATACGTGTATTTTCCCCGAGTTTTGTTTTATTTATTTATCGAACGAGAACCGGTCACCATTAAAATATGAAACATATGAAAAAATCACCAATGTATTTTTTTTTTAAATATATATATATATATATATATGTATATTTATATACACACACATTTACGCGGCCATTCAAATCAGCCGATGAGCTGAAACGACGAGAAAAATCCGTGAATTTTTTTTTTTTGTGGCACACTCGTGTTAAATGTTAAGTTCAGTTTGTAAGACGAATATTTTGAATAATATTTATTTATTAATCAGTTCAACTTTTATACACATTGGCCCAACGCCCTACTGTAAACATGAAAAAATGTATAGTTATATAATTTTTATATTTTTGCTACAGCCTTTTATAAATAGTAAGTGTATTTTTTTATATATTTTTTTAATAAAATAAAATCTTAGATAATTCCGAGGTAGCTTAAGAGGAATTCTGCGTCATTGAGACTTGCCCTTTGTGGCATTGGAAACCATCACCTGCTGCATGCGAGACAACTTTTTTATAAATTTATATAAATAATATAAATTTTATAAGATATTACTATTAAAATAATATGTCATGTTAGACAGAGAAGTCTCTTTTAATTGTCGGGTCTAAACATAGTGACGGTTTAGTCTCTCTCGCACGCACGGCGTTGGCACTAAAAATACATCATAAGTCAGCTTTTTTTTTTTCAGACATAAAAATCAGGACATGAATCTATCGAGAAAATAAAAACAATAATAAAAATATATATTTTATTTAAAAAAATTATAAATAAAATATTTCACTAAGAATCAATTCTTAGTTTCTACAATGAAATGAAAGTTGAGTGAAAAAGTATTTCTCAATTTTTAAACATGTTATTTTTTTTATTTTTAAGCTTTAATACTGATTTTATTGTTTATACGAATTATTGATAATATTTAATACGTTCGTTTAAGAAATATGTAATTATTGTAGTAATTAAAATATTATTCTTGTATCGGTTCTGCTGAGTGCGTCGATTTGGTTTCTTGAGTGGTTGAGCTTTTGGAATTTTTCGGTACTCCTACGTTTCGGTCCCCGTGCTGGGACCATCTTCAGGGAATTGTCTGGGTCGTTTTCAGCTGCTTGTATTTGAGTAAATGGTATAATCGCTGGTACCGAAAACTTGAACCGGCACTATACCTGTGATGCTAAAAATATGAGTCTATAGCTACCATATAATAAAAAATGCATTTTTTTAATAATACTTGACTCTATTGCTTCATGTTATTTTAAAGTGAAATTTTTCACACTGTATATAACTTTAAACCATAAAAAAAACACCCTTAATACAGGGTTGCTACATCAAATTACAAATCGGTTACAATGCATGCCACTGACGGTGTGTATTGAAATAACTGAATAAAATTAAAAAATAATAACTTATAATTTTTTTTTAATAGAATTAAGGTTGTAGGAATAAAAAATTGTAACAATAGTTGTTCTGTATACTGTTTTTTTATTTTTTCCAAGGGTCTTTCCCGAAACCATACAGAACTGGTTACAGTGTCCGTCCACAAATGATAGTCCAGCTGTTGCCGCCGCAAACAGAAATAAATAATTAAATTCATATCTAACTTGGTGTCGAGCCAAGACACGATTCGAGGAAACCCAGGACCGGATCAGAAGCCATTAATTAAATAATATTATTAAATAAATGTTATTTATTACCTTAATTGATACAAAACCTTTCATTTTTCGTTGTATTCAGAGTATCCCCTACTGTCTTACGTAATGGCGTATAATACACAGTTATCTCTTATAGTAACAATTAATTATTGGAACTGGGGAAAAAAATATATTACACACTATATATATATATATATATATATAAATATAGACAGTGATCTCAATTCGAGAATAAAATTTATTAAAAAAAAAATTTAAAAATACCCCACGCCTTGGTCCGGCCCTGTTTTAAAAAAAAACTGATTTCAAACAATATAAATTTGTACGTACGTCAATGGAAAATTGCTTTCAGACGAATCGTTTATGATTTGAATTCCATGCACATTAGTAAAAAAATATATACATGTGCATATTTACATATGGTGTCCCATAACTCGTAGAAAAACCCGAAAAATCAATAATTCGTATCATCTTAACGTTTTTTAATTAACTTCTGATATTTGTCTGATATGTCTAATAACTTAATGAATAAATCGATAAAAATAAATGCGTGGTTTTGTTGTAACGTTTATTTGTTTCTTGGGTGTTAAGCCGCGATTTGATATTGGTCCCGGTAATGGGACAATGTCGGGAAAAGTTCTCTGAAGATGGTTTATATTGATATTGATTTATTATTTTATACATATAAATTGATAAAAATATTTACACGTGCATTAATGTACTTATATTTTTTAATATAATTGACTCGGTATTGCTGATATGAAAATATCTATAATACAAAAAAACATTTTTTTCAACCTTGATAGCTTCGCAACATTTAGGTATTGTCTATTTATAAAATCCCGAATGATATCTCGGAATGTATTTCAGTTCGCTTGGGACAATTAATTCAGAACCAGAAGTAAGTTCGCGAATCCGATAAATAAGTTCTTTCTGCTTCTTCCTGTTTATATCGCTTGTATTTACACGAGACTCGACTAATATGTTCACAACAAAGCGTGGATGCGCGTAGCGGCGGGCGAGGCGGAGCTATTCCCGGCATGCTCGGCTTCTTCAGGAGGAAGGCGGCAAAGTGGAACCAAGATGGCGCCGCCAAGAAGCAAGACGACAGGAGAAAGAGCGAGAGCGACCAGAGCCACCAGGGCGGCGGCGCCGAGCACTGCGCCAAGTCCGGCGTGCAGAGCCTGCTCGACATCATGGCGGGCGGCAGGGGCAAGGCCAAGCAGAGGAGCAGGAACAAAACGGGGGGGGACCACAACGGCAGGAGCTGGTCCTTCCACGGGCAGAAGTCCAAGCCGGACCTGGAGGCGCTCGGCGGCGGCGGCCTCGTCCGCTCGGCCAGTGACGACACTGCCGGACTTCAGGATATCGACCTTCACCAGGAGGAACCGGCGCGGGGAGAGGGGGACAGAGGCGGCGTGACGTCACAGCTTGGGACAGCTGCCAGCTCCGGGGCGGACGAGGCGGAGGCGGAGGACCCGCCGGCGCAGTCCGCCGCGAAATGCGACACCTCCCGCACAAACCGCGATCCCGTCCCCGAGAACTGCAACCACACCGGAGACAATCGAAAAACCCGCGATAGAAACCCTGAAATAGTACCGGAATGCGCGCTGCCGCAAATAGACGGCGGAGTATCAGCGACGACCGGCGCAGACGAGGCGACCCGTCAGATGGGCGCCGCGGACAGCAGGCTGGACCAGAGCCGAAAGCCGCCCGCAGATGACCGCAGCGGCCAGCATCAGCATCTCCCCGACGTCTCCGGACCGGAGCCCCCCGACGTCCCCGCCAGGCGGGCGAAGATCAGGGACGAGCTCCCCGATGTGACCGGCGACAACGGGAAAACCCTCGCCCGCGAGAGAGGTGAAAAAATCGCCGCCGCCGACACGGAAAAGATGAACGGACTCGTCGGCGGCGAGAAGACACTGAAGAACATCCTGAAAGACTTCAGCGAGCTCGGCAGGCGAGACGAGGCGGGGAAGAAGCGCGTCACATTCCACAGCGTCATCGCCTTCGACGACGGGGACAAGGTCTGCGACGGGGAGGCGCTCGAGGAGGACTCGGCCCTCGACTCCTTCGCGTCCTTCGACGAAGACGACGAGGGAGTGGAGTTCGAGCTGCCCGACCTGCTCCCCGGCGTCAGGCGACGCGAGACGACTCCCGGTGAAATCGAAACACTTGGCAGGGAAATCGTCGACTTTAAGAGCGTCGACTTCTCGGACGATGAATCCGACTCCGAGAAATGTAAAAATGGCACCCAGACAAAGGATAGCGGGTTTCATGACGCAGAGGGCGGCATGCAAGTGATTGAAGTCGAAAACAATGAAAACCTGGGATCCGATGACGTGGATGAAACCGACTTCGACGTCATCGTAACTGAATTTTCGGAGGAGGACAATAGCTTGGATGACAGTAAAATAGGAAAGCAAGAAAATGCATTTAAAATAGTCGAAATAGACGACGAAGAGGAAGAAGTGTTTGAGGAATCGTACGAAGAGGAAGTGGAAGTGGAAAAGCGTGTTGTCGAGGAAGTGATTCCGATCGGTGTGAGTGCAGTTAAAGTGAACGCGGAAGCAGAAAAAATCAGTGTGCCCGAAGAGGAGGAAAGTGTCGAAGAAGAAGACAGTTCTGAAGAAGATGCCGAGAGTGATTGTTCCGAGTCTGGAGATGACGAAGACGACGACGAAGACGAAGAGGAGGTAGAGGAAGAGAGGGACTTCCGCAAGGTGGACAGGGACGTGTGCGACTGCGAAAAGACACCAGCCAGGCCTCCGCCATCATGGCGACAGGAAGAGAAGGAAACCGAGGAGGACTCTGCCTACGCGGACCTGCTGCGGGTTGTGGAAAAGCAGTTGTAAGTACAGTCACTCAAATATTTCTCCGCTGCTTCAGCTGCCTCTCACCTACTACAGCCTAATGCTTAGTAATTTTAATAATACTTATACAAGTTTACGGGTTTTTTATGGTGAAATTCAAACCCACACACTTTGATGTTGTATCCAATTCAACTACATCAGTTCTGCAACTGAGTGTGAGTCCTACCTGCTAATTACATTCGATAAGCCAATGTTGCTGAAATATCATTCAAACTCTTGTTCAGTGGTGAAATTGAATACAACACCAGCGAAAAATATATTTATAAATATATATATATATATATTATAAATATAAAGATTAAAAAAAATATATAAATTAGTAGAAAAATCAGTTCTCGGCCCGTTCTAGTTTCTTGTGTATACATAATGTATTAATCGATATTTATTTATACTATACATATTTATTTACATTATTTGCTATTTATATGCTTAAACGTTAAGAGCATTAAATAAATATCATTTCCCCGAAAATATTGTAGCCTCTTAGAATTATGAAACTGATCATTTATTAAGTAAGAGAGGCCGTGCAAAATGGCTCCGCCCGAGGAGCCAAGCAAAACATCTATTTCGAAATTATTTTTATTTACTTACATAATGCTGTGATAAATCATTTCCCAGATGAAAAATATTTGCAGGAAGATCTCGTCATTAATCTTTTGCGTCATTGCTCAGCGTGAGATTAATTTTTCGTGAAACCACTCGCCTAATGATCCTAACTGTTTTTTTTGCCTTCTACACACTGAGCGTAAAATTTCTTTAATACGTTATTTTTTTATGTGTATACTTTTCGACTGCTCCTTCGAGTGGCTCTCTTCAGATGAAGGTGGTGACCATCTCGTATATATTAATCCTGGACTAGTCTCACAGCCATTGGTGCAAATTCTGCAAAAAAAAAGGTAAAGCTAATATGGATGCAGAATTTGCACCAATGGCTTTATCCTTTCAATACCTTTTTTTTCCGTGGATTTTTCTTCACACAAATCAGCTGAAATAAGCCATGGGAAAAGCATGGTTATTATGCGATACTATACGCTTTATCACCCATGGTGTTTTAATGATTTTCTTGTAAAGCCAAACTTCAAATGTGATTCCTTAAATATTCCTTTAAAGTGCTTTAGACACAACCCATGAATTTCAGTAAAAAAAAGAAAAACTTTGCTTATACAGTGTTCTTCGCTTCTTTGATGTTACTACGTTTCAGTTCCGGTACTATATCGTCAGTGCCGTGACTTAAAAATGCAGATACGTTTTTAATTACAATTTATTACTTTTCAGTAGAACTTATCACTTTGTGTGTTAAAGTAAAAATACACTTGCTGTATACGTGTTTTTCTTTTTTGTGAGACGCGTATTTGTTTGATACGAAATCTGAAGTGCTTTTACGTTGAGTTTACTATTTATTGTGCTTAAATGTCACACGTGTCTCATTATATACGTAAAAAAATATATTTAAATGCTTTCAGACACTCGTTTCTCTCAGTTGTAACCACGTGGCTGGACGTGCAAGATGCGCCATATATAAACGCTCACAAAGCTATTATACTGTACAGATAAAAAAAAGCATTTAAAGTACTTCAGATTATATATACTAAATAAAAACACCTTTGAGTTCGTGGCAGGAAAAAAATAAACAATAAAATAATTTATTTAAAATAAATAATAAAACATAAACAACGCATTAATTAACAAGTGATTTTTTACAAGCAACTCAAAAAAAACTGAAAATTAGCAAAAGAGTGAAAATATTTAATAAAACTGACTTTAAACCAGTTTTTTTTTGCTTTAAGCTGTATTTAATTTCCACGTGGGTGCTTTCCTCTTTTTGTGTATATTTTAAATTATTTTTCAGCAGTTATTGTCTCGTTTTCAGTTCAAGTCGATCGTGTATCTTTTTAATTAAATAAGATTAACTGCTTTTTAAAAATAATTGATTCATAGTTTTAATCAAAATGTTTACTTACATCGTCGAAGAATTTTTCCGAAAATCTGCAATAAAAACTACCCAAGAAGAAAATGAGTGAGTTTAATTTTTTACTCAATCAAAAACTTGATTACTATTTTTTTCGTGTGCCTCTTCTCAGTTCTGTCATGGTTCAGTCTATTCATGGTTTTCTTATGGTAAATGGTGTATAGAGTCTCCGGGTATTTTATAGCACAATTGTATATCCTGCTGCTGCCCAATAGCATTATTATACATTCCTTTCCTTAGTCTTAGCATTTAGATCTGATACTTCAACAGCTGAAACCTTGACTCCCCCATAGCCGATCTTTCACACACCCTCATTTATAGCAACTAGCTTTATATTGGGTCTATTCTTATTGGTTCTTCTTTGGTGTCGATTTGGCTGGTTAGACGGACTTCAAGTGCGATTTTTTGCTCTTTGGGTTGTCTTAATGAATCCATTTTCCATCGCCAGTAACAATGCGATGCAAAAGAGACTTCTTTTTATGCCGCTCGAGCAGCATTTCAGACATGCAAAATCGCCTTTCCACGTCTCTCGGGTTCAACTCGTATGGCACCCAATTACCTTGCTTCTGGATGAATCCCAATGCTTTTAGGCACTTCGAAATGACTGCTTGAGTCAGGTCCAATGATTCCGCAATCTCTTCTTGTGTATGACACGAGTCTTAATCGAGTAACGCTTCCAATTCTTTATCTTTAAACTTTTTCGGCTGTCCATGCCGTTTTTGTCTTTGATGTCAAAATCGCCACATTTAAAGCGTTGAAACCTCTCAAAACACTGTGTTTTCGCAAGAACATGTTCGCCATACAATCCCATGAGCAAACGATGACTTTCAGCTGCAGTTTTCGTAGCAAAAAAGTGACTCCCGCAAATGCTGTTTTTTGCGAAATATGATCCGCACAAGCAAATCAAACATTGTTTACTTATTTTGACAACTTATGAATATTATATTATAAAGATTTGCTACAGCGCATACAAAAGTTTTGGCATCTAGTGTCAAATTCCGGCTTTTAAGTTATAGACCTATTATCATTTACGCTGCAAAAGAGGTCACTCTAGACGTGTTACAATTCGGTTGTCGGTTGCGTCGCAGCGTGTGTATTTAATATCACTATTAATTAGGATTACGCAGTAGACGAGTGTCGTTGTATCTAAACAATGCACGTGCTCAAAAACCAGTCCAGCTATTTCTAGCTTCAAGTAGCCGGCACATTATATCTGCGCACAAAGAGTGGATCAAACCGGAAATAGATTCCACGCCATCTTGAAGCCCAGGGCGTCTGTAGGAATATTCACAAGTGAATTCACGATCAGTGGTGGTCAATCAGCCACATAAAATATTTACACTACCTATATTTATTCTTCAAGTCCGTATGGAGCAGTGGTCCCCAAACTTTTTTCCCCCGTAGTACTTGTCGAGTTTTCCTGTTCTTCGTAGACCCCTGCCTTACAAATTCATCAACTTTAAACATTTTTTTTTTACATCTTATATAGAACAACTCACTTTCATAGAGTTTACTGTACAGTGGATTAAAAAAATTTAAAACTTAAAATACATGTAAAGTTAATTATACCACACAAAATGCAAATATAGTAACATTCACTTAAAAAATCAATTCTTTTAATGGGTGTGAAGCTTTGATAGTAAATGTTCAATATTTGGCTTCAAATAAGTCAGGTTTAACCTTAAATCTTCTCGCCCAGTGCTTTCCAATCTGTTTACAAATTCATCATCTTCAAACATATTTTTGACATCTGATATACAGGGTGCGCCATATTTTATGTCGGTATGTAAACATTGAATAACTATTTTTTTTTGTATGAAAATTGGCAACTGCACTAAAACTCTTTTCACGAGGTATGATGATAGAAAAGCTATTAAAAAGCTTCTTGCGATAGTCCAAAATGCAGGATAAACGAAATTATTTTATAAGTGCATAGATACAATCTGTATTAGGTGCATTGTGACATTTTCGGAATGGCTAAATTTTGGTGATGACCTGCTTCAATGGGATCCATTTTGGGACCCCTAATTTATTTTTCGACCCCTGGGAGTCGATATTGACCACTCTGGGAACCTATGGTACAGAGGTTTGCCTTGTTCGCTTCCAGAAATGAAGTCGCGTCTTCCCTGGCAGCGTCTGTTGCCGATCGATTTTTTTCTTCTGTGCAAGTAAGAGTGGTTAGTCTTAATATAGGATAACCGCCAGAGACTCCCTCTAATTGCACTCGGCTAAAAATAAATAAAAACACATAAATCTATCATCTCCTGTGTCGCACATGCGGCGAGTCGCTGCCAAGTCATTACTATGCCGAAAAGTAGCGTCGCTCTACCTGCAAGTTTTTATTTTTTACGTTTGTAAAATGTGTTCATTGTGTGGCAGGAGAGTTTATAAATAACAAGTAAAACTATAGAGCTTTCGGAGACTTGACTATTCACATAGCGACAGGTGTTTTATAATAGTTTGGAGGACACCTAATACAGCTTAAGAATGCTTAGTAGGATAATACTTTAAACACCATGGGTTTATCGAAAAATCCAAGGGAATTCAACCTGCTAAACATGGCTGAAAGTTGAATATATATTCAGTCTTTCAGAATATATATTCAGTCGTCTTTTTAATGATTTTAGTTTATCGAAGAGGCTGATAACAATCGTTGAAGCCTTCCATCAGAAATGGACCTCTTTTTCGTTGTTCAAATAAGCACCTAATATAAATTGATTATTATTGTGAAAAGAGTCTTTAAACACCCCCTGAAGGATTGCAATGCCATAAACTCCATTCGTTTCAAGGTGTTCTCTGAAATCTCCCATCAGAGATATCCATGGCAGCCACACTCGATGTGTATCTAAATTTATAAATATTGGCGTCACGTTTAAAAGTTGAGTTTAACAAACTTAATATTTACAACAATGGCAGCGCGTATTTCGTAAATAAAACATTTTATTTTTAGCAAGCTTTACCACGTGCCAAAAACACTTTTTCTCTGATAAATGGTAATGAATTTTCAATTTATATATATATTTATAAATAAATCATGACGTCGTGCACAGTAAGCACCGCGTAAAGCTTATTTTTGTCTCCATAAATAATTTCTCCCACTCCCGATCCGGTTTTGCTTGCGTCAGCGCGCACAAAATTGAAAACCCAATTTATAAACAAGTACTTTATGCAAAATAATATATTAAAAACGCAAAGACAAAACAAAAATTCTATTACTCCGCCTATTATTCTATTTATCACAAAAACATATAAATCTCTCGCGGGAAATCGCCGAATCCTCCGCCAGTACCGAATTCAAGGTTATTCTGAAAATATTTTCTTCGGCGAAGATTTGTCATGAAAAAATTCAGCGGATGGCGTGCCAAGATGCCGTGAGATAACGTTGCGTGTAACACCACTTGCCCCGAGTGGTTTCCCAATGGTTTGGCCGTCACTTTTAGCACACCTGGTGAGGTTGCATAAGAAAACCCAAGCCCTGAAAAGCCAGCTGGGCTTCTAGACGCAAAGGACCTGGTTTTCAGGACTTGACACCAAAGAGAAAGATTGTGAGGCTATATGCTTTGGATGCACTGTATACACACGCAAATATAGCAAATGACTACACACAGTGTGTGGGTATATTATTAAGGGGCAAGATCCCGTTATGGGTCATACACTTGGCTCGCGTATCCACCACAAAAGGTCTTACTACCTAACTTTGCTTGGTGTCCATCCCCCGTCTACAAAAAAGGACCGTTTTACCTGGCGAAATCGTGTCATTTGATTAATTTAATTGTCACTTTATTTTTCTATGTCGAAAGCTGATTTTTTTATAAAGTATTGAAAAAACTATAAATTATATTTATATATTTTTTATTATTTAATTTACGTCCATTTTCAAGGTAAAATATAATCTTGAAGATGTTGAAAAATTGTCAAAAATGACGACTTTTCATAACCAAAGTTTGTTAAAGATATATATTTTTTTAATTTTTAAAATAATAAATCGCACAGGGTATATATTTAATCTTTTAATTCCAATTGAAAAAAAGACTTAAGAAGGGATGTATCTAACTTTTTGCATTTAAATTTTTTTGATTGGTGCAGTTGATTTTTCGCAAAATGGACCAGAAAATGATCAAAAAAACTCGAGTATGGGACTTAGACCCTTAAGGCGGCTGATCCCTTTGGTGGGCCCATTTTCGTGTTTTTTGATAATTTTAGAAAATATTTTGCGGAAAATCTACTGCACAAATAAAAAAAAATTAAATGCCAATAATTAGATACATCCCTTCTTCTACAGATATGTATTTTTTTATTTCTTATAAGTTTACTTTTAATATGATAAATACGTGCGGTGCTAACTGGAAATTGAAAGCAATGCGAATCGTGTTATTTTATTTATTTAATTGGCACTTTATTTTTTTATTTTGAAAAATTATTTTTTTTACAGAATATTAAAAAATATTTTAATTATATATGTATATTTTTTATTATTTAATTAAAGTTCTTTTTCAAGGTCAAAAAAAATATTGAAGATATTGAAAAAATTGATAAAATGACGACTTTTCAAAAACAAAGTTTGTTAAAGTTTTTTTTATTTTTTATTTTTAAACTAATCTTATACCATAGGTTTATATGTAATATTTAAATTTCAATAATTAAAAAAAACACGTAAAAGCTTGGGGTTCTAAATCCGTCGGTCATAATAATCTCCAAATAAATGCCTAAACTTCAATCGGGAAAACACATATTTATCATATAAAAAATAAATTTATAAGAAATAAAAAACAAAATATCTGTAGAAGAAGAAATGTTTCTAACTATTGGCATTCATTTTTTTTATATTGGTGTAGTAGATTTATCGCAAAAAATATCAAAAACTCGAAAAGTCTCATGCCCCCCAAAGCCTTATAGCTTAGCAAAAATATGAACTGTTATCTTCTTGTGTGTAATCGATATACCTATGTTAAAAATTATTAATTCAAAGTAAAAAAATATATATATAGTTTTAATTAAAATGTCGAAGAATTTCTCCGAAACAAATCTTCAGTATAAACTACTTAAGAAGAAAATGAGTGAGTTAATTTTTTTACTCAACTATAATATATGTATATTTTTATTTCGATCGTTATGTTTATTCATATTATTAGTGCTATTTCAATTTAAAAAAACTTATTAATTACACTGAACATATTTCTATATCTGTTCATGGTTTTCTTATGGAGAATATATACTGAGTCCTTCTACACCATAGTTTAATATTGCTACTGCCCAATAGCATTATTATACAATCCTTTCCTTATAAGACTCTGACATTTAAATGACTTTATGCAAAGTGATTCTTGTTTAAAAACTGTTATTAAAAAAAGTGAAAATTCCGGAGACGTGCCTTCCAACTTCCTGTTTACCTGCTTCTTACTGACCTTGGTGTTTTTTTCAGGAGGGGACTGGCGGACCAGGATGGGAAGTTGGGTGACTTCCAGGAGAGAGCTGTGGCCCTCAACCGTGAGTGCAAGCCAAATTACTAGGAGACTACATAAAAAATTCATTTCAAAAATATTCTTGTAATCTCCTAGCTATTTGCTCAATATTATTGTAGCGCTTTCCAAAAAAAATTATAACAAAACATGTTATCAAACTCTTTATAGAGACATGCAACTTTGCGTTGAAAATTTTTTACATTTCTAGTTTCATCACTGCGGCTAAAATTAGACAAGATGTCAATTTATTTTCGACCTATCAGATAGCAGAATTTTAAATATCAATGCACAAAGCTTTGTTGCTGTCATTAAAAGTGGATTTCTGTTGTCATGCTTTCTGGGAGTGAATATTTAATGGGAATCGGCGATAATCACTTGATGTTTGTATACAAAGCTTTATTGCGAGTTTTTTTTTTTTTTTTTTTTAGTAGACAGATTGTATCAATCGTTATTATCAAGTGTTTTTAATCGATTCGATTTTTTTTCAATAATACAGGTTTATTCTCTGTACCAGGGGTGGCCAACTTTTATCTACGTTTTGTATTAAAAATGTATCGCGATCGACTTGATCGAGTGAAATGCATACAAAGTCTATATGCTAAGCTTCGGTACGAGGATAAGTAGATAAGTAAAATATATGTTTATGATTATTTATAATTATTTAACAGCCCTTAAAAGTCACGATCAGAAACAAGAATAAATATATTCTAAAACTTTTTTTAAGACTTGTTGGCTACCCCTGGTATATACAAAATTTAGTTAATCGAATCAAACATTAAACGTAGAGAAAAATCCACATTTAATAGAAGTATCTCACTTGGCAAATAACTCGTCTAAAATATATTTTATTATATATACATTGGCAACAGTTTCATAGCAATATAAAATTAATGTTTAGAGCAAGTAATAAATAAATACTTTTATATATATTTATTATTAAACGCGTATTCTACGTTAGTGTCTTTATTATAAAGTATTATGATGTATAATGGATTATAATAGTTACATTTTTCTGAATGAAAAACATATACGTTTTGTCTGTTTTTTTTTTTTGAGTAATTAAATATGAATCATTAGGTCTTGGTTTTACGAAATTTTTACGACATAATAGCATCAAACTACTCAATATAAAATTACTAACGCTTATAAATAAGGCATTTATAAATATCATCGATCATTTGATGGTAGAAATTCAACGAAGTGGTCTGCAATGATTTTGCAAAAATACGCATACTTTTATGCAAATCTGGTATTCGTGTATGCCTTGATTATAGACGAGTTTGTCAAAAACACTGACCCCAGCGATGGGAAGCTCTCGTCCACGTGCATGCTGAAGATGCTTCACAAGTATGTACTTTCAACCACGTCGAGAAAGACTCGCAGACACCTGCTGCAGGTGCACTTCTCGCAAACGAACCACCTGCACAAACAAGAAAACCTCATCAAGAGCATCAACAGCTTGGACAACACGAGTGTCGTCGTTGGGAAGCCAAAAGAAGATGTCGTGATCACCCCCGACGGTTACGTGATAACAAATTTTAAAATCAAAACCTACGTTGTGTTTCTGAACCACCCCCTGGAGCTGTACCGCGAGCTGGACAGCATAGAAAAGCACTCCAGCTGGAATCCCAGTGCGGCGTTCGTGATCATCATAAACAGAGAGCACATCGTCGCCGCGACCATCATTGCGATGTTCAACCAGCTGGCTAAGCGGAAGGTCATCAACGCGTTCGTGATCACGTCAGACAGAGACGATGGCATCGTCAGATCATACACGTGGCTTCCCTACAACTCCAGCCAGTGCGGGGCCAAATGCGACACTGTCCACGAGCTGGACCACTGCAGCGGCTCCGGGATGTCGCAGATCCATCCCGACTATCCCAAGGTCCCCTCAGACCTTCGCGGCTGCGTCCTGAGGGTGAAGGTCGTCGTCTCGGAGCCGTACGTCATGCCGCCCCTTGTGAACCTGAACACGTCTGAAAAGACATTCGCCAAGGGGGTTGAAATAAAAATGATACGATTCCTAGCCGAGATGCTCAACATGTCTGTCGATATACAATCAAACGTTGATTATGGGTCTGGTAATTTTTCGTTGAGCAATCAGTTTGACCTACTAAATGAAAAAATAGATATGGTAGGGGGTAATTTACTTTCTGATTTGCAGTTCAATGAATTCGACTCTCTAAACTACTGGCTGGAAGAAAAGATAGTCTTCTGTGTGCCCAAGGCCATGAATGTCCCGTTTTGGAATAATATCAAGTATGTATTCACTCGCGAAGTTTGGACAGTCCTGTTAATTATTTCAGTTGTAAAATCACTGGTCTTTCAGTATTTTTTATGGAAGGAGAATGCAATCAAGAATATTTGGGCAATGTCCACTTTGTTTACTGTGGTGGGCATGCAGCTCGGTTTCGTGACGCAGACGAAGCCGAAGCTGGACTATTTCAAAGTGTTTTTCGTATTCTGGCTGTTGATGGGCATCACAACGCTGGTCATCACGCAGAGCTCGCTGAACAGCTTCATCGTCAACCCGCACTTGGAGAAGCAGCCGGAGACGTCTCAGGAGGTTCAGGACTCCGGCATGGAATACGGCGGACACGAGGTCCACGTGTTCAGTACTGAATCGAAAGAAATACAGGCGCTGGCGAAAAGGTTCAACAATTGCGCACCCCTGGAAGCGTGCATCAGGAGAGTCGTCACCAGGAGGGACTTTGCGCTGATAGTGTGCCGAGCCTACGCGAGGTATTACGATAGCTTCATCAGAAACAAGACCGAACCGAGCATGTACTGCTTCAAAAGAGAAGCCCTGAAGACGTACTACCCTTTTCTGATGACGTGGAAGCAGTTCCCTCCCATCGGGAAGATGCAGCACATCTTAACTCGGCTCTTTGAGAGTGGCTTTCTTCTGCGGTGGTACGAGGAGATTCTCCCCAAGGTCAAGAGGGTTGATCGGACTGCGTTTAATACCTTGAGGATGAACGATTTGCACCAGGTGTTTTTGCTTCTGGTAGTCGGGAACGCCATCGGCTTCGTTGTGTTTTGCATTGAACATGTGTGCTTTAGTTTTGAAAAACAAATAACCGCTGCTACAAACTGCCTTAAAGAAATGTGCTTCGGCTTTTTCAGGCTGTATTTTCAGAGTGGATTTTCTCGTGAGCAAGTTATAATTAATGAAACTACTGATTAATATAACAAGTAGCAAATTGCTGATTGAGAACCCCTGGGCTAGTTAACGTTCACACGTCCCATGGGTTTGTCCCCATTCATATTATAAATTATGTTTGAATCAAAGCGAAAGTCATTTATTATATTAAAAACTAATAAATCAATATTTTTGACAGAAATTACTTGGCGAATTCTCATTATGATTAACATCGTTGAAAGTGTTTTTCCACATTTTCGTAAACGCATTTAAAATATTTATATTTAAATATCGCCCAAATTACTTATTGTATTATAAATATCTTGAAAAATATCACAAATATTATATATATACTAGTAATGTAGCCCGTCACAAAATGACGAATTTGATGGTGAACGACATCTCGCGGCGAAGAAGTGAATTATATAATTAAAGTTTAGCTAAAGCATATTTTAAAGTTTATGAATGAAAATATTATCCTATCGTCTTGAAATTCGGCACATAGCTGCGGAAAAATTTACTTATCTTATGTGCAAAAAATCAGCGTTGTATCTTTTAAGATATTCTATACAGAACGGAAAAATGAAACATACATACAAACATACAAATAAACACACAATGGCTATTATTATAGTAGATATATATATATATATATATATATTTATAAATATACATGTTATTTTTATTCATACAAATAAAATTATTACGAAGAACATATATTTGACAGTATTAATATGCTGAGTTAAGCTCTCTACACGCGTTGCGGCCCTCTACACACACGTGACCAATAGCATCCTATTTTGCATCATTTACCAAGCCAAAACCATAAAAAAAACATTCTGAGAAGCTGCCCCGGAAGGGAAATTAAAATACACCTTGAACCATTCGATAAAAAAAACATTTACGCCTCTTCGCTGGAGCCTGCGAGGATACGAGATGACGAGGAAATTGACCCCCATGAGGCAGGGGGTGACGGACTTTATTGACCCATGGGGTGTGTTACGATTGCTCTGTGCATACTGCAGCGTTATGGTTTTATAATCCTATGCACAGGGAGTGGGAGAGGCTGCATTCCACGCTTAGATTCAATCAATATGGTTGTTATTATTATCGCTTATTAAATCATACTTTTTAACGCCTTCTCTTTGACTCTTGCCAACCAATCAAGAAGAAAGCCTCTTTTATATATTTTTTACTACTTCCGGATGCCGACAGCTGGTCTTAAATTTATATAAATAAATAATTGTATCATATATAATTTATACATTCGTGAGGGGGGGTTTTCCACGGAGCACACATTTCGCTGTTCCCCTGACATTCGTCGCTGACTTTCTATGGAGACAGCGTCTCCGTTGCATGATGCGCTGAAAACCACGGAGAAGCATGGAGAAGGTGTCTCGTCGTGTTCTTCAGCTCTCGATCCTCTTCAGCGCCGTGTCCGTAGGCTCCAAGAAGATGTGAAACTCTTGCTTTCCGGTACCTGTCGACTCTTACCGATCAGAGAGAAGTCTGATGCGAAACGTCAGCAGCGCGCGGATTGCCGGCGGAGCTGTGTCTCGCTGCTGGAGGTCGCGACCCGTTTTGAGGATGTCGACCGAAAGTGGTAATAAAGCGGTGCTGGGTGGGTTGCAGGGGTGCAGGCGGAGGTGCGCAGCGCCCACAAGGAGGCCGACATGATCCGCCAGAGACTGCTCAACGTCGAGGCCGACCAGGCCGCCACTCGCAACCGCAACTGCTCCCTGCTCGAGCAGATAGACCAGCAGTCCGGTAAGGGAACGACACTTGCTAAACCGGGTCTGCGTAAGCCATAGCTTAATGACGTCGTCGTCTCAGCCTCTCAAGCACTCCTAAAGCCATTCAACAAATACACGGGTTCAACCAGACTGTGACGTCAGCAAACCATGGCTTACAAAACTACTTGTCCTAACCTATTTTTTCTTGAATACACATACCTGCAGTCCGATAGTATAAAACGGTTTAGGTAAGCCATAGCTTAATGACGTCGTCGTCTCAGCCTCTCAAGCACTCCTAAAGCCATTCAACAAATACACGGGTTTAACCAGACTGTGACGTCAACAAACCATGGCTTACAAAATTACCTGTCCTAACCTATTTTTTCTTGAATACATATACCTGCAGTCCGATTGTCTGCTCAAATACATAGAGCTGCAGTCCAATAAATAAATTTGCTTAAACCGGTTTAGGCAAGCCATAGCTTAGTAAACGATAACACAGCATCTCAAGCCATTAAATAAAAACCGCGGTATATACATTATTTGTTTCCGTTTGTAAAACTACCTGTAATTTGAAATTGTTGCACGTACCTGCGAAAGATGTTTACCGGTCGTCAACAGCTGGTCCTTGATCTATTTACTGGGACGCAGGAGTTGGCAACCCGTAGCATTTTTTTTTTAAAAGCCATTGAATTTCATAATAAAGTTATTAGTGATCGTGTATCCATGTTTTTTTAAAATTATTTTGATATATTTATTGGAAAGATTCTCTCGTTCGGTTCAGGCTAAGAAGTTAAATCTTTTCTCATTAATTTCGACGTTTCCGGCGGAAATCGTTTAACTCTGATCTCACTGATGTGCTGAAGGAATTAACTGAGGATGCAGACTTCCATGCTGCAGTAAAATATATAAACAAAAAATAATTTAATCGTATTTTAGCAACGGCGATAATTAATTAATTAATTAATTATAATTAAAAATGTTAATTTTAATTTAAGTTAATTATAATGGGTTAGGTATATTTTACAATGTATCTAATTGGCAATTAAATATGAATTAAACATTAATTTAAATACAACCAAATAAATGCGTCCTTTTCTCGAAAAAAGGTTTCTCGTCCCTGCGGTGGGCTCTGATTGAATAAACTGGTGCTATTGTTAGAAAGTGGAGTATTACAAATTGACCCGTCCGGTATGGAAGTCATGCGGGAAAAGGTGCTACACTCCTGCGGTGGGCGCTGGCTGATTAAGCTGGTGCTGTAGTGTGAATGTGGAGTATTACAAATTGAGCAGTCCGGTATGGAGGGAATGCGAGAAAAGGTGCTACACTCCTGCGGTGGGTGAAGTGGTGCAGTAGTGTGAACATGGAGTGTGGGTGGTGACTTGCAGTGTCGGTGCGAGCGGCGGAGCAGCACGCGCGCCAGCTGGCCCTGGAGGTGGCCTCGCTGCAGGAGCGGCTGGACAGCACCGTGCCCGAGGCGCAGCGTCTGCAGCACCTCGCCGACCAGCTGCGCCAGGAGCGCGACCAGGAGCGAGAGAACTTCAACAAGGTCTGCTATACACTCCAAGCAAACGCGACCGCCCGAACCGCTACGAGCTTACAAAAAACATACATTTTTTCAATATATAATATAAGCAAAATAGAGTTTGCAGCTTGGTAGAATCGGGAAGTCTCGGTCCCGGGAGGTGCGGTCGGTGTGCGAGCGTGCCTCCCGCCGGAGCCTGTAGTCGTTGGTCTGTCGCGCAGACGCTGGCGGAGGAGCGGGCCGCGCGCGCCGCCGATGACGCAGCGCGCCGCCAGGAGTTCGAGAAGCTGCGCTCGCAGGGCGCCGAGAGCGAGGAGATGCTGCTGGCTGACTGCGAGTGGAAGCTGCGGGACGTGCAGCGCGCCGCCCGCGAGCGCGCCGAGAAAGCCGAGCAGCGTCACGCCGAGGCGCAGCGCCAGGCTGACGAGCGTCTCGCGCAGGCCCAGCGCCAGCTCGCCCAGGTCAGCCTCCACCCACCCCCACCAACCTCTCCAGTCCTCCCATCACATTCCAAATACCTGACAGCGCCAGCTCACCCAGGTCAGTCCCCACCCACCCTGCCAGTCCTTACATCACACTCCAAATACCTGACAGCACCACCTCACCCAGGTCAGCCCCCCACCCACCCCTCTGGACGCCTCCAGTCCTCCCATCACATTCCAAATACCTGACAGCACCAGCTCACCCAGGTCATGCCCCACCCACCCCTTTGGACGCCTCCAGTCCTCCCATCACACTCCAAATACCTGACAGCGCCAGCTCACCCAGGTCAGTCCCCACCCACCCTGCCAGTCCTTACATCACACTCCAAATACCTGACAGCACCACCTCACCCAGGTCAGCCCCCCACCCACCCCTCTGGACGCCTCCAGTCCTCCCATCACATTCCAAATACCTGACAGCACCAGCTCACCCAGGTCATGCCCCACCCACCCCTTTGGACGCCTCCAGTCCTCCCATCACACTCCAAATACCTGACAGCGCCAGCTCACCTCAGTCAGCCCTCACCCACCCCTCTGAGAGCCTCCAGTCCTCCCATCACATTCCAAATACCTGGCAGCGCTAGCTCGCCCAGGTCAGCCCCCACCCACCCCTCCAATCCTCCCATCACACTCCAAGTACCTGGCAGCGCCAGCTCGCCCACATCACCCCCCACCCACCCATCTGGGCGCCCCCAGTCTTCGCATCACACTCCAAACTGTGCTGCAGGTGAAGTTGGCGGAGGAGGAGCTGGTGGAGGCGCGGGCCCGCGCACACGAGCAGGCCAGGCTGCTGCGCGGCAGCTCAGCCCAACTGGCGGCAGCGCAGGCGGCCCATGCAGCCAGCTCGCAAGACGCCACCCGACTGCGGGCTCTGCTGGACCAGCACAAGGACCAGCTGGTGACCCTCCGCGTGCAGCACATCAAGGTAAGCGACAGCCTAAAGGCGGCGCCAGAGACACGAGACGTATGTTTTCACATTCTTCAGCAGCAAAGGTTTTTGATACAACCACCTTGAAGTTATCTAATCGAGACAAATGTAGTCCTCATTCATTATTGCGGTCACTGGGCCAGGTTGGTGGTCACTCGCGTTTTCCGCATTGTCACAAGTGCACGAACGGTAGACATCCCAATGCGTGATCTATCGTTTGATGCTCCCCACTATAACTTCATTCGCTTGACTGTGGCGTATATATGTAACCGATGGCGCGGCTGACCTTGAGCTCTGTGCGAAGGACCTGGAAGAGAAGGAGCAGCGGCTGGTGACGCGACTGGCGGAGCAGGCGAGGCGGCTGGAGGCGGAGGCGCGATCCCAGAGCGAGACGCGCACCGCCGCCTGCCGCCAGCACGAGGCCGCCCTCAGGGAAGCCACTAAAAAGGTAAGTGATAACGAATGTTCTTCATCAGAGGTCGATGACCGATTCGCTGAATATATCTCTTTCCTGCGCGCTTTCAGGTGGAGACGCTGAAGGCCTCGCTGTCGGAGAAGGAGACTCGCTTCAGGGAGGAGATGGAGAGGACGAAGGGGCGCGCGGACTGGCAGCTGCTGGAGATGCGCCGCCAGCTGGACAAGGTCGAGGCCAAGTACCAGGAGGCCGTGGAGCAGCTGGAGGAGGAGCACGCTAAAGATACGGGTCAGCACACTCAGCCCGATCCAAGCATTAAATTGATACAAATATTTGAGGCGTGCAGTGATAAAATTGGCTTTTCACCTGTGATTGCAGAGCGTCTGGCGGAGGAGGGCGACAAGAGGGTGCGCGAGCTGGAGGCGGAGCTGAACGCCCAGGCTTGCTCGGCTCGCGCCACGCTGGAGCTGGTGCGTGGCCAGCTGCACGCCGAGCACGCCGACGCACTCCACCGCCTCAAGGACGCGCACCGCCAGGAAATGGGTGAGCAGGAACTCGCCTTCCTATGTCAAGCCCGCATCCGAGTTCCTATAAGTACTTGCTTAGTTCCTAACTGGTCATCGTGGGGTCATGATGGAGAAATAAATTGTGCTCGTCATATGCTTTCAGGTTCAATGGAGGCTTTCAAGTGGAACAAAACTTGTAACAATTTTTATTCTCCACGGGTACTTATATAAACGTTGAACGCAAATTCATTTCACAAAGCGAGTTTGGCCCGCTTGTAATTTAATAATTACAACCATTTTATCCACGTGTAAGGAATTAAAAATGATTTACGTTTAAAAAGCTAATTATGAGAATTAATCGACGTCTTTGTTTCAATACAATCAGCATTTACGTATATAGCAATAACGTTGTTTGTATATCTTTGCAAAAGTTATGACTGAAGCTGAAAGTCCTCTATTATGGTTGCAGAACAACAATGGGAGATGTTCACAACGGATAAAGAGCAGTGCCTGGAGAGGATGAAGGCTGAGTGCGTGCAGGAAGGAGAGGAGGAGAGAGAGAAGCGGGAGAAGCAAATGCTCCACGACCTAGAGGGTACGTACTTCAAGTCTTATGCTTACTTATCATCTCAAAGATACACTCGTTGCCGCTGTTAACTAGCCAACAGCGTCCTCTTCGTCCAAAATATAGAGGCACTACTTACTAATTGTAAATCAGTTGCAAGTTGTATCGCTGCTATTGACTTTAAGTATCAAAAGTTTATACTTATACTATTTCCTATTATCTGCAGATTCTGAAAAATTGACTCTGGTACGAAGGTCTAACCTAATCTAGCATACAGATATGTGACTTAACGACAGCCTACCTTGTTTAATAATCGTTGATCTTATGTGAAATTGTTAATTGCAGAGCTAAAGTCTGAGCTGTCTGCCAAGGATAACGCTGTGAGCTCTCTGCGAATAGAAGCCCGCAAGGCCACCGATGCCCGCACTGACGTTGAGCGCCGCCTCAGGTGACCTCCCCATCACCTCTGCTAACCTGCCCGACTCTACTAACCGACTAACATCCGTGCCCGATTAATGCGAGATGAGTGCTCGGTTCTTTGTTAAACAAAGCAAATTTATCTTATTTTTTCATGATGAGAATCCTATAAACCACACTCCTCATAAAAAGTCAGTGGCTGCAAGCGATGGCAGCAGATGAAGAAGTGATTTGGTGTGAATGCTTTTTTATTATGGCATTATATAAAAAACATTTATAAATAGATTAGCTTTTGACGCTCAACCTCAAAAATCAGAACTCTCTTTCCCGTTGTGTATAAATCCAACTGACGTTGCGGTATACAACTTTTTTACAAAATATCATTGAAACTCAAAACGTGACCGAACTACTTATCTCGTGTAAGAAAGACGTTTGGATGCTAATCAAAAAAGTGTCAGTGTATGAAAATAATATTTAATAAGGCGCAGATCCTAGATATTTCCATTTTTTATATATGTACATATTTTAACGTATAAAATATTTGTTAAAACGTTTCAGGCATGGCACAAAGCTAACTTGAGTAACTAAGCTAAATTGAGTAGGAAAAGATATTCACGTGTGAATATGCAAGCTATATTTGCAGTTGCTACTTGTCGTTAAATACAGTCCGTTATTTTATTTGTATAAATCTATATAAATGGCATAAATGCTTGATAAATAGTTAAGAGATTTCAAAGCCTATAACTATTAAGTTTAAATTAAATTATTGACTATTATTAAATTAATTAAATTATTGAATACAAAATAGCTTATTATTATGTCTGAAAAATCATCATCATGCATTTAATATTAGGTTTTCTTTCAGGTTTCTATAGTGCATACACAGTGTTTTTTTGTTTATATCATGTCTTATATCATCTGCTTGGAATCGATATCATATCCATTTTCATTGTATAACATATTTTTTTTATCATTACTATTTTTAATTTTGTAATATTCATGTAATCTATATCATTTACTTCGTGCATCATATAATAATCGAATGTATCACAAGTAATATAAAGCTTCATCTATAACAAACAAATAAATTATAATCATAAATGATGTAATTGTATTATTTTTAAATCACTCATCATTTCAATTATAACTTTTCATTCATTTTCAACATAACAAGATCAATATTTTTGTGTAGCTAACAAGTGGAAAAGGTATTCACAATATAATTGTAGATATATTCGTTAAGTATTATCCAACATTCCTTTGTCTATAAATAAATTTCCACAATAACACACAAGTGAAACATATTGTTAAAAGAGATACAAGTTTTTTTTTTATGTATGCAGTTGTAAATATTGTATGATAATAAATGTCATAGCGTTATCAAAAAAACGAAGACGAAGTTTACTTCTCTAAAAGGAGTTATTCAGGCAGAAGCACTGTAGCAGGAATTGCAACAATAATGCTTCCATTCAAACAATATTATCAGGCAATGTCATATCGAGTAGCATCACATTCATTTGCATTACGATCGTCTTTACGAAAAATGCTTGTTTCCGAGAATAAATAACACTCGTAAGTTCAGTCAATAATTCTCATATAGCTTCTTGTGAATTTCTAAAAGTAGGTTCTAAGGCAAAAGAATTCATTTTAATTTTAGTGAATAGTAGAGAGACACGTTAGTTTATTAGATGATCAGTGGATTGGTGGTCGGCAGTTGGCCGATGACCCTGGGAGCCGGTCTGCTGGGAGTGGCGTCGTGGGCCGCGAGTGGGGCGCCCCTTCACGTCGTACTCCTCTCGCTTGCCCTTCTCTTGCTCCTACTGTGGCCGCATGCTTATACCAAGGAATAACAACCTAACCCATATCCTCTGAGGCTGCACTGAATGTATCAAATTATCAACTCATATCAAAGGTTGCGGACACTGAAAACTGACACGATGAATCACTCGCAAGTACCCGTGCGATTCAGATTCGATGAAAGATCATTGCTTAAATCCGACAGTGTTCAATCTTGAATAAGTATCTGTAAACTAATGCTACCTCGTAACTTTTATCACGTTAAACAAAAGCAATAATGCAATCCCAGATTTTATATGTGTTGCATATTATACTTGGATTGAAATTATAAATCAGTGTATTGTTACAAAAATACTTCCAAATCAAGTCACAGCCTTTAGCTGTTTGTACCTTATTTGCTGATACTAGATGCCTACAGTGCAGTCTCAGACTTAATGTGCCTCGCCACACAGCCACGGAAACTTGATACGTCTACTAAATACTACCCTCGGCGTCGAGCAGTTACAATGGATCTGTATAGTTTGTACTATTCATATTTAAGTATGAATAAAATGATGCTATATTTTATATTTTAGCAGAAAGTACTTTCATTTAAATGTTTTTATTAAAAGAAATATTTAGTGATGTTCCCACTATTTATTTTTCAAAGCAACTGTAAAGCAATTTCTACTGTAAAAAATCGCTTAAAACAGTAACTGGCCGACTCAACAACTTCTGATAATCATTGCTTCTCTCTAACACTTTGTCATTTGCTCGTAGTAAATAATCTACAAAACAAATCCAGAAATTTCTCTAATTAAAAATATTAAAATTATGCTATTAAATATTCCATTATAAAAATCACCAAATGCGCTCATTACTAATCCATACTAGCTGGTGTATTAAAACTGAAAATTTAAGGTTTCTTGAACATTCCGCAGAAGTCTAGGGCCTAACGAAATAAAATTATTGCTTTGATAATACAAATAGAGTAGATCTGTTGTAAGTGCGTACTAAAATTTTTCTGATTGGTTTAAAATATATATATTTACGTTCAGTTACTGCGGCGTTGTGTCGAGACACTTATACTGCTTCGAGGCCGAGTTGAGTTTTTGCATTGCATCAGATCAAAAAGCTGCGCTTTAAGATTTAATCTTGCAATAGAAATGCTCAATCTGGCTTGAATGCAGCACCGTGTTGAATTCAGTGATGAGATTCTTCCAGTTCTTCTGTTGATTGTACTAAATCAGTTTTTTTAATATTCAATATCAGAATTTGTAAAATATTAATACGATAATTGGGCTGCGTAAAGTAACATAATGAATTATGTATTAGTAAAGATTCTTTGAGACGTGGTGAGGATTGCTAACTCCTGGACTCCACCTGTCTCACAATGAACCTGAAATCTCACATAGTCATTATATAATCTTTAAAGGTATGTGTCTGTGCAATTCTAGTCGACAAGCGTAGATTGTTTATATCTATAAGGAAAATACTGTGAGACAACCTTTAGGATTGGGAAAAAATTCACATTAAATAAATATCATTTCTGCTTAAAAACTCAATTTAATAATTACTGATAAGCTCAGTTTCATTCACAAAGAGTATTGTTAATAACAAATCAGTTATTGTAATATGTTTTAAAAGGAACTGAATCGAATCACTGGTTACAACATTTTTATATTTCCACATTATCAGAACTTCAATGAGTATCGTTGAAACAATCCTTTTTTCCTTGCACGGAATATCTTAATCTAACATTTACCCGGACTTGATTATATGCTGTGTGATAACAAATCTATGACAGTAGCAAGTTTATCGTAGCTTATATTGTAATAAATAGGTTTATTTACCTGCAAAAAGTCTTTAATAATGTCATGGGTGCATTTTTATACAGCTTATTGCTTTTAGTTCTTTGCGTAATATTGTTTATTTCCATTTTGTGTGCTTTATATTCTCAATAACCCACCCCATATATTTCATTAAACAAGCAGTCACATAAAGCGTAGATATAATAATATTCATTAAACATTATCATTATTTTTGTACAATCATACATTTATTCACAGTTTATTTTAATTATTTATATTGTATGTATATATTATTTCTTTTATTATAATTATTTGATATGTACTTGTTTATTCATATATTATATTATATTACTTGAAGGTCTCTAAATCAATTTTTTTTTTAAATGATAACTAAATATGTAACAGTGACCAAAAACATTAGATCCTCTAAGTATCTCTCCGAATGTGCATAAATACAGAATGAAAAAATAAACCTTGCTTATATACCGTTTTCTAATATGTAAGATATGATAAAAGCAGACGCACCTTGGACTAAAAGTTTGCATTGTATAATATTGTTACATATACAAGCTTTCTAGTTGAAATAAAATCATTTTTTTCTTTTAAATAAGCATTAATACAATATTATAATAACCGATGATCGCGATATCTATCAAACTTGAGTCATCAATGTTTGTCTGCCTTTTTTATGATTGCATCTACGTATTAAATTTATTCTAAGAGATTTGCTACACGGGCAGTCTAATCCGCAGAAAACCATTGTAAAAGTGTATCATTAAATAAAAGTGTGTAGTTTTTGCCGCTGTTCACGAGCATTGGTTTATAAGTAGATACTTGGTGCTATACACTGACGAATCAAAATTGTAACTGTTACCTAATATGTCGAGTGCGACCGGACTGAAAAATACTACTAGTTTTCACAAAGCTTACAAATTGTTTCCTCGATGAATTATGGTGTAGTTACATAGTTAAAAGAAACATGGTCTCATTGCGGCTGCAGAATATCCCGTGTAGCAATATCTAGAACGCACTTTGTAGTATTGTTGCAATAATGTTTGTCTATCTGTCCCCTTTCTCCGCCTTACCCTCTACCGCCTGGAACCCACCCCTTGCCTGGAAACCTCTGACTCACTGACTCGGTGCACTCGACTCGATCTCCTATTGGGCCACTCCTGCGCACTCTCGGTCCGTACTGGACACTCGGACCTGAAAATTATGTCATTGGCGATTCCTGGACTGGTGGACGGTGACCTACAGTGAGGTGACAACGGCAGTGGTGACTCGAGAGCAAGTTGTGCGCGGAGAAGCGGCTCGAGCAGCGGAGGTGGCTCAGAGGGAGTCCCGCGAGACCATCGACCACCTCACCAAGAAGTGCGTCTGCCTCACCAATCTGTAAGTCCTAAGTATTTTATGCATACCAAACTAATTTATAATTAAAAATAGACTATTACATAAACAAGACATTGATCTCTCATCGTGTATGTTTCAGGTTTGAGGACATGCGCACGAGATGGCAGCAAGCGCCCGGAGAGGCAGCTCAGCTGCGGCGCGCCCTGCAGGACGAGCGGGCGCGCGCGGCTGCCCTGCGCCGCCAGCTGGAGGCTATGTCCCGGTACGGCCGCCAACCTAACCAAACCTCACCTAGCCTAACTAAGCAACACAAGTAGGTAGCTCTGTTAACCCGACACAATCAGTTTTCGCTCTAACTTCTACCAACCAGCGTGTACGTACAACGAGGATTTGTTTACATATGACAGCTTTTCCTACAATTAATTTTGCTTACAAAAACAAAAACATTACAATTCTTGTATTTATTATTTTTTTAAACGATTTACAATCATTTGAGTACGTGCTTTTTTATTGTGAAATTATGGCATAGATTATGCTTATTCTTGTATTTGAGCAGGTCATAAGCAGTCTATTAAAGATACTAATAATATTAAATGATAAACATTGACCATTTGATTGATCCATTGATCTATTTGATTGATTTCAAAAGATTTGAGATCCATAAAATAGTTTGAGTGTAAGATTTTTTTAATTTCGTGTATTACACGTTGCTTTGCATAATGCAATAATATCTTTTTTTATTTCTTATGGGAAAATACGTTGTCAAATATAAACTATTCCTTAAGAGCATACATGCGTCCGTAAATATAATTGAGGTAAACAATAAACAGAATTGTATTGCATAAAGAATAAAACATGAAAAGGCAATGAGCTCTCTTGAAAATTGCAACATAAGCAAAGTATATTTTTGCTTTGAAATTCTCTATATTGTGCGTTTCGGTCAATTTTAATTATGGGCGTGTGTACGTACACATGCTTTACACATTTGAACCCGTGCTTTGTCGTGTACTACCATAGAAATACCTTAATAAAACAGGTAATCAAAATTTATTGTACGAATTTGATTGGTTTTTTTTAACTACAAATAATATTTTTGAAAAGTTTCATCAAAACACGAAACGATGATTTGCTTATTTTTTTATTGTCTTAATTGAATCTTACTTTTTTTTATTTACACAATAATTTTTGTAGATTATCTGGATTTAACTGCTTCCTTATAAAATCTGTTGAAAAATCGGGTAAAAATTTACGGTTTAAATAAAAATAGTTGTTTGTTGAGAAGTATATTTAATGAATAAAGTTCAAGTATTTTTTTCGTTCGTAACCACTTTCTATTAGTTGTATTTCAATATATTTTATAAGCTTACACACTGTGCATGAAAATACTGTCTCGGGATCATCGGCTTACACTTTATAACTACTTTTAGAACTTCTCATATTGTTTTTTTCTAATGGCTGTATCAATTCACAATCATACAATAATAACTAATCCCTTAAATATGTGTGTGATTAAAAATAAGCAAGCTAACTTTATTTTCTTTCTACTAATATTTCACGGACTCTTTGTAGATATTATAATGTATCTACTACATACCTATTAAGCAATTGTATCTTCTTCATCGGGTGCCCCTCCTCAGACGAGGTCGGTGACCATCTCACTAAACACATCTCTATGTCTACTCAGGGAAAATAGTGTATTTGGCCGCCAAGTCTTTCTTTTATCTTATATTGAATTGTTAAAATACCCTGTGATTTAGATAAACATTTATTGTTACAATAAAAGAAACAAAAAATTATAATATGTTATATACAAAGAGTCAGTGATTGAATCGTTCTATATATCACAGTTCTGACGGTTTTGATAACTTGATTGATTTCACTGATCATGTTTGTGCGATAATGAATTGTTTTATGATATCTTTTCTTGTATATAGCCCAAGAAAATGAAGAATGCATTGTGAACAAAAAAAAAATACACAACAGACTGAAAAACTAATTCTTAAAAAAATAATCACAAAATCTAAACCAGTGTGCGACGTCTGACTGAAAACCGGCGAACCTGACTGCTAACTAATGGCCACCGGAGAAACAACCTTCCACTGTCCCTGGCAAATGGTAAACCATAAAATCCTTACGGCATCATCTTATGCTTTTTCACATGAAATATTGATGGCTTCTGCATTAAATACTTTTACCAAAGCAGCATTGCTGATAGATTAAGAATTAATATTTTTATCAAAAGAGTATATTTGGTGCTGTTTCCACTTTTTATTTTTTTATGCGATTAGTTTTGCGATTACGCCAGAGAATCCACTCTGCTGAATAAATAAAATAAAAAATGGGAACAACGACAATAATGGAATTCCAACAAATACTTAATGTTAAAAATATTGATTACAAGTATTATAAATTGTTAAAACAAATGTGTTATTTGGATCGCTTAATGCTTATTGAAATATTTCTGATTTTGAGGAACAGAAGATGCGGTGTTATTTTTATATTGTATTTTCTTTATAACATTTTAAGTTCAATGATAAACTGTGTCATTTTTATTCGGAAATATTGTTGACGGTTTAATATTAAATACCACAAGTTTCATTTTATAGCTTAATTTTTTTCAGATTATTAAAACCTGCGACACAATTTGGGACCGATTTGCAATCATCCAATAGCGTCCTATTATTTGGATGTTTTTTATAAACAACGCAAAAGAGGACGCTAACAAGTTGTGTCGCGACGTGTGTAGACGGCTTTAATGAGAAAAACATGAAACAAATTCTTTTACAATTTTTGTAGGTAATTATATTATATTCATAAAATAACATTACTTTTTTTATGAAGGTTTTAACGACAAAATTAATTTTAACAATCATTGATGAGGATGATAAAGATGAGGTCAACATTTAATTTAATACTGAAAATTCTAGATGTAAATTTTATTATCATCAAAAAAATAGATTCAACCGATTAATATATTTAATGCAGTGGCCACCGATATTCATTAAATTCAATTTATTGCTATTTTCTCGTAAGAGGTTACTTTATGGATCATCTAATGATTTCTCCATAAACACGTAGCTTTCTTTTTTAAACGCTTATATCAAAGTGTATGATGAGACAACGGCAGAAAGCTCAATGAACGCTTCAGTTGTAACATATTTTTCGTTTGTCTGGAGATTGTTACAAAAATCGCGGCATAAGCCCAAAGCATTGTATGGCTTCCAAATACATCTCGCCTCGAAAACTAACTCCAGCAAAAAATTATCCTTTCGTGGATGATATTAATCATATTTAATGCACGATGCTGAGGAACTTTCAAACGTGGCATACTTCTACAAAAATATGTAGAATTTTTATTAAATAGTATTTATGCATTTATATTTGCTTTATAATTAATTCTCCTTTTTCTTTATTGTATGACTGGCCCTTTTTTCTTCAGAATGAATGAATATAAAAGAATTTAATAGTGTTTTGGTAGTAAATGATGTGTAAAAAGAGTGAGTGACGAGTGCATTATATTATAGCTGAAGAAAGTATACGAACCTTGTTGGCTTTGACGCTGTGAGTCGAATATCTATTTAATGGATATTTACTAATAACTGTTGTTTTATAAATTAATAGTATTAGTAAAACTTATGCAATCAATGTATTTATTATATTATAGGGTTCAGGAACAAACTACATATACCATCAGTTACATGCCACATCTTACATTAAAAATAATTACAAATACATCTTACATTAAAAAAACCTAAAATAACCCTTATTGTTGCATATTGAAATGTAAAATAACTTTAAATGTTAATAAACCTGGTCTTGTGTGTTACATTTAGTATCGTAGTAATATTTGCACGGAGAAAACCTGTGTTATCAGAATTCATATATTTATTTTGTATGTTATTTATTAAGTCTAATATTAAAAAAATTATTTTATATTATACTATAAATGGTAATTTTATCTTAAATATTAATTATTTCACTATAAATTTTGCTTTAATTTTTAATATTTTCTTTATTATTTTTATATATGTATGACATTACGCAAAACACTCTTAACATACTAAACATGCAAATATGTCTTCACAATTACAAATCCTTTCCCTTTTAGCCAATATGTTAAATATGCAATGGTTTTTAATTAAAACTAATTTTTAAATTAAATTAAACCTAACGTAATGTGATGAGAAAATAAATATTAGCTTTAACTTATCAAATGTCAATCACTGCCTTATTTTTATAGGCATTTTAGTATTACAAAGATCTAACAATTATATATATTTAGAAAGAATTTAATCAATGTGAGATATACCGTCAAAGTCCTTGTGATGATACGGACAATAAAATTGTGCACGTCATCTTACACGTGCACGATCATGACTCTGCCCCACAGACTAATATTTTTCAGTAGTATTTAAAACCTTTATATTATTTACTTGACTCTACCTGCCGTTTCCTAAATACCACACAAACTAACAATATCAATGGGACTATTTTCAATGCTTACCTTCGATTAACATGGAGATATTTACCCTTCACATTCACATTCAGTTGCATGTCCTATTAGAGGATTCTACACGACACAGGTAACATGTGCTAATGCAGTTTGTGTGGCACAGGCCCTTCGAGCCACAAAAGTGGCAGCTGTGAGGGGCTCTATCTTTTATACCATTGTAAGTACCGACTGCGTCCCAAACACATTTCATACCCAGCACATTCATACCTAGAAATCTTCATACTTAGCACATTCATATAGACCCAATTTATCCTTACTCTTTAGACCCAAACACGAATGAACTTTATAATCAAACTTCTTCATTAAAAAAAATCTAGGTTCATATATTCGCTCTTGGGTATTAGAAAATGCTGATGTAAATTTATCAATAGAAATTATAATCATCTGCAATATTCTCTAAGCTTAACTAATTATTAAAACCTGCAATATTTGAGCTTCAATATAAGTCTATTGGGGAGTAAATAAATAAATTATATTTAGGGTTTAAGTTAATTTGGTTTCTTGGGCGTTGAGCTGCTTAAGGTTTTCATTCATAAAACATTTTGATCACCGTGGATTATGGGACCATATAGATGGATTTCCATTCAAATTGAGACTGAGAGTGGCCAAGTTATCAAATATTCACACTCTAGAAAACTGCGTGTTAAAATAATTTCCATTTCCATCTATTGGTATTTCAATAAACATCTTTGGTATCTATTTGATATTGAAAGAACATTACATTACACTCACTTTTGTAGAAGCTTTTCGACTCGTGAATTAATTATTAATATTTTGGCAGCGTGTATATTTTCATAAATCAGCATATTCCGATGAACTTAATACCTCATTACAAATCTGAAATTCATTAAATTTTAAGCGATGATCTAGCTTGATACTTAAAACTACTTGGTCAGAGCTCAATCTGATCTTAAATATTATGTAATGAGTAATGATACTATTTATTAATCTTATATGTTCAACTCATTAGCTACATCGTACGATTCCTTATCTCATTCTCGTTTTTTTTTTTTTTTTGAGCAAATATGAATGTCTGTGAATGTTTGCGCTCGAGTGTGAGAAAAAATGTATTTTATTTCTTTTTTTTATTGTTCCTTTATATATTTATATATATTAAATACACGTACTAACCTTATAGCTACTTTGATGTTTATAACCTTTGCTTTTTATTATGATTTGAATAACATTTAAAAGACTCCTTTAACTCTATTCTGCTAAGTTTTGAGCAAGTGTAAAGATCGGTTTCAGGTGAAAATAAATATTTGTAATATTACTTCAAAAGTTATACAAAACAACCAAAAATATGCTTCATTTATATTTTCCACGTGTAACTAGAATCTTCAGTAACATCCTTATTGCAGAAAAAAAATACAACCGCTTCCATGTGCAATATTTTCATTAAGAGAAACCGAATTTTACTGCATATTTGATAATAATATTAATTTTAAAACATCATATTAGTGTCTTTTCGAGTGACGCATGTTTTTTTTTTATTTGACGTGTAACAATAATAAATTAATCAATAAAGAGTGTTTGTGAACTATTACTCAAGATAATGCTCATGCTTTTGCTTTTAATGCAATACTGTCGCAAATAACGAGTGCTAAATACATTTCATGACTTCCCACAGTAGAAAGCGGTCACAAGGAATCTATTCTTATAAGCAATTGGAGATAATTAAAAGTAAAATTAACTAATAGCGCTTTGGAAAAACTACACTTGTTACAAATAATATGAATTGGAAAGATGTTTCGTTGCCGCTCTCCGCTGTAGTTAATTGTGAAATAAACGAGTCACTCGTGGGCTCTGAATTATAAGTCGCACTCGGGGAGTATATTTTATTTTTGAGTCGAATTTAAAAGAAGCAAAACTTGTTAATACTATGGATTAAATTTTATGCAACGAATTTCACAAATCTTTCTTATATATATACAAAATATAAATGCTCTCTTTTTATTTTGTCTCCAAATTTCCTAATAAAAACTGATTTATTTTATACCCACCACAGATTAGCAATTAATATAGCTTTTATTTTTTTTTATAGTTTTGATGTGTTTTAAATTGATGGAAAAGAAAATAAATCAATATATTAGCTGAATCTTTTGCTTTGATCCATGATTTTTTTTTTGCCTCTCTTTTGCACGTTTTGCGTGACAAATTCATTCTCAACATGCAATTATCATGTCGTAAAAATATTTGGAGTGTTCACAAGGGTGGGAGGCGGTGAAGCGGTAAAGGAAGAAAGCAAGCCGGAGCAGGTCCAGGCCGAAGCGACTGCAGTCATCAACGTTTCCGTGGCGGCCAGCAGCGTCATGCAGAGTGTCATGAATAAGATAAACGAATCAAACAAGAGCCTGCAGCAAAAAAAGAGCCTCATTCAGAGTAAATGGGAGAAGCAGACGCAAAAACTTGACGTAACTCCTAAACCAGTATCTAATGTTAAAACTCACATACCTATACTGATGAGGAGTGAAGGACGTCCTTTATCACCTAAAGCAGAAAATTCCCAATCGTTACCTTCTTTATCAGATCAAGGTCATAAAAAATCTAAGTTACCCGTAAAAATAAATCCAACACCCAAATTATTAACTGTTGCAACAGGTAAAGTAGATAGTCTTATGCCGACATCATCCGGAGTAGATAAACAAAAGGCAGATACTTCATCATTGTTAGATAATAATACGCCATCTGATGATGCTGGCAAAAGTCAGCCTGCTTCGTCAGATGAGACACAGCCGCCCCAAGAGGAAGAGCAACTAGATTATCGCTGGTTTGGACGAGCCATGCTAGGACGTAGGCGTCCCGTCAGAATGCTTAGCCCGCCACGCGTGGTAGACCTTCCAGCGGTCACTGTCCCCGTTCGTATTCGTCAATTCAACTCGCGTTATCGATCTAAGGGCAGTCCATAACCTAACCAAACCATTTAATCAAAATATAAATACTAAATAAATCTGTAGATACTTACATATATCTTTCAAGCTCGCCCACGAAACTTGTAATCAAGCATTACTATCAGGTTCGCTTTTATTTTAAAATCTAACTTATTAAAAACAGATATAACATTATTAATCGTGCTGTGTGTTACATTGAAGGTTAGAAAAATAAACTAGTGAATAATAATATAAAAAGAATAGCTGACATCAAAATGAGGGAAGTGCAATATAAAAAGCAATAAAAAAGTCTACAACACTCCGAACTCGACATTATTTCTTCTGAATTCAGGTACATTTATTTACGCGGGAGTATAATTTACACTTTATTAGAAAACTAAAATATATATATCAATCATTATATAATATGCCTCTAAATTACTAAAAAAAATATGTTTGTTACTTTAATGATATTTTAACGTTTTGCTCGCTGATTGAGGCTCTTTAGAAAATGAAAACTTTAAAAAAAAGCATCTCGCTCGGGTTTATTTGTTTATCTTGTACATGACGTGTTTGGGTTCAACCGCGGTGACATTGTGAAGTGTATAAAGACTTTTTTTAATTTAAGTTCTACTGTTATTTTATGTACATGACTGATTGTTTGCTTTTTCTTCAATAATTTTTATTTAAATCTCGCTTGTACTTGCTTTTCTCAGGCCGACTTTACAAGAAGCCAGTCTGTAGGATTTCTCCTGTTTAGATTCTATTGTGAATATCAATATTATATGCTCTCCGGTCTCCATAATCCTTATTTGTACCAGCTCACTAAAATCACTACGAGCTTCCTAATTTTATTATGATTAATTTAGTAGTACAAGTCTCAAAGACGCAACTAATTTCGCCAAAACGCTAAGTCAAAAAAATCAAAAGCAAGAGCATCGCTTAATATTTTTTTAATTAAAATACTTTGATAGAATTCTGGAAAAATTTCTATCAAAAATATTACAAATGCTTTGCGTTTTAATACAAAAAAAGCTCAAATAATATTATAATGTATGTAACTAAAAACGATGGTGAGAACTAAGGACTACGGAAGATCGTTTCGATTCATTCTAGCTATTGAAGTGATAGTAGATTATTGACTTTGAAGAGTTTGTGAAAATATATTGTATAAAATTACTTAATTTTACAAAATTGGGATAAATGTATACAACAATATTATATTTATTTTACGAATAGGCTTTATATATTAAGTATTATGGTTTGCATTAAATTCGGGATTTTCTCCAATTTTCCGTTGCTTTTAAATCATCGCTTGATCTTGAGAGTCCGATCTTGATCTTGCACCGAATTAGAATTATTATTAATAATATACAACCTTTTCTAAAAATAAATGTACTATTATATTTAAAATTAATATATAAAAATTTACTATGTATTGAAAGCAGCTGAATATAATTTAATGTATATTACAACTGTTTTTATTTATCAGTGTATATATATTAATAAAATAAACTCAAATAAAATCAATAGTTAATTAAAGAACAAAAATTAATTATTAATTGCGACATTAACCAGTTAACTGGAGAATTCAGTATCAAATATTGCAATCGGGCTATTAAGTTACGGAAAAATTAATAAAACGAAGACATGGAAAATATTTTTATTCAACAAAAAGGATACTATTATAATATTTTATTCATTAAACACAGTTAATTGTTTAAATGATATTCAATATGAGATTGTAAATTCCAATTATATTTTATCTTCATTTTATTTAGCCGAGTGAGCATTTCATTATTTATTGTTGAATTATTAAAATCTCATCCTTAACAAATAAATATATCAATCATAATATAAGATTTAATTGTGTCTCATCAATCATTGCTAAATTGTAGATATTTCAGATTTGCAACAATACTATCTTTCAAAATGTGTATTGAAATAATGAAAATATTATAACATTTTTTTATTTTATATGCACATACAAATAAATTGATAACTGCTGCGATAATATTGTCATTATTACTTAGTGTATTATAAATCTACGCTAATAAACTGTGAACTTTTTAAAGTATAAATACTAGGCACTTTTTACTATTATTAGAGTTTACTTTGTTACCTTTTAAATAATTTGTTGTATAACATATTTATTTATTTTATTTTAATACGCTACGTCAAAGAAGTTATGTTTAGCCCAAACGGCTATAAGTTATTCTTAATTAATCGCTGCTGAGTTGGTCGACTATTTATTGATGAGCTAATGATATAAATCATCGTAAATTATAACGTGACTTGTGTATTTAATCGAGAATACCTGTAAATATTAAAGCTTTTTATTCTGAGATATATAAATAAATACTAACCTAATAAATATTAACTATAGTCACCCAATTGTTTGTAATTTTATAGAATATATTATACAGAATCTAAATAGTTGAATTTTCTCGTACGCAGCATCAAATCTCTTCTTCACAATATGATTTCAATTATTACGATAAGTTATTAAATCTTGTGTTTCTTACAATATGTCACGTGTTAACCTGCTGTTTCCCTTTTTATACCTGATAAGTTTTATACCACATGCGCAAAATGTATAATTAAATAAATAAATCTAATTAATTCGTTTCATTTAAAACATTTTAATATCTACGGAAATGCTCAAGAGGGTGAAGAAATAAAATCAATTGAAGTCTATAAATAGTAGCAGATTTTATTGTGCATTTCCTTTTTACCTAGTATTTACAGTTAAATTTTAATTACGTACATTAAATGTTATAACCACCGAGTCATCTGTGGTTTTGTAAAGAAGACGGTACTCGGTGTTCAGGGCATACTTGGCCTGATTCCGTTTCCCTGTAACAATAACACCAAACATGGAAATATAATAAACTTATTGCATTAATATAATAAACCTTGAAAAGCCATTTTAAGAAATTTACAAGTTATGGCATACCATTTAGAGAAGTCTCGCAAAGCTTAAGGCCAATTGCTTCTACAGTAAAAATTTATTTCTTTATAAAATGTATATATAATTAATTAAATAACCATTACTGTAGTGTCAATGAATTTTTAAAATGAACTCGTCTCGATGCACTAAACTAAATTTATCGATAAGCCACATATGAAAATTTAAGAATTAAACTATTAAATACAATTTTCTAGACTCGCTGAATGTATATTCTGAAATAAGGTTAACGTAAAGATTTCTTCTCGAAGGAGATCGGTGACCATCTTATTGAACATGTATTCGTCCATTCATGGTTGTTTTTATAAAGACTTATCTTTTTCTATTTAAAGTCAAGTCAAATAGAGTAAAATATGGTAGTAAAATAACCTACCCACTCTCTTGCGAGCATCGATATTGTGTCATTTTTCATTTTTGGGCCAATTAGTGGGTTCATCTGCGTCATGTAACAACACAGCCAGCTGAAACACAATGAACTTGAAAAATCTACCACCTATATAAAGCAACACGCATATAAAGAAAATAGACTCAAGCTGTTACATCATGCAATATTCCTATAATATTTTGAGAAAAAATTTTCAAACAATACAGACTGAGCTGTCCAGAAGACGAGCTAATTCAGTTCATCTAAAAAGATATCAAGGCAAGCAACGATTTCAGACAATCTGAATAATGGGGTAAGTGTAAATAAATTACTAGTTTCGGTACATAATTTCGACGACATCATGTGCATGAAACAATTCAATACACCAACGATCTTATATGAAATGATGCCACGAGTATTTCATCAAAAATCATAAAAAATAAGATCTACCTACGTTTCAACATTTTCAATACTTCTGATAATATTTATATATTCAACAATTCTCATTTTCATAGTAGGATCTGAGGTAATGAAAGTCATGAGAAACGAGAGTATATTTCATATAATCCATATAAATTGACTCGTGGGCTAAACTGGTCTCTAGCATTAGAGAAAAGCCCGACATTCTACATAGCTAAGCTCAAAGTTTCCCATAAATTCCACAATTAGAGATGGTATGCTACGATTTAATACCAAAACTATAAATAGTGACAGAAAATGTATATTAAAATTATGATGTAACAAAATTGGTCTTTATTTATTTTAAGTCAAATCCGTGTATAGCAGTAATGACGTGTTTCATACTTTTATTGTTTTCTTGAGTAAGTCAGACTAGATACTTACAAGAGCCACAAGCTCGCAGACGCCAGTATAAACATTGTTTGTATAATCCTGTAATCAAAAAGATTGTATGTTCATTGAAGTTCCTGGCAATTTACTTATTATTTTTATTTGATAAAATTCCATTTGAAATTAAGCATTATTATATTTTATTAAAAAAAATTATGACTACTGACAGCGTCTTTATTGTTTCAAAGACACTAAATCTAACGGTGATCTGGCATGTGAGCTCTCTACTCGCTTTCTTCACTGCCTTTAACATCCACATTTTTTTTTATAACAACCCAATCAATATACAGTTAAAAGAACCCAAAACTTTGATAATTTTTTTATAATATCTATGATGCTCAATTCCAAGAGAAGCCGATGTCACAAGACAGACACAACGGCAAAGACATTGAATGTAGCTAGCTCACCCTTTGTTTGTGCCTCTGGGTATAAATAAGGGTACAATAGTCCCGGTGAATGCGAAGATCCCTGTAATGATCCCCATGACAAGGGCGGAGGCTCCCATGATGTAACAAGTGATAAAACAAACCAAAGAAACGAACAGTGTCAGCTAACGGCAAACTGTTAACTGCCTTCTCGATTCTCGCACACAGAGATAAGATAACGGATAAAGCTGGAAAGAGACATAATGCTATCAACTTGATAAGAAAGGACGGTGTACTATTGTACAAATGACAATTTCTAAAGACGCCTTTGTGAAACAACAATAAACCAATAAGATATCCATTAAAAATAGACAGTCCGTCATAATCTTAATATATTGAATTGGTAATTATTTTATATAAAATATGGATCACCATCCCTTATAGAATAATGTTTTTAAGCCGTTATTCGTATAACCATTAAGACGTATGAATATATAAAAATACTTAGTGATCTGTTCAGGAATTGCAAACCATTTCTTAGAGCACTTTTTGTGACCATATTTGACCGAAATGGCTTGATATTAATAAATAAATCGATACAAGAAAGATTTTTTTTCAAGCAAAAAAATTCTGGCCTATCCGCAAGTTAATATCGTAAATGCACCATTTCCAAACCTTTTGCATAATTTTAAATGGTATGTTTTTTATTTAGGTAATTACTATTTGCCTAACCTATTTTCATGCTATTGAATCACATAAAAATTAATCTTCTTGCGCATTCTTATGTTCCATGTCGTAGTGATTTCATGACTCTTCCACCTGGTGTAAACTTTCCGCAGATCAGCTCGGCAACCTAATAAATGATATTGGCATGAACTGTATGCAGATTATTATTTCCTCATCTCTTGGAATATTTTTCAAGAACAATGGGCGACTCAATCAATAAATAAACGACATCTCGACATGTGGTATACCACATGTCGAGACATCCAGGCAATGTTAAGCATCGCATGCCAGAGGTGATCAATTATCTGCCTCTTTATCCAGGTTTCCATTCCAGTCAGAAATACTAAAAGCACGGATCATATTTTATAAAGGCTTTTAGCTAAACTATGCAGTTTAATTTTGATCTCGCATTCTATATCAACGCATATAAAACGTATACCCAAAAAAATCAAGTAAGATTTCTTTTAACAATTAATCATATTATCAAAAGAAGCTTTTTCCTCAGAAGTTAAGAGCCTCTGACTCGCATATACCGCTTATCTTTACATTGTCAGCTGAAACAAAATATTTTCAAGGAAAACGCATTCCTGTTTATATTTATAAAGTTAGCTCCGTTATGTTGGCGCTCACTGCTTGTCACATGATATGTGTTCGATAATGCGCCGTATTACTTTCTAAAATATACTTTTATTAATATTAATTATTTTTGATATTTTATTTTTAATACTTAAAAAATTATTATTTATTCTCAAGTTTTTTCACGTGCAGATTAAAAAAAAATACGTTCATTCATGGGCAGGAACAAAAAAATCTTTTTTAATTTTATTGGTGTCCATGGTAACGGATTTTCAAAACAATTGCAATGTCAAAAAATTTTAGGCAAACGCAAAGATGTTTTCTTCCACTCGATTGATTGGGATTGGAAATTTATCCAAAGACGATCCAGGTAATAAAAATAATACAATAAAATTGATTTTATTTAATTTTTTAACGTTTATATTAGGTTAATCGTTCGGACGTTCGAAGTTTGATTTTGGTCTCCATCCGCTACGTTTCAGATGATGAGTTGTACGGAGGGTTTTCGGAGCTTCCGGCCGCGCTGGACCCTCAGGGGCTGCTGCAAGACGAGGCCTTCCAGCGGGCCGCCCGGACCACCGCCGTGGGGCGGCGCGCTCCTCCGTCCGTGAGTCCGACGTCTCCGCGACCGCATTCGGGAAACGCGACAGTTGAAGTGACGGAACGCTTTCGGTGTTTCAGCGCGCGACGGCAATGCCGGGCACGGCTCTAGGCTCGCGGCTGGGCACGGGCACGGCTCTGGGCACGCGAATGGGCACGGGCACGCGGCTGGGCACGACGAGCACGCGCCCCGTGACGGCCGCGCGCGCCGTCGGCTTCAGCTCCTCGCCCCTGGGGGCCGCGCGCCAGCCCGCGCCGCCCCTGCAGCCGCGCACTGACGACACGTAAGGACACATCTCTCGACCAAACGCAGACCTCGTGATGCCCGCCAGGAGTAGCCAACTTTTCTATACACAATATCTAATTTTTATCTTTAAAATTGGCTTCGCGATCGACTTGTTGGCCACCCCTGGCGTACGCGAGCGACCTCGGCTATGGGCCACAAGACCACAGAAGTTCTCTTACTTTCACGATGTGCCCTCTTTACTGTACGAAAAATCTTATCTTTTTTCCGAGGACGTTGAAGCAAAACCCTCCAATATTGACTATAATAAACTTTGAGTGTGTTTTTCCTCGGCCGGGGGGTCGCAGGCTGGAGGAGAAGGTCCGAGTGACGGAGCAGCGCGTCATGGCGCTGGTGGAGGAGTCGTGCTCGCTGCGCGTGCCGCCCGACCCCGAGGACCCGGCCACCAGGGGGCTGGTCTACGACACCGCCAAGGTGAGGCTCCTCGGCCTCTCCTCTCACACCGATACTTCATTTTGAAACTATTGCGAATATTCATGTACGAGACCGGTACACCTCGAGAGGGGCTCTGATTTCAGTCGCTGACGAAGGCGCAGGAGGCCGCCGCGCTGGAGAGACAACTGCTGCGGCTCCAGGAGCAGGCGGGTCTGGAGGGGCCCAACGTCGACGTCACCTTCTCGGTGAGCGCCACGAACCCAACCGAGGCGAGCGGAATGGCATAGCGAATGTCAGGTCATTGAACACGCTGGTGGGTTGCAGGTGCTGTTCAATCTGCAGTGCGCGCTGGCGGCGGCGGGGCTGGCTGGCGAGGGCGCGGGGGCAGGGGCAGGGGCAGGGGCGGGGGCGGGCCCGGCACACGCGCCCGCCCGGCGGGGCCTGCACGCGGCCACGGCACACGCGGCCCGCGGAGAGCACCGCCGGGCCCTCAAGCTGTACCGCATGGCGCTCGACAGCACGCCAGCCGCGGAGAAGGACCTCAAGTGAGTTCAGATTCGTCGATCGCTCGTCGGTCACGCCCGGAGCCTCACTCCCTCGTCGTCGTTGCAGGCTGAAGATAATGCACAACATCGGGCTGCTGCTGGTGCGGATGGGCAAGTTCCGGGACGCCGTCACGAACTTCCAGCACATGATGCACGAGGGGCCGGACTTCACCACCGGTGAGTCCCCGCCCGATCGGCGCGAGGCGTTCGCCCGGTCTCGGTAGGTCGACGTCCCTGACGATCGCGACCGCCTGTTGCAGGGCTGCACCTGGTGCTGTGCCAGGTGTCGCTGGGGGACGCCGCGGGAGCGAAGGCCGCCTTCCACGCGCTGGCCGACGTGCCCGACGAGGACGACGACGCCGATGACAAGTTCCTGCCCGCCGAGGTGACCGACGACTTTCGCGACCGGCGGTTCAAATTCAAAATAAATTTTATGAATGAAATAGTACGAATGAGATTTCTCCCCAGGGAGACGACACGGGGGGGCAAGTGTTCCTGGACGTGCTGCGCGCGGACCGGCTCAGCGGCTGGACGCGACGCCGGCGCGCGGCCGCCGAGCGCTGCGTGCTGCGCGCCGCCCACGCCCTCGCCCTCGCCGACCCCAACGGGTGAGTGCCACCCCGCCGGGGCTCCCTGCGCACTTCGATTCGAGTGACCCGCTTCCGCTTCTGCAGGATGGAGTGGTGTGCGGAAGCGCTTCGAGGATCAGCGCGCGCGGAGTTGGCGGGCGCGCTGGAGGCGGCCGGGGCTCTGGGCGCGCTGCGGGCGGGCCGGGCCGGGGTGGCCCGCGCCGCCCTCCGCCGCCTCGGCGCCGCGCCCGCCCTGCGCGCTCCCGCCGCCGCCAACCTGGCCTTCATCGCCTTCGTGGTGAGCACCGCCGTCCCCCGCTCTCGCCCTCCCGCCGTCCCTCGTCACTCGGCCGCTCGCATCCGCAGGAAGGGGACACCGGCGGCGCGGCGCGGCTGGCGGAGGAGGCGTGCGCGGCGCGGGGCGGGGCCGCCGCCATGGTGACCCGCGCGCTGTGCTGGGCGCGCTCCTCGCCGCCCTCCTGGAGGGACGCGCGGGACCTGCTGCGGCGCGCCTCGCACGCCGAGCCCTCCTCGCGGGACGCCAACTACTACCTCGGTACCGAGACTGCGAACGAGTCGCCGCGCGGGCAGTCGAGTTCGCTCGACGTGACTCGACTACAGCCGCGACGTGTGATGTGATCCGCAGGCTTGGCGTGCTCGCGACTGGGGCTGGGGGAGGAGGCGCGCGACGCCCTGGAGCGAGCGGCGCGGGCGGCCCCGGGAGACGCCGCGGCGCGCGTGCAGCTGGCCGCTCTGGCCGCCCCCGACGACCCGCAGCGGGCGGCCCACTGGTGAGGCGGCGTCGTCCGTCATCCGGAGGAACTCTCGAACGACAGACGATATGCGACTCCGCTCCGATTTCAGGTACCACCAAGTGCTGGCGGACGCGCCGCACGACGTGGGCGCGCTGGCCGCCCTGGCGCGCTCGCACGAGGCCGTCGGTGATCTCGCGGCCGCGCAGCACGCTCACCAGGAGGTGAGTTTCCGACCCGGCCCGGAGTCGAAGAGCCCGAGGACCCTCACCGCCAGTTCTGTCGCCCCCAGGCGGACGCGGTGTTCCCGGGATGCCCGCGCACGCTGCGCTGGCTGGGCGCGCGCGCTCGGGCCGCGGGGGAGCCCCTGGCCGCCCTGGCGTACTTCCGGCGAGCCGCGGCGCTGTGCCCGGGCCAGGTGGAGTGGGGGCTGCAGCAGGGGGCGTGTCTGCGCGCCGCGGGCCGCTATCAGGAGGCGCTGGCGCTGTACAAGGCCGTGCACGTCGCCTTCCCGGACAGCGTGGACTGTGAGTCCCTCGCGTCACTGAAGCTATCCCTCCTCGTGCAAAAAACTCATATCTCAGTTATCGATTGTACTCGACAGGTTTGCAAGCACTGGTCAAGCTGGGAGGAGACCAGGGACTGCGCGAAGCGGAAGCCTGGGCTGCAGAGCTGCAGCGCGTGCGTCGCCAGCAAGCCGCGAGGCCGGCAGACGGTGACAATACTCATACTTATTTAAATATGACTATGCAAACTTCTTCATTCAGAGTAGTCAATAATACTGCGAGGTAGATAAAATTACATTTATTAATTACATAGAGGTACATTCTTGTCCTGCTGGGTGGAAAAAATACAACCTCCCATGTTTTGCTTCCAGGTTCTTCTCCGCAGACCGTGCGCAGCGGAGGTTCCTCGCGAGGAAGTTTCTCTCCACCGCGCACCGCAGACCTTCTAGGTGAGCCCTTCCTTTATTTCAACTTTACCAACAAATAAAATGTTAATAAATTTATACACACATATTCCATGTATGTTATCAGAAAAAATCATATTTGATTTACCTGATAGATAAGAATCAAACAAGTGGACTCTCAATCAAGAGTAAACTGTCTTAACAAGTCATGTGCCATGACTGCAGCGACAAGGCAACCCCCGTGCTGTAGAATCTTAGGTATTTTATTTTGTGGACCCCAGTCATCAATTTACCATCTTTGGATTAACCAGGTTATCCCAAAAAGTATTTAATAAATTCAGATCGGCAGGATAAGTCAAAGCTTACAAAGTACTAGGTACTTACACTGAAGATGCCCCTGCTCGTTTTAACTGCTCAGTCAACAGCCGAGTCATTATTATACAACAAACGGTCAGCTCGTAAGGAGTGCGTCGGTTATACAACTGCCTCCTCACTGTGATCATTACAAGCTATTGATATTTAAGATAACGAGACCCCAGTGTTTAATTTGTTTTGGGGAAGACTCAGTAATTGGATTGAATATTATTCAACTACAAACTGAGAATCCTTTGCTTTGAAGTACTAACTGAACAATGCCATTTACTTATGTGGATACTGAGCAGCTCGAGGCGGCAGTCGGGCCTCCATGAGTGCTTCTCACGTAAGTTCCTTCAAATATAATACTTATGCTTTAAAATTAATTGAAATACATAAATCATTGTAAAACAATTCAACAAACAAATCAATGTCTGAAGTTCTTGATAAAATAAACGCAATGGATACTTTTTTTTTGCATTATATAATATATGGAAACAATGTGCACTTTCAAGGCCATCTCTACAATTTGCAAATATACTGAATATTCAATAATTCAACAAGCTCACTAAACAAAATGAGTTGATAAAGGTTTATAGAAATGTGTGATTGTGTTCACAGGGAACGAGCAGTGACATCGGCGGACGGGGCTCGGCACACTCTATACGGAAGACAGTTAGTACTCGGTTATAACCTCTTAGTTACTTGTAATATTTTTTAATAAGTATTATTATTTCCACTTTTTATTTTTTGATGCGACTCAAAATGCTAAGTTGATATCTTCAAGCAGAGTGAGGTTTAGTAACCTATTTACTCAATAAGCCTCATTTGCTCATTTGTAAATAGTCTACGAAATCTCACTTTGCTTGAAGAAACTACCCACGTCAATAAATAAAAAGTGGTAACATCACAAAATATATTTTTTACACAAAAATATTACCGTTTTACCTATGTTCTCCAGGGTGGGAGTGCAGTCCTGCAGGAGACCGATCTGCCACTACCGCCAGAGTAAAATAAGCCCACCTCCACCAACATGTGCGACAGTCATGTAATTAATTCAATGTCCACTTTATTAATAAATATACTGCATTTAACACATTTTTTGTCATTTCCGTGAAAAAGAAAGAATTTCAGACCGGTGAGAATAAATAAGTTACCTTGATATAAAAGGTATAAATGAAAAATCTCATGGTTTATGTGCAGGTCTCATCAGACTAAGGGTTCATTACTTTATTATGTGAGGTCTGGTTGCTGATACCGAGTTGACTAATGTGTGAATTCCTGTAGGAGAAATCCAGTAGACGTGTATGTGACTTTTGGATGAGTAGATAATTGAACAAGTCTAACCCCAAGAGTACCTGGCCGACAGTCTGACCGCTTGACAACAAGCCAAGGTATTATGAAGAAGGTGTGGTCGAGTAAAAACATGAAGAAAGTGGATAAATTATTTACTGAAAACAATATTTACATAATACATTCAGGTCTAAGCAAGAATAAACTCTCACGCAGATACATTTACATAGTTTGCGGTTATATTCAACTGAGGCGGCCGTGCTGCCAGACTGAGATTTACAATTTACGATTTAGTAACACTATAATACAACAAGACCGAAGAGACGTCAGATCTCCCACCTGCCGGCTGAGAACGGGTATTGTGACTCTGCTGCAGGCGAAGACTCCTCGGCGTGGAATGAACGAGACAATAACGAGTTTATTTGATGGGATTGTCACCCTGGAAAAACACCAACAAAAAATAAGCTATAATGAGTTCACCGTTTAACACATTCACCGCATACCAGTAGGCTGCGAAGCCATTTCATGCGATGGCATTTAAAATACTTTTTTTTTCCTACTGATCGATCGGTTGAGATAATCTCAAAAAACAGTTCGTCAACATTCTGCAAGGACTCAAATTGACAGCGATATCCGGGTGAAACATGATATTACGCAGACTTCATAAAAGTGGCATTGACTCATTCCGGTACCTATGAAGAATCAAGTCGGTAACAATGATACTTCTAAAACCAAATTTGACAGATTAGTCTTACCCATTCACGTGACATCATGATGATGGTGTGATTACTGAGCTTGGGACCGATGAGGGGGTTCATCTGCGCCATATAGCAACACAACCAACTGTAAGAAATAATACCGAATATTATGGAGATATAAAACCATGAGCTGTATCGTACGTGTTTAAGTCATAAGATTAAGATGAATGGCTATGTTCAACAAATATATTAAAACGACCCTCCCGAGAGTGTCTTTTATTTTACCCAATACAATCTGCTAGCTCTAAACATACTCACGAGCTCCTCTATCTTCAGAATTTGTTTATTTTAAATATGTTTAGGCGTATCTTCAAAGATTCTATATAAATCATAATATATGTATCACATGAATAGGGATGCTTGTTTACTTGTGTCATAATCATAATGCATATTTTATATTTAAAAAAACTGGAGATACTAACAAGAGCCAGCACGTGGCAGCCGTCAGCATCAGCACAACCTGCAGGATTCTGTAAAAAATATATATATATACATTAATATGATTATTCCTTTTATACATTAATAATATTATGTAAAGTTATTGTTTCAATTGTTATGTATTTTCCCTGCTTGTTTACAATCCTATTCTCTCGGAAATATTGTAATACTGTTGTTCTTACCGACCGGTCTTATAATTTTATTGCATGAAGGAACACCTGTGTAATTATATGGCTCCGCCAGAAGGTATTTACGACCCCTTCCTGGAAAGGTTCGGGGGAAAGACGTGTTTTCCAAATGCATCTGGTATTCTATTGTATATTCATATCTGCAAATCCCTGTGGGCTTTTGCCAGAACTTTATAAATGTAACGGGACATTTTACCTTAAATAAAACGGGACGCTCTGGCGCCCAAAAAACCATTGTTTTCAAAGTCTACCGAGGAGCGAGCTATGCTCTCGGGATGGATCATTTATTGTAACTAATTCGACCATCGGCTGTTCGCCGATGGATATACATGTATATTAAATAAACTTCATAATCAAGTATTGAAAGTGTTATTATTCAAACGTTCGAGGGAAGTCCAGTGTGCATTCGCGGAGTCACCCGTCAAGCAAGTGGCATTCCGAGAGAGGCACACAACACACTGTGTCATACAACAGCATCAAACATAATAAAGACTTGACAATGTGTTGGGATTTGTTTTCCTTTTCCTCGGAAAAGACACAACATATTTTGGTCTATAGTTAAAATAAAACCATTTTGTGAGGTGATCAGTAAATACTGTCTTATTAATTTTTATTATATTCCTAAATATAAATACAACGATTACAGGCAAGACTTAAAACAGGGTGTTGTTAAAATGGGGGAAAAAATGTGAGGAATGCAATGTAATACTTCATTATTATTTTACTTAAGAGAAGAAAAACGATACAACTTTACTACTAAATCATACTTTATTTTAAATATAAAAGTCTTTGAGTTTATTCCTTGAGATACTAAGATTGTTGTCCTTGTCATGATTCTGATATAAATCGTTATCTTGACAAAAAATCGGGCGTGTGTACTGTAGATAAGAAATCTAAGACAATCTTTCAAGATAAGTGGGAAATCTGTATACATTTTCATTTTACAGTCGTCAGTTGAACGGAGGATAATACGAAGAAAGGCAGACTCACCCACGGTTCGGCCCTTTGGGAACGATGAAAGGCAGTAAAATTCCCACCACAGCCCAGAGCGCAGTAAAGAGTATAACAACAAGAGCGGACGCTCCCATTTTGCTGTTAAGATCTTACGATATGTTAACTATTAACTACAGGGAAAAGTCAATAAATCTGTGAGAAATCAACAGCCTCGGGACAAGTGTCAGGTGATGAACGCAAAGCTAGAGCTGGAAATCATTGCCAGTACAGATATTTCAGATCCCACCAAAATATTACTTATCGATCAATACCCATCCCGTTTTTCGTTCTATTTATTAAATCTAAATACATAAAAAAAATATTTTATTACTATTTAATAATTCAGTAACAAAAATAATTCATAAAAACTATTATTTCAAATAAATTATTTTTTACTCACTAATAAAATGTATTATTAGTTGAAACGTTAACAAGATTGAAAAATATTTACGTGATTAAATATTCACTCCTTTGCTTTGTTTTTTTTTTAATGCTATATATTCGTAAAAATTTTGTTGTATGGATAATATAGACTGGCAACACTGACGCTCAACGCGTGACTTGGGTGGCGACCGGTGCAGCATTTATATTCACATGATCCACCAGCGTGTTTGAGAAATCACCGATTATAAAGTCACACTCACACTAACGCTAAAGCTCACACTAGCACAGCTCGTCAAATAATTATTTTGATATTGAAATAGATTTCTCTTTCCACTACTACTATTTTTAATGCAGAAAAAAAATTAATTCACGTCAAAATCAATTTCAATCAATAACAAAGTTTTCTTGAAAACAAACCATATTTAAACATGCACTGATAATACTTAATAATCTAGTTAAATTAAGTATTTTGATTTTAGGCATATTTGTTTGAAGCTGCAAGCTAAATGTTGTAAAACATAAATTCTCAACTAAAAACTATTTTCAGTGTGTAAAGAGCCAATGTTCAGCAAAATAAAATATCAATCTTGCTTTAACTGTGGGTTATATATTTCTAATTAATATTTTATTCGTTAATAAAACTGTTTTTTTAATTTTTTTTTCATAACTATTTTTAGTGTCGTAACTTTTTTTATGTAAAGCATTTCACATAATATTAAATATCTGTTAGTAAGTGTTATCAATAAAAATAAAATTAATTTATAAAGATCTCCAAAATAACAATATTGCACGTAGAAGAAAGTACATAGAAAATTTACCTGCAAAATTAGTAATATATTTTTATTTTAAAACGTAAGTAATAATTTAATGCAACATTATTTCCATTTGTTATCACTATTCATCACTTGTCCTAGTTGGAAAAAAAATACATAGCCGAAAAGATAAAATACCTGACATTATAGATTACTCTTATCTATCCTGATTTTACGAGATAACAGACTTCTATGAAATAACGTTAATAAAAGAAATACCCGGATACATTCTGATAATTTAGTAATACCTTAGGTATTTTTGATTATTTGTGAGACATGGACAATTGTTAAAGTAGTTAAAAGAAAGTCAATTAAAGTGCAAAGTTATAGAAACTAATATCGTTTTCTCATTTCTAATCCGTGATAATAAACTATTTGGTTTATGCCGAGTGAAATACTTTGAAACTGAAGGTGATAAAAAACTGTATAAATGTTGAGTATTTGTTTTGCAATCGATTGTTAGGCCTGTAACAATAATATAATAATTATAATAATAACAATGATTCTTTTAAATAATAAGCATTATCGAAGAAAAAAAATTCTATAAAAAGACATAACTTACAATAAAATTATTTTACGTCATTTATACAACAAAGTTTTATTTGTACATATTTTTTTATTAAATCAGAAAAATATCTAGTGATTTTCCACATTTTTATATGTTTATATACTTTAACTTCGTATGTTGATATTTTGAAGCGGAATCAAAGTGTTTATGTAGAAAATATCAAAATGAAATTCCACAGAGTGATTCTTGTTAAAAATATAAAATCAATAATCATTTTAAAAAAAATACAAAAAAAAGTATTCACAGCTTGTTTGTTTTTAGTAAAAAGCTTTCCTGAATTCTTGAATTCATTGCATAAAAAAATTTAAAGGGATTGATCGTTTCCGGTTTAGATTTTTTTAGTTTTTGTATAGTTTATTCAAAGGCTTTAGATAAACAAACTGCAATCTATGGCCCGTCGCTTCGGGTCGGAGATAAATACCCTGAAGCGTCGATGTAAAGCTTTCTTGCTCCACAGCTCTCAATTATACAGATATTATATCAAAGGTTTAATAAAAATAAGCCAGTAATTTTTGTTAGCTTATTCGTTCATTCTACATGGAACATATAAATTTATTATACATTAAAAGTTATCGTCCACTCTGAAAAAATATACATATCTATATGACAATTGTATAATAATTTTTATAACGATTATTCTTCCGTACCATCTACCATCAGAAATACTTGTAACAATAATATTATTTTCAATGAAGTAATCAAAATATTGTTTACAGGCATTTGGCATGAAATTTTCAGTCATTTAGGATCAAGAAAATAAGACTAAGTAAAAATGATTAGTGTACTAATGGCATTGATGCTACTGTATACAGGACGCGTAGCGGGCCAATCATCTTCATACATTGGTTTGTTATCAATATTATTATATATTTATTTCATTTCATTGAAAAACCATTCAGTACGGGTCCTTTGAGTGCGTACATAGGTTTTCCTTATTCCTAACTTCCAAGAATGAAGGCTCAAATCCTTTACACAACTGAAATGTTCACCTACTCGATATGAAAGGAGATATTCTCTAAAGAAACCATGCTATCGGGCTCTTCCTTAAAGGATGTTTTATGGTTATTGCTGAAATTTCGTGAATGCCAACTAAAACTGCATAGGATGTAATTTTGATTTTGCCCGATAGTCAAATGAAATATTTTATTCCCATTTATCTACAACAGATTGAGTGATGTGCTTAGATGATGTCATCCCGTTTTACTTCTTCTATGGCAGCTTAACTCTTAATCTCGTTCTGAGAATTAAAAAATCAAGCATCGCATTAGTTTTAACGGATTTTTTTTAGCAGAGCAAAAAAACTTTTGTCTTCTGATGGCGGTGTAAAATTATATTATTATAAATCACTTTATAATGTATTTATTTTCTCCAGGAGATTGCAGTGTCCCAGTCAACACCCTTCAAGATAAGCTTCCTGTGTTGATCATCAATGATAAGCAAGTTGTACCGGAAAGCACCTCAGAATCCTTAAGCTTTAATAAAACGGACAAGATACAAGTATTTTGTCTCGGAGATAAAAATTCTATGTTGTATAGCGATGAGCAACAAGATGTGAGTAATATAGAAATAGATTTGTATGTATAATATTATTATATTTAAAAACAAATGAAAAGAAAGTGATTTTCCACGTGCGGAATTTCATCAACCACATAATATATATAAAAAAATATTAAATAGGATATTTGAGATATTTATTAAATCGACCTAAAGATTGAAATGCAGAAGAACCGAGTCCGTAGAACAATTTTAACTGATATTCTGATTTATATGTCTAAATAATAGTTTTTTAAGAAGTAAACTGTAACAGTCGTATTATTCCTGACAACTTGATAACAACGTTCTTTGTATACACTAAAAGTAATCAACTGAATAAAAAAGAAATATCATGAATTTGTTTTTTCCAGAATTTGACATGTTCCGGCGGAAATTCTTTTCAGTCGTCTCTCGATCCGACCTCAGCAATAAAATTTTCTGCAGTAGTCTGTAAGAATTTTGTAGAACCGACGCAAACTCTCAGCACAGTTGAGAAGTCATGTGGCCTCGGAAACAGCAGTCAACTCATAGATACTGCCCTCCAAGCAAAGGATATCAATGCAACTGACCTGTGGGTCTACAGCTCTTGTGTTGATGAGGTATTAACTTATTCCACCCTCGTTACGCACTGCTCGGTGTAACTTGTACTACTTTAGACATATTGACATGGTTTATTATTTAGAGCCACTTAAGAATGATTTAATTGTACAACAATAAATCAAACAATGACTGAAGTCACAGAACTATGTTTCCCGTGCCAAAATAAAGTTCTGAGTCGGTACAAATTTATGTTAAATTAATATAAAATAAATAAATCCCATGAACCCTTATTATACGAGAAAAATTACGTAAACTTTCACCATAAGTGTGTTGTGTATCTTTCTGTTTATATTTTATATATTTGCTTAATTTAAGCATATATTAATTTAACAGTACTACAGAAAGTATATATATATTTTTTCTTATGAATATATACCGTTTTCTTTTTGTATAACATCATTAAAATGATGCTGTCTGGATAAACGGGAATTGTTAAACCTGAAAATGAACTGTTAGTCGGCGGAATCAGGCCTCTTATAATATTAGTAATAAAAAACAAATTACTACGCATTAGTGTCAATAAACTATAAATAATAATCGCAGTCACTGCTCCACATTATCAAATGAAAGAACGGCATTTTCGGTGAAAGCCAAAAGACTTGCATATATATATATATATATATATATATATATGTATTTGAGAACCACTAAGTTTCCGCAGCGGTGTGATAAGCAACTGAAAGCTACTCTTTATTCAAGGTGGCGATTAGTGTGGCTTGGGTACAGCACAGACTGGGTGTGGAGAACAAGCTGGTGCAAAAATTGAATTACACTACCTTTCAACGTGAGTATTATCTTACTTCTTCTTCAGGTGTCATTCCTTCTGCGAGATAGGTAACCATCTCGCAGAACATATCTCTATGTCTGTTCGTGACTTGGAGAATAGTGAAGTGGGTCCCCGGATCTTCCTGCATCATCTTACCAAAAGAGATTGAATATCAATATGTGATACATACATATTACATTAAAAAAATACTTTAATTTCCATTTTAGAAGGAAAATTCTTTGCTGGTACTGATGTGAACAAGCAATACACGCAAAATGAGCAGAAAATCACCTTTAAGCAGTTGGGACTTGAGAAGTACATCAACGAAACCTATTACCTGACCAGAGGCCACCTGGCTGCACGAGCTGACTTCCCGCTGGCGCCGGCGCAAATCGCCAGCTACTCGTTTCTCAACGTCGCTCCGCAGTGGAATAGCTTCAATGGGGGAAATTGGAATAGATTAGAGCAGGTTATTATAATGATCAACTATACCATAAGCTTCATACTTCCAATTTATTAACCTTAAACCAAATGTTTTTTTAACACAACTATTTAATTCCAACGCTGGAGGGATTAAGTTCTTAACATAATTTAATACTTTTTCCCAGAATCTCCGGCAGAGGGTTGTAGCTGATGGAATAAAAACTAATATCATCACAGGTACATTGGGAATTCTGGAGCTTACCGGTACCAGTAATATGACCAAGGTATACCTCGATAGCTCACCCAAGATACCAGTTCCCCTTTGGTTTTACAAGGTAGATTATATTGGTATTAATTTAATTAAAAAAATATATAGGATATTGAAGACCATATCATTCCAGATCTACAATATATAAATTATTACAAGATACATAAATTTTATTTATTTGCATTCTTCGATTAGTAAATTAACATATTTGTTTTCACTTTAAATTTTTAGGTGGTCCATGACACTTTCAATGAAAAAGGAATCGTGTTTTTTGGATTGAACAATCCATTCGTCACGATCGAGGAAGCGAAAACCATGTCCGAGTCTTTGTGTACTAATATCTGCAGCGATCCCAGTTTCTCCTGGCTCAAGTTCAATGAAAGTTTAGTCGCAGGGTACAGCGGTTGCTGTGAAGTTGATGAATTCTTAAAAAATGTCAACGGACTGCCTCCACTCAACACGCTGGGAATATTATTTATGAAAGAGCCTACGTATGCAGATCTACCGTCGATGGCGGGCGAAGTTATATTGATTCTTTTTTATTGTCTCTGTTGTATTATTCTATTTATGTTACTGTGCTTTTATTTAATTCCCCCGATGAGACGTTTGAGTAAAAATATAATGCCGTCGAGACTTTACAATTCGCTGACTGTGTGCGGATGTTTCACCGATTAAAATATCTTTGTTTTAAGTAGCTTGTGGCAATTTTTTATTTTTTATTTTTAACAGAGAGATTAAGTAGTATTTTTTGTCACAACCCGGTATTGAAGAGTTTTAAATTATATTATATTTCTATAACAGCTAATTAGTCATGAATTATATATTTTTTACACTATAAAATTTGTTCAAAGATATGGTGAAATATCTTTTATAAAGATATTTTATATAATATTACTATAACTTGTCAATATAATAAATATTGTAGTTTACACGATTTAAAGCTACGCAATCGGAGTAAGCGCTCGTGGACTTCCAGCAAAGTGTATGAAGTGTCATTTTACGGATTCTTCTTTATCGAGGAGATCGGTGATCACATTTCTCCGGAGAATATTAAAGACCGCACTTGCAGCCTCCAACCAGATCTGGTTACATCGAGCAGACGAGTAGAATTAATATGAGTATTATAATTTTATAAAAACATCCTTTAGCTGTTACAAAACAATATTCTGTAAGTTATCATATGTTACAAATTTATTGAAAAATTGGGAAATTTGGTAACTCAAAAATGATAATAAAAAAAAACATGCATTAAAAGATCTTTTTAAGTGTGTGAGCATTGTTAAACAAATCAAAATTTAAAAATTAAATAGTATGTTTTTTTTTATCCATCAGTTTTCAGAGGAATTTCATCTGAAAATAATCTTGATATAATATATATTCAAAAAAATAAATGGGTAGGTTTGACATGTGTTAATAAAACTATGTATTATTTATTTAAATAAACACTGTATTTCCATCTTAAGACATTGTATGTATATAAATCACATGGCCAAAAGTATTTACTTTTTTAATATCTAATTTCTCAAATCAAGAGTTTTACTCCATTTCGTCATTTTCAGTAAACATCGGATTATGTTGAAAATATCAAAACTTACGTGGAACTTGGACCAAACCTCACCTGTGTAACACAACCAAATTAGGTGATACACACCTAACCTAACCGTACATAATATATTTTTACCCTCCAACCTAGCAATATTACATCAATGTCCACCGTGCGTGTAAATTTTAGTGTACACATTCGAAGTAGATATAATAAAATTGTTTAGTTTTATAATTAATAATGAGTTGGCAAATATTTTCTTTACAAAAACCTTGTTTATTCCAACAAATATAAATCTTCAATTTTATATGACGAAGCCGTTTTTAAAGTCTAATGACGCAACTGCAGTGACGGTAAGTTTTCAGTTTCATGAGATGAATTCGTGTTGTGATTCTTTGGAATTAGGTTTGTGTTAACGTTCTTCTATCAATACTGTACTGTCTAGGTCCCACGGTTTCCATTTTTTTTTTAAACATTTTATTTCTACCTTCCTGTTTTAAAAATTTATAGCATTTCATTAAAAATGAAATAATAATATTTATCTAAATCAGTATCTAAATCTCAAAAGTGAATGTAAACGTGTAATCTACATAATAATAAAAAATTTACCGAGCAAAAGTTCGTTTTTTATAAATTCTTTAAAAATTTACGATGTAACAAGTCATTCTCACTGTAATTAGTTTATATGAACTGCACTGTATATATTAACTCCTTTTGCTCAGCTAATTATCTTGATAAAGTATTCACGTGCTAAGCACGCATGAATTGCCAATAATATATTCTATCTTAAAAGTCAAGGTTTTCTTCAAAAGAAGACTAACACGTATTAAAAACCAACATTTAATTTATTTTGATTAATATCAGTATCATTTTTATACCATTGAAGTTAGAACGAAAATACACCATGAAGTCAAAAATAAAAAAAAATATTTATATGATTTAAAACTCTTTAAAATAAATAGTTTTCGGCTTCTCTGTTATTTTTGATTTAGGAAAATCGCTATGGAAAAAACATTTAAAACCTTTTTTCACTAGCTATAAAAAATGTAATCTGTGACTACCTTATAAATAAAATAATATGTATTTAGATTCCTATGTATCACAAAATTAATATTATCCTACTAACATAAATAAAGTCAAATATTTGAAATAAAAAATAATGCATTTCAAGTGATATGTCATTAAAAAATGTAACATTGAAAATTGACACCAACCGTGCCTTCGTATAATTTTAGAGTGATAAATTTTAAAACTTAAATATAATATACAAATCTACACTATCAAAATAAAAATATATAAACAACAGTCAGTTTTCAGAATTAAAAATCTTTTGCACCACTGAAAGTGTACACCTAGAAAAATCTTTAAAAACCCTACCACGTATTTTGTATAATATAATATCTTGTTTTATTCATTAAAATGACCAAATACAACTGTTTTCTAACTTTTCTGCAAATTATTACAAAGTCAACTTATAATCATATCACAAAATAGCTAGACGATACATAATACAGTTTATCTGCCGATGTGTGATTGTGTTAGGATGTTTGCAGGAGACGTCAATGTACATTTGAATAATTGCGTGATTTTTTTTCTACCCTGTTAACATTAATACCGCGACAATAAAGTAATTTGCTTAGAATGATAGAATCAAGTATGTACGAATGTGAAAACCAGAGCCTCTCGTGCAACGGCCGAATAATTACTTTTAAATAATCAATGAATCTGTATTTATTTTAAGCGTGTGTTTACAAAGAGAAAGAAAATTTTTATTTAGCATAGATATGTCAGTTGCTTACTTGTATGTAATAATTCAATTTTTGTTCAGATATGAAGTCCGATTGTTCGAAATGACTAGACAACGTGGGTTTAATTGGGTATCTTTAAAAAATTTAAGATTAATAATTAATCTCGCATTGTACATCAGTGTATTGGCACTGGTTGATACAGTGCAAACATTTATAACACAACTACTTATATATATATATATATATATATATAATATATATACTACACTACTTGACGTTACACACCATATACATCCATATTCCATTTAATAAATATTTTAACGCACATAGCAGGGTGAACACATCTTCACTAAAGGATGTAATTTCCACTCTATCTGAGCACCACCAGTGTGGCTTTAAATTAAATCTATAGATATGATGTTAAGTACTCGTTAGAAAGCTATGAATATTTATATTATGAAAGTTTGCGGGTCCTTTGCACATTTACAGATCCTCTGGATGATGAGTCTGCGGACCACACTACTCATGATAGGTTATGGGCCGCAAAGATAGCTATCCTAAGAACCTGATTATTAGCAGTGGTATTCACAGTAAATAGATAATTTCCTGTAGCACATTCAATAGTCTCTAATGAGTACGCAGCCTTATATCTATTAGTTTAAATAATTTATAAAAAATAGTACATAAGAAAAAATAATGTTTATTAATAGTAATAAAGAAAATAATTTATACAATCTTCGAAATAGACTAACCTCATTCGTGTACATGTGTAAAATCATGTTAGTTTTGTTTATATTTACAAAAAAAATGCATGTGTTAATGCAAATAGTTGAACAATGAACAATTAAAAACGTTTACAAAAGATCAACAACAATTTTGAACCTGTTCCCGTCACAATATATCTAATTTGATGTATATTTTTTTACTTAATATCAATATTTTGGAAACTAGCTAACAATAGACAATACTGAAATCAACAAATGGTTAACTTTTGTAATGTTTCATATTTAAAATAAATTATATAGTCTTAAAAAATATCAAAACATTTATAAACTTTACCGAACGAGTAAAAAATATTACAATAATTTAGCTCAGACTCGACAATCCTCCAGTCTTTGGTTCACCTGAAAATGGGAAAAAAGTGTCAAAACACAAATTTAAGTTAACTAACATTAATAATAACAACTTTTTAGTTTGAGAAGAATGGTTTAAAGTAATTTAATCACATCAAGCAAACAGATTTATTAAATAATAAATGATTTATACTCCTTTCGTATGTGTTTTTTTTTTATTTGTCTTTATTCGCTACGGTTTTAAATAAATATATCTTTCGTTCATATCACTTATTCATAAAAGTCGCTTAGAAGTAATCTATAAGAGCGCAATACTGACCTTCTATATGGGCAAGTCCTTTGTGAAGTCTTGACTCTCAGGGGGACCTTGATCGGAAGGGCGGTGGCTTTCCCGGCCGGGGGGGCGTTCTCTTTGTCCCCGAAATCTGATCCACTGCTGCGGCGGTCCCCTCGGCCGACGCATCTGCTCTCGATCCTCCCTCCGTGGACACGGCATGCCGTTTAAATTCGACCCGTCTGAATTAGCGCGATCAAACCTTACGGGCGATTGAATATGCACATCGTTGGGGTAATGAACGATCGCCGTGTGCTTGAAGTTTCTGTGATCGCCACCGCCGCCGTTATTGCGTTTTCGGTAGTGGTCATGTTCAGTGATAAAGCCGCGCATTGGCGGCGAAACAGGGTTCTGCAACAGCGGCGGCCGCACGGGGACAAAGGGCGGCATATACGCGGGCGGAATCCTCGGCCTGAAGGGAGGATGAAGGGGAAACCGCAAGCCTGGAGGAAATCCAGGAAAACGCCCGGGAAAGAAAGGGCGGGCAATCGGCGGCGGGACGAAACCGAAGCCCACGCCGGGAACAAACGCTCGCGGAGGACCCCTGAACCGCTTCCCGTGAGTACCGCTGCTACTACTATTATCGCTGTACTGTCTTTTCTTCATGGTGAGACGCACTGCCGTACAAATTTAACGTTTACATAAAAAATAACCGGCTTACAAGAAAATACCAAAGGAAAACAACGATGGCGGTGTAAAGATAATTTGACGTTTGGCAAACAAACACTGAAAAACACAGGGCTGCCATGCTAAAAAAATTAATAAACTCAATGAACATGCGTGTTTTCATAAAATAATATTTTATTGCAAAAAATTAAAAAATATATATATACACACATTTATATATAAAATATTTAAACAAAATAATCAACACTCAATATATACAAAATACCCAAAACGATTTTTTTTATTAATTTGAAGATTTGCAACCTGGTAACACAGTTCTCATCCCCCTCCACTAACGTCCGAGGCAAACAATTTTCACTTCGCGCAGAGCTTGCTAACAATGTCCACAGATGAAGCTAGGGAACGAATTCGCTATTTTAATGTCGGAACGGCAGATCAGACAATACTCGCATAACGACAAAGCGCACGTTTCCTACTTCTATGCATCGTATTTTTCACCTCTATTACAATTGATACAACAATGAAATTATTTCTGGACCCATTGTCTGTTTCCGCGTTGACTTAGTTATTTATACTATACATTGAAACTTACCAAGCGATCTTTGTTATTTCAAGTTGCAATTCGATTAAAGCGTCTATGAGTATTCATTATCTGGCAGTCGTGTGCTGTCACGGCACATAAATATTGCATATTATAATACAAATGAAAAGATCGGATCGAGTGGCGCCGCTCGAGTGATTCATTGTCGCCGGCACGTGGCGCGGGCGGGCCGACCTTGCGGCCATTCCTTGCAGACCTTGTAGTGTAAAAAAGCTCGAGCTTGCTAGGATCAGACACCGATAGAAGCCGCGTGATACATTCGGCGTGACCCTTTCGCCTCCCTGCCGTTTCATTCATCACATCATCCCCGCTATTCGCCATGAAACCTGAACCCACCCGTCATCACTCAGCTCTGCTCGTCGTGAAGTTGTCGGGTCTCAGTGGGCTCTATTCCCTCAGGAGAGATCTGAGAGTGGCGGGGGGTTTACGGGACAGGAAGTTTTGCTCAGCCAAAACACATTTTTGAAGTGCCAACAAATATACAAATCAATGGCACTCCATACACGTGCGCCAATAATTCCTGAGATGCAGCTCATTATAACATACTCCAACACTTGCACATGATATTACAATCTTGCTATACTTCATTTTGCTTTCGAGACTTTACTCCGAGAGTGACCACTAATCTGTTTTATCCAAAAAAAAACCATACTAACGACCACATGCCAATAAAATTCAAACGGAAATGTTTTTTTTTTATTACGACTAGTTGATTTTGACACCAATTTGGTTTATTTACGTTTATGCAATCTTAGTAAATACATAACACTGCTGCAACTCGCCCGATTGACTCACCGCCACAGGTCACATTCTCCACTATCGATAAACCGAATTATTTTTAACGCGAAGTTTCAACATAACGTCAAAAGAAAATATTTAATGCTCATTTGCGTGCTACCGCCAGTCCATGTGACAATGTGGACAAATCGCCTTCGATCACCATGCCTGCATGGCAAATCGAAATGGGCAAAGTCAGTGCATAAAACTAACCGTTGACATATCGGTCCATGTCAAGTCTCCACAACCGGACCGATACGGAGATGCATCTCTAATGAATACGTTATATTTCGGTATCCACGGGAAATGAGGAGACACAAGTGGGACTCGAACCCACTAATAAAGTCGACCAAAATGACCGTCAATTCAAGACTGCTCAGTGCGAATATATACAATAGCATTTTTTTTCTCGACTGCTGATGCATATCTAATACTAATAATAGCCTGACGAAGCCCTCGAAAGGCGAAAATGGTATACGGCGTCCTCTTTCGCCTAATTTAGTCCAAACCATAAAAAAAACACTCAAAAATAGTGCAAGTCGGCCGAGTCGCTTTGGGTGCAGGCAGCTTTATGTAAACTGGTAAACTGGCGCGCCGGCGGTGCATGTGGCCGGCACTGCTCTCAGTTTTGCCGAGTGACCTCGATTCGATAATTTTTTTCGAAAGAGAGAGTGAGTTTTTTTCCAACCGTACATAGAATAGAGCAAACGCACTTGCTCGCGCCGCCTGGTGCTGATGCGGCCAGCAACCGACTCTTGGGAACATGGAAACCGATATTCAACTGAAACAAAAAAATATATTTTTTAACACATTTTTCCCTTCACAAACTCAATAGAAAAAATAGAGGAACCCACGTGTGCTACTGCCTAAGCCACACCTTGTAAGCCCCACAATATGAACCCTACCGACCATTGTAAATCAACACAAAAGAAAAAAAATAAACATAAAATTTAATTTATTTTTTTAACTTGGAAACCACCTGGTGCTTTCATCTTAAAGGTTGGTAATCAAAATCATTAAAAAAAAATATACCCAAACAATATAATCTTACAAATATCCATAAAACCGATGGAAATTGCATAAACTCTAAACACATCAAAAATCCTCATTTGACTAATTATCTTCGGATATTTATTATTTTTATTGTGCATCATTATACATTTTTATTATTTATGCAAAGCAGTTATTATTTTGTTGATTGTGCTGATTGAATGATCTCTAAAAAAATATTTTGCTTTTAATTATTATATGACCCTTCGATCAACAGTACCACTAATACAATGAAAAAAATATATATATTTATTTTTATTTCATCACAAAATAAAAATAAAATTCTAGGATTTTGTCGTCGTTTCGTGGTTAAATAAATAACGTATAAACAGTAATTTTTGAACACGATAAAAAATTATTGTAGTCTTTAAAATTTTTTGATATATTTTGTTTTGTTTTCCATCAATATATAATTTGTTTGTAGGTAAGAATTTTCTTCTCTCATTTTGTATTTTACTACAGATTGTTACGATAAAAGAATTAATAGACTGAAATAATAAATGTAATTTCACAGCTAATTCAATGGCAAAATTGAGAGAATTATTTACACATTTATCTTCTAAAAATCACCAGTCAAATTAATTTTGCGCATAATTCAAAGAGAGATAGATAACTATTTTTTTAATGTAATAAATAATCTACGTGATTTATATCTGATTACTTAAAATCTACAATAATTATGATCGCTTACCCAGATAATACCACTTCGCATTCACCACCGGTAACACGCTATATTCAATATAAAAATAATTTAATTAACACTTAAAACAAATAAATATCAATTATTCCAAACAATTTCGTATAAAAGTTGAGCCTATAACTAACATTTGAATGTAAAAAAAAAATAAACTAGTAAAAGTCCTTGAAATACCGGCCATGTTTGCATAACAATCTACACGTGAAAATCATCAAAATAAGCTTACATCGCATCTCAAAACCACACAATAACAACTTATATTATAAACGCATGCAAAAATATATCATATAAATAGATGTATTAGAGTCTATTATTGTTTGACTGAACGATATTTGTCTATGTTGCTATTTTACATTCGGAGGTGTTCGGTTGCCGCCTCGTTTGTTTCGGGATTTTCCGAACGTTTCCGAAGATGCCAGCATGGTCGCAATACACGAGCTCGCCCGATCATTCACGAGCGGAGCCGAGTGGAGCCGAGTGGAGCAGCGCTGGCTTGTTGACGGGCGATCACGCATGGCCCAGTGGTTGATATGTGTGGTTCTCGTGCCCAATTATAAGCATCGATGTCCGGTTATGTATATTTCATATATAGAGTGATTCAAATAGCATACTGAATAATTTAATATGTTTGATTTTTTAATAATTAAATAAAAAATTATATTTTAGAATTATTATAAATATGTACTTTAATTTCTTATATTTATCAAAAATTTTATTTTTAAAGTCAAATAAAATGTTTTAAAATAAATATATTATTTGGATATTTTTAAATCTTGGAGTGGGAATATTTGCTTATATTTAAGTTATTAACTAAAGAAAATTATTTACAATACAAATATTAAATATATATTTAAAAACTATAATTTTTGTTAGATAGTATTTTGTTGTGCATAAGAAGGCTAGTAATCTCGTGAATTAGGTTAATTATATAGATAAGTCTTTTTTTATATTTATATATGTTTTTTAATTCATGTACATGCATGTAGTTTTCATATAAATAAAATAATGAAGTTGTCTTTATTTTTGTAACACATATAAGAATATTGTTTCAAAACTAAATGACAAATTTAAACAGCTTGACTTTCGCACCTTTTTTCCAAATAAAAAATGTCAATATTTGATAAAGTCAAGCGTTTGGTATTTAATGGTTGAATTGGTTAAAATATTTTCTACTTTATTTTTAAAATGTTAGATTAAATTTATATCAAGTAGTAAAACAATAGAAAAAAAGACATCATTTATACATTTAAAAATTATAAAAAATCATATTTACGAGTCCAGAGCTATTAGATAATACTAATTAAATCAAAGAACATATAGAAAAAAATAAGCTTTGGAATTTAAATATTATATTAGATAATAATTGACGTATGTATATATTGTTCAAAACAATATGTATATTAATTATCACAATGATATAACGTGGAAAAATTATACCCGTAGTGATTTTGTAAGAAATACTGGGTCAATGCCTAAAAAAGGTCAATTTCTATCTCTGACCCCGATAAGAGTGACACATGAAATGAAAATAATAAATCATTCAGTGAATGCATAAATGAGAGTGAAGCGATAATGATAATTGATAAGGAAATTTAAAAGAAAGCATCTATTCATAATATACAAAAACAAACAAAAAAAGTGATAAATAATCAACTTTACAAAAAAATGCATTGAAAATAACAATGATTTAGTATATTTTTTACTTTTTTTGGTAGCTACAATTATCTTGTTATTGTTTTGTCTTGATATTGCCAAACTGTCGGCGTTAAATTGAGTGATTTTATACGACATTATTTCATTTTATATTTGGAAACCTTGAATTGCCTTAAAAATTTTTATTATTTATTGTTACGAAAAATGTGGCCAAAATAGCTTCTCTATGTAATCTAAATAATTTTTTTGCGCATTCTGTACTTGTGGCGCGGTCAACCCATGGTATTTTCGCCGAAATAAGATGTGGACTCCAAATGGCGTTGAAGTGATGTTTTGGCTGCAGGATTGATGTACAGTTGAAAATCAGAAGGCTGGCAAAATACTTTGCGTATTCGTAATATATTCAACAGGGTGAAAATATACGTGGTTACTGCTTCTACGCCGCGAGGTCTCTCTTGAGAGAGTTGTGGAAAAGCTGTTTATATAGCATCCCGACGCATTCGTGGATGGCGTAAATTCCACAAGAATTGTTTCTCTAGTGTCATTGACCGCTGATCAATAGATCGAAAAGCACATGCCGATAGTTGTATTACATAATCCCTATGCACGTGTTACGATGTATCTTAAAGATTCTCCTATACAACCTCAATTCTTCGCATTTACGCTCAAAAATTGATAATTAAGCTATCAATATTTTTGACAGGTCGAATTCCATTTTAATATTTTTGAGTAAAATACTTGAGTGATTTTCCACATGTTTTTATTTGTGACCGGATTCGCCAATCTTTCACGTTGGCATTATCAAAAAACTCTGTTTGACAACAAAAAAATTATTTATCTACAAAAGTACAGTATTTTTATTGAATCAAGTGTATAAAAAATAAATTGATACTTTTTTTGTGCTTATTTTTTAAGCAGCCAGTTTCGCATTCAGACAATATTTTTAAAAAAAGGTACTTGTTTTTTATCCGACCCTTGTTTTTTATAACCCAACGAATCGAGCGGTCATGGAAATCTGCAATGAACGAAAAAAACGCCACAACGGGACTCATCGTCACATGATAGATTCTTATCTCTGCGAGTACATATACATTTAAAAAATTTGGTGGTCGGATAAAAAACAAGTACCGAAAAAAATAATAATATACGAGATCGATATACAATATCAGTTTAGAAATTCAATATTTTTGACAGAAGAGGATGGAAAAAGGGAGATGAGACATTTACCTTCGGTCTCCACCTCTCGGATAATAAGCACGACTTTAACCAGAACTCCAACCTCAAAATTTTGCATATTAACAATAAAGGCACAAAACTCGATCGCCAAGAGATTTTAGAGATCAATCGCATAAAAGATAACACACCGGAGCACCTGCTTAATGACCAGGTTATTTTCAATAAGTCTCCATTATTATTCCCTATTGCTAAATCACATCTTTAAAAAAACATTTACTGTGCATAAACCTATTATTTACAGATAAACACACTACAGGACAAACCCCAACTCAGGATAACTGCTGCTACACCCCAAACCCACTACTTTAGATAATTACCCCATTAACACAAAAATTTTCAATTATATAGAATCCTCCACTTGTCAGGCACATTAAAATCACACTAGCCCTTACCATCTGACAAGCATTCTCTCTCTTTCCAACAACCTCTCCCTCTAACAATTGTTTACCTAATTGCTTAGTATTATATAAAATCTCACTCTGTTTGATAGGTTGGCGAAACCGGTCACTAATAAAAACAAAAATGTGGAAAATCACTCAAGTATTTTATTCAAAAATATTAATATCAGTTTAATAAAAATAATTTTTTTTTTGGGTATATAAAAAAAAGGTTGACGAGCACTGAACGAGCTCGGTTGCGTTTATTATCAGCGCATCGCTGCTCATTTAGCGTTGGACCGTCGCGCGGCACGGAGCGCTGGTCGCCGCCTCCGCGACTTTTAATCAAATAAACACATAATAAATAAATTAAATCACACCACAAAAGTTAGCAGCCCCGCGAAGCTGCGCGTCTGAATAATTCGCTGTGTTTTTTTTGTTTTTTTTTTAAATACGTTGTTACCACTTTTCGCGAAGAAATTCGTAGGCTATTTGTGAAGTTACGCGGAAGTACGTTTTCGATTTGTTGTGAACGATTTAATGGTGTTTTTGTTTGGACACTCGGGGGGCGAGTTGGCAAGTTTCGGCGGACGATGAGGTATGGCGAATCTGGATTTTTATTATATTTTGATGAAGGATAATATGCTCGATTCATAAAATATACTCGTAAGAATAATTAATTCAATATTAAACCCTTAAAACGTCTTGCATGCATGATACACCTGTTTACAATTTTTTTTATTAAAGTTTTGATGTCCTTTTAATATTTTGAATGTCTGATAATTTTAATAAGTAATACGCGAAAAATCTCATGCCTGAATAAATGATTGAACAATTTTGCTTGTATTTTGCAATTTTGCAAGTGTGAAAACGATTTACATAATTGCTAGATAAAAATATATTGTTAAAAAAAATATGTATAAAATTTTATAAAATTATTTGTGATTTTTTTATATTCAGTAATGTTTTGAATTTTATTCAATAAGTCAATTGCTGGTCCACCACCAGCGAGTGAAGATACTTTGTCGTGTTGATTTTTGCATATTTGTTTTTTTTTTTTTTTCTAAATCACAGTATATATTTTTAAGCACAATAGGTTTGTTGAATGTCTTTAAATATGTATTTTTTATTATAATAAAAAAAGTTTTATATTTAATTAAAAATAGCCATGGGGCTAAAATAACCCTTTCAAAAGCAAAACATGCGCTAATGAAGATGTTCGTAATCTCATAGCAAATTGGCTATTCGTGTTTGTATAAATATATGATATGTTTTTATTCATTTTTTTTATTGCATTATGATAATTGTTTATTAATAAATTCATACTATATGCACAATTGTTGTTATCAATTATAATTTTCAATATGAATAACACTGATTCATATAATAATGTCGAATAATTCAACTCTTTTGAGATTAAAAAATGTAGATTTAAAATCGCAATAACTTGTTATGATTTGAATTTTTCTTGACGTCAATGTTAAATTATTTTAATCTAAGGTGATTTTGGTGTCATTTATAAATAAAATTAATTTTAAATGTCTCGACTTGATCTTGAAGTAACTGTGGACTAAGATTAATTGATTCGTGAATTGTTTTATGTTTCATATCAAAAAAAAATAATTTAATGATTTTTTATTTTATATTATTTTATTTAGAATAGTTCTTGGGACTTTGCTTACAATACAGTGTATGACTGTTAACTGGTCCTGTTTATTAATCCGAACATCTTATTGTTACAAAGGGACAGTGGCTATCTTAGGTATACTGTATTTTAGTGTTATTATATGCAAACATAAATAACCATAATTATAGTCATAATAAAAAAAAATGATATCAGATTTTCAAGTATCCCTCAAGAAAATTTGCTGATAGAGGGTTTTTCATGTTCGCTCGGATAAATTATTCAACACGTGTCCCTGGTCGCTTCTTTGTTGCCGACTGACAACAAATAAACTGCTGGGTTTATTTTTACGAAAAATGTTAATAAAAATATATATATTCGTACTTATAATCGCATTTCCATGCGGTTTATAATTTTTTTAATTTTTGTATTTTTAATCTCACTAATAGCTTGTTTTAATGATTGTTTACAGGTAAACAAAAATTAAATTTGTTTTTTTTATTTTTTTTGTATGTTTTAATGAACAAAAATGTCATGTGGGCACATATTAATGAATTCCTGAAACCATCTACATTTTTTTTTTTTATTATTTTCCTGAAACATGCATAATTTTTTTTTTATTATTATAATGTTTTACGTCATAAGTTTCCTTGTTTCAAAATAATATTATAATAAATCACTCGCAAACCGGTCCGACGTATTTTTTGCATATTCTTGGTTAAAAATTAAAATACAAAATCAAAATATAGTTTGGCTAAAATACAGGTTTTTGGCATTCATTAAGCTAGTAAAAACATGTTTACAATTAATATAATATATTTCGCGGAAAGAGACGGAAACATTACTACGTCAATGAATGCTTGAAAAACGTTATGTTTCTGGCATTTATTATGGAAATTTAATGCAGAATTTTAAACAAATTGACTAAAATATATAAATAAAACATTTTTACTCGTAGAGTGCGACACATTTTAAATTTGCGATACTCCATTTTAAGGTTGCGAACATTTTTGACTGAATATTCCAGCGTTTTCTGTTTTTTTTTTAGTACGATTTAAATAAAAAAACATTTTTTAATACAGACCATCTTCATGGGTAACACGAACTCCTTGAAGATGGACTCACCACGGGGACCGAAATGTCGGAGAACAGTAAATTAATTAAATTTCTAAATTGTTTGTAGTGATGAATTACATTAACTATTTACAATAACACAGCGTGTAATAAAATTATTAATATATTGATTACTCAGCGTTTAACATAAAACATTAGTATCAGGAATTTCATTATCAGAGACACTCACATTATCGATTTTCAAGAACTGAGTATACTTTTCGTGATAATATAATAAATAATTATTTGAACCTCGCGATGCATGATATATTTTAAAAAAGCAATATTCATACGTGCACGAGGAATAAAAAAAAAATTAATTAAATTAAAATTAAAATGCATAATCGCCGATCGATTTATAATTGCATATAGTATTATTGTTACACACAAAACACGACTTTTCAGAGTGATATTTTAATAATTTTCAATATCACGTTGAGTTTTGGTGATTCGCTGGTGTTTGAAGATGTTTATAGTGTTTTACAATTATATTATTGAAATGTTTCAATTGATAAGAATGTTATTGTTGCGTGTCATAACACTGATAGCGCTACGTTACCCTTTGACCCCGATAATTGGGAAGAGATAAGCGATAGCGATATACAGCGGAGACCAAACTATGCTCGTATACACGGTGTTTCAAAAATATAAAATTAAATATTTACACCTCAAAAGTGCTTATATACTATGCACAAGCAATAAATACTCAAAGTGTAATAAAATATAAATTTTTAAGAGAAATACAAAAAATGGTTTATTCACAGTATCGTCCCTTGGAAATGCATGAATACCGTGATAATAAAACGACGTGTCTCTGGGCCGAAACCGTTCATCCCAACGATATTCTCCTTCTTGGAAATTGGCCAAGTGTAGCCCAGCCAAGCACGCGCCATCGACCTGAACAAGTGATAATCGGAAGGGGTCAGGTCTGGTGAATACGCCGGGTGCGTTTTTAAGTTTTTTTTTATAACATTTTTGAGTTTTTATGGAGTCCTGGACGATGGGAGTTCTTCAAATTGATCAGCCGTTGTCACTCATTGGCAGTTTTCGCACCTGTTGATGATGATGATGATGCTTCGCCGGGTGAAAGCCACGATATTTTCTACACTTCTCATCGCCAGTAACAATTCGATGCAGGAAACTCAAAATATCGATTTTCCACCTGTCTTTCAGTCAACTCATACGGCACCCATTTTCCTTCCCTTTGATTTTTTCCCATGCCATGTTAATGCCATCACGAAACCATGGGTCCATGGCACTGGATTACAGTCCCTGACTAGTGCAGTGTAAACATAACGCCCTTAATCAATTTTCCACGTATCATGTATAAAATCGTTTTTTAAAGTGTTGGCCACCCCTGGCATGAAACATCGAATTTTGTAACGCCGGACAAAAACGTAACAGGTAAAAACGCATAAAATAACGGCAAAGTGGCTTTGGTAATGCAAATGACCTAAATCGGGAACTGCATGCGAGTATCGGCTAATAGTATGGACGGGTGTAATTACGAGCCGTGTTCTTGAGAATAAGCACTTCAAATTATTATTTATGGCCAAAAAAGCGAGCTACGTGGAAAAAAAATTGTGTTCGTTACAAAACGATCGTCAAGTTCTAACCTTGCGGGTGCTCACGCAGCGTGCCGCGACATCGCCGGCAGGATGAGCCCGATCCACTGCAGACAATGGAAAACTCGAAGTTAGTTCCGAATTTAGTGTCGAGGCCTTACGGGAACTATATATATTTAAAAAAAAAAAAAAAAAATATATATATATATATATAAATATAAATATGTCTTGAGACACTGTGTATCTGAAGTATATTATGAAAGTAAAAGGGATTTTCATTTTACAGTTTGTACTGTGTCCGGAGACCGTGTCCGTGTTTGATCAACAAGTGTCGTCGCTATGCGACCTTTGACCCGCAAAGGGTTAACGGCGCATTTGACGAATTGACCTATTTGCAATTAAACTTGCAACTGGTCTTGCTCTCGAAAATAATCAGAATTCGTGGGACCTTGACCCAAAATGTCCGCATTTGCGACGCATTTTCGCCGGCGTTGCCGGGCGAAAATTCACTTGCAGGGGTGACGTAACTTCGAGGATGTGTCTAAGGAGACCAGACCCGCAGCACGTAATCAGGGGTGGCCAACTTTTGCGTATATGAGATCTGGTTTTTATGTTTTAAATGTGTAGGGATCGACTTGTTGCTATCGGCGTAGGCAAAGTGGGCAAAGGTTGAGTGAAATGCTTGCTATGTCTATACACTGTGCTTTCAGCATGAGGTGCTTTCTTGCGAGCTATGGGTTGTATAAATGCTCAAAATATATACTCAAACATATGTAAAAAAAAAACAATATAAATATCTAACGGGAAAAAAGCCACGTCAATGGGAATTTCATTAGCTTAAAGTATAAAAAATTCCGATTCTGCATGTGTGTAGATCCGATGCAAGAATACATATAATATTGTATTCGCGGTCGACTTGTGAGCTACCCTGGCTCTGAATCATGGGGTCCCATGTATATTTTAATTATTTAAGTCTTAATGATTGACTTAACTTCAAAACCAACATTAATAACAAAGAAATAAAGAGGGTGAAAAAAAAAATACTTTGACAGCTGGCTGAACGAAAACTGGGATCCTAACCTAAAAAATTTAAAGACAACATTGAAAACTCGCTGGAGATTCAACAAATGTTATGTTGTGTCATTTTATATTTATGGGGTTGAGGTATGGACACATCAGGCAGCTGCAATGCGAACATGTGGCCTTATAGGAGAATCCTTAAAACACCATTGGTTGACCGCGTCACAAGTGAGAATAAATATAGCATTCTCTAGCTGATTGTCCAAGGAAAAATCGAAGAAAAAATGGGCATTTACGGCAGTGGTCGGAAATCGGAAGTACAGCCGAATTAGTAATACTGCCCCAGGATAAATATGTATACATGGTCACCACCCTCCTCTGAGGAGAGGCACTTGAATTATTTTAAGTTTCTTTAAAAGTATTGCTAGGAGCTCGCTACACGCGCCGAGATTCATATCCTGTTGATAATTAGTAACACGGCCTTATCTAAAGTCAATTGAGTCTTTTTTTGTGTGCGGAGATAAAACAAAATACACAGATTAAAATTATTAAAAAAAAAGTTACTGTACATTGTTCAAGCTCATGTCATTTCGATGGCGATAATTGAGTTTTTCGAGTGTCTCTCCTCAGATTAGGGTTGTGTGGTGAATATTTCAATAAAGACACGCATATCTTGGACCAGTCTTAATAATTCGACTGTACTACCGGCTGGCGTTTATTCCGCGTCCATGTAAGTCTCCTCCTTCCAATGCCCCTTCTGCTTAGATTTTTGCTAGAAAAATCAGATGTAGGATGTCATATTTATTGTTTCGGAAAATATGTCTTATAAAGGAGACTTTACATAAAAAAAAAGTGGTTTGCGCATAACTGGTTTTTTTTTTGAATTTTTTTTTTAAATGAATTAATTAATTGATGTCATTATTGTTTTCAGGAACCGGATGTGGCATGGCTGAAAAGTTCTGCTTCGTGTAGCCAACTCCGCAGAGGGCATGGCACTATCGACTCAGTACATCGTCGCATTTACGTGAGTACTATGAGTTTATATGGCCAGGGGTCGAGAACCGGCGGTGTCATTATTAAACACCTGAAAATCGCTATACGGACCTCAAAAAACAACACACGTGCTAAGCCGAACAGCTAGGAGACAACACCCGCCCTACAAGTGCTGTACAATTAAATAAATTATAATCCCAAATAGAAACTTTGGAGAGACTCGGAAAAAAGTTATTTTTGTATGACTGTATAATTTATATCTGTGACCCAATTCGTTGTACTATTTCACTACGCAGTATTTATTTTATCTTTAGATTTTAATCGTTTGCTAATTTTCCACGTCATTATTAACGTAGAATTATGGTGATGGTGATGTTTTATCAAGTCACATTTATCAATAGATAAGATAACTGCATATCAATCTTATCGATCCACACTCCACCATGTGTACAACAATGAAAAGATCCGATACGGATCAAGTTATTTTAATAATTTAATGATAAATCGCAAAATGTAGTACAGATTCATAAAAGTTATTTATTTTTATATATAATATATAATAATGGATATCTGAAACCTTTGGGGGTTGGTTAAATGATACAATTTTATTTTGGGTGTTTTTTTTATGGTCTTTGATGAAGCACACTACACACGCTGCGACAGTGCTAATAATCAATTTTTTTATTATTTTACTAATTATATTTTATATATATAGTAAAAAAAACTCGATTAAGCTCATCACTGATTATATCTACATGTATCGCACGTATATGGTTGGAATTGACCTTCGTTTCACTGATCCATGAAGATTCTTGCCCCAGTCTCCTCTCCGGTTGCCTTGAAGATGTCAAGGTCACGCTGCTGCGAGGAGCTGGAGCCAGCACCAGCTGCCTCGATGATAGACCAAATCGTTTTTTTTTTTTTTAAATCGCAAGGTTAATTCAAAGTTTATAAAAAATAATGTTTTTGATAATGTTGTATATATAAACATAAATATATTAACACACTAATCTGTGAGAGTAGAAGGCAATTTATTATTTTAATAAAATTAAATAATAATAATAGTATTTCTCCTCATGGTCAGTGAGGCTTTATTATAAACAGTACAGCCTCTACATTGCAGCACATATCAAAGCATTAAATAGCAATAAGTTAGTTAGGCACGCAAAAATAATAATTGTACCAGTCTTTGGGAAAATCGAGTTTTCAAGCATAAAAAAAGTCTTCTGTGAATGAATATCTGCAAAAATATATTAAAGGTCAAGAGATTGTTCTCGTTGCTGCTGTGCACCTTGCGTGTTGAAGGTTCACCCTTGACTCCAGCAACTCGGTCAGCCTTTTTATATATATGTGATATAATATATTTTAAATTAAATATTGTATATGAAGTATTGAAGTATTACTTCCGGATGACAACAGCTGGTGTTTGATTGTTTAAATATACTGTATAAGTTATATTATTTACAATTCGTGAAGGGGGTTTCGCTGTTCCCCAGTCTGCCTCTCCTTGCTTCAATCCATCTGTGAGATTCTTCCCTGTCTATTTATGGAGACAGCGTCTCCATGATAAGCATGGAAAACGGTGTCTCGTCGTGTTCTTCAGCTCTCGACCTCGCTGTGTCCGTGGGGTTCTTTAAAAAATAGTCTACGTCTGAGGTCTGAGGTCTAGCTGGCGTTATTTCCTTCAGGTCGTGGTATTTTTAGCAAAGAGACGACTCCGCTCCAAGGTCGCTGGTCCTTGATCATGGACGGCACCAGCTCTTCATCCGCACAGTGGGCTGTATCAAAACACCGTGGCACGCCACTGCGGACACGATAGTATGCAGGTGGATTGAATATTGAACAATGGCGGAGTATCCGTTATCTCTGAGCAATTTTAAATACCGCAAAATGGCCGCTCCGCTGTCCGCCGGCAGCAATAATGGCCGATCATTTGCCTTTGTCCAGCGCCGGTGTCAATTGGACTGACCTGACGTACACGTGGTGTGACCACGACTCCCTGTGGGACAGTGCGACAATCATTTATTTTTAAATAAATATTTATAGCTTTCATTATAAAAATAAAAAAAATGCTGACTACACGCGCTGCGACTCAAATCTCTCAAGTCGGGTTTAATTTGTAGTAGTCGGTCACACCGGGCTGGAAGCGTGGTCTCCGTGACTCCCACTAAACGTATCACTTGAAGTCGGCACTGAAACGCTAGCTAATAATTAATTCTTCTTCATCTTCAGATAAGGTTGGCCACCATCGCCCTGAACATATATTTATGCTGAGCCAGTGTTCATGGTTTTCTTATAGGGAATAGGGTGTTTCTACCCCGCAGTTTTACATTCGATATCAGTTATATCTCTGGGGTTTGGATCTGATACTCCTTCTGCAGCAGGCTGCAGGATCAAAGCAGGATCCCTCCACCTCTCCAGGTCTTCCAGAGCACATCCCTCCATAATCATCCCAAGTCCACTAAAGCATTACACAAGCTCAGGGTCCATAATGGCAGTCATGCACAAGCATCAGAATGGGGAGAGCGGGGATTTATGTAACAAATATTAAAACATGCTTTTTAGCTTTTTCTTGGGTGTTTTTTTTATTAAATTAATCACATTTAAGGATACTGCGTATATTTAGCTTGCGTCCCTAAAAAAATGTATGATATATTTTTGCCAGTCATGAATCATAACAAAACGTGTTTTTGTAAAGATAGCACATGACATGACCGTTGATTGTGATCTGTATCATCATTGTATTGCTTTTTTTTGTGATTTAAAATATATTTATCGCATTTTATTTTGATTTTCGGACTTTGAGCCGGGAAATCCCGGAATATCCTAGAATATACTCGTTGATAAAAATGTAGCAATTACTTTTCAAGTTTATCATAAAGCTTGTACGGTATTTGCTTTCAACGTATTTCTATACAAAATGAGCAATAATTTACTTGAAAATGAGATAATATATATTTTTTTTATTCATCTGCATTATCTTGCACTGAATTGTGTATTTATCTTCTTCTTCTCGTGCCTCTCCTCAGTGATTGGTGATCATCTCACTGGGTGTATATTTATACTAGGACAGTGTTATTAATTCGGCTGCACTCTTGACTTCCATTTACTGTTACTTACTTACTTTTTCTTTATATTTTTCTCTGGACAATCTATAACTGTAAAATTTATTAAAATATTTTTACACAATATGGGTGTAAGGGTCAAGTTCTGAAACGGAAATAGTTGATTTACTATTCGACACAACTGATAAGAGAATTATGAATAGCCAAAGGAGTTTGCGTTATTTACTTAGACAAAGCATTTAAGATAAAGGGTCGCTGTTGGGTAATTGCAAATCGGTTGCAGGTTGGGTCGCTGCGTGTGTAGCCGGCTTTTAAGTAAACAACGCGAAATATGATGTTATTGACTATTTACAATTCGTCCAAGCCGGCTACACACGCAGCGACGCAACCTGCGACCGATTTCCTTCAATAGTGCCCCTTTACTTTGGGTATTTTTTCTAAATGGTTTTCCCCTAGTAAACAACGCAAAATAGGACGCTATCTGCTAATTTAGTGATTTTCAACTTTTTCTAATACGCGACCCCTTTTTAAGTAAAAAAAAATCTAGACAACAGGGCCCTAATAAAACAAGATCAGTGACTTTAAAGACTAAAGACAAACAATTGTCTTTTTCTTTTACCCGCCCTCCTGGGAGTCGCGACCCACAGGTTGACAAACACTGATAAAATTGCTAGTTGTGTCACGACGTGTGTAAAGGGCGCAAAAAAGACGCCATCGGCTAGTTTCATATATTTAATTGTCGCTTTATTTTTCTATATATTGAATTTATAAATTATATTTAATTAACGTTATTTTTCAAGGTCAAATAAAGTCATGAAGTTTGTCAAAACCTAATTTTTAAAAAAAAAAAAATTTTTTTCTTATTGATCTAGATCCGTCGGTCATAATGATCTCCAAATTCCTATACTTCAATCGGGAAAACACAAATGTATCATATTAAAAGTGAACGTATAAGAAATAAAAAAATCTTGTTTGTTGAAGAAGGAATGTATCTAACTTTTGGCATTTAATTTTTTTTGATCGGTGCAGTATATTTTTCGCAAAATATTTTCAAAAAATATAATTGATACGCCCCCTCAGGGCTGTGCTTGCAATTCTGTATGCGGCTCTCCCCTGATTCTGCACGCAGGCTGCGGGGCTTACGAGGTGTGGCTTAGGCGGTAGCGTACGTGGGTTTCTCTATTTTCATTATTGAGCTTGAGCAGGGAAAATATGTTGAAAAAAAAACCCGTTTTTTGCAACTCGATATAGCGAGCGGAGTAAACAATGTCTTTCAGTTCCCTGTTGACAGCCGCGGCGGCCTTCGCCGCATGTAAACAAGTCTGAAGAATGTGTGACCCTGAACCGAAACCAAGTGACCACCGAATCGTAACCAGTCAATAGCATCCTCTTTTGAGTTGTTTACCCATAAAAAAATACCCAAATTAAATGCAGGACACCATTGGCGTGCTGCAAATCGGTCGCGAGATGCGTCGCCGCGTGTGTAACGGGCTTACTCAAAAGGAGACGCTATCGGCAAGTACTGTTCGATTGTCAGTTGTGTGGGTTAAATATTTGTTTGCCACTTCGTAAACAGCAAGCTGTGGCTTGTTTTATAGTATGTTTGTCATATTCAGTAAGAATATAAGTCCACTTATTGTCACACAGATAAATACTGATGTAGGTAGTTTATCTCGTCAACTTAGTGTTCGGTTTCCAACGCCATGGCTGGAATGTGTTACTCATCGTGAAAACAATTTTTATTAGCTTGCATTATAAATCGGAAGGTATAAACACGCGGACTACAAGGAATCTTCCAGGCGACGTGAGTACGCGATCGAACTCAACGGTGTCTGCGACAGACAAGGCCCAGCTCGTTTTACTTTAGATTATTCATTTGCTATATAATTTAAAACGTCTAAATATAAATTTATAAACAAGCCCATCAGATTTAAGGAATGCATCGCGCGTTGTTAGTACGCGACCGATCGCGGCGGCGTCGTTGACATGAGAGGCCCAACTCGTTTATATACCGTTTTTCGTTGAACAACATTGTATTGACATTTTTCGTTTCAATTGTACATTGATTATATTGAATACACGTCATAAAATGGCACGTCATAGAATCGCGGATATATCTAAGCCAACTAAGTGGATTTACAAAATAAATGGCTTCCTATTTGTCCTCGAACTTCTAGCCAGCGTTTGTTTGCAAATCTATTTGATTTATCGTTGATTTTATAATTAAACGCAAACCGCAGACAAATAAGATAAAATTATTGTTTATTTATTTGTAGTTTTCATGAGGCAAGCGACTTTATTTAGCATTTTTATTTGCGGTATTACAAATATGCAAGTGCAAAAAAGAAAACTTTTAATCGTAAGATTTGTCCCAATGAATGAACTTTATTGGTGTTTTCAAACATTGATACTTTTTTTTACTAAAGAAATACCTAATCTGAATGCGTACTAGAAATACAAATACTCAAGAAATTATACGGCCATTATAATTTAACGCGCTCCGTAGATAGTGAAATTTTTACAGCAAGATCAAGATCATGATCTATTCTGAATGCATACTGGAAATCTGGTTGATGAGAGGGATCAGATATATCTTAAATACATATACTCTAGGAATTATACAGAAATTATAAATTATCACGCACCGTAGATAGAAGAATGATCACGATTATGCCATATACGTCAACACTCAATATTGTTTATGTGGAATTTTAATAAAGAGCATGAGTCAGTCTAAATTTTAAAACATATAAATAGGTAATTTTAAATGTTGAAATATCCAAAATAATCGGCAAATTTTATCTGAGATCATCACGAGTTCATCAATGGGCAATATAATCATTTCTACATTAGCCTACCAGGCATTCTCGGGTCTGTATTAAAAAAAACATGTGATTAAAATAACATTGATGTTTGCTGTTGCCAAGAATTTGGAAACACCACAAAATTATTTTTTCATAGTCAAATTTCATTTCGTCACATAGTCAAAGATCAATATTATATTCGTCTTCTTCGGGTGCTTCTCGTTAGAGGAAGTTGGTGATCGTCTCACAGAAAAACACTGTTCGTGTTGATGTTTTCTTAAGGTAATATTCTTTTACAATATTATATATGTGTGTGCTATGAATATTTTTATGAACAATTATGCTAATAGTTTATCAAACGTCAACAATTCAAAATAGATATTTAAGATGTCTAAAAGATGCCACACGGAGTGGCTAATATATTCCAGTGTGATTTTCTATTGTAAACACTTCAATTTAAGCATAGGTGCGTCAAATTTTAAAGTGCGTTGCTTGAAGTCTCGATTAGAAAATCCACTCTCATCGCATGAAGTATCAGCTTATTGAACATTTAATACACCCTTTTTAAATCAAATATGACTACGTTGCCCAGATTGCAATAGTTGATTATTTTCAAAAGCATAAAATATCTGAGACAGGTTTCATGTTTAACGCTCTTGCAATTGTAAGTGCTTTTACTATCCGCTGTTGGATGACTATTTCCTAAAAGGTGTGGGCCTGCCGGACAGCGTAGAAGGTTGGTTCCTACCGTTAGAGTCCTTGTGACAATGTGAGCAATATGAAAGACTGAAGACTTGATAATAGATTCAATTGATTAATATACATGCATAATTGTGTCGTAGCATTTTTACCGGAGGCGATGAAATGTTTTTTTTACATATTTTTTATTTCTCAATTTAGAAAGCTTTGCTAGTCGAATTGCATGCATGCAATTCATGAAATGCAAATCTAACACAGACACGCTGATATACTAAGCACACCATCGGAAATGTTAACACATGTGCATACATCATGCAAGCTATTTACTGGAGTTTCTCTTTTTAGAAATATTCATATTTTTGTCATGATGCGAATAAACTGCCACTAGAATCTTCTTCACCAAGCAGAACAAAGATAATGTCATAATAGAAGTAATCAATCGACAAGTGTTGTTGTGACGGTATTTATTTGATTAAATATTGTGGACTTCGCAAACCGAATAGAGGCACCGTTACTTCCGGTGATCAACCGCCAAATTAGCGTTGAAGACTTTCAGGGAGGGCGGTAGTAGGTTTGGAGGCAATCAGGGGATGTTAATTTCAGATTAATTTGTTATTTTAGCTTTGTGTGTTAACATTGTTAGTTTAAAATAAACAATTTACTTGTATGCAGCAACGTTTCATTGAAATCGCTAAAGCAATGAGAGTTCTCAAAATAAAACCACATTTTTTCAATAATTTAACAGTAAATGCATTCACGTCTCACTGATTTTTAGCTGGGAGTTAAAATATGTTTGTGTTGCAAAAGCCTTAATGGGTTTTATTCTGGCGGTGGGTACACGTTTATATTATTTCAGGTACTTACACTTAATACGTATTTTGTTCTTCAAATCTATCATTATAAGCAATCAGCATGAGTACAGAGTATAAGCTTCAATTAAATAAAAATCATAATTGAATTTGCAATGTATTACTAATTTGATTGTAATGTACCTGCAATTTTAACATCGAACAAAGGGAGAGCCGCCGTTTCACGGATGGCTCAAAATGTTAATTTACGTCATTCCGGTTTATAAAGCATGTAATTTAACTGTATTTCTACTTCATTCGCATATTCATTTGTTTACATTTTTTAGTTTTTTTTTTATGCATATTAGGCAAATTCGTATAGCTTATTGATGACAACACAAGATTCTTTATTTTTTTTATGTTAATTAAAATAGTTGTAAGTTGCTCATTGTTGTTGCTTACAATACGGTGTGTGGCTGTCCGCTGATCCTGCACGCAGGTTGTGGGGGTTTCATTATCAGTTGTGTCGCAGCGTGTGTAGAGATTAACAACTAAGAATGATCTTTGTTATGGATAGTGACGAATTATATTAATTGGCCTTATCACAAGCTATTTTGATTTGCGTACGTGCAAATTTTAATGTAAACATGTTGACATACGAAATGACCAAAGTTGGTGTATATTTTTTTCATTTTTTTAACGGTAGCACATTCAATGTAATTGTCCTTGACTTTGCTAGTCACCGGTAACATATTGCGTCTATAAAGGGTTTCCAATATATAATTTTAGAATTGATCCAATAACCTTGTGGGTCTGCGGCACGCGCAAATGCGAAGTCATACAAATTTCTAAAATACTCATGTTACTTCATTTATAAACCTGCGTAACCTCATCGAACTCTGTCTTAAAATAATATATTCTATATATATATTCTTAAACTTCCTTTTTTTAGATTGTTGTAAAAAAAGAAACAATACAAGGGTTTCAAAGGCGAATGTTATGCAATTACATTGACTGTACATATAATATAAGAAGTTTTGATACGATTTAACAACAAATAAAAGTTATTCTTACAATTATAACAAATAATCTGTATGCGGCCCGTTAACAATTACCACTTAGATATTAGGATATCCTGTGGTTAGAAACGAATTAGATTTATTTTTTATCGAAGTGAAACTTTACCTGCTGCAAAACCTTTTAAGCCGTGGAAATTGCCAATTTATTGATACAATTGTATCAATAAATATTTATAAAATTCTACTACATTACTAAGTATCACTTAAAAAGATTATGAGTAGATACACAAATACTGGTAGTTCGCTCAAAACAGTAGTATTAATTGAATAAAAAATAAATCATAATAATTACTTATCATATATGAAAAATTATTATTTGTGTTATTTATCCTCATACCTTAAATTTTCTTCTTTATAAAAATAATTTAAAACCACATAAATATATTTTTTTGGCAATGATTTATTGCATGAATTCTACGTGGCATCAATTTAGGTTTTTCAGATTCCTGAATCTGAAACCTGAATCCAGAATCTTAGAGATTATTAAAGACCGCACTTGCAGAGTCTATCAGATCTGGTTGCATAGAGACGAGTGTGTAATGTGAGCATTGTTATTATGTAAAAGGATCTTTCAAACGCACTCTGAGGGTTGCAAGCCGCTGGTCTCCACTCGTCTCAAAGAAATTTCTTTCTCTCTCTCTATCTGTCTCTCCCGAATGATTAAATTTTACATAGAAAAACTTTGTTTTATGATTAATTTATTGATAAGATGACACTGGTATGCTGAACGGTCACATTTACTTGCAGGCGTCACCGCGTGTCTGGCACTACGTTGCTGTGCTGGGCAGCTCTGCGCGGTGGTTTGGCTCGCTTGCTGCCCGCGTTGCTCTCACTGTGGGCTCGTCTTCCGGCGCTGCTCCAGAAAATAGGTAACACATTTTTCTATGTTCCCTATGTACGTGTTGTGCTTACTCAATATCTGAAAATATAGGCTCATCATCACAGCATTTATTTCTGAACTATTTTAATAACTCAATGCAACAAAAAAACTACTAATATTAATATTAAAAATATTATTGTATGACTAAATTTTAAACAAAATGAAGAAGTTTCGTTTTATTTTAGTAGGTTTATTTTGTGTTAAATCAATAAATTAAAAAATGTTTATTATTTAAAACAAGATACTCAGTATAAAAAAATTAAATTTGGCAGACAAATTAAGATTGTGTAAAACCTAAATATTCTCAGATAACCTAAATAGATGAGATTTTTCAGAAAATTTTGAATTGCTTATATCAATATGTTGTGCAGAAGAAACCCACTAATCTATGCTATAAACATTAAAAAAATATTATGAAGAAAATCCTACGTTAATATGTTAATACTTTAAGTAAAAAAAATATTCAAAGAATGCTCAGCACTCGATGAATACATAAGAAATTTCAAGACAGCGATGTTGGTTATTCCAGATCCGGCCGCTCTGGAGTTGGAGACGGGACCCACTGAAGGTCGGGGGGTAGAGGAGGAAGATGTCCGCTGCGAGCTGTTGCACGTGCCCGCCCCTGAGGACTGGGAGATGGACATCATCTTTATCCATGGCCTCCACGGTACTCAATTCAACTATCTGACGTAAAATATTTAATTCGTTTTAAAATTAAATTTTCCACTATCTTAGCATCAAACATTAGACTTTTAATCATAGTGATTTGATTTAATAAGTAAATTGATACGTATTATTCATGTTATTTTTTGCATATATTCTGATAAATAAAAATAAAAAATGTCTATAATCTAAAATGTCTAAAAAATAACTGTTTTCAGGTTCCACCATGAAAACCTGGCGCCAGGGAGACTGGCATGCGAAATACCAAGAAGTGGAGCGTATCCCGCTCAGGAGACACCAGTCTTCTCCGAATATTCATCAGAAATCTGGCATCTGCTCTCACTGCCATCGAGTCAAGAGAGAAACTCTCCGCTCCGTATCCATGCCTAGAGGCAACCTATCTGATACGCAAAAAACTGCTTGCAAAGAACACAAGAACAGAATCATCTCAAATAATTTTCTAACTGTCGATCCAGACTGCGGAGAGAATCAATTCAGCTTCATTAGAGAAGTCAATCACGAGGAGGTCATGGACGAATTGAACGATTCCGATGATGACATATTGTTTTTCAATGCAGATATCAAGGACAACGGAGCAACACAGCAGTATAAGATCATTAGTGAAAGCAATAATGTGAACGGTGATGTGATGGTCGGTATAAATGAAAGTATGCTCAGCACCAATAAAAGCGGTATTTCCCCCGATTCCACGACTCTTGAGGGTTTGCTGGAAACTGAAAAGTCAGTCAGTGAATACTTGAATAATTTTAATTCAAATAAAGTGTACGATAGTTCGTTTCGTATTAAGGACGGTAATTTTACTTTTATCGAGTGTGTGAAAACTGAAGACTATGTCACCGAAGAGGTCATAAGTAGAGATGGCAACGAAGACCTCGGAAAGTCTTCAGTGAAATTGCGCAGGAGAAAGAAATCTAAACCTGCAGGTAATGACAATTTCGTTGTTGAAGACAATTTACTTGTCGATTCTGTTGATTCGGAATTGTTTTATGATGATTCAAAGTATTTTGAGAGTACTTTGATCGATTGTGATAGTCAAGTTGTGCCTTCGAGTGATATTAGTCATTATTGTGAAAATGAAGAAAATAATAGTCAAGCTGGTGAAGAAGACGACGTCTTCAAAGCTGCGACAGTCTGTGATAAAAAAGACAATTTAAAATTAAGCTACGATGGAACCAAATCTAAAACGGGTACTTTAGGATTAAACGAAGGGGTCAGGATTGAAAATCCACTAAATATAAATGTAACTAGCAATATTGATAATACTTTGTTCAATAATAATATAGAGGAAAATTCAAAGGACTCTTTAGACAAATGTTGTGATAAAAATTCAAGCTGTTGTGTGAAAAGAAAACATTGCTCAGAAATATATAATACTGAAGTTTGTGATGACTTTCGAGACATCAACAAAGTTAGGAAATCTAAAAAAGTCGTCAAGTACGAAGACTCTCCCGATAACTTAATACATGATTACATAGATCTCGAGGACGTGTTCTTGAAATCGGACCAGCACAAGCAAGAAATCAAAAGCGACCAGAGATTCTTTAATTTTTTGAAAAGGTTTTTTATTTTCAAAGAAGATGAGCTCGAACGAAACCATTTAGCTGATGCATACAACCTGATGGAAGAGAAACTAGTACCGTCTGATGACAATATTATTAATAACAATAACAACAATTCAGTCGACTCCAAAGCTAATCAAATTTTCAATGATGCAAAGCTCAATTTTATAAACGGACCAAAGTTAACACCGAGACAACATTTCGAAAGTGAAATGAAAAAACAAGTGGATAGTTATAAAAGTTTTGAGAGCCAATTTTGCTGCTGTGATAGCAATAATTTAAGTTCGGTAGACAATAAAGAAGGAGGCGGCGTGGCCAGCCACATCGCCGCGGTCAGAGAAGCCGCAGCTGAACAACTGTCCAGCTGCTGGCCCAGGGACTGGTTGCCGATTGATGTACCCAACGCTCGCGTCATCTCCATTACATACTCCACAGACCAGCACTTGTGGAGACCCTTATGGGTTAAACCATACAACAGGTATAATTACATGGCCCTCGTACAGTACTACATTCCAACTGTCCCCAATATTAGTAATGTGTAGTAGATTTCTGATTAAAGCATGTCTATTCTTCCCGATGAACAATTTAAATTATCATTAGCATTATTCATGTATTTATTTTATCTAAAGTCCTATGGGAATTAGATATCCCAACTAATTATTAGATAAAATCTAGTAAATATGCCAATCTAATTTTAATAACCTCTGTAGTCTTCAAAGATAATGTCAATTAAAAATAAATTAATTAATGAATACCTGATGGGTCATGCGTTTTCAGAACGTCACTCGAAGCACGCTCATCGGAAATGATCAGCCAGTTGACGCAGATGGGGGCGGGATCCCGACCTGTGCTGTGGGTCGGTCACTCCAAAGGAGGCCTCTTCATAAAACAGATGCTCTCTTCAGGTATTGGCTAGAAAATAGTCTTACCTATAAATATGTATTTGACTAAATGCGACCGACTAACACGTTACGTGAGCGCTAACTTTGACATTATAGTCGCCTTAAAATGTCCATTAATTAATCAAAAAAATAAGTCTCGCTTCTAATTCTCGAGGTTAGTAAAAATATAGATATCTAATTTGCAATTTGATATGTTTGTAGCTTACGAAGCGTGGCGCAATGAGGGCCCGTGTTCGGCTAGTGCTCGACTGTTCCTTCGAAGTCGCGCGTGTGTGTTCTACTCCGTCCCCCACCGCGGCTCCCCGCTCGCCAACATCACGCTGCCACCGCTGCTGCGTGCTTCCTCTGAGCTCCAAGAAATTCAGTATGGTGAGTAAACAAAAACTGATGCAACTTTGCTCTTACTCAAAACATTATTCACAATGCATATTTAATTGAAAATAGTATTTTGGTAATGGACTTGAATCAAATGATTATTAAATCGGAACCAGCTCTACCTCAGGAAGAAGCAAACTTCTTTTTATTATTATCACATTGCATGTACTTTCTTCACGATGTAAGCATGTGATTAAACTTTCGGAATATCTTTCATTAGAATATATCTCTATCAGTGAAATTATTATTGCAATCTATTGATGTTTATATCATATTTATTGCATCTTGAAGAACAACAAAAATTGCCATATCTTCTTATTTGTACTGAATACAAAGTACAAATCATACATCATTCTGATAAACTTCTTCGCCACTTCTTTGCAAACTGCATACTGAATTAAAAATAAAGCTAATAAACCTCACCTCACTGAAAGTTTATCATTACGAGTGCGTTTTGCAGTTTTTTGTGATTGTTCCAGAGAGCGACTATGTTCTGCGACTGCATGAGCGCTTCCTCGAGGCCCTGCGTGGCAGTGAGGAGCCTCCTGCCATCCTGTCGTACTCCGAGACACGTCGCACCCTCATGGGTGCCTTTTACCTGCGCATCGTCTCCCCTCAGTCAGCTGGTACGTACCGACAGATAAAAACAAACTAAACGGGATTCACTTTTTCTAATTGTTATAAAAAAAAATATTTCGATTGCATCTTCTCATCCTCGGTATTCGTATTTATTTACACAGATCCTGGAGTTGGCAGCATGTATGGAGTTTCTCTGGACCACCGAGAGATTTGCAAGCCGACGTCTCGCACCTGCTTCTTATACAAGGAGCTCTTGCAGCTTATAGAGGACACTTGCCCCGATGCAGTTTTCTGTGGTGATAGAAGCTATGATAACATGCAACAAGTTGTAGCTTAAATATATATGTTATTAGTCATAATGGTCATATAGCTTATCAACATAAAAATGCCATTTAGTCTGAAAATTATCAAGCAATTTATACCGTTACCAACTTATTCATATCTTTAGTTACTAGGTGCAGAATTATAGAATTTTTATTTATACTGTAGCTCAGACAATTCATATTGAAATAAGATTTGGAAACCTTAAGCTGAAATTTGACTGGAGAGCATGTGGTTATAAGTAATAGCTGCTGTGCTGCTTCTGATATGTTAGGTTAGGTCCCTAGTTTAGCAACTGCTCATAAATCATCGTAAATTAATGCAGCCCACGGCTTTATTAAATCTGTGCATCCCTGGTGGTATTACAAGATAAATTCTGTTTTGACCAACATCCAACTTATCTCCGTATATTTCAAACCTGCCCAAGAGTGATAACAATAGTTTTATATATATATATATATATATTAGGCACTGGAAAGTTTATACTGCATTAAATAAAATTTGTAAGTTAACAGAATCTTTCTGTATCGAAAAAAACTTTCCAATTCCTCGTTGAATGCTGCTTTTGGGCTTTCACTACTACATCAACAAAAATTTGTTTGATGCTAAAAAAAACGGTTTTTTATTGTAAATAGTATTTAATTAATTTATATGTAATACATATCACCTATATACCGGGAAATCTGCTTAATTAATTGATTTTCCCATGTAGAGTCTTTGTTACCTTACAGATGTTATAATAGAACAATAATTAGCTCGTGAAGTTGACGAGGACACTCGTTCATATCTCGTTTGTTGAGAATACAAGTGATTCATATCACAAACGATCACCGGAATAATACTATAATTCTATATTATTTTTTTCGGGATTTTTCGAGAAGTCTTCTAGGGATCGATTTTAAAAAATTATTACCGTGTGAATTATATCTATCCAAAAAATGTTATTGCATAATATTAATGTCAGTGATAATTGAAAACAAGCTATGTGATTATTTAATACCTTTGAAATTTTAATTAAGTATCTCTTATTTATCAGCCATTAAACTATAAGATTAAAGATTAACATTAGCATGTAGATTGTTAAAGAAACTTAATCTAAGGTTAGAGTTGTTTTATAAGAATGTCCCGTTTTATTTAATAAATATGTTCCAGTCTTCACAGGAAACTTTTATATATAATGTATAGTTTAGTATTTTATTATAAATTTCACCGTAATGTATCTACCTCAGAAAGTACTTTTATATTATCTGAAATTAATAGGTTTATATTCCAATAAGTTATAATTTTTTCCAACAGTGAAAGAGCAAACATTAAATTAGATTTATTAACTTTTACAGATATATTATATTTGGTTCCTCTACGCAGTTTCCGGCAAGCCTAGAATGTGACGATATGAAACCTCGTATGAAAGTTTTGTATCTTGTTTTGCAAATATTAATCAATTACCCACATTATTTGGATGAATTCAATTAAATTACACACTTCTTACAGACGTCCAGGCATTGCAGCAATAAACATCCTTTTTTATCGCTCTACACGGGGGAAAGTATAATTTGGGAGAGAAATCAATCATTTATAGAGTTAAAATTTTTTATTTGCATTCATATAGATATCATCATCATGAGCTCCTTTTCGCTAGCAAGTTGTTGAAATTCCAAACTTCTCAATTGTAGATTATCAAACCACTTTATTTTATTATTAAATTTTCTTTAGTTTCACCGTTGTGAATAAAACCGTTTCCATGAAAATTTTAAGCGTAAGCTAGATGTGAATTATAGAATATAAATATATATATACATACTATTAAAGTTAAGCCACGTCTGGCCTGTTAAGTTATATATTTTAGATTTTAATCAGTGTCGGTTAATATGATTGAAATTTCTTTTTGTAACATGCAATGAAATGAGACCTGATCGCAGGTAGACTTGAATTATTGTTACAAGTACCCACTGTTTTCCGACGCTGAGTATTCTGACTATGTATCATGTACACAATATCTAAATTTCCATCATTTCATTTTATTATAAGACATCATTGGAATTTTATGTGTATTTCGTCCAAAATCGCCTTGCCCGTCGTCAATTATAATTTATGTCTTTATTGTAAGACTTAATTTATATATCTTTAGAAAGGCGTTATTTTAGACTGTACGCTCCTTGTGCAAAATTTTACCTTTATATTTCAAACGGAATAACAGATTTGGTTTGTTTTTAATATTCAATGAATGTAGTATTTAGTAATAGTGATAATACGATAAGATAATGGCCATAATTTATATTTATAAACATATTAAGTTTTATAGATTTATACAATTTACAATGTTATATACTAAAGTAGAAATTGCATTTTACCCAGTCGGCGTAGTTGATGTCGAATATGAAATTATTTTACCAAGAGAAGTGTTATTATTGTCGTACTTCTTACCATTAGGTTCCTATTCTTCATACTAAATTATAATTAAAAGAAACCTTCTTAAGGTCGGTTCTTACCTTTTAATTAAGTTTCTTTAATGGATAAAGCTTAGATATTGCAGTCGGGCTTTATCCGAGATGCTCCAACTATCAGTGCCGTTTATGCTTTAAATCCAACATAGGAAAACTCAAAAGAATACGAGTATCATTTTCCATCTGCTTATATTTTTTCATTGTTAACGTATATAGCGTCTGTATAAATCTGATATGGAAGAGAATGCCATCTCTATAATCAATATTTTTATCTTCAACAAGTAAAAGAGCTTTTGTCTCCCATTATAGCTGAATACTCATCGCTTGCCATATACCAAATTATTATTTTAATTGCACACATGCACATGATGGTCAAAACTTATGTTACGAAGTTAAGAATTCCACCACCATCTCGAAAAAAATCATTTTATTTGATTCAATAACCTTGAATGAGCGTTTAGTATATAATAATAAATAGTCGGATGCCAAATTACGTGGACACTTAGTTTTATTTTATATAAATGTTTTTGTATAGCAACCAGACTAAGTTAATTAAATTTTCCCCGGTGATTTTTATTCTTGCCCAACATTTTTCTAAAAGAGTTACTTGTGAAATTATGGAAGTGTGAAAAACTAAAAAAATTTATAAGAATGGGAAATTGACTAAATAAATAAATTCAATAATATGAAAATTATTGAATTATCATTTAAATTTGGCAAATACATATTATAGTCGCAATTTCGTGCGGGCATTCAGGAAAAGTACAATCAGATGTATCGACAGCTAAAAGTCAAATTTAAGTAACGCAGTTTTATCTCGTGAACGTTTTTAGATGCGTATTACTTCATACATCTAGCCTATATTATCAAATTATTATTTTATACAAATTTCTGGCTGCTTGAGTTTATATTTCAAGTATCGATAGTCTTGATAGCATATTTCCCATAATCTTATACTGATTTAAAAAATTACAAACTCACGACTGAAGACGGGTCCACCTACAGTAAAATAAATTATGTACTTTATAAACTTATTATATTTATATATCGATTATCGTGTATTCGTCTATTTTATAATATATACAAAACATTAAATTCAGTATCTATTTGTAAGAGAGTATATTTTTATCCATTTGTTTTAGAGCCAGTGAAGTATGCTTAGTATTTTTATATGTATTTGTTTGTTGAAATTTACTTTAAATACTGTTTTTATTCAATCTGATATGTTTATTAAATGTTATTTTACTTGAAATTTTGTTTGATTGAAGTGCATATCACATTCATAACATTACACACCAAAATCAACATCACAAGTTCCTAAATACTTTTGTTGTTATATATATTCCAGGCTTGACTCCCCGAGACATCCATAGCAAGCCTCACATGCAAAATTACGATAATATAACATATGTAGCAAGAGATATAAGAGGGCTTAGTAAAAACATAAAAATTTCACTCATGGACCGCAAAATACACGTAGTTTCCAACATGTTACAATGGGTATTCTCCGTCCTCCGTTTTAAGGAGGGCGGACAATATACTTCGTCTTACACGGTCTTCATAGATTCACACTCGACGAACAGCTTAAAATATTTGCAAAATGGTCATTTATAAACATATGTAAGGATTGGTAATCAATAAATACATTTCATTTTAATTTAATCACAGATTGATATCTCTGCAATTAGAAGAGTGCCGCTGAAAACGCAAAGTAATAATTAGCGAGTCAATATGTGAGCCGTGTTGAATTTTTTATTTGAAATACAAATAAATTAAATTAAGTCGCAAACGGCCTGTATTAATATCATTTATATTCTAGATAGCCATGAATATATATTATGCAATCGAACCTCTACATCAGGTTGCAACGCTATATGGTTTGCAAAAAATTTCTTATGAAAATGGTGAAATGGTTACTTTGAAAAAACGGAGTACTTGTTACTCTTGTATTGTATCAATTACTATCCTGAGTGCTTGTTTCATAACTGAATTTTATATTCTCCGAGAGCTTTATTCACAATTAACACTCACAATGTGGCTTACCGATCACATTTTAGGCATTGCCATGTTGAGTTTGGGATTAATTACATTGTTTTTTGATATATTTATCAATCCGAAATTGTATCTGAAATTTCTGCTAAATGCAAAATATATTGATGACAAACTACAAACTCCCGAAACGTATTTTGTGAAACACAGGAAGGCGATGATTCTCACCTTAACGATTTGGTGGACGTACTCTTTTGGGCGTGTCACGTGCGATTTTATTTCGTGGGACAGAATTGAAATTGTGCAGCGGATTCCACTATATTTTCTAGGCTCTGTGATAGAAATTATATTGTTTTCGTATTTAGTGGATGTTGGAATAATAATTTACAGGTATAGGCTATTTAATGTTTACTTATTGAAACTAAACCTTTCTTTATCTCAAAATAACACCAAAAGCCCAGTTGATTACGAGTACAATAATGTATATTTATCAAATGCAATTGAATTTGTTTCGGTACATGAACGATTAACGGTTCATCTTGAAAATGACTTTTTATTATTGAAGGACATTCTTGAAAAGTTGTCTGAGAATATTGATATAATTAATTACACATATGGCATACAGGTAAGTTTAGTATTAATATTTACAAACCCTTTGCTATTGTAACTTTTTGCCACAGCTAATTTTTCATTGTCATCCATTAAAGAAATCATCACGTGGTCGTGTATTCACTCAACTGGTAAAGATATAAATATAACTATATTATGTGAAAATATTTTATACTTTATATATAAAATATGGAAAGTATATAACGGAAAATATTTTTACAAGTAAAAATACACCAAATACTTCTTTTCAATGTCACTATTATTTTTGATTCTCTTGTGAAATGAAACATTTGTGTTTGTGGCGTCACCAATGGCACGGAATAATTAATATTTCATTCTACATTTTTGATAGGCAATAATACTTTTCAGATGTTACTTTTAACACTAACAAGCTTTGCATCCAACTTGGATGCAATAAATGTTATTATCCAATTGAATGTTTTGCCAGTTGACAATGTAAGTATTTTGATAAATATATTAAACAATAAATATTATATGCCAATTTATTTAGCACATTTCTTCAATCTTACGTTTAGATTGCAGTACATTGCTTTGCATTCAAAGAATCGCAACTTAAAACTTATCACATACATTCAATCGTGCCTTACATAAAATTTATGGCTACCTTTTGTTAAGACTGCAAAGAAAGTACAATATAAGATTACTAGAAATATTGTAATATTTCCGCTTTTATTTATTTACGTGAATCATTTCGCTGATGTCGTTGGCATCTTCACATAGAGTAAGGTTTCCTAGACTATTTACAAATGACCTAATGATAAAATGTTAGAGAGGAATTTTAATGGACATGACGTTGCTATATAGTTAAATTATTATTAAAACTAAAATCACCTCTTACTTAGAACCGCTTAAAATAGTAATGATATAAAATCCCTGATTAGTCAAGAACATTAAACTCATTGGCCGATTAAATTGGCTCTAAATAGTCTACTTAACCTCACTCTGGGTGAAGATGCCGACCTTTCATGTTGGAGAAGTTAGCTGCGTCAATAAATAAAAGCGGAAATATTTCTTTTAAATGTAAATATCAACTAATTTCTGGCAAAAATATTGAATATTATACTATAAATGCTATAACGAGGTGTCCCTGAGTATATCATAATTAATGGGAGTGGAATTGGATGTTCAAGGTACCCATGAGTGTGTCGGTAATGCTTCTAGTGATATTTCAACAAGTAAGCAGCATATTAGCGTTAATATTATTTTCTGAAATATTGAATTATGAATCTCAGAGGGCTATGGTTATAATCAGTAAAATTATGATAAGCAATAACTTAAGTAAGTAGTCTTTAAATAAATTGAATTGCTTTAGTTTCTTTTTGAACTTTGATGGCTTATATAAATTAATTAATGTATTTTTTATTTCCAGCCAAGAAACACAACACGTTGTTGGTGCGAGTTTCTCACGCTATAGATAGAACAACTGAGCGGTTGACCGCTTTTAATTTTTTTTCTATAGATTGTTTTCTGGGGTGCAGTTACATTGGTGCCCTGACAACTTACACTATAATTTTAGCGCAAATGAATCAGTATAATTAAATGCAGAAAGGATAGATAGAAAGCTGCAGCATTTAATTAACAAACTATGAACAACGACTACATTAGGAGTAAAACAAATAAAAGACTTGTATTGGGTTTGGTCAGTTTTTATCGTAGCTGCTTTTTTTGAAATTGCTGGAAAAAATGCACTCGAGTCAATTCATTTTCTAATAACAATATTAATCACTGTAAAGTCTAAAAGCAATTATCGATTTCTAGGTGAATTGTTGAATTATTTATGTACAAATACACCGTTTTATATATCAAATTATATTTATTATTTTATTAATATATTACTCAGTATCTGTGGTGCATGAGTACCAATAAAAAATAATGGTTGAAGGTGCAATATTGATTTATTTTATTTTAATTTTCCGTTGATAATACTTTCGTGCTCTATAACAATTAAAAACTGAAAAAAAATCTTAATTTCAGTAAACTACACAGCTTTTATATATTTCAAGGTAGGTGAAAAATATATTTCTGATACCATAATTATTTTTATAAAAGTAGAGAAAAGTTTAATTAACAGAGATTTCATTTCATTCTTATATCCATAGTATATAATTTTACAGAGTAGACATTTTTACAGACTTCCAACCGTATATTTAGTCAAGTAAACAAAAAAATATATATATTTTGTATTTTAATATCCCAGCAACATAAAAAAATGTCTGTAACATCCTCAATCATTCGCAGACTTTAACCGTTTTACCCAACTGGTACATCATCAGTCACAGCAGATGGGATCGCTTGCGGTGCCGTGCCACCATTCATTTATGTTGTATACTTTTCTAGGGATATCTTCTCGGTTTAACAATTGGCACAGATCACAGAATGCTTGCCTGCTAGTGATGATCCGATAGAAATCCTTCCACCAGAAATATTTGGCGTACTCCTCAGGGTCTTCCGCATACGAGCTCGCCCATCTTTCCTGCGAGCTCGTATTTGCGCATTTTGGACGCGTCCAGGTATGAATGAGGGGGAAGAAACTTATTTAAATCTGCTCCCCCATAAATGATAGGAATGATATTATTCTGAAACACCGTGATGACCTTCTCCGTAATATAGTCCTCGCAGTTGGAGTTTTCGTAGGACAAGTAGAAAAAGTACTCGCGGCACGGCATGTTACTGCAGGCGCGCTCTTCAGTCCTTGGACAGTATTTAGACCCACAAGACCCAAACATATCCACTTGAATATATTTTAGTAATTCTTTGATACTTTCTTCTCGGTTGTTTTTGGAATTGCAGTTTGAAGCGAACCAAGCGGCAGGCTTTGTCTTGTTGTTTGGAAATATTTTATACAAGGTGTTTGCGTCGTACGTGGGAGTTTTCCAGTCAGGATTCTTCAATGGGGCGATTATGTTTCCGTCCAGATCTTCTACATTAAAGTAAGTCAGAAGAACGTCCGAGTCCAAGCGATGAGTCATGGTGGTGTTGAAGAAGCCGTTGAGGGACAGTTCAACAGGGCGATTCGATGGGAACTCCATGGAGAAGTACACATACTTCTGGGATGCTGACCTCTTCGCTGGGAAGTCAAATGACCAGATGGGGTGGTACTCCGGGCCGTGAAACACAATGGCATCGAACTCATCTATTGGAATGGCGGATCTATTGTCAGTGGTATAGCAGTTGGTCTCCGGGCATGCGTAGTTGATGAACATGTCATGACCGAACCCTAAATCAAAATCATTCAGAGAAAATAAACTATTCCAAAAAAGAATGGACTTCAGTTAACCGTTCAGATAGCTGGGCCTAGCCGTCTGATTGAGAATTGCTTTCTCAACAGTTTGTCCATAACATGAATATAAATAACAGTCATAAAAAGAGCACATGCAATAATCAAACAATTCTTAACGGCATTGATAAACGGCATTGTAACCAACTAGCACATTTTTATCAGATATTCTGACTTTGGAGATGTCACATAATATCAATATATTGAATTTTTTTATCTTTATTCAGGTGATATGAATTTAGGTATTTCAAAAAGAAGTGATAAGATTATCAGGCATTGCCATAACCAAGGGGAAGACAGAAAAGGAAAGAAAACAATGATTAGGAAATAAATATACCGATAATTTCACTAAAATAAAAAGCACTATAAATTTTTATTGAGTGAAACATATTAAAAATTACAGGGGAACGATTCTCATAAGAGAGACTTTATATTATACAATTGTCAATTGTCTCCAAAGATAAAAGAGTGCACTCTGTATAATGGAACCCACATGCTCTATCTTGCACGAGTAACAATGCACGTGGCGGCATCAAGCAGCAACTAACTCCTGGTAAATTTAAATTACACTGGACTGTCGGTTTAGTTCCTCAACAGCCATTGCGTTGAAAGCCGTAGATGTCATTCTCTGAATGTATATACACCTATACCTCCCTTTACGGCCTAGATACGTTCCACGAAACTTGGCCGCTAACCGAAAAGCCGTATAATGAATCAATTATTCTAATACAAATTCAATGGGATCGGTTCCAAATTTGTTAAATATGTAACACTTTTTATACATTCTGGCCATATTTTTTTCCAAACATGGTTCATTGTTGTTAATTTTAATTCCTTCCATGATTCACTGATGCTGTCAACAGCATCCTTGATGTTATAGTTTTTCCAAAATGTTTTAATTGAAGCTTTACCATCGGTTTCCCTTATAAGTTGTCGGAAAGTTCGGCGTAGGTAATATGCCTTAAAAGTGGCTATTGCACCCTGATCCATTGGTTGGATCAGAGCTGTTGTATTTTTCGGAAGGTACTCAATCATGACATCTTCAGATAACTCAGATAAATTAGTAGGATGCCCTGGTGCATTATCCAAAATTAGCAAAGCCTTGTTGGTTAAGTTATTGTCTCGCAAATATTTTTTCACTTTTGTACAAAAATGATTTTTGAACCAAACCTCAAAAGTAGCTTTAGTCATCCAAGCTTTCTTGTTGGATTTCCATATGACGGGTAATTGATTTTTATTTAGTCCTTTAAGAGGCCTTGGATTTTCGGATAAATATATTAAAAGTGGTTTTAGCTTAAAATCACCCGCGGCATTTGCACCAAGTAGCAAAGTTAATCGTTCTTTAGACACCTTATAACCAGGCGCAGATTTTTCGGTTTTTGAAATGTACGTGCGATCAGGCATTCGCTTCCAATAAAGCCCTGTTTCGTCTACGTTAAACACTTGTGCAGGCTCATAACCACCTCTTTCAATAATTCCCTTTAAAATTTTGGGATATTCCTTAAATGCGGCCTCATCGTCGCTAGCTGCTTCACTTTTCATTTTCAAATTATGCAAATTAAATCTATTTTTAAATTTTTCAAACCATCCTCGGCTTGCTTGGAATGTGACATCTTCAGCAGATTCATCGGTATCTCCATTCTTCAAATTTTCGAAAATACTTAAAGCTTTTTCCTGGATAATCATTTGACTCATTGGCATTCTCCGTTTGTTATTCATATAATCAATAGTTAAAATAAGTTAAATAAAAAATACACATTAAATTTTTTTAATTTGTACATACATACATATGTACTTACGTACCAAAAATGTCCCTAATTATTTCCAATTTTTCCAGTTAATGTGTAACAATCAGTAATAAATATGTACACAAAACACTCACAGACAAGTCTAAACCAGCCGCTCTATGAGCGCACACTGAATAACGCTCTTAAACAAAATAACATTGAAAAAAAGTTTTTTTAGCCACTAGCGAAACATTTTAGGCCGTATATCGAAAACGTGCCATAATTGAAAAGGGCCGTTATAGCAAAAGGCCGTATAACGAGCGGCCGTATAGCGAGGTATAGGTGTATATATATATATATATATATATATATATATATATATATATATATCCGAGAGTAATAAAATGAATGGGCCAATGGTTAGCACACTTGCCTGCCAAGTAAAGTGTCACGGATTAAAATTCAGCTGAGGTATTAAGTTTTTTATTTTGTCTTTTAAATAAAACGTTTATCTACAATAAACATTTTACTACTTTCTTTTATAATAATCAAATAGACGCCCTATAAAAATAATAGAATTTGACACGGGAAGTAGTTCTTATATTGATGAACTTGACTGTTTTAATCAATTTGTGTGTGTGTGCATAAAGACAATCAATTGTCGTTATACACACGAATTTCATATTTTTTCATATTTTTAACTATTACTATTTTTAAACTATTACTATTTTTTTTACTAGTTTATGTTGATATTGTAAAAATGTAAATAAGTTTATAATTTTTTTAAAGTTTCACATAAAAATGTAAAATTATTTCAAACTTTTTTATAGCTTAAAACTGCAATAAATATTTATATAAATATTTATTATTCTATTTTTTTAAGCAGTGTACGGCTGGCTTTGCTTTATACGTCCATAGTCTTTTTTGTTTATGGTCTTTGGATTTGAACGTTCCGTACTTTTTGTTTATAGTTCTCTTTCAATTCCGCGTTAATCATGGCGGTCGGTAAAAATAAGGGGCTGTCTAAAGGTGGCAAAAAGGGAGTTAAGAAGAAGATGTAAGTCAAATATTCTTAACTTATTTAATCCTAAAATTCCATCTTGATAACTTTTCAGTGTTTCTGTACTTAATATTGCAGGATGATTTTGATATCGTCCGATGAAGTTTATCATCTCTCGTGTGCCGTTCTTCGTTGTCACGTCAATTTCATAACCTATTGAAGTGCATTGTTGCGAATAGTTATCTAAATATGCGCCAGAAGACAAATCAAAATATAATTTTCAATACAAATGCGAGTGTTGTCTTTTTAAAATTATTTTATATCCAGCATCGTTGAATGTAGTTTTATTGTGGTTAAAATGTCGGCTAACAAATTCCGTGTTGTTTCAGTGTGGATCCCTTCACCCGTAAGGATTGGTATGATGTGAAATCACCGTCCATGTTCCCCAAGAGGGAAATCGGCAAGACTCTCGTCAACCGCACTCAGGTAAATACATTTTCATCTTAAATATCCAGCACATGTTTTTATCGTTCAGTGACAGTTCCAAGACCGACGGTATTGACTTGGATTATGGTATTTAATATTCGAGTTCCAAAAATTAAAACTAGTATTTCGTTACAGAAATATAAATGTTATGTAAAAGTGCACATTTGTTTAATAATTTTGTATCAATATTAACATGATGGATTGGTTGTAAAGTTTAGTAACTAATTTTTGAACATTTACTTTATTTTTATTCAAAGTTTCTTACAATCTTTAAAATAATTTTTAATTTGGTAAATATAGCTTTTATGAATGCTTAAATCAGTTTATTCTCCGGTTCGTTTTACATCTGTTTTTGGATATTTTGTCTAGTTATTTAGTTAAAATTTAACTATGTATGCAATTACACAGTAGAAATGTCTAACAACATTTTGAGTTCATTTTAAGTGCATTTTTCAACTATTAATATTTTAGGTTAAGCTATTTTGTACTTGTGAAAATAAACAACTTTTCAAAGCATCACTTGCATTTGTTAAATATCAGGTTGAACAGCATGGACAGATGTATTATTAGGGTTATCCACATTGTCATTGGGTGTGTAGTCAGCATTAAGTCCAAGATCATAGGGTATGTGTAGGTTGGAGAGCATTTAGCAACATATTTACTTAAATCTATTACGTTTTATTTAAATCTAGATAATATGACCATTCAAGCTATACTATCACAACTTTCCAGTTTTATTTCACTTTATATATTGAGAAGTTCTTAATAATGATGATCCACGCAGCTCGCTTTGACACAAACATGAAGAGAACCAAAGTTCCCTTTTGATATTTCTTATCTGATTCTATTATAAGTAATTTATAGTTCTCCTGTTTTTAAGCGCTCTAATTCATGCTTATGTTTGCAGGGCACCCGAATTGCCTCTGAGGGACTCAAGAACCGAGTGTTTGAGGTGTCACTGGCCGACCTCCAGAATGAACCTGAGGCCGAAAGGTAACCATATGAAAAATTAATAGTATGTCCCAATCATCAGTGATTTTAAATTTGCTATGTGCAGCCAGTGCATTTAATGTGAATGTACTCGAGCTAATATATATGTGCATGCCTGGAAACTTTTCAATCATTGCATGCTAAGTTCAACTGAAATTTAAGACAAGACAGAAACAAGCCGTTTGTCAATGATAAGCCCCTCTGCTTCCACATTGTTGAGAATTGAATTAAACTACCTTGATAATTAACAGATTAAATTTTTATCAGGTCTTTCCGCAAGTTCCGTTTGGTTGCTGAAGATGTCCAAGGCCGTGAAGTTCTTACCAACTTCCACGGAATGGACCTCACCACTGATAAGCTCAGGTAAATACTTGTATAATGTTAAAAACACATGTCTTGATTATACACCAATGTTTATATGATGATCCACGCAGCTCGCTTTGATACAAATATGAAGAGAAACAAAGTTCCCTTTTGATATTTCTTGTCTGATAATACTGGTTAATTATTCCAATTACTTTTAATGTAATTTACATACAATTAATTTGAGTATTGTCTGACCAGGTCCATGGTCAAGAAGTGGCAGACCCTGATCGAGGCTTGCACCGATGTGAAGACCACCGATGGCTATTTACTGCGTGTGTTCTGCATCGGCTTCACCCAGAAAGACCAGATGAGCCAGCACAAGACCAGCTATGCCCAGCACACCCAGGTATGCTACAGTCCTTCTCAACAAATTCATTATTGAATTTTTTCCAAAAAGTGTTTTCTATAAATTATTACAAACCAATATATAATGATGATCCACGCAGCTCGCTTTGATACAAACATGAAGAGAACCAAAGTTCCCTTTTGATATTTCTTGTCTGACAGTATTGGTTCCCTTAAATTTTATAAATAAATATTTATATTCATGTTATTTTACTCGAGTTGTATAAATTGTTATAACAGGTGCGTAGAATCCGCAAGAAGATGTGTGAGCAGATTGCCCGCAATGTCACCACCACCGACCTCAAGGGTGTGGTCAGCAAGCTGCTGCCTGACTCCATTGCCAAGGACATTGAGAAGGCCTGCCAGACCATCTTCCCCCTGCACGATGTCTACATCAGGAAGGTGAGCCGGCAAATACCCCTCACTATCTCCCTTTTCCTTTTATTATTTTTATATTAAAACCAGTTTCTAATGCTTATTCAGTTTCCTTGTCATCCATTTGTCCTCAAATTTTCATTGATATGGAATTTTTAATATTCTGCAATTTTCTTGTAAGTATTGTTTAGCATTTTTTTTTCAATGGGCTAAATATCAGTTTTAACTGAATTCCCTATTACATTCAGGCTTCAAGATCAGACTATTGAAGAATCTGGAAGGTCTATTATTCAAACTACAAGGAGTTCATGATTGAGTTAACTGCAACACAACTGCGAAATGAATTACAAACCTTGGAAGAAAATATTACACAGATATTTTTGATTTAATGTTGGAATGCAGTAATTTGTAAGTAATGTTATTTTATAGGTTAAGGTACTGAAGAAGCCCCGCATGGACCCCGGCAAGCTTAAGGAGCTGCACGAGGAGGGTGGCGCTGCTCTGCCCACCGCCCCTGGGGAGCCCGAGCGCACCGACCGGCCAGAGGGCTACGAGCCACCTGTACAGGACAGTGTCTGAGGGACAACTTACATAATTATATAATAAAAACTCCAAAACAATCATATGTCTTTAAATTATACTCTATCCCTTCAAATTACTGTGCATTACAAGTGATGTGATCCTCAATATGAATATTAAATACACGTAGGTTTCTGTAAAGGCTGACATGAAATTTTCAGCATAAAGGAAGTCGTAAGGCATCTTGCATGTGACTGCTTTCATAAAAATACAAGTATTATTGAATCACGAAAAACTCAATGTAAGATGGGTTTGCATATTTACAAAATCCAATAAACTCTCAGGTGGACAGGAGTTTCTCTTCAGATCTTGGTAAAACTGAATGAGGATTAGTAGGTATTCAATGACATCTACCATGTATTTCGAGTCAGGATGTGGAGTGCAATAATCATCCCAACATTTGCGCTGTGCACTCGCTGTCGGAGACAGTTATGTTGCTATTTTATGTAGGACTTGTACATGGATTTCGATATTGAGTTTTTTGTATGGAAAAATATTTTACAATATTACATTTCAAAGCATATGTGAACTAAATAATAGATACTACACGTGAGACGTCAGTTATTTATGGCTGTACAGTGCAACAATGCACAGCCAACCATAAAAACTAAAAAATAATATCGGGTGGTAATTTTGCAGCCTGGCAACACTGAACGGCGGCAAATGTCAACAAGATCCTGGCCGCGACCCGTTATCAGTATACGCTGTTTGTTGTTTACGATCACGTCTCGCTGTTGGTTTATTTTGCGTCCACCGGTAACTGAAAATGTGTCTGAAATGGCGAGAATCAAATGCTTGCAAAGAAGAATTTATGATATTTTATCCAGTAGATCTCTAATCGCGTTTGTGATAGTGTTTTTTATTATAATTCTCACTGCATTTCACTTTTTTGAGGTATGGCTGTCAGATTTTATAAATAATGTTATTTTGTGTACTAATATTAAATGTATGACTACATACAGCAGTGATTTACGATAAACGTTTAATCTTTCCTTCATATATTTTTTGCAGAGCAATTTTATTATACTAGTCCCACTATAATCTAGGTAGATGATTGACTGTAATTGCGTGGATTGAATGATTAAATAATATGTGACAGTGTAGACGTTAACTAAAGTGCATATTTTAAAACGACTAAGAAATAAATTTATGCAACTTTTATTATATAATTGTTATTAAGAATACATTTTTGTTGCATTATCTGTTCCTATATAAAAATATATAATATAATAAAATAGTATAAACTATGAGGTGATTGAGGATTTATACAATTGGGAAAACCTATAAAGAATAATGTATCCAAGATTTTATTATGTTATAACTTTTTGTTTCCAGTTTTATTTATTGTCTCACCACGATGCGGAGTTGCAGTGTAGCGGAGCATGTTGTCAGAACATTGGTGAAGTGTGCCCGGCCTGCGAGCCTATCGATGCCGTGTACACGTGGGTCAATGGCTCTGATCCCGCACTACTAGAACAAATGCATAGGTACTCTCACATCCACGGTTCTCACACCGACGACCTCGCGCCCTCACGCTACGATGATAAACAGGAACTAAAATATTCCCTCAGGTAATACAGTCATCCTATTCTTATGAACAGTACGATCCATTCATTTCTCTTTTGATAATGCTACAATTTCTAAGAGTAAAAAAACTTTCCGCAAACTTGCTTATTCAAGTTTACAAATAAACAAAGATATAAAAACCTTTGTTTGTTTGCGTTGCGCCGCGCCGTTACACTTGTTCTGCACTCCGGTTGTTACAAGTTTACGTATTTGTGTCAAAATATGCTTGATTGCGTAAATCATGTCTTTGCTTACCAACTTGCATAGATTTGTTTCCGACAGCCCTAAACCGAATCAATTAGCTTATACTTGTTTATTTGCGGCATCTAAAGCGATATCTGTGCAGGCTTTAATTAAAGCTAATAAATATGATTGAAAATCATTCTAGATTCCTATATTGTTCATTATAAAACTAGCTTGAGATTTTAACATTTTAAATTAAGGCAATAATAATAAGATAAACACATTTTTGACGGCTAGATAAAATATTTTTTTATAAAAATACCATAAAGGTATTTCATAACGCCCCCAATTTTCCCTTGGACCCGCCACCGCCCCATTGGAAAGCTCCAGCGCCTCCATAAGTAATTAATTATTTTTTTAACCTTAGATCTTTAGAAAAGTACGCTCCTTGGGTGAGACACGTGTTCGTGGTGACGGCAGGGCAGCTGCCGTGGTGGCTGGACGTGCGCTACCCTCGGCTGACTGTGATCACCCATCATGACATCATCCCCGCCCACTTTTTACCAACTTTCTCAAGCCCAGCCATAGAGTGCTTCCTGCACAAGTGAGTATCAGGCTTATTGGCTGCCTCCTTTGAGAGTCTTTACAGCTATTTTGTCTGCATCTTTGTGGTGCATCGAAATGACGACAAAAACATATCATTAGCTATCTCTCCACAGGATTCCAGGGCTGTCTGAGCGGTTCCTGTACTTGAACGATGACGTCTTCCTGGGAGCTCCGCTCCACGTGAGTGACCTGCACTCTGCAAGCGAGGGGTACCACGTCCTCACTTCCTGGAATGTGCCTGACTGCATCCCCGAGTGTCCCTGGTCCTTTCTTGGTAACAGCCGACATAACCTAACATTCTTGATGTTGTTTTTTTGTTTTTTTCCACTATTTTTTAAAATTCTTTTCCTTCTCAAAAATGCTTTAAATAATAAAATGCTTCACTTTTAATTAATCAGATTTGAAAATATTTAAAATGTAGTGAAATTTAGATTTTATTTTACTCAATAACTTTAAACTGATTTACTCCCATCAGGCGACAGCTCCTGTGATCAACCTTGTAACAACGAGCAGTGTGATTTTGATGGCGGAGACTGTATCGGAATATCCCAACAAGTTCACTATGGCGGCGGAAACCGCATACAGTACCTGGATGATTATCAAGACGGCGCTTTTTTTGGAGATGACGATAAAGCCGACTATGCAAACAGTGATGACGCCCTCGCCAGATACCCGGGCTTAGAGCCGCCCGTGTTAGATGCTAGTATCTTGCAAGCCAGACAGATCGAAGATCAAAAACTACTGAATTCCATATTGGATAGAAAAAAAAGAAATGACATTTTTAATGAAAAAACCAGTGAAGAACGGGGAGACGAAGGGAAGAATCGTAGCATAGATTTAGTCACTAGAGGTCTCCGAAAAACAATGCGTAGATTAAACAGCATACAACCGCCGCCCAATAAAGCGAATGAACTTGTCAAAAGCAAACAATTAGCTCTAGAACCTAGTCTTAAGGGGAGTAAGGAAACCAGCACGGTTGTGATAGCCAAAAATTTGTACCAAAAGAGTGGAGAAACTCGCTCACTCGACAAGCTCTCGAGCCTCGTCAAAGAATCCTATAATAATGTTAATATTAGCAAAGTCGTCCGCCATTTCAATAAAAGTTACATTAAGACTGATAAGATGAAAAGGAAGAGTAAAAATATTAGTGATATTTTAAAGGTCGGTGACACCGATGAAAAACAGAATAAGGGCAGCAAAGACATTGTCGATAGTCGTAACCTGGACATGTACGCCAAGTCTCTCATTCACACCAACAAGGCGTTCAACAAGGAATACGGCTTTCAGAACCGGAAGGTTCCCGCGCACGTGCCGTTTCTGCTTGAGAAAAAGACGATAGAAAAAATGCATTCGAAGTTCAAGGAACATATCGAAATCACCAGGAAGAACAAATTCCGAAGGGCCAATGACTTCCAGTTTGCTTTCGCGTATTACCACTACCTCATGAGCGAGCGGGAAGAGATGACCGCCGGCGAGGTCTTTGACATTTACGATACCGATAAGAGCGGGTAAGAACTAAATATGATAACCCATTGAAACATCACTTTTCTTTCCTGCTTCCTGTCCTAAAAATATCCTTTTGCATTTTTTTTAAGGTTTCCTCATTCTCTATCCTGCATGCAAAGCCATTTTTATAAGGAAACAAGTAAATAAATATATAAATATATAATTTAATTAATATCTAGTGTGTTAGGAATGGAATCAGCTTATGTATTCGTAATTGTGAACAGGACATGGTCGGACCGCGAGGTGCGCACAGTGCTGGCGCGAGTGCGCGGATTGCCTCTCACCGTACAGGCCGTGCACTCTTTAGAGGAGACGGCCAAAGCTTGCGACTCGGATGAGCACCGGGCGCACCCCACACCGCCCAGTGAGCGATACCTCGACTCTAACATGGTGAGTAACACGGTTTAACTTAACATAATCTTTCTGCTGGTATATTATTTCCAAATATGGCTGATAGTGGATGTGATGTGTTTTCGGCAGCCGACGCTGACCAAGGCACTGGTGTCGGAGTGCGCGGGCATCTGGAGGCCTATCCAAGCGTTCCTCGCTCAAAAGCCTCCGCGTGCGCGAGCTCGCCCCGCCCAGGCCGTGGCCGCCTTCGCCATGCTCTCCTCGAACATCAGCCGCGCTGTGGCCAAGCTTGACGAAATACGCCGGGATACCAAGTAACTTATTTATCATATTTACTATCTCTTGATGCAAATTTATGTTCATTTTAAACATTGGAGACTGAGCTATTGACTATTGAGTTATTTATTATTCTGTTTCAGGAAGTTCATCTGCATTAATGACAACCTGGAACCTGAGCGGGAGGAGGAGAATACTGTGGTGCGGATGCTGCTGCAGGAGCTGTACGAAGCACTGTTGCCGCTGCCCTCAAGATTCGAGCTGCCGCCCGGTGTGGCCAACAGGTCAGTCCGGTTATCTTTTGATCGTTGATATATATTATTCTGGAAAGCCAAATCTGGAAATACTAAAAGTAATGATTGTTGGCATGCAAGGTTTCTGCGCATATCCGAGTTGGAGGCGTGGCGAGCAGAGCGGCTCGTGGCGTGGAGCGTGTTGGCCGCGTGTGCCGTGCTGCTTCTGCTGGGCTGCGTCTACCGATCGCTTTTCTACCGCATACTGTCCAAAATATACATCGTTATCTAGTCACAGTGTGTTTTATTTATCGTTACGAGAGTTATGGCTTCGCAGTAAAAATGCCCGGAAAAACTGTTGCTCTCCAGCGAATTTAGACCTAATGCAATACAACGAGAGAAATAAAAGGCGTTATTTACATTATATGCTATTTTATTCCTTAATTTGTTTTATATCTAAAACACTTTTTAGAAGAGTTACATGTTTTCAGTTTCAGACAGGTCGTGTATAACATCTGTACATTTTTAGACGATTCTTCTATAGAATATATATTATACAAAAGTAGATTGAAGGTCACCTACGAGTACAATAGTTTTATAATCCAACAGGAAAAAACCTCCATGCGGCCAAATACTTTAAGCTCATTTAATAAAATTATCTATATCTTCCCTACATTTTCTAGACGAAGGAAAAAGCCGAAAATTCTAAGATTCAAGAAGAGAAAATTAAAATATATATTTTTGTTTCGAGTAAATTTCCTCTGTGGTAACACGTGCGGCGTTATCCGCTTCCGATCTCGGGGTAAAGTCAAGATCGGAGCACTCAATAAGTAGGCCGTAAATATCTGAATACCTTTTGATAGTAAAAATAAAAACTGTCTCATTCATTATTGATATTGTTCCCATTTTACGTGAAGGCATGAAGTTTTTTCGCCGGGCGTTTGACTCTCGGATAATTTACCGAAGCTGGCGTCGGTCGTATCCCGGAAACCTTACGATATATAGGTGGATCTTGTTTTACGCTGATAATGGTTCTGAAATTTGATCCGCTGATTGTCGTATTTCTTTATCGGGGAGTCTTAACTCGTGCGTTGAATTTTTTATCGTCCCACGATTTATTTTCTTAAATACACTTTTCTTTATTACCCGTTAAAGTATGTTGATCGCATAGCAGAACCAAATATCGGTGTTTCGTTAGACACGCAATATGTATTGCAAATCTTTATCACCTGTGAATTAAATACGCGGAGATTTTGGCCGATGTTTATGCTGTTGATTTGTGGGAGTCTCGGGGGCGTGATGTCCCGAAGAAGAACACTTGTAAATTATCCGAAATGTCTGTGTATATCAGTCCGATTTTCTGAAAAAAAACTCACGTCATCATTGACAGCTTTCATTTCAGTCTATTATATAAAATCTTAATATGTTGCAAAGGCTCGCTTTTAAACGCTATTACATTTTTCATAGTAGAAGAAATTTACCCGAATTAATTGAAAAAAAAAAAAAAAATCTTTTATTTATCGAATCTGCAACGGAGAAAATATAAATTAAATTTGTTTGGATCGCCGCCCGTAATTTATTATTATAATTTATCAATCTTGAAGCTTCAAGTGTTATATATCGCCGTACCCTGGTTTATATAAATTTTATACACAAGGTATTTTAAAATATTAGGATAAACGATAATAGCAAAATCACAACTTAAAATAGTCTGTAAAATACAACATTGATAAAGTACTGTTTATTTATTCGTTTCTATTGAATCAGAATTGTAAATAACTAGTCGCTACGATCTATCTATTTATTGGATTTTTCTATCGTAAATTTATCAATATAATATACCAAAGACCTCAATATTAAATTATTTTGCAACTACAATACCAAAACTCGGGTTATCCGGGGCCGAATCAAAATATTTTTATTTCTCACGTACAAGTTCAATAATATATATTTTTTTAATTTAGATCCAGTTCAGCCCTGGATCGGGACATACGATGCCAGTTTCTTTATACGGATAGTAAAGAAATGAAAGTATCTATAAAATAACAAACACAGTAGGTTATTTTATATACACATCTTGATAAATATATTTTTGTATTAGGTAGCAAAAATATTTTTTAGATTTGTGAGAATCGAGAGTTAAATTATAAAAAGTCAATAAATTAAAAATAATACACTAACGATTGGTAGTTTAAGGTCTTTGGCTTTATATACAATACGTGGTCGAGAAAAAAATATATAATATAGATACACAATAATACAAATACACGGTTGTATACGTTTTTTTATCTCGTGTATTTCACAGCTTACGAGTTGAACAAAAAAATATGGCACGGTGGAACACGTAACTAGTGAAAGTATATTACGGAAGTAGTCTACTGAAAATCAGAATTTTATAATTGTTACCTACATAGGGGTAGATTAAAAATACCACAATTTACCTCGTCGATTTATACATGAAAATAATTAGTGATTCACTGATGATTACGTTATAGTAATTTGATTGTTCTGCACCTCTTTTCGCACGATAGATTTCATCCCCCGATGATGCTCAGTTTTTCTTACAACCTTTTCAGGTGCGCACATAATAAGACGACTTCGTTTGATCCCCGTGTGAGTAACGTCTATAAATATTTAAAAGGTTACCCATATTTGTTTTGAGTCTATAATTATTCTTCACCGATATCGTATTGCGCATTTTCATTAACTAAATATTAAATAATTAAAATTATACTTTTAATCGTTTTATCGATCTCATCAGGGCTGGTCGCTTGTACTCTCTTGGTTCATGAATTGAATAGACGATCTACGGAAGAAAAGGTGAAAAAAATCTATATATATATATCGTAACTGTAAAAATATTGAATACACGTCTTAACTATAAAAAAATTACCTCTATATAGTTTAGCCTTCATTTATATATTCACTTTTTTGGCAGTTAATTTTGTTAAAATATCTTTTAGTAAATTTTTATTTTATTAATCAAGAATGAAATAGCATAACAGTATTAGCGAGAATTGAAAAATGGATTAGTATAATAAATTATCATCGTATATTTTTTGAAACGATCGTAATATTACTTATTGTCTTATGGATTAAATCGGTATTGTTTCCAAGCGAGAAATGTATGCACACATCCGATGTCACCGAGGACACGAAGCATCAAGTCTCATTCCGAGTCAGAAACCGAAATGAGCATTTGCATCGGTCGTCGGACTAACAAATATGTACTGCTTTCGATTGATAGTCGGTTACAAATAACGAGTGGTATTTTGGGTTTTGTAAGTGATCAAGCACGTGAAATGATGGAAGAAGCGGGATTGCCCATGAGCTGTATCCGATTCAACCATCACGGCTCTGCGGTTGAGTGAAAATTTGAATGATTACGCGGGATACATCGATTAAGATACAAATGCAGCATTTAGTCTTATCAGGATATACGGAAACCTGCGGGGCAACATTTCAGATTTATTAAATATTTAGTAATACGCAATTGTGTAATTTTCTGTTATAAATAATAAACAAAACAATTATATAAGAATTCTCGGTTTATCACTCACACAATATAAAATAATAATGCAATTAAAATTAATATAAAACACGAAAGTGCTTAATGGCTTCGGGAATTTCATCTTGTAAAAGAGCACTCATTATTGAGAAATAAATTGATAAATCCATTTGTTTTTGTTTATTATTTATGTGGTGAAATATCAGTCTCTCAACGGTAAATAATTTTCTTTAACCCAATAAAGGATATGGTAAAAGGTAAAGGACGTCACAGCGTCAATGGGAAATATCAACTATTACAATGAAGCTATACTCTTATATAAATGAATAACAAAAAAATAAAAAACAATGTTTGTACAAATCTTCACAGCGAGGATGATCATTTAAAACTATGAATAAAACCAACAAAATAACAAAACAATGTAATTTTATTAAAAATAATATAATATTAATGAAGTAATAAAAAATAAAAAAAAACAAAAATGTCAACTTAACACAAAATAAGGGACAAAAAAAAAAAACAAATTAAATACTAGACGTATCTGTCGTGTTTTTTTTTAAAATACTATTGTAATATAACGTCTTCGGCGCCGGCTCGGACAGCCTCGGATAAATAATAAGAAAACAAACTATTTACAACAGAATCAAAGGCCTTACGAGAAATATAAATAAGAAAAATTAAATTAATAAACGGGGTTGCTTCATGCTCGTTCGTTGCAGCCGAGACAACCGAAACAATGAATAACTCGGAGTGCGCATTTACCGTAGATCCAAGGTCGAAAAGGTTATTTATTTATTCCATCGGTAAAACGTCTAATAATACATTTGCGATACCCGGTTTAACCGAAATACTGCCACTGGGTTTCTCGCCTTTCCTCAAACCGGAGTAAACAGGTTTCCGGTGTTATTTCTGTGTCTTCGGAACGAATCCGCATGAAAAGTTTCCCATAAACAAAAAAAAACAATTAAATAACAGAATGGATTATTTGGTTTTAGTAACAGACATAATAATAGAAATGGAACGACTGCATCATAAAATAGCATAATATATCTTTAAAAAATCATTAGAAATACACGTTAAAGCTTGAGCGTCGCCGCAGCACGCTCAAATACTACCGTCAATATGAAACCGGTCCGCGGTTCCGCTCCCTCAGTTACCGCAGACAAAATGATCTGCCCGACAAGTCTATTAACATTTTGGCATCACGTCAATCGTAATAATACATCAGGCATTATTACAATATAGAGATATGCCATATTCCCACAAAAAAAAAAAACAAACTTAAAATAACAACTTTCAAAGCGTAAAGCTTTAAAACATTTTCTCAATATGCACAGTTCATAAAATAATATAACGTAAGATAAAATATTTTATTGTCAGTTCATAAAATGAAATTCAAAACAAAAAGCAGCCGGATCGTCTCGTCTCGGCGGTAGGAATATGGCATAAGCGGTATTTATCGATAAAATGGAAGATTTTAATGTATTGGAGAATTTATAAATAAATCACTGAAGACTACAGGAAATCTTCTTGCAGAATGTATGTATCGTAAACCACACTATAATTTGTATACGTTACGCATAGTCTAGTCTGCGAGTTAAAATATAATGTTGTACATGTGTTTTTGTAAACATCTCGCATACAACATATCCAAAAGGATATTGATTCCGGAATCGCGCTGTATGCAAATGCGGTGCCTTCAGCGTCAACAGTCGTACGCTCGAATAGATTATCCTGCTTGTATTTTTGTTATAACTTATGTTGGAATATAGAGAGCGTCTCTTTGAACATATTATATATCGAGGTTCTAAGCACGATTTATGCACGGAAGATTATTGAAGTCGATACCCGCTGATTTCCGATGAGCTGATTATTATATATTTCATATTGCCTGTCGACCACAGTATCCCGGGTTCAAAGCCGAGTATACTTGGAAAACCCCGTAAACAATTATGCCAGGCTGCATCTGCAGTTTTGGTATTCTCGGATTTATTCAATAACCTGCAGTGCATAAATGAATATTTAGAACCGACACAAGGAGAATGAGGACGAAACAGAATCAAGATTAAATACTTAGCGGTTCCTAACCTAACTTACGCTCCCTCCGATGGCCCCTCCGACACCACCGGGGGATCACGTTACATAAATAGAGAGCAACTTTTACAAAATTGCTATTTAAGGCGGTCGTGACAGATGACTATTGCTGAACCTCCCGACAACAAGAGTATAAATATTTCTACAGCCTGAGTTACGAGCTCCGTATGTTTGACATCGGCGATGGTCTCGGATGATCGTCGCGTGGATTTTTTAGAATGTCTTCACTCTAATAACAATTCCATACGCTCTCGACAGTTTGGCTGTACGTACATTAACAAATTAACAAAAAAAAAAAATACCCTCGAAAAACATTCATTCACCAGACAAGCCACACTTGGTCCACGCCAATTTACAGAAACACTGAATAATGCTCGGAGGAGCTCGCTGCGCCCCGCGGGCCTGCGTTTTTATCGGAAAGCCACTTTATGTCCAGCTCTGCGCGCGCACAACTGCAATTTTCAATTTGGTTGGTTGGATTTTTGTTCAAACTTGGCGGCCATGTCTCGGATGATGAAGGACGGCGATCGCTTTTCTTTTCTGAAAACAAAATAATTGCAGACGTTAACGCAGTATTGAAAAACGCAATTTCTACATCATAAAGTTTTCTAGAAATGTAAAGAAGTAAATAAAAGAAACTAATAATATCAAAATAACGTAAAAAAAGCGTATAACTTTATTATAAAGACAAACTAAAAATTTGAGGTTATATTTTTGAATTTACTTTCTTGATACAATTTTGAAGGTTTTGTTAAAAAAATTGGGTAAAGCGATGTATAAGAAAATAATCAAATGAGTGTTGGAGTACTTACTTATTTACAGCGCCCGATGCGATTTCCTTGGTGCCTTCCGGACTCCCCTTATCGGCAGAGGTTACCAAAGAGCTGAAACCGAAGTTCCCGATCGTTTTGGGTCTACCCTGGTTGGCGATGGGGGTGCCGATGATACCGGCTACTTTAACCGAAGCGGTCTTGCCACTCTTGGCTCCGTCCCAGCTGGCGCCGATCCTCTGGGGAGGGTGGGAGACGTTCATATCCAAACTGAGTTTCCGTTGCATGACTGTGACTTTGGGGCTGACTTCCTTGGACTCGTCGATTATAGATTTATCCTCTTCGGGAGTTTTAATATCATCGAGGGTCTTAATATCAGTTTTTACATTTCTTATAATGGAAAATTTTGTGCGTTGCACCGCGTCGGCTGTGTTTCTTCTTTCTAATTTGTTGGGGTGCCGCAGCTGAACACCATCCAACCCGACCTCGTCTATATCTTCAGACTTGGAGCCCTTGCTCTTGCACGAATACTGGATATCACCGATGCCTCTGAAGGAATGCGGACTGAACTTCTCTCTCAAGAAGAGCCGCCTTTCCTCTTTGTACTTTTCAATACGCTCTCTGCTTAACTTATCTTTTTTATCGAATAAATTCTCTCCCAAAGAAATGGGCTCCGACAGGTCCTTCTGGCTGTCTGGCGAATCCCCCACTTGCCTCTGCTTTTGGGTTTTCTTGGGAGATAGCCTGGCCTGAACGAGGCTAATCTTATTTTCGGTGGTGGGAGTGATGCTGACAAATCGATTATTAAAATGCGCCGAGAGCCGATCTTCGCGTTCCTCTCTAGCCTCTTCCAGATTCAAGGAGAGATCGGGTCTAATTATGCAAACGGATTCGCAATTAGTATTCAAATTTAGATCGGGTAGCTTTTTTGGTTGGTTGAGGTATTTAGGACTACTGGCTTCCAAGCTCTTCCTTCTGTTGGCGGCTGAGAACATTTGGTCTCCGATTTCTCTTTCGGAAGTGTGCTCCTTGTGGAGGGCCTGCCTTCCAAACTCCTTGACAAAGGCGTTTTCATCTAAAGATCTGGTGTTGACGGAATGCTTTGCTAACCTGTTATTCCTGACTCTTATGCAAGGGACCACCCTACCGTTGATAGAGATCTTGTTCCTCCCCTCGCACAGACTGGCAGCCTTACTTCGGTCAAATGCATTATTGCCGGCGACATCTTTTAGGCGTTCAAAGCTCGACAGCTTTCCTTCGTTGCTCGACAAGTTAGCTTTTGAATTTCTTTCAAACAAAAATGGACCTTTATTCTCCGTGGGGCTTTCGAATTTATGAGCCAATTGTCTCACATTGGTGCTGGACCTTTTGAGTCTGGATTTTTCATCGGAATTAGCGTCCGTATTCTCTTTGTTGAAGTCGCCGAGACTGAGGTCAGGATAGTTTCTGCTGTTTGTTTCTCTGTAGTCTGCAAGTGGCTCTGGTGGCTGTGAATAGGGAGCCGTATAATTCTCGTAAGTATTGTGGTTCAGTCTTCTATCCAAGCATAATTCGCTCAGGGGAGATATCTTTGGACTAACATTCACAGAATCCTGCTTGGACATAGATATGTTTTCATAGGCATTCTGCGATTGAGTATTTTTAGGTATAAAATGTACATTTTCATAAGTGACCGGAGCGTGTCCCGATAGACTATGGCACTGTCTTTGGGCATCTTCACTGATACCATCTAAACTGTCATCGAACACGAGACTGTCTCTTGGACCCTCATCGGAATCGAGCAGAAGAGTGTTGACTTCGTTCACGCTCTGCCTGAAGAATTTGACTCGATTGTATATATCGACTTCAGGGTTAGCGCACGGCTGATTCAATTGGAAATCATTTCTAAGATGGTTTTCTTCAGTGGGCGTCTCCGCAGCTGAAGGATTTCCAGGCAGGCTGTTGGGCTGAGAGGCCTGCTGAGTAGGCAGGGACGCGTCCGAGGTTCTGGGTACGGTTGCGCCCTCGCCGATTTCACCCACATCTTCGTAAACACTGTCTTCTTGAACGATACCCTCAGATGTGACAGATATTTTGAGTATCTCCTCATTTTGGGAAGATTCTTTCGGTATTTGATTGTTTTCTTTGGTTGGAGATTTGTAGATAATGCTGATGGTAGATTTGAGTGGTGATTTTGAATGAGGGGGTGTAGTCGGCGTGCTTCCTCCGCTGGAAGAAGCCAAATGAATGTAGGAAGGCCTAGCAAAGCTAAAACACTCGTAGATTTCTTCGGTGCGCTCTTGCTCTCTCGGAGAATATGTCGGGGTGCTCTCTTTGGATGCCCCAGCTTTTCCAGAGTCCCCGGAAAGTGTCGACAGCCTGTTCAGATTTTGATAGCTGATGTTGGCAGGAGAGAGCGATTCCTCCATACTGTCGATCATAACTGTGCTAAAATTTTCATCACTCGGTGTCACGGTAACGCTGCATCGATTTTCAACATCAATGTCTTCTTTGTTGACACTCAACTTTAGAACAGGTTTACTCTCAATAAAAAATTTCTCCTCTACTTTATCATAGTGATGTTCAATGTCCACGTCTGCTGCAATGTCCCGATGGAAATCGTTCGACAAGTCAGTAAACTCAGGGCGGTGTTTTTTTTCAGGGGATATTGAATCCTGTCCGTCTAGATTGTCTTTGGAATCGTCTTCTACAATAATACCCGATAAAACTTCTGACGAATCATCAGATACCATATTTCCAACGTTTTTATCGAAGAATCGCTCAATATCAGTATCGCTGATGATTTTTTCTCTATTGGTGCACTGGATGTCTCGGCTCTGCAGCGACTCCTGGGACTGGATGAGCCGCTCAGCCAAAGAGTCCCGAGACTGCAGGATGAGCAGAGAGGCATCGGAGTCGCTGTGTAGCGGTACGTAAGCGGGTGAGGCAGGGGAAGCGGGCGTGCCGGGCCAATCCACACGGATGAGGGTGGAGTGGCGGTGGGGGGCAGGGACGGGAGCGCGAGCAGTGGCTGCGCCGGCATGGCTGTGTCGAGAGTCGCTCTTGGAGGGCTTGCGGGGCGAGCCTCGCTCCCTAGAAGGAGAAAGGTGAGCTGTAGATAGTGACTAAGACAGTCCTCACCAAAACTGTCAATACGGCTATGTGTAGCGACCCTCGCTACTTGCAACAATAATCCTTCAGCTATATCTTGTATTGTAACATCAGCTGTTAATTAAACAGAGACTCTCCGAATAATAAAAATAAACTATCTAAATTAATGGACGTTCACTACAAACTAGAATTTGAAATCAAGTTCGATTCCTATCTTATCAGCCTATTTCCAAATCCACCGTGATGCCTTGCAATACCAAACAGGCTCTCATTTTCAACAGCAGTTCGTTACCTTGGCGGCAAAGATACTAGTGAATAATTGCTTTATTTCCAGCGGGTGAAATCCACTGCTCACATACCGACATTAAGTCAGCCAGTTGGTGAGATGGTGTTCACAACATCACCAGCTACAAGCTGTGGTGTTTTCTTGCATATCAGCGACTGAGATTGCAATGACCTTGCAACTTGAGAGCGTTTTTGGTGCTGCGGCATAGTGCAGTCGGGTTATAAAATATGTTTCCTGCTACTCGTGCTAGTTTCGTTTTGGTCGAAGGTGAATTGTTCTAAAACTGCTTGTGTTTTACAGAGTCGTAGAGAGAATAAAAATGGAAAAGTAAAAGTAGAAAATGTAATAAAAGAAACATGCTTAAGATACCTTCATAAAAAAATACTCCCCCCTTGTACCGAATATTACCTTGGGATCTCATAAAATGAGTTTTTGATACTCGAAGATTCAATATTCAATTTACTAAGTAATAATTATTTGCAAAAATGAAAATTAAGAATATTTGATCTCAAGGTAATCCAGTGGTCCCCACTTTTTTGATGTTAGTATGAATTTTAAAACACAACAGTTGGGAATGAATGAATCCGTTACCTCATCTTGACTTTGACAGACACTCCCTGCTGTGGACTCGTGGCGTTAGAGCTCTGCGACTGTTCTTTGCACACTCTGAAATGTAAAGAAACACATAAGCCTCCTGAATACGGAGATGAAAGGATACAGGGAAGTGGTAACAGAGATTTATTACCTTAGAGCGATTTTAAATATTTTGTGGTGTTTAATTAGTTTAGTCAATAGTTTTTTTTGAGCATCGCACACTTTTAATAAGTAACCAACGATTTTATTCTGTGCTTGTTCGTAGAGGTGCACTCGCTCACGAATTTTGATAATTACTAAGATGCAATTTAACACTGGATGCACGATTTTATTTGCATCCTTATAGTAAAGAAGTTTTCTTAATTTTTATTTACAATATAGATGAATGTGAACATAGTACTTACCGCTTGGCATCGGCTTCGGTGGTGGGGGAGGCCTGCGTGGCGGGGCTGACAGTCTTTGCCAGGGCTGCGTGCTCGGGCGTATTGCAGTCGATGAACAGTAGGTCAGGGATCTGCTCCTCTAGCTTGGTGCGTTTCCTAATAGTAACACACACCGAGTTCAGTTTTATGTAGTATTAATATATCTCTACTATATTTATATTATCTGTACTATTTCCACTCTAGCCTTGTGGCTCTGTTGACGTGAATGATTTGAGATAAGTGCTGATATGATTGGGTGTGACAAACCGTGTGTCGGCAGGGCTGGGGGGCACGAGGGGACGCGGCTTCGTGGGGCTGGGCTCTGCGCTCGTGTCCGCGCTGCTGCCGCCGTCTCGAGGCCAGATCTGAACAAATACATAATTAAAACTATGCTATGAAGATTTGTGAACAACGGGTAATATATTGGTGAATAACGGGTAATACCTGTCTCGTGGTGTCGTCTTCGCTGAAGATGTCCATCTCCCTCTCCTGCGAGGACAGTCGCAGTCTCATCCCGGCTAGTTCGGCCAAGCTGGCTTCAAAGTACGAGTCGCACGACACAGACCTGAAGAAGTACCGACTCAAGATAAAACACGATCCCTGAGGGCGCAAGCACCAAACTGAACTCGCACTAAGACATTTAATCTATTTCTTCTTCTTGTACGTGAATAACTGCTAACAGAGTGATTTGATAACTTAATGTAAAATGAAAGGATGCATTCCACATATAAGTACAGAAAATAAATGTAATGAACACATTTTCCCACGGTGAATCGCGTATGCATGGATTATGGTATGTACAGATTTATTTATGGGAATAATACAGATACAATATCCAGACTGATATATGACTAGCCGGAGATTTAATATTTACTTACTCGTTATAAAATCAAAACTACGATTTGTGTTGAACGATGAATAGAAATATTTTGAAAAATAAATTATTAAAAGCACAGGTTAAGGAATGATCCGAGTTTATAGTAAATGTAAAAATAAACCTAGCAATTATTGAATATTTAATAAATGCACACAAAGCACAGTAGATTGAAATATACATTGTGTTGGAAGTGAAAAAAATAATGTCTCAGTAATGGATGATACACTTTTCGGTAAATCTGTATATAACATATATATAGTTTATTATTTGTTTTTGTAGATGAATATGAAAGGGTGCAAAGTTGTCATGCGTCACATGAAACATGTTTCAGAAAAAGAAATTGATAATAGATTCGTGTGTTTTCAAGTCAAGACCACACCGTGAGTAGGAGGACGAGTCCGAACCGAAATCATATGACCAAGAACACCGCTGAGCCAATCACTGATGTATTTTATTGTGTATCACTCATTAAATACATTCTCCATAAAATGCATTGAGTTTCAATTATATCGGTAATAACTAGATTCGGTGACTTAAGGCTGAGAATTCACACAATGGTGACCATAAAATTGTATTAAATTATTAGACAGCTGCTTTGGACGATTTGAACCTTATTTTCAATGAACAAGTGTTTTTTTTTTCTTCCATGTATCAATTTTGACTTCAGTTCTCACGAATGTGTAGAATTATTTTAGCTCGAGTGAGTTTCAGTGATGGAGTCGAGGTATTCTCAAGGCGTGAAATAGTTGCAAGCATAGTATTGTTGCAAATTTAAAGCAACAAATGAAAATAAATACAATCGGGAATATTTGGATAAAATAGACTTTATTGTCATATTTTAACGTACAATAAAATCATTTTGAATTTGCCTGCGAATAACAAACTGTAGACAATAAAAGATATAATATTTGAATCCTTCACTATTTAAAATGCTCAAGCTACAGATTGTTGGTCGCGTGTCGGTCACTGAAGCATGAAGTCGTGAGTACTAGATGACGTGACAACACTGACGTGCTCTACACTTACATGTAACTGTCCGCGTATCACGTAAGCCACAGGACAATTATTGCATTATTTATTTGTATCAAAAGGTTATTAATGCTAAGAATATTACAGATTATTGAGACTGACTGGGCGAACCTACCTGTTGTGCTGCTGGCCAGACTGGGGCTCGGGCTGGCTCACCAGCGCCGGCAGGGAGTCCCCCTCGGAGCCCATGCTCTCGCAGGAGCGTGCCGCTCGGTCCTCTTCCACCTCCACCTGGTTGGGTTCAAAATATAGATGAATCACTGAAGATCATAAAATATCAGATTTCCAGTCGCACTGATGGGAGACTTACCACCATGCCGGTGGCATCGGCGTCGGTACTGGATTCGTTCGCCGGCTGCTCCACCTTAGGTTGCGGTCGAGACACAGTGAGGGCAGGAGTGGGCAGAGGACGATGCTTACTAGCCCGGAAGAAAAGTCCTCTCCAGCCCGACGGAGAGCGCTTCAGCCCTCGCTTGGCAGCACCTGGACAAATAATGATAGTAATTAATGCTCTACGTATCAATATATAAGGATACATGACAATTATGATGTCAAAAGCTGATTTGCCACCATACCAGACTAATATATTAGATAAAGTGCACCAGGTTATTTAGAAATATGTATAAAATATTTTTGTCTGGTACTCTTTTTTTAAGTTTCATTATCTCGAGACATGCATTTTTGATCCACGAGGTACTGTGGGTGGTGAATAGCAAGCAGTCAGTCGGTGACCCAAGCATGAGCACTCACCTGGAGGCAGTTGTATGACAGTGTGGTATCGGGGCAAGCTGCCTGGCCCTCCGCCAACCTCGATGTAATGCGGCTCCCGAGAGCCGCTGGGCCGCAGCTGCTGTTTGCTGCGAGCCTCCTCCAAGCTGAAACGTACAGATCAATTACATTTTTGGACTGCCTGGAGATTTATTAGCGCACCATGCAAAGAATCAGTGCAAACCTAAGCAGTTTGGTGGGCGTGGCGAGAGGGAGACTTTTGGGGCGGCGCGCGAGAGCCCCATCCACCTGGTCACACTCCTCCTGCAGCGGTTGCTCGTCCGAAAATATGAGTGCCGCGTAGCAGATCAGGAACTCTGTCACCACGGCCTATTTTAATGTGAAAAATATTATTTTATGATATTCTGCAAAAGTATGAGATAAGAACTTGATTGAGATATTTTAATGTTACTAGCCTGCACGGCGACGCCTTGAAGAGCGTGCTGCTGCAGCGGAGAACGCAGAAGGTTGGGAGCCCACACAATGGCCATGTTGCGAGCCGTCATGCCCGTGTTGGCCGCCAGCAGTGACATGCCGTGTAAGTGCCTCATTAGAAATGCCAGCGTCCTGCAAATGTGCAGTCTTTACTTATAAAATTGTTTTTTAAACATAATTTGGTTTAACTAATGACGGTAAAATTAAATACATTAAAATAATTAAAAACTACCAGTCTATAGATGTACTAGTATTAGTTCAAAAGAATTGGTGTAACCTGTAATGTGGAGGAGGAAGCTTGACAACTGTCTCTCTCATCCGCAGCAACTTCTCGGCATCATCCAATCTCCGGGGCTCGGCATCAGGTCCCTCTTCACTGGGCTCCGTACCTTGCACTGCCGCAACAAAGCAAGAATACAGCTGATACGTGCACAGGGGATTCGGCAGCTCCCTGTGAAAAGCAGAAAATATTTTTGTAGCAATTTGTCCTAATAGATACTTCAGTTAATTGTCTCGTTTAATATACGGTCAGTATTGAAAATATGGTTAAACGCAGCCTGTATACCTGAAGTACATCTTCAGAAGCGAGGCTACTGCATGAACATCCTGGGGTGGTGGTGGAGGTCGCTCCTCGTCAAAGGCTATACGGAGACGCTGCGTGGTGCTAGAAGCTCCCGACAGTCGGTAGATGCCATCCACACAGCCGTGCTGTTCGATAATGCTCGCACATGTTGTCAACACCAGAGGAACTACAATTTAAAGAAAACTCGCTTTTAAAAAAATAAAGGTCTACTAAGCATAGAAAGTTTTGTTAAGTTTCATCAAATGTTATCTATTGAAGCTATTTGACTTACCGTCATGCCCAGAATTAAGCAGGTGCTCTCCAAGATCACAGCCGAATACCCTCTCGCGCAGGATACCTTGCTGGCGCAGCGCACGGCGACTAGGCCGACTCAAGATGAAGCTCCGAAACAAAGAGATAAGCTTCCCGTGTTTTCGAAGTACCGGTTTTATAGGGGCCACCGCAACCGAACTAAAATAAATGAAAAATTGCTCAATAATGAATTTTATGATGTTCAATAATGTGAAGACTTGAAGATAAAAAAAAAATGCAAAAAAAAGATGATTTAATGCATACCCTACAATAGGAGGCGGTTGTTTCATGTTACGAGGGACTTTGTCTCCGATGACGGCCACGCACTGCTGCGGGAAGAAGCCCACGCGAAAACCTCGCTTGCCTCTCCACCACGTGGACTCCGAAGGACCTGCCACATAGCATATTTATATCAGTTTTGATTGACATTGCCCGTGGGTACTTACCAAGACAAAAAATTTGTCATTTCAAAAATTTAATATCTATAAACATCACATTATTTACAATATTATACTAACTCGTACTTTCTGTAAAAAATATTAAATGTATTTTGTCGTATTATGTTAGTAACTAACCTGGCATGTCTATCACTGATATCATGTCTCCGACCTCAAAACTGATTTCATCTCGGGCCTGCAACAATTTATGACAAAAAAATTTAATAAACGAGTGCAAAATTAATTTAAAATTACATATCTTAGGATTCACAAAAGTAAGCCAAGAAATTGTCGCTATGACAAAAATTGAATTGTGTACTCTACCTGAGAGACGTATCTGCGGACCGAGTAGGCGGCTGCAAGCGCGGGCACATTGATGGAGTTGGAGTCTTCACTGGCCACCAGCAGTCGGTGACCTAAAAATATTTCAAAATCTATATAACGCGTGGGTTACATACATTACACATTAAAATTACATATCAAAATGTGAGAAACATTTTACTGACAATAAAATACTGATGAGAAAAATAAATCCCAAAACAATTAATTAATTAGTAATTTTTTTTTAATGAATAATCATAAAGACAGATTTGCAAAAAATAATGGTGAAGTACCTTTATTATCCATCTGCAGCCAGTTGAGGATGGGACCGCAGTTGATGCTGTCGTCTGCGATGATGGAGAAATGGTGCAGGTAGTCCGACACCAGCGATTCGTAGGCCTCCGCTCCGCGCCGTCGGGCCTCATCTACGCCCGTGGAGAGATCAGGCAGACCGGACACTTTGCGATCGTAAATACACCTGGAAACGAAGCAGGTGATTCAATTCTAGTGATACCAACTATAGATTGACTATTTTTAAATTGACAGCATTCGTAAGAATATAAATAAGATATTTGATTTGAGTTCTGTTGACTGGAAAGTCAATCCTACTTTTCCTGTTAATCACAGAAAAGAGTGTTTGATCGTAGGTACCTGTGCAACATAGCGTCCAGCATCTTGAAGTTGTCGGCATTGCGAGTGACGAGCCATTCTCCACACTGCTCGAGATCCGCGGGGCCGTGACTGTCGGCGAGGCCCTCCTGCATGTCTCCGTCGTCGCAATGTGGCCGCACAGACACGGTCACCCATCCACCTGGAAATTAAATTGAGAATTATTTAATACTAATCCATATCTTCAAGACTGTATATATCAAATAACAAAATCCAAGCAAAACACATTTTCAATTGTCTATTACAATTTGTAGCGAGTAGGTAACCTAATACAACAAGAGTATTGAAACAATCTGTTTCTTTTTTAACGAGTAAAATGTGATACGGTTGTAAGCTACTATATTGAGATCTGCATTTAGTGATGAAAGTTATTGAACTGACCATCGTCTTCGGTGTGCGCTCGGATGGGAGGCGCAGCACGCACATGCAGGCCTCCCAGCTTCACGCGTCCATAATGAAAATGGGCGCACTGCTCCAGGCGAGGGAAGCGCGCCTCTCCGCTGTCTTCGCTTCCCGAGCCCGGCCCGCACGCCGCTGGGGCAGAGCGACTCATCGCCTGCGACCAGCTCGGCCAGGCTCCACCTGAAACCCCGAAGTTAAACTCTCATCAATCTGTCAACATAAATTATATCTACGATTCTGACCGAAGCAATGATAAAAACTTACTGCACGCATCAGAGTCCAGCTCCTCCTGATACTCCAGACTGCACTCCGGTGACTTCCTGTCTCCATCGGACGAGAAGTGCACCGATCTGGAAATTAAATCACGCAAATAAATATACTGTCTATTAAGTGATACATTTGGGACACCATTGTCTATTCGATATCAAAGGCTTTATCTTTGAAAGAGAGAGAAAATTACTATTTAAAAAAATTATATAAAAATAAAATGAATCTTTTATCCTTCTTTTAAAGATTTTCTACAAATTTTTGTTCAAGCCAGTCTATTGGGTGCTCATTTACACGTAGATCTTGTGACTTGACGGAGTGAGAATAATAGGTTAGGTTGATGGATTCTCTGGTTTCACTGATCGATACTTTGCCAATACTGCAGGTTAATTGAAGGGTCAATTGACTGACGACATTACCTGTGAAAGCTGGGCAGTTGGTCGGGGTCCTGGCCCACGGTCAGCGACTGGCACGACATGACGGAGCCGCGCGCTGCCGGTGACCCCTGCAGCAGAAAACAAACACCTTACGATGAGTTAATAGAATTGATAATTATGTAAAAAAAACCATACACGGAGAAAATATTATACAAGCCTGCCGCAAAATGTTAAGATTTTATTGTTAGCTTATTTTATATGTATTCTTGAAAAAACCCATTTGACTGCACTTTTTAAAAATCTGGTGTATCAACATCTTATAAAGAATTTAAAACGGGGATGAATGAATTTTACAATAGTAGGAAAAATGTAACGAATATAAAATATGCGCACATTATTTAGCTTCATTTTACCATAATACATTGAAAATGACTGTTTTTAAATTGGCTAGACTAAGTGCATCCTCTTGACTCACTTGCAGACATGGCATGGTTTCAGTGCAACCGCCAAATACCCTCTTCATGTCCGTGCGAGTCCAGCGTCCATCACAATCACTGACATAATATTTGGAAACACCGAGATGCGAGTGCCGCACACATTATTTTGATTCAGCTATTCTACTAAGAGAGTACATCTTTTTTTTTTTTTAGTATCAGCATACTTTAGTTGAAACTATTATAAATTTTGTAACGTTTTTTTCTGATCTAAAACGCTAGGCCATAGTAATTGCACTAAATATTGACATATTTGATCATATAACCAGATTTTCAAGAGACCCTCTTTTAAGTAGAATTAAAGTGATGATGCCTAATCTAGTTTTTTTTTTTTTTTTTAATTTGAATAAATAAGGATGAGAGGTTTTGGGGTTGCGTGAGATTGCAATAACCGGCGAATGTATCACGCATACTATATATATATATATATCATAATGAATTGATCTCACTAATGCATATGTAATGTATATAGCGTGCTTGATAATTTATGCACATTTTCGTAAACAACTATACACGTGTGTAGAGATTAGGGAGACACGCCGAGCACGCAGACACGCGATCGTCGAAATTCTCGATTCATTCAGGCAAGCGGACTTTCTAGTCCATTGATAGTACATAGTGAAGTGCTAGATCAATTGGGCATTGGAAAGGACGACGGGGAAAAAGGCGTGAAGTATATCTGGAGAGAAAGTTAACATGAAAAAAAGTTCAGGCGAATTATTGAGACGGGTCTCTCTGAAGGAGAGGAAGTCGAGGTCTGCGAGCGATATGCCAATTTCGATTTGTCCGATAGCACGGAGGGAGATGATAATGAAAATAAATAATAAACAGTAGGTGCGATTTTATGGCACGCAGGGCACTGCATGACTGGTAGATCGATAGTTCAACTGCCGGAGAGCGTTTGTGTGCCGATCTAAATCGGTAACGACTTCGATACGGGATGTAGGGTAGTGTGGCCCGAAATACTACTGCAAGCGAAGCCCGGCTTGCTCTGATCAGACGCTCCTTGGAAATACCCTCGCAATAGAGTGTGATTAAAATCGATATAAACACTTGAATGGAACATTCTTATCGTGCGCCCGAAGAAGTGCTCAGATAAGTAGAAGCATTGCTGATTTTTAATCTCAATCATAAAATTCGTAACGAGTACAAAACGACTCGTCGGCGGGGCTTGCTCTGCCTCTCGAGCCGCGGCGCGCCTCGAGGTCAATCATTGCACCGATAAAAACTGTATATGCAGTGATTCGACCGATCGGTCCCTTCATACTGTTCCGATCTAATGATAAACTGAAACATTTTAATTTGGAAACAAACATGGCGCCCGCTGGAAGGAAAATGTTTACACGAAGCTCGATTGGAATTGGACTCGATGCGATGCGCCGGGACAGCTCATAATAAATAAGCCTGTGATGATGCGGCATACACGCTGAGGGATACGTCGAAAGGTAATGACTTCGAATTGAATGTCCACTTCAATCACGAAGAATACAAAAGTTACAATGCCGTATGATTATCTTGATTCACGATAATAGCTATTTGATAAAAAAGTTTTGAAGGATACATCAAAAATAAAAATAAAAACAAAGTACACGTGCTTACACGTGATATGCTAAGTGTTATATATTTTATATATAACCATAGTATACGCCAGTTTTAACTGTAGAATTGAAGATCCACACAGTAATTGGCTGATTGCAAGTTGTATCAAGTGGAGAAGGTTCAAAGTTATTCTTCGGCATAAGACCGCGCCTACTTTAATGTAAATTGCTTGCCAATTGGCCCCAGTGCATCTGCGAGGCGTCTACATTACATAGTAGTACATTAACACGCTGAAATTGTAACTACTACTGCACCAGACGCGGCCCCTTCCGATTATAACTTGTTCCGGGGCTTGGCTGGGGTACACTTGTCCAATTTCAAGGAAGTGGAAATCAGTTGTGTGAATGGTTTCGATCCAAATCTTTTGGTGGAACATTTTTTTAGAGTCATATATATATATATATATATATATATATGTGTGTGATAATTGAGATAGCGTAATTCAATGAGGAAAGTAACGCAATTGAGATGCAGAACAATGGGTTCGGCGAGGAATTTTCACACGCAAAACAATACACGCGAGTTTGCGGCAATCCGGTGCCACGTGACACCGCGCCAGGGTCAAGGTCACCCGCCGCTGCTCGGTTTGGTATGTATTATTCCACCGAGCAATAAGTTGGACTGGGCTTGTCCACACGCAGTTCGCAGCAATCAACGCTACAATCATATAAACAAACGTTTGTGAAACGGTGAGAAAAAAAAAACAGACTTATTAATTTTTTAAAATTATATATATATATATAAATAATTAGGCCGCTCAAACTCGAAATCGTGATATTGATGCCGTATTTTTCGCAATAAAAAAAAGCTACATATTGATAATGGCCGCCAAAACTGCGAATATATTGTTGTCCCATCACAATAATATACAACAAACGCATTTTACATGTAGTCTTTTTTCGATGCGTAAGCCGATGCGTACTGCAATAAAAAAAAAATTATTGCATTTTGTGAACGTCGATAAACGTAAAAACCGTTTCAAGACATAAACATGTTTCAAAAAAACCGTGCACGCCTCAAAAGAAAATGTGCCATCATTCACTATAAACAAATTAACACACACACACCCACAAAAAACACAATAACACAAAAAAAAAAACACAGCACAAAAAATCCACCTGTCAAATAATATTTACTACACACACAATTTACGATTCGGATCTATTGCGATAATGCAGCGCACTGGTTGATTTGTTTTTTTTTTATCGACACCGAGATGGGCTCGGCACTATTCGCTCGGGCCGGCCCATTTTCTGGGCTCGCTTCCTGTCTGACAGTCGACGCGCCCACTTGGAGGTTATGTCCACATTATCCGCCCCGGGGTTGCCATCGCGCTGAAAACGCTACCCCCTACTCGGGGAGGGGATGAGACTGCACACCTGTGCAACCTGAACACCCTCGATATACACGGATTTATATAAATATTTGGGGTTAAACACCAGCACTGCCTGAAAACTGTATAAAGCATTTTTCAGAGCATGACGGAAACGATTTGATAGTTTGATATGAATTCGGTAAATAAATAAGTTGTGATTATACGAGGGCGGTCCGAAAAGTACTTAGCCGAAACGAAATTTTTTGAACGGTGGCGACTTATATCTTAAAACGGTCTCCTTTCAGCTCGATACACTTGACCCAGCGATGCTCCAACTTCTTTAACCCATCTGAAAAATAATTCGGCATAGTAAAGTCCTGTGACCGTTTTGCCCTTCTCCAGGTAGTCAATGTAGATCACACCTTGTGAATCCCAGAAAACGGTGGCCATCACCTTTCCGGCCGATATGACAGTCTTCGCCCTCTTCGGAGCACGTTCCACAGTTTCGACTGTTCCTCGGTCTCTGGTGTGTACCAGTGGATCCATGTTTCATTCATTCATTGTCACGAAACGACGCAACGTCAAAAACTGCTCCGAAGTGGTCTCACGGTTGCGCTTGTTGTCCGGAGTGAGCAAAAGCGGCACCCATCGCGCCGACAGCTTTCAGCTAACCTAACCCAAAATTTCATGCAGGATATGAGCCACGCGGTCTTTTGAGATGCCGACTGTTTCAGCTACCTCGCGCACCTTCAATCGGCGGTCTGCCAATACGAGATCGTGGATTTTTGTCACGTTATCCTCCGCGGTGGCCATTTTCGGGGCACCTGGGCGTGGCTCATCAAAAACCTACGTGCGACCACATTGAAACTCGTTAAACCAATTTTTGACGGTCGCTCGGATTCGGCTGAAATTTTGACAGTATCCGTCTACGAGAATGTACTACACGATTGTAAATCTCTCTTGCGATACTAGCACCATCGGGCGGTGAGGCTAAGTGCTTATCGGACCGCTCTCGTATATGTGAGGGTTTTTTTTAACGGTTTGAGAGTTTCAACGATTTTTTTTAGAAATTGCCTGAAATGAATATTTCAGAGTGCGCGCTTCGTGTATCTCCAGTGCTAAAAGCAAAAGGGTACTTTCCATCATTCCGGAAAGACCGAAATTTAAAGTAGGGTATATTTAGATCTTTTGGAAGCACTCACCGTTGTACAGATGTTTGAGATGCCAGATACGCTGCTCTCGAGCGGGCGAGTGATGAAAAATTCTCGGTAAGACTCACCAACTCCGCGGGTGAACCGTTTATTGTTTCATTAATTAATTCCACGTCTGCATCGACACTTGCGAGGGTGACAGTCCAAGTGTTAAAATCCGGCCCGGTATAAAGTTATAATTTTGATTGTAATAATTAAAAGTAATTATTTCCCTCAGATTATGTTCCCAGTCTCACATCACGGCTTTGATAAAATGTGCAATACACAAATCGTCTTCGGCAAAAGCGATACTACATATATATACGCGCGTGTGTGTGTGTGTGTGTGTGTGTGTGGGTGGATGTGTGGGTGTGCGTAACAGGTAACCAGTGTGGTTAAGGGTGTGACGTAGCAGGAATATTTAGATCAATGTCATCATGCTGCATAAATGCAACTGTGACTAATGCCCGCGAGATTCCCGGTCACACCAATATCAAATGCATTTATAAGAAGGGTGGTTAATCACCGTGCTAAACTAAAACACATGTTTTAATTGATCAGTGTTGGTAGTATAATACAAAAATCAATATAACTATATGTAGGTTCTGATGAATAAAAAAATAAATCAAATGGACTAAATTTCTATAAGGCATTCTTCATAAGGCCCAACGCCGTTCACGTAGCCTTTATAGTAGCATAAATTGTTTATTTTTTTTATTAATTAATTTTAATAAATATATATACATAAATCTGCAAACTTATGGACGGACCCAACGCTCGCTGCTGGCAGTGTGGTCGGCTGCAGCTCCTTTCTTCGGCCGCAGCCGGCCGTCTGGCTTTCTCCGAACATAGTAATGGGAAATGCATAACTCGTTATATTTATTACCATCGTGATGTATATATTTCACTTGTTGATATGAAATTTGATTTAATTTTTTTATATTTTTTATCACCCAAAACACTGTAATAAATATGCTTTTACACATAAGAAAATCAAAATGACATAAAACACAGAGTTGATAAAAAAATCAACCTAAATCACTATGTAGCACCTCGTTACTTAATTAATTAGACTGTCAGATATGTATGTTTATTTTTTTGATTTAACGTCAATCAGATGCGTATTTATTACCCATTACGGGTTTATTATATTATTACTAATATGATTAGGCACATAGAAGATGATTTAAAAAAAACTCTCAGAATAATATAATCGTGATTTGTGTGGGATTTGACATTGGTTCATATGTAGAGTATGATTGTTAAAAATTCTCGATAAACGGAAGTGATTTGTTAGTACAAGGGTCAGTACACCGGCCATGTAAGCCAGGGGATGTGGGTTCAAATCCCACACAAATCACGAAATGAGTTTCTTTAAATCATCTTCTATGTATGAACTAATGTGCCTAATCATGTCAGATATATGAAAAATGCAAAATGAGAGTATCGGGTATTTGTAAGTCCAGTAAAACAAAAACTACTAGGGCTATTAGGGAATAATTCGTGAACAGGAACCACATTCTTGAGTTGAAACCTTGAAACTCCTGCAACTCTGGGCCCAAAAAATTTCGCAGCATATATTCACATTCACCCGATACTCTTTTTGGACATCCTATCCAACGAAAGTGGTGTTTTTTTTTTATGTGTGCGAAGAAAATGCATACACTTTTATTTTATATATCAACGGGTATGACAATGAATGAAATATGCGCGATCGTGAGCGGGCGTGAGCGGGCGTGAGCGGGCGCGGGGGCGGGGCCGCCCTCGCCGCGCGAATGGAGGTCACAACACTCACAGTTGTTCGCGCATATACCATAGAGTGCGGCGCGGGCAGAGAGAAGTGTCACCGCCGACGGAGAGAGTGAAAGTCCCCTAGCCAGGCGACAGTCATCCGACAACCGAAGTTTATTTGAGCCGCAGCTACACAGCTTGCAACCCATTACTCGCAATTAATCAAAAGCGTCTCGTTATTTGAATAACAAAATCGCGGCTCAACACCCAAGAACCGAATATGTATATTAAATTTTAAAATAATTTAAAATCTCAAGATATGTACTACATTCATTAAATTACTTATTCCGATGAATATTTCACGCGCCACGAACAAGTGTGATAGAACAATGGAGAATTTTTCTCACAATTTAAAAAAAAAAAAAAAAATTATATAATAAATTGGCTGTTTGATTGCGAGTCGTTGACTTTGAGCTCACAAATGGGTTCACCGCTTTTCGGAGTTCAGATGAGTTCACTGCTTGGAAACGAAGATTATTCGGCGAGCAAGGATCATCACGTCTCGGGGAGGAGGAGACCCACGAGAAGACGATTTAAATAAAATCAATTTAATCAATTATATATATATATTTTTTAATTGAAACGAACAAGGGTTTCAAGGTTTACACGAGGGTTATATCGACAGTCTCGAGGGGTGCTTGCACAGCCCTCGATCTCAAGCCACGTCCTATGGCGTTAATGAGCTGCAAGTGCTCTTATCAGCACAAGCGGCATCTCGCAGCAGGTCCAGCGCCGGTTTCTCTGCAGAACAAAGCCAGCTGAAAGCCGGAGAGATCCGAGAGCTGCACCGAGGTATGACGGACCAATCGTGACTAGATCAGAAAGTGCTGACAAAAATTCAATCCACCCTGAAAAATCCTGTCCTTGCGAAATCTTTATATATCCAACGCTTCTTTATTTTTATTTTTTTTCTTCCAATCATCTGCAGCATCAAATCACGAGGATTGCGCAATAAGCCGTGTAAAATTTTAATCGACGCAAACGCTCTCGTCGCCAAATTTGGCACGGCATATCAAAGCGAGCAAATCGAAAATGATTAAGGAGATACGGCGTCTTAATTAGGATGAATCATAAGTGTTATAACTCCCAAAAAAAAAGAAAAAAAAATGCCCAATATTCGTTCAGATAAATTTCAAAGATTTGATATACCCCAATGAAAAAAAAATTAGTCCCAACGGAATGCGATTATCTTTGTAAAGGAAAATTGCAATTATCATATTGGTAAAAAGTTTAATATGGATCTACTATGCAACGAAGTAGAAATAAAGAAAAGCTGTTTTTAGTAAGACAAAAGTAATATCACAATAATACAACATTTTTGCAAAACTTTGCAGTAAATTGGTATACCATTTTTTTTTATATATAAAGGATAAGCCTTGTATTTTCGGTATAACGCATATCTTAGTTGAATATATTTATCGAGTTCTTTTTTATGCGCTATTGTGTGGCACGTGCCTTCCGCGTAAAAAAAGATACCCGGGTGTATTGAAGTTATCGATTTGAACGGGAAAAACCCTCAAACTATGCGAGTCATTATTTGTATTGATTTTAATGAGTCAGTTTTGAACTGCCTGCCTTCTCAAAACAGCTGATCCACCAACTTGGCACACTAGTGCAAAACGATTCGAGTTACAGGGAGTGCGTAAAAGATTTCATCCCCCGTCGAAGAATATATATATATATAATAATTTCTTCTTGCTCGGTATCACGAACGGCGTTTTTTTTCTTCTTTGCAGCCTTTCTAAATAGAATATAGATTATTAAATTAAGTGTGCAATGACGCTTGTCGAAGCGTGATGTTGAGTATCGCGGTGAAAGGCAAAAGAAGGATTTTTGTATGAATAATGCTTTTTGACGGAAGTGTCTCGCGTTTTTTGTATTATTCTAAATGGCATTATTGATGTTGTGACTCGACTGAGGCGAAAAAAAATTTATACAAATCGTTTCCAGGTGCAGTGCGCTTGACGCTGCTGACTTGCATACCGACCATGAGCAGTTTAAAGATCAATGAGACTGGCCGAAGTGAGATGGTCGCCGAGTGTTTCGAGGAGTTGTGCCCGAGCATGAAGACATTTTAATTAGTATAGCGAGGCACCTAACCGAGGAGGCTCTGGTGGTGGTGGTGGTGGTCACGTGGCCGGCCACACCAGCTGGGTGGCAGCTGGCAGCTGGCAGACGGTGCTCCCCGCCTCCCCGCGCGTGACGCAGCCGGTCGGGGTGACCAGCTCCTCGGCAGGAAGAAGAGATTACCAATGCGAGATTGAAGCCAACGGGGGCACTTCAGAAGCTTCCGAAAATGTGACAATGAAATATGTGATGTAAGTTTGAGTAGCAACAATTTTTTCAGGTGCAGCTTTAGCGTTTATACAGGTAGGAAGAAAATTAGGATCCTTGGCAGCCCGATTTTAAAAACTCATATGCGATGACATGCAATGAGGAAGATCGTGATTATTTCCAAGTACACACACACTCGGCATTCCCGGAGTAATATGGCGATGCCGGTGGGCGGAGAGAGTAGGCGGTCTATTGATGTAACAATAATATGAATAATTATCCTACATCGTGAAGTTCATTAGCCTCCTTCATTAATGGCATTGAAGATCAATATGGATAATAAATTAAGAAGAAAAAAAAAAGCGGGCGTGGATAAACTTGCGTACGAATCGCAGCTCTGTATATTATCTCAGTGATTATAAAACTTGTTGGCACGGAGCTGAATGGTGCGCTGGTCAATCTGATGAAGACTCGAATACAATATGGCCCAAGGATTTGGAGACGATTTGCCAAGAGGGCATATCTTGAAACTGGGACGATTTTGTAACTCGACGACAAATCTATCATTGTGCATACAATATTTAATCTACTTACAAGCCCAAATTTCAAGCAGCCCAACACGAATGTGCTTCTCTAGATTTCTAGTTGTCTCTTTTATTCAATTGTTGAGTTATAAATCCCCCCCCCCGTGTGTTATTGCATTATATTCCAATTGGTTTATTGTGAGGAAGCTGCTGTGAACATTGATGACGTGTCGAATGAACAATCATAAACTTCATAAACTATCATTATTGTTGGTAGATTATGGCGGCATTTTAAGAAGCGCTGATAATAAATAAATCATCGTACGCTGATTAGCGGTTGTAGTTTTGGGAACAGCATGCTCGCACGTCACGCTACCCGTGTGTAGTGAAAAATGGCTTGATTTCCCTTCACCGGCCATTCCTGTTTAATAGGATCGCTCACGAAGACAGCGGAATTCGTCCGATTCTGATGAATTCCATGCGAATGAACGACGATGACACTCAATCACGCGTCGCCTTACTTATACTTGTAATAATAATAAATAACACGTTTCATAGTATATCGGATGTCAAGAGGTTGCCCATAGTGCTTTTCGTACATAAGTGGTATACTCTTCACTGGAGATGGATCACGTCGATTCCTCGCGGTTTATGAAATAATCCCCAAACAGAATATCAGATTGAATACCTTTCATTCATAAGCTTTGTAAAGAAAATCGTTTTTTTAACATGACGCCCGTTCTTTGCGCTGCCATGACCGTATATGCTCAAAATCACCATGCGTAAATGCCGTACACGTTCAACATCCCTATCAATATAAAAAAAAACGTTTTTTTTTTTAAAATATGTTGTAATTTTTTATCTAAGCATTTTAGTCCAAATATATGTCTTGTCGGACCGTCAGCAATAAATCTCGCTCGTACCCGACCAAAAAAACATTTAATCTGTTTGCGAACACTTTAAAATTCGATTCGCATTGACTAAAAAAAAAAATTGTTTTTGTGCGACTAGTTTCGCCGACCTTCTATGCTGGCATAGCAAAATAGCACAGTTGAATTTGCTCCGAATGCTTTTTGTCAAAAAGCATGTTCGGCGATAAAGCAGTTGCCGGCCAATCAACGGTTGTTTATTATTTTTTATTTAAAATGAAAAAGCGCAATAGTGGTGTGGAGTGTGGAGTGAGGAGGGAGGAGTGAGGAGTGAGGGTCTGGCCGCGGAGTCGAACCGGTGACCCAGTGAGCGCGGTGCGTCAGGCGGGGATCGGATTCGCCGCAATGCAGTGGGCGCGAACTTTGCCAAACCCTTTCGGGGCGGGGGGGCGAAATGTCACACGGGGGCTCAGGGGGGCTCAGGGGGGCACAAGGGGGCACAAGGGGGCACTGGGGGGGTCCAGGGGGCACTGGGGGGCGCGTGATATATATTTGATGACGGCGTGTTTTCAGATCGGGGAAATACAAAGGCACAATGGACCCGTTGTGTGTTTTGTGTACGATTTGGCGCAAAGGTATTTTTCACAAAATGTTAAGATATATATATATATATATTTAATCAAAAATATCATTAGTAGTTACCTTCATATAACATCAAAATATTTAGAATGGCGACTTATGATACATGAAAATTCAAGAGTACAGCGAAATTGATAACAATAAGGGAAGGGAAGCAAATATTAACCCTTTGAACTCCGGACTTTTTTTTGTTTGTTTTTTTTTTTTTTTAATTTAACAACGTGAATACGTCCGAATGGCAGCAATTACTCTGCAAAACTGACAAAAAGGGTTTATACCTATAGGATAAACAAAAAAAGGTGCACTATGGCTACCTATAGTCGCCAACGGAGTTACAAATGAATTTACCATGTCGACACGTGAAAGGGTTCAAATTATTATCATTTTATAATTTTTTACTGCATATTGAAAATAAATTTGACCTGATAACCTTCGCACAAGAAAACACAGAGAGCCGAAGCCACCCCGAGCAGGCAGACGAGCACGCACTCTTCCCGATTGCCGGCATCCATTTTGCGTCCGCCCACGATGCGATAAATTGCAATAAATGTACAAATTATCCGAATTAAGATCGCATTCGCACTGTCAAAAAATAGCGTTATCAAATGAACGAATGAACGCTCTCACACTTTGCTACATTCGTCAGTTTTAACCCGGCACCGATTATCACTTGTACCGGTCGATGGGGTACAGCTTGGCTGGGCTACACTTGGCCATTTTCGAAGAAGTGGAAAATCCGTTGGATCAATGATTGCAGTCGTTTTATCGTCACGGTATTCATGCATCGCCAGAGGGATGGCAAAAATTTATTGTACCTGAATACTGAAGATGTTGTATTTTTCAGTCGCCTACTATTACTAGCTTTCGTTTCCACATTTCCACCCTTATCTTTCGGCTGCGTTTTATAGTGTGCAATAAATTCAGGCAGTGACGAGTCACATGCTTTGGTTTCCGGTTCGGTACCACCGTCATACGTTTTTTTTTTTGCGATTCGTGTATATCCGAGAGCGCACCTCTCCGAAACACGCACACCTGCGCGAGTCCTCAGAAGCAAACGCCAAATAATGAATTACTCCCTTCCAGTGGTGCTTCTGGCGTGGGGAATGAATATTTTTGCAAGTGGCTTGGCACTTTTGACTCTCGGTCGAGTTTGAGACTCCTCGGGGAGGAGGAGCCGGTGATGTCAGCGGCGCCGCGTCGTCTCCGCTCGTGGTCGATTCTCGCCGTGAATCAGCCGGCGGTTCTCCCGTCTAGACTCATCGACGCTAACGCAAGCATGAGGCACCACCCTGCCACTTCCAACGAGCATGCCTTGAATCGAATTGCTTTGAATGATGACAATGCATTTACTGTGTTTTAGTCCAAATCCAGTCTTATTGGTTCGGCTGTAATTTCGACCGTCTCGAATTATTTTCCCAATGCCCGAGTCACCACCGAGCTATCCATTTTATCCGTTTCAACGTCTACAAACGTCAACACAAATTGGATTCGACAAAGCAAAAAGGGGGGAAATGCACCCGAAAACCTTGACTACTGATCACCGATCACTACGCATGATTTTTAATTCACTGTTTACATTTTTAAATTAGCAGTCTGTTGTGGAAGTTGTTACAAAACCAATCACAAGATGATGCGCTACTTGGCCTTGTTAGGAGGTAAGAAAATTGAATTAGTATAGCGTGATTAGCAGAACGCACTTCGTGGAGCGATTTGAAGGGTGCGAATCACTTAGAAGCGTAAATTGTTCGCTAAGTGCTGTTCGAGGAAGCCAACTGCTTCGTTAATTTGTTCAGGTTACGCAGGTGGGGCAGGTGGGGCGGATGGCGACGGGCGCTTCCTCCGGAGCAGCTCCGGTATAGATTTTAAATTTATAAATAGGGCGGACGCACCTAGCCCCTCCTGCCCCTTCCTGCCCTTTCCCGCCCCGGGACCATTGTCATGCTGCAGTTCTCAGACACTTCTGTCTTGACTAAACAAACGCCAGCCCAATAAGCCCTGCTTGCCCTAAAACTTAAATACACTCGTACTGTCAATATATTGATTGATTGCATCAACTGTGTTGGGCAATTTGACAATTTATCAAATATCAACATACTTGATTATACTTATAACACGCGCATTCTTTGCGATGATAATACGTTTTATCTACACACAACGATTAGAAAAACCTTGTGATATATTTTGACTGTCGCAGCCTTCGTGCGCCAATCGATACGGACAGTGAATCTGAAAGAGTGCGAGGTCGCAAGGTAAGAACCATTTATTTATGAGGATCTGACAAGATCTGGTGATATCTTCGTTGTCAGTATCACACAGACAGCCTGGGAAACGGAGCAAATCCAAAATACGCAGTCTATCTCGAGACTTGGGCTGCGGTCGGAGTCACCGCAAGACACCGGATTTACTAGTATCGCTGTTGCAGAGTTGTTTTTGTAACGAAAGCGAACGAGCGAGCGCCTCTGTGTTTTGCGTTATCGACACCGCAGGCGGCCATCGAAAAAGTTGGCACGCCTAATTGGTAGATCCTAGTATATCCAGCAAAGAATATATATATATATATACAACTACATGTATACACAAACACACACACATACACACACACGACCATTGTGAATATATAATAACGAAGAGAAAGAGATCGAGAATTTCTGATTTTAACAAGGCCCTATCTGTGTCTTCTCAGCGTCATCACAGATGAGTAAAAAAAAATATTTCTTACTATTGAATTTACACGCTGGCCTGGAATGGCATTGCACACGTTTGTGACTTGTTTTACTTCAAAAATCAAGACGAAAGGGAGAACCGGAAGTCGACTGATTCTCAGAAACGGCTCTGGGTTTAGCCGGGAAAGAATTGAACCTCCGGAAAATTCATCGCAATATATATCTGTAATATTTTCAATTGCATTCCGAGGGCGCGTCTGTGGTATTTTTCATTAGTTTAGAGGAAACTCAGGCCGAGGAGTATTGGAATCTTCCACATAGGTGCAGTCAGACCAAGATGGATAATCGCCATGCACGTTGAAGATTAAAATTCTATGCTTGAGGGGATGCACTGAATACCTCTTGCATACCACCTACTAAGCGGTATTACTAATAATAATTCCGCGTTGCACCTTCTATCTAATGTTTGGCGTACATTTACTAAGTATCAAATCCCGGGTTAAATTATAATAATAACATATTCACTTTCATTTTAGATTAGTTCTTACATGTATCATATAAGAAGAAAATCATAATGATGCGAAGACGTAGAATAAAAAAAATTCAGCGAGATTTTGAGTCTGAACTTTGAATCCAAATATAATCGACTTAAATCAATTTAAAAAATATATATAAGATATAATTACAAAGTTTTAACTTTATATTCGTTTCTTGGTAGGGTACGGAGAAAGTGCGTAGGTCGTAGGTAAAATTGCGCACCCCCTGCGAGCGTCGCAACTGGGTCAGGAAGGAGTGACCTGGAGTGGGTGGCCAGTGCTTCCCAACCTCGCCCGGCCATGTGGCACTCGATCGAATAAAACGTTCAGCACCACCTTGCACATGTTACTCAATATACTTAATTCAATAAAGCATACGTTCGTCAGGTCAAACTGGAAATTAGTATGGATCATTGGGAGAGAAGGTAATGCAGGAGCGGAAGCCACTGAAAGAACTCGGTAAATCCCCGAATAAGATGTGCCAACAGGGACGCTCGAGAGCACCAGGCTGAATGTAGAACACATACAACAGAAGTATATAGAAAATGCAGGGTCGGACTGGAAAGCCTCTAGGCTTAAATCTATATAAAATAACACAATTATCACCAAACGAATCAAACTTTTGCTAAAAACACTTCTGCGGTTTCCCTTGCAACTTTAAAACGGAATTTACCTCGTCACCTAAGATTTTCATGAAGTTTGGCGCAGGTGAAAAGTGCAAATAAACTGACTCGTTTTTTTTAATTTTTACTACAGCTATGTAATTAGAATTTGGGATGGTAAAGTTTAGAGTGTTGATTTGACCTGGAAAGGCCCAGCTGTTGTGTCCTTCGGTTCTTGCCGACACTTCTGCTCTAAACTCCGGAACGCGTCGTAATTGTGGCTTTGATGAAACACATTCGTCGCAATCAGCGACTTGGATAATCATTCAGTAAAAATATATACATTTTTTATACCGCTAGTAAGATATTGTAGTTTAGTGCCCCACAACATTAGGGCCTCCCGGGAGAATTCCCGGTTTCCCGATAAGCCAGTCTGCCCCAGTATATATGTGAAGATGACTTAAATAAATCACATCTATAATTCAAGCAGTTAATAAGAAGCTGATATTGTTATGTAGATTCTCTCAGCATAAATATTATAGTAGAATACACAATACAAAGGTGTAGTGAAACAAATATGAATAGCCAAATCCCTGTGAAATGATTTGCTAACGATTGATCATTTTATTATTTATAATCTTTTGTTAAATATTACAAATTAGAGTTGACGATTCGTTTCATGATTCGTGGCCCAAGTTGCAGACAATAAAAAAAAGTGAGTTTCACTAGATGTAAGACTGCTTCGCAATAATATGGATAATCAATTAAATATTTTGCTGGTTAAACTTAATAAATAAATATTGTTTAAACAAACAAATCTTAATTAAATGCAAATGCAAGTTTTTCAGTCTTATATTGTTGATTATAATTTTTTTTTTAATATTTATACATACAACATTTTTAAAGTGTACTAGCAATTTATCTACAATCTACGATAGCAAAAATATTTTATTTAAAATACCAACGCATTGTACTCAGGCTGCAGTTTCTCCCATATATAGGCGATATTATATAATGGGAAAATTCGTGAATAAATATTATTTACATATTAAAAATGTGTATTCAAACGTGACTGAAATGTTGAAGAGCTTAATGGGCATGGGAGGGACGCCAACGAAATAATCTTAATTCGGGGAAAACGGAATACACAACCAGAAGTGATAATAATAAAATCTGTGAAATATCTAAAAAAAAATAAAATAATAATAGTATTTTCCAAATTTACGATTTTTAGATAGCCATGCACATACGATAAATGTAATTTGCGTTACATTTATAACAAACCATTTTATAATTTCAAGGTTTTTTTTTTCAAAGACACCACATCCTGTTGAGTTAAAATAAATATATATATATATATATATATATATATATATATACGTTTTTCACAAGACCCAGAAATCACTGAGAGAATTTCCGACCTCCCCCATAAGCCGCTGGGCGCACAGTAGCGGCGCGGCATCCGATCAATTTTAATAATAAAAATAAAAAAAAAACCCCAACACGCGTCCGCATCCGCAGCCACCGCCGCAGAGGCGTAAGTTCCCATATTTATGTGTTCCCCGACCGGAAGAATCCCCCGCGGAGGGGAGGGTCGCTCGTAAGTCGCCCACCCCGACACCTGTGCCCGGCGATTCCTTTCAATCGCGATCTTCAATACGGACGCGTCAAGACACCGCCCCGTCATTGTTGCAAATCAACACGAAAAACATGACATATCATGACGCGTGGGTAATGTCTGGCGCACTCAATAAAACGAAATATCGACACGACAACGTCAATACCACGCCCTGACCCATTTTCTATGATCTACACTGCACCGTGGTACGCCATGGCAATGAGACTCGAACTTCTCGTGTTGCAGGGGAGGCGCAGGTACCAGAAGGAGGGTGCAGGAAGCGGAGGAGACGAATTTGAGCAACGGGCGGTGGACGCGGAATTTAGACGAGGCAGAGGAGGCGCGCCGCGTGCTGGTGTATTTCTCGCATTTAATTGGCGAGACATCCAGGCCAGCTAACTGTCCGGCGGTTCGTCGCTGAATGTCGCTCCGGTTGGAAGGAGGCACGCAGCTCTTGCGGCTCTCTCGGTGAACTCCTGCATCATCAGGAGTAGATAGACTTGATATTGATACATAAACGCGACTTCTGAGCATCTGCATTTTCAGCAGTATGCTACTTTGGAATGTACAGAGATGGAGGCGAAATTTCGGACGACGAGGCCGTGCACGTGGCGTGGACAACAGCTGCGGAGCCGGCGCGCGTGACGGCCGTCGACCGCGGGGCCCGCATCCAGCAGCGGCGCGAGCTGCGTCACACCGCTGGTACCCGGCCGACCGAAGACGACCACCGGCCCCACGGAGCCTCAGATTTTTACCGTATCACCGCCGTGAACGAGTCATGACAATGGAGTTTCATCCCTTGTCAATTTGCATGGACTTGAATAAACTCGAACCCGGTACCGAAAAGACTGTGTCATGCTGCATCAGATATTGTTTGCTCGAAATTGATTAAAATTCACCAGGTCGACGTACGGAGGCGGCGGTGCGATGCGATATCGCCCATGGCCGGAAGAAGGGCGCGATCGAGGCATAAATTACAATTAATTACCAAACTAGCGTTTTAAAAGTGTATAAGGCCTTCTTGGGACACAAATTTCAAGCATTCTTATAACATCGACAGACACGAGAGCATGAAAAAAAAAAAACACCCAAAACCAAAGTACTAGAGACGGTTTCGACACGGGAGCCGAAACGTACCAAAAAACTTGAAGCGACTCATGAACCTCCGGACAGGTCATTTAAGATTGTTTTGTGTGTAATGTTAAGTCGATTAAATGCTATGTGTTGAAGTCATACATTATTGAGAATACGATGTCGACTATTCTCAAATTCCGATGGCCGAAAATATGTATATTTTAATGCTCAAACGTTATGAAGCTTTGTACAATTGCAAGAATGCATGATGACTCCGGCGTGCGGTTTGCCCATTTAAACCATCATTACGCTCGAGTGACTAACTGAATTTTCACGAAAATAATTTCAAATGACATCACATCCATTAAAAAAAATAATAATAAAAAAAAAAACAACCACAACGCTATATTATGTCAGCAGTTAATTGGGAGATAATGCAATGGAAATAGACAAATTTCCTTTTGGTCACAATTGTGCTTTGTGTTGTATAAAATAAAAAAATCAAACAAGTAACTAGGGATCGATGAGTATTTTATATTAAATAAAAAATTAATCTTAAGTTTGTATATGTTGTTTAATAATAAAAAAAACCGTCACCCATTCGAAGAAAATAAATATCAGTATATGTATTATGCAAATGTTTAACCTGATTTATACAAAAATGTTCAAGCGTTGTGTAACATGAAAACAAACAAAAATATAACACAGTAGACATAATCAAATGAAATATGTTTGTATATGTATATATATATATTTTTTCATTTATATAAAATCCGTATCTGAAAAGTACCTGATACTGAACAATACAATATATTCGATAAATTGAGTCGGGTTGAAAAATTATTAATGATTAAATATAATCGAGAAAAATAATATTTTTATCGTTAGTTCGCATATCAACAATTATGCGATAAGTATCAGAGATTCTTAAACTTGGGACATTTGGAAGAATTTAATATGGAAGAAGAGAAAAAAAATTTAGAATGGAATTATTCACAATATACGATCTCCAATATTTGTAAATTATAAAATTATATACAGAAATATTTTATTAAGATTTTGTTGAGAATAAACACACTAAGGGTGTTTTTTTAATTTGTACCACATTTTTTTATACATTTTTACGCTTTGTTATTATCGTTGTTTTATATATATATATATTTTTTATGAACATTTGTACACGCATGAACCATATTTACAATGTAATAAAAAATATAAACAATGCCATTACTATTAAATATATATTTTTATTATTATTTAAAATTACTTAATAAAGTACATTTTATGATTTAATATAAGATTGACTGTACTATTTATAAAATGATTATTATTTTAAAACGCATTGACCCATTATTCAACAAATTAAAAAAAAAATCAGTTTTAAGTATATTTAAAAAAATAAATAAATAAAAATACTAGTAATAAAATAAATCAATATATATTGTTGTATTTTAAGCATTAACTCAAAATATCGGCAACAATACAAAAAAATATTTTTTTGTCTTCAAATAGAAAAGTTCGTACTATTTAGATTTAATATAAAATTGATTACATTTTATTTACAGAATATCGATATCATCTCTGCATTCAAATAATATAAATATTTTAGACAATATTAAATCAATCCCTAGAGGTTTTAGGAGTTCATTTAAATATTATTATAATTTATATTTTTTTAACACCACTTTATAAACATAGATGTTGTTGATAAATACAAATAACGATAGGTCTTCAGGTTTGTACAATTTTATAATATAAGCCTCTGTACTTGCTGATATTATTTGTGTCAATTTATAGCCGTGGGTTGTGGGGATCTTTGTTAAATTAATCCAATGCGATTTGTTCAACTTGATATGGACGAGCACATCTCTTCTCGATGTGACTTATAAGGATACGTTTTCGATTATTAATTCCCAGCGCGTATCCCGCGGCCCACGCACTCCCCGGCCCGACTAGAAGCGAGTTAACTCACAGATGCGTAGAAATTAAAGGCAAACAGAGGATATTCACATTCACGACCAGTTAGGCATACCTACCGCAAACAACATAACGGATCGGCCACGCTAGAATCTAGATACCCCACACTGGGATAACAAGTCAACTTACCAAAAAAAAAAAAAAAAAACAAGCCGCTCAAACTAATTACTTTAACATTTGTTACCCCCCGAACAATTGCTAAACATATACATTAAATAAAAAAATTATATCAAAACGAACAGGCACTCAGATATCGAGTCTTCAGTGACAGCGTAGGAAAAATAAACATTTGGATCTTTACAATAATTTTGACACATATAAGAGTAATGATTTTTTGTCGTTTTATAATGTTATTATGTGAATATTCTAATGTGGCTGTACGTACCCAATTCATAGAAGGTAGAAACACCTAATCCAAGTTGAAGAACCACACATAATTCACGGTTGCACTTGTTTTTTTCTAGCACGGATTGTCAAGCACACACAACACACGCCATCTTAAAACTCAACTGAAGTGTTGCAAGCTAGTAAGACTATAGTACTCTCATCTTGCCAGTGGGAAAAATTTTCAGCCATATTCCGTATTACAAAAAAAAAAATAAAAACAGGAAGGCATTGTCTATGTAAATATGTTTAAAATTCTCAATTTAATTTTGGCATTTATTATAGATAGTTTTAATAATTTAATTTTAGTATAAATTATTAAATTAAAAAAATTACAACAATAAAAAAATTATAATAATATTGAAGACTTTATATTTAAAATTTTTTTTTTTTTTAATTTTAAGATCATTTAGTTAATATGACTTTATATTCATAATATAATGAAAATACTGATATCTACAAGTTCTATTGTTTATTTATACAAAATAATCCATAAAAATGAGTTACGTAACTATTGTTTTCATTTGTCTTCATTATAATTTATATACGTGGATAACAACAGTAAATATGATAATATAAATAATGTATGTAAATAATATTATCTATTTATGCTATCGTCTAATAAATATTATTTAATAATCAATGTCACTTTAGCTCAGAAGCACACGTAAGCGAGTCGAGAAGTCTATATTATTTAACACATTCGTCAAGTCTATTTTCTTTAATACAATAAAAAATGGAAGCTCTCTGCTTTGACAAAAAATCAGGAATTTTAAAATACAATAAAAATTATAAATTACCAGTGCTGGAGAAAGAAAATGATGTTCTTGTAAGAGTGGAGTATTCTGGTATTTGTGGGACAGATCTACATATTGTTGAAGTAAGCCGTCATCTCTCAAATAAGTCTTAATATAAGCTACTCGTAAGAAAGTATTTATGTAACATTAACCACCTATAACTTTTTAAAACCTATTGATGATATTTTTTTACTGCCTACTGAACCCCACACTTGGGTATATTTTTTAATATCCGTGATAATAAATGCTCTGTGTATTAAGATTTATATAATTTTTTTCAGGGAACATTTCCCTGCAATGACATACGTCCCTTCATCATGGGTCACGAGTTTGTCGGAATCATAGAAAAGAGCGGACCAGCCGCCAGTTTCAAGCCAGGACAGAGAGTGGTAGTGGACCCTAATTCGTATGTGATCTGATTTTATACAAATATTACACTTTTACAATTTATTTTAATTGTATTCGTAAAAGATATTTTTGATCATTAACAGCAACAAATTTGACCATATACAATAGAAGAGGTTTTCTTTTATTATTAGTTTTGGGAAAATTGTATATTAATAACTGATTGTCAGTTAAAGAGTAAAAGATCCTGCAGGCCCTAGTATAATTCTGTTTCAAATATCTTGGTTTTAATTATATTAGTGGTTGCGGACATTGCTTGTATTGTCACAATGGCAAGTACCACTTGTGTCCCGAGGGAGGCATCGAGACCACGTTAGGCATTTGGAGAGACGGTGGCTGGGCCAAGTGGTGTCGTGTCCCCGACACACAAGTACTGGTCCTGCCCGAGACCATCACACCGATTCAAGGTCAGCACTACCTACAAAATAAGTGATTCTTGTTGAGCACAATGGTTTTTTAAGACCAGAGATTACAGAGTAAACTTAGAATGATAATCCTTCAAATAATAATATTTATTCCAGCTGCTTTGTGCGAACCTCTCTCGTGCTTGGCCCGAGGCTGGGACAGGCTGGGGACTGTACCTATTGGAGACAGCATCCTGGTGATGGGCGCAGGCATCATAGGTAATATGTTTATTTCTGTATTGGCAGAATATTCGCCAGACTAGAATGCAGTAGCCTTACTGTATTTTGTTAATTTTAATGGTGAAGATTTTATATTTCATAATAAACAGTTTTTCACTTAAAAAAAGATAACAATTGATGCAATCTCACGTATAATCAGAAATATAGTAATGTCAGTTTTTTCATTACCAAAGGTAGATGTTTTATAAATATATTAATGTCTTGAATATTCTTAATTGATAAAAAAGTACTTGAACATAATAAAATTTATTCTAAGGTAATCTATGGGCGATACTTTTACACCTGCAAGGCCACAGAAGAGTCACCGTCTCTGAGCTGAACCCTCAACGGCTTATCACAGGAGTCGGAATGGGTGAGTGTGATGCTCACAGAGTATTCGCTTTTCTGCTTTAGGCAACTATTTCTTTAAGACTACATTTTGCACTCTCTCAAAGAATAATTTTACCTTATAAAATTTAAGTATTTAAATTCATCAGAGTCGGTCAAATAATTTTAAAAAATGCCGCAACCGTTAATTATTTAAATAGTACTAAGTGATTGCAATATCTTTTTGGGGCTATTTTGAACAGTTGGATTACTTATGACCGATTGAACAGGTTTGGGCTACCAATACTGGACGCCAGAGAAGGTAGCATCATCCGGAGAAAATTACGACCTGATAGTCGACTGCACAGGCTCGGCGCCTGCCATGGAAGCCTCATTGCCTCTGTTGCGCCCCGGAGGACGATACTTGCTATTTGGCTGTGCCAACCCCAAGTCATTTGTGAAGTGAGTTCATTCAAACTTTTTTCGCATTTGTTAAAACTAATATTATAATAATTCATTATTATCTACTTATTGTATTTAATAAATGGTATAATATTTTTCAATTAAACCTATTATTTATTTCAGAATGAATCCATTTGAAATGTATAAAAAAGAAACTACTATTATTGGAGTGAATATTAATCCTTTCACTTTTCCAAAAGCCATCGGCCTACTGGAGTCATTCGGAGACAGGTAATGATAAAAAAATAAATAAATTCAATACCGATACGAGTTTATTGTTAATTATCTTTATCTTATTGATCTGTTGTGTCAATAAATATCAATTGTGGTACATTTTTCAGGTATTTAAATTACGAGAAGTTGGGAATATCTGTCTTCCCTCTGTCTCAACATAAAGAAGCATTTGCTGCTTTAAAGCAAGGAGGAATTTCAAAGGCAGTCTTCAAACTTGATTAGTAATTGGTACAATGCAATACAAGTTACAAGACACATGCTTGAAACGTTATCTATATTAAGTCTAAGTAAAAACTTAGTGTATAGCAATTATATACTGAAAATTATTCAAACAATACCTCTCCTGTATCAATTTGTCACTTGCTTACTTATAATTTACAAACGCTTACTTCGTTGGACAATGCCAATGTAACTGGAAAATAAAGCACGTGGAGAAACCATAAAAGTATTTTATTTAAAATATTAAAATGGATTTCCACCGAGTGTTGATTAATCGCCAATATATTAATGTTGTGCAGTGTACCGTGAATTATTAATGAATCTGATCATATAACCCCATTTTTTACATAGCGATAAGCAAATGGCTATCAATGTTTACTAAATGGCCAACAAGTCGACCGTGAAGCCAATTTTGGTCGATCGCCGTTAAATAATTGTTGTTTTATGATATATGATTATCTACCCAAAGCTCGCGAGAGTGCACCTTTTACGATAAAAAGTACATCGTCTATTCCACTTCTTATGCATTTAAAGCTACTTTCAATAAATTAATTTTAAAAAAATTATACTTTTTCATAAAAGTGAAATCAATACCAATGTTACAAATTTCATAACATAAAGTTTCTGTTTATGTAAATGAAAATTAATTTGTAGCGTCTGCCGTCAATTCAAAGTGAAAGTTTAATTTAATTTAAAAATATATAAAATCAAACCACATAACGAATGTGAAATATATAATGCTAAGCTAGAAAAAATAGTATTGCATTATTTACTATCTTTAGCGTGCAAGGATATTTAGATTTATAGAAATTACCTTGTTAAATTTGTAGAGAGTAATTAAATTATATTATTCATTATGAAAAAAAATAAGATGTGGTACTTTATTTTTTGGGTGGGAGAGTTTGATAGAGAAGTTCAAAAAGAAAGACAACTGTAGCGAAAGCCAGCAGAGCAGCGGTCAGGAGAAGTGCCCCCTGCACATGATGGAACTCCAGCACGGCCGGACCCCTCGGTTCTGCAGCTCGGGATAGTGCGACGCCCCGCTGTACTTTGTACGCCAGCTGCTCACTCACCACCTGCCGTAATAGCGCCATCGTATCCAATATTATAATTTGCAATGCATTCACACTAATTCAATTCCAATATTGAGAAGTTGGAATGAGATTATTGAATGATAGGTCATGTTTCAATTGTACTGAACCTCAACGTTTTGAAAATGAAATATAAGACTATATGCGTTATTAAATTTATCTCATGATATGGGTACTCTTCGTATGAACTCAAAACGTACAATGATATTTGAGTCATAATATGAAATACTCATTGATATGCTTTTTGTTACCTGCGATTCCCACGCCTTCATGAGTCCGGCCTGGAGTAACCGTCCGACGAGCCGATTAAAGTGAGGTACGAAAGCCGAGCTCTTACGAAACAGCGCAACGTTCCAATCAAAGTATATGTCTTCCTCCATAAGCCGTCGCTTGTCCACCGCCTCCTCCGTCACATAGTCCGCAATGGCAAAATATCCATTGGGCAGTCTCTCTATTCCGTATGCAAACTTGTCACTGTCCCATTTCTTCTGCAATTTGTCTGCAGGAAGGTTTACAAAATTATTCCGCACTTTTACTATTTTATCCTACAATAAAATACATATATTACATAAATGAAATCTTTGCTACGTAAAGCTGTCTCAGTAGTCATTTATATTACATCTTGAGCCTCTCTGATGCTGAAGATCCAGGCGTCGTGCGTGGCTCCCCAGTGCACTCCGGACTCAGCCAGCTGTGCAACTGTATCAATAGTTGCAGTGTACCTCAAAAAAATAAATTTAATTAACATTCCAGTACATGCGGCAAAAGTAAAAACGCAGAATGTTTCACTATATTTTTTAATGAAGACCTAGATAGCTACCTAAACTAATTATAGAGTATTTTTTTATACTTTTACCTTGGGAGGGTGAGCGTAGAGGTGAGGCCGCATATGTAAGCATTTGTAACAAACAGCGAGTAGAATAAAAGAAGGTTTCGGAACATGAGACCACGGCTACCACCGCCGTAGCCTCCGCCCTAAAACATCAATTTGATATTCAACAACATTAATATTATCACCATACTAACAAAAAATATAAAAAATGATATGTAACGGATTCACCTGTAAAAATAATATATCCAGTACACTTAAAAATGTATCCATAATGAAGTTAACCGTAGATTGTTTGGCCTTTTTGTTCACAAGTGCCTTGTATCTCTTTTTTCCCTTGATAATGTAAATGCTATCGGTATTCTCCTCCTGAATGGTGTCGTCTATTTGATCGATACTTGAATGGTGATCGTCTGCCGTTGTTGTAGCTTTTGCTTCATTACTTTTTAACAGTTTTTGCTTTTTGATTGAATCTATTACAAAGTAGTGCAGTAACGCGGTGGACAGAAAGAGAGACACAATGGTTATCGCCCATACGTCTCCTGTGAAGGGTAAGTAAGGTAATAGAAAATCTTTAATCAGTCTGAAATAACCATAAAAATTTAATAAATGCAGTAGATTTAACGAGTTCATATATACTTGTATTTATTACAAATAATATATCAAACGTACAGTGGCTTAGGGACAATGGCCGTAACTCCAGTCCGAACATACGGAGACGAGGGATCTAGAAATGAGTATTCGTGCAACCAGACACAACTCGATGCTGCAAAGAATAAGACATATTAAATAAACTGATATTATCTCAGAATTTTTTTTTTGTGCAAACGTAAGTCACTGGTCTTGAAGATCCTAATACAATAATTGTATTAAAAGTGTAAAAGTGTCAACCGACTATAATTTCATGAATGAGATTGGACGTTGATGAATTAAATTGTTAGTAATATGCAGTTAAAAGGAAAAATGGTCGTGATGTCCATATTTATATAATATTGTTTATAATTAATAATCGCTCTCTCCATTCTGTTGCTTGAGCATGGCTGCTATTCTGTCCCCTTAACGTATATAAAGGATCAGCAATGGAGAAATGGACTGCAGAAGGAATATCAGATCTAAATTGTAAGGTAATTATTGGGCAGCAGCTTTCCTTCGAATATAAAGCTGCTGCGTAGAAGGTCCCGGGAACTATACTATTATAACAGACAGTGATATGTTCAGTAAGACGGTCACTCTGAGGAGAGGCACCTGAAGAAGAATAATTCATTTACCAAATCCAATATCAGCACGGTCATGCAACACATTTCCAAACATTCCGACTCCTGTGTTATTGTCAAAGAGAACTCCCCATTCCAGATATTCTTCAAAGTGAACCATCTCAATCGTACAGTTTACTTGTCTATAACAAATGTAATCAGTTCGTAAACAATTTGCTGATGGGACAGATTTTATTTTATGCATTACCATACGTGTTAGAATTGTACCTGCAATATTGTAGAATGACTCTCATCTCCGTACCTTCCAGATGCAGTTGTCCGTGCTCATCCGTCCACCACATGCTGGAAGGCTTATAGTAGAATGTTGATACATGTACAGTTCTGCCTAAAAAATAAATGTCGTTATCAGAATGAGGACAAATTAATTTTTATTGTATGAACCGTATGAAACTATTCATTATGGATCATTTGTGAAAAATTGTCTCGGTGATCCAAGAATGGTGGCGGCAAACGTTTTGCCTCAGGAGCTTGCATGAAAAAAATTAAACAACAGATTCTTACTAATATTTGCAAGTTGATTAGTTTAAGTCTGGTATATCGGAGACACCACAAAGATTCTGTCTCCTTAGATACACTGAGATGAACGGAAGTAGAAAAAAGACCCTACAAGAAACTTCCCACCACGAGTGAGTTTTAATCAAGTTATACAATAAAAAAGCTGCGGCACTCGGAATAAATAGCGTGAGATATCCGTTGCCAATATATAAATACACGGAAACCTTACCCTGTAAGTTCGCCATTTTGTCAGGAAACAAATCAGCACCATTCACAAACGACTGGCTACTAGACCGCCAGATATCTAATAATATGGCATCTGTGTTGTTTCGTTGACCTACAAATTGACTAGTCCACACTTCGTAATTGATGAAATTCTCATTATCTTTAGATTCAAGGTCGGACGAGACATCACTTACAGGATTTAAATATATAGTTCCCGGAAGATGAGACACAGGCTGCAATTTGAATACATTTTCTTTATCAAGTATATATCTATCGAGCGGTACAACAATTATACGCTTGCTTCCGTATCTGTGGTTTATCTTATGAGTGTTTTTTTCTAAGCTTTCGAAGAATATTGACGCGTTTGACATCTGCACGACGAACCCGTGACAGCCAATTTCCATGACGTCGAAGAGGAACGCGGACAGCGCTTCTTCATTCTTTTCAAATTTGAAGTTGGTGATGGATAAGTTCTCAGTTAACGCGAGGTTCGATTCTGTAACGACGACCGAGCACCAGAAGCTTTTAAAGTAAATACTCGCAAGTAAGTTGACGAGGTGCCCGAGGTGATCATACGCAGGAATATACATTCTGCAAGTAGCCAAGTCCGACTTATTCTGCTCCGTTAGTTTTCATTTTTTGCATTTATATATTCCAAGAGAGCATAATAAACATGCAATTGTATTTATTTAGTAGTAGATCTATTACGCCAGCATAAAGGATAAACATTGCGAGTAATAAAAACCTGATTTGATATTCTCTTTGAAATTGGTTGCAATTTTATTAGCAACGTAGTTTCTCAACATTTTTTATTCAAACTGAATAAATAAATAATAATAATAAAATAAATTAAGGGGATTATGACCTTGAGCAATTGTATATGTATTGTAAAGGTTTTGAAGTGTTGGGAGTGTCATAATGATTAAATTGCGAAGTGGATAAAGAGTGAAGGTATTTTGGCAGTACAAAAAAATATATTATTTTCAAAAACTCTTTTATTCAAATTGGCGGTATAAAAATTACATTTTGATTGGGCAGTCGGGCTGTCCTCGTTCGGTACATCCGTGGATCGTGAAAGGCTCTGTCCACGCCCACATCATGCAAACGCGGATACTTTCAAAAATATCAACAGCACTACAAAAGGGACACGGAATATAATATTACCAACAGCGTTACAAAACTCTTACCAGACTAAAACTATCTCTAACTTTAGCTATAACGAAAAACACAAATGACAAAACAAACCGCAAGCAATGGACGCCGGAAGTGGGTGAACTGTCGGGTCAAGACTTACTCTAATTTCATTTCTATTGTGCACTACGAAATAAATCAGATCTGCTCGGAAGTGTTATAGTCAGTCATTCTTACTGTCGGTGGACTTTCCGAGGCGTCCGTTGAAATAAATCTACAGATATGTATGAAGTGTGTACGTTAACACGGCAAGCGAACATACTGGACAACAATAAACAGATATGATGATTTACATCTTATTTTAAAATCGACTCCGTAGCTACAATTTGTCATTGCGACACCGCTCACTGCATGCAAATCAAGCTTAATCCTAGTCAATATGCAATATCATTCGGAGTGTTATCAAATAACATAAATGGTCAGGTTAGGTTAGTGAAAAATCAAGTCTCGCTTTCACAAAGACACAGCTTGTTACAAAACATGGGCTGTGTATATTATAATAAATTGAGATTGTCTCTAAAAGTCCACACATAGTTTGGATGTTTTTTTGTACTTGATTTTATCAGACTTAATATAAAATATACAAATTATTTAATTTGCTAAAATATAGATACATAATTATTCCTTATATCTAGTCGCTTGTGCTAACAGAATAAAAAAAAAAAACCAATACAAAAGTGTATAAATGTGATTATGGTCATACTGATTCATAATTCAGTACTAAAAATCTTTGTGCCCTTACGGTTATTAATAATAAAGAATACAATAATTTTCGGCTTGAGATGATATCCTCCATAAAAAAAATAATTTCAAATTAACATTTTTTGAGATTCCTACCGATTTATACAATAAAATAATATCAAAAGTTATAAAATTAATACCTACAATAAACGAGGATAGTGAATACACCATTGAACAAACAAACAAACATTAAAAAAAATGCATGGCAGGTTTCATTTTTCAAATTATAAATAGTAAAAAATATATATAAAAAAAAAGTCTAAAAAGCAGTCTAAATAAAAATGGATGGAATTCGTCTTAAAATTAAATGTGTTAAATGAAAATCAACACAAAAACTTTCATTGATTTTGTAAAATTAATACCAGCTTTGTTTAAAATATCAAATTAAATTCAAATGTGACATTAATAGCTGCAATACTTTTCATGTTCTGGAAATCACTTATGATGAGAGGGGTTTGCCGGAAATCAATCAAAATATGGCTGGGGATGCTCACAGGGACCATAGAAGTAAGACGAGACATCCAAAGTTGAGAAAGTCACTCAATTAAATCGGTGATTAGTGACTTTCAATACTCAGTCTTTGGATCGCTATTGTCTCAGTACTATTGCTCATCGGTCTTCAAACAAGTCGGATACTTGACAATATCTGACGACATCACTTGCTTAATCTATTGGTGGTAAAACTTTTGATGAAAATTAAGAAAAGATGCCATGAAATGAAATATTTGCATTGTGTCATATAATACTTCCACGACCGACACTCGGAAGGCACATTGTTTGTATCGATGATTATTTTTGTCAATTAGGGATCAATTACAATATGGCAGTTATTAGAAACCTGCAAAATTTTGATTGACAATTTTGAGAGGATATTCTCACATAAAATGGAAATGTATACAATTACACAAAAGTGTAATAAATACAAGAACGATACGGAATTTTCAGTATTGGAATGGTTCGTTTAACATTCTAATAAATAATCATTACTTACAAAGGTATGACTTTAGAGTTGGGACACGTGAGGGTTGACTCTCATGCGGCACGCGACACCGACAATATCTTACAAATGTGAAGTATGCGTCATAATAAATATTACTATATTTACAAAAGTACTCTAACTCAGATCTCCACCTTCCCTACGAACATTCTTACCTCCTATAAGATATTATATTATTTTTGTTTAACTGGATTTGTGCTTATGTCAACAATTCATACTATACAGAGTAAGAAAACTTGAAGAATTTCATTTAGATATTTTCAATAAACAAGTCCTGCTCAGCACTCGTACAAGAGGTGGAATTCTGAGTTAATTTACGAATTTTCAGAAGTACCTACAACGCATAATTAACATTTGTTTTAAAATGCTGTAGGTTTATTTCTTTAGTTCGTTTCATTTAAATATAATTATATATTTCACGTTTCACTTCTTCATCACTGCGGACCGAACGAGCCGGTCAGCATTGAGTGTGATATAATGCGAGGACATATTCCCGCAGGTCAGGTGTGACAGTGTCCGCTCGCGGTGAAGCAGCATTGTCGGTGTTCTGGTTTCGCGTGTGACCTGGAGGCGGAGCGAGTGTTCAGGCGGGCCGCGCAGCAGCCAGAAGTGCCAGCGTGAGAGGAAGGAGCCCAGGGTGGATCGCGGCGCCGCCCCCGTAGTACTGATGATACACTGCGGGGTCCCACTGCAGCCCCGGGTAGTTAATGTCGGGGACTTGAGTTTCTGAAACACCCCACTCGATTATGACTTTTCATGCATTTTGAATATAAAGGTGCATCAAATGAATGTATATAATGTAAATAATATGCTCAGTATATTTCGAAAAAGTCTTGGTTTGGAAATATGTGCTATTTAATGGTGTGTTTTAAAACAAAAACAATAAAATATCGGTGCTTAATATTTTTTTCCAACAGTAAAACTTTTGCAGCATAAGATTACAAATGTTTGAATGAAATATAAAGAGATAAATCCAGTGTAATTCTTAACAATGATAAAATAATAAATCTCTTTATGTGTAAGCTATATTAACAATATAAAACATAATAATATCTATTCAATTAGTTATTTGAATTTAAATATATTAAAAAAAATTTAGCGTACCCATGTTTGTGAATTTTTCTCAGGTGTATGTACAATAAGCTAAGAGATGTTTTTCGTCATATTTCATGAAGAATTTATAATTTAATGAATCATCCCGCATCTTGAGTAGAATTAGGTGAGAAATATCAAAAGTGTAACATAAAATTATACTAAATAGCATTTCACAGCAATACCAATGTAATAAAGTAAATTTCGTGCAAGGTTACTTACCGTTAGCCAGCGGAGCATCAGTGATATGGTAAGAAGGGAAGCTTACCTGGCGGACCCGTAGAGACGACAGAGCAGCAGTGCAGTCAGCAGGGCCAGCACGGTGGTGGTGGCATGCGGCAGCAGCTGGCCTGCGGCACCATAACGCGCCTCTCCACACGCCGGCGGGCAAACTGGGATTATGGATTCTGCAGTGCCGGGAAGGTTGGAGAATGCGAGGAAGCGAGATAATGGTTTATATTTAATAAAATATTTACGGTAAAAACCATTGTAAATTTAAGGATAATGATTCGGATGCATTTCCAGATGGTATGCAATGAAAAGGAACGAGACGAGGCAAAGGAAGAGTGAGGCGGAGACAAAAAACAAACAGATGAAAAAACGTAAAAACAGACGGGCAAAGCGCAATCTTCAAAATGCGTCGGATGAAAATAATGATAAATGACGAGTCTAGGATACTCTGCCAATTATTTACGACATCGATGCAAAGTTAACAGAGGATTATCAGACAAACTTTCAAATGATTAATAGAAAACATTGTGTGAATTTCTAAATTAGACACACTTGATGTTGTGATTATCTGAAAGTAGTCTGTTAAAAATGCAGTCGAGAATATAATGCCAGCATTCTCGTCTCTAAGCTAGACAAATATTTGATCATACAGCATTCTGGATATTTTAATCTAAGTCTTAAACAAATGATCTACCCAACTTACCACCGGTCACAATTTAATAGTAAAAAAAGAAACAGCAAAACTACTAAAGCCAAACTTTAGACCGACCTAATCATCTATTATATTTGATTCATTCTACTAAAATTTAATTTTAAATTGAAATTAAAATATAGACGTATTCTGAACAAGAGAAATGGAAGTTAAAAATATAGGTTTCACCATTGCAGACAAGTGATATACTGACCGAAAAGTTCCACTTGCGCCTCGTTCTGCCCCAGCTTGTTGACGGCCTTGCAGGTGTACAGGCCGAACTGCCTCTTCTCGATGGTGATCACGCGGATTGTGGTATCCGTGAACTCGTCAGCCGTGGCAAAGTGTGAAATGCTGCAAATTAGATGTCACATATTTTACAGAATGTCGCAGGGATTTGATAAGGCACAAGTGTATCATAGGTCGAGCAGGTCACTGCACTTTATCAAAGACTTCAATATCTGAGCAGCCGTTAAGTAGGCACTGTACCTGTAGTGTTGATTGTTGGAAAGCTGCACTTCATCCTTGAGCCACACGATGCCGGGCGGCGGGTAGGCCTCCACGTGGCACTCCAGGTCCATGTCGTATTGCAGAGCCTGCACACAAACCATACATTGTTATGAAACAGTATGTCATTAAATTGCAACCCTGACTCTAAGATTGATCAAAATTTAAAAAAAAATACTTTTTTGCTAAATAAAGATTATTGGTGAGGTTCTCTGTCTCTGCAGGTCGGTCATGCAGGTCGAGCACCGAGCTGATACTGTGCATTTGAGAATGCTACTCTAAGGCACGAGTTCTATGACAATTGTGTTGTTTTTGACAATCCAAATTTCCAAATCTAATTTGACAGTGAAAATGGCACCTGTCCGAGACGAGGCCGGGGCACGGTGATGACGGGGGCAAACTCCACCTCCACGGCCACATTCCTGCGTGCGCCTTTGCCAACTCCGTTCTCTGCTACACAGTAATAAGTACCGCGGTCTTCCTTCTTCACCTTGGCGATCTTCAGAGTGTTTCCTCTGTAACAGCAATCCATATATATTATACACTAGAAGTGTATACTATATGTTATTTATTTACAATAATACGAATTTGGTATTTGAGGAATTGATTGACCTATAAAACACGGCAAAATAAGACAGTGTTATGATGTTTGTCATTGTAATTGTCATATATGCAATAATTTTGTTTTTATTTCAAAATTGTACGAGAATACACCGTAAGCGGGTGACTAATACAATTATTAATATGTTGGATACTTTTGATGCTACAAAAAATACTCAATTGTGTCACTGTGCTACAATTTTATTTTATCCTTTTGTTTACAAGTCGTCAAAAATGTCACAAAAGGTGCTATTTTCCCCATTAGCTGAAATTGGCATTATATAAATTAAATGGCCAAAAGCAAGCAAGTATCTGGTAAATGGACAGATGTGCAAATGATACCTGAGGATGGAACCCCCAGAAGGCAGGATGGCGTTGTTTTCTCGGCGCCAGGAGACCTTGGGCAGAGGGAATCCTCCCGCATAGCACTCCATCTGTACACCTGAAACCGTACAATTTACTATTTATAAAATGCTTCCTTCAATACAAGTACACTACAGCTTAACACTATAATTATATGTAATGTATTTCAATAAAAACAATAGATAAAATGGTTTGAAGTAAAGATTTCAATAACTATCCATGAATATAGAGGAAGGATTTAAAAAATTATTACAAGTGTATACTGACTTTGTCCTTCGCTAACGACGATGGAGCGCGTGGAGTTGTCGGAGATGATGGGCGGGCGGCGCACCTGCAGCTCTACCTCTGCAGTGATCTTGCTTTGCAGGGCGATGATCACTTGGCAAATGTAGAATCCAGAGTCTGTCTCCTGGATATCTTTTACCTGTTACCGATCAAGCAAATCTTTAATCAATGAGACCTTCAAAATGAAATATTTGTTTGGCTCCATTGATGAACCATTTGATAAAATCTAGAATACAATTGTGTTAGGAAAAGAAGCGAACCTTAGGGACAAGGAAAAATAAATAATGATACAAAGAATCACTGGCATTAATAGATATAATAAAAGAAAAAAATATTTAAAAAATCAAAGATTTACATAGTTTGTTATTTGAAGATGCAGCGAAAATTTATTTTTTGTAATTTTAAAAATGACAATGTTGATATTTAAAATAGAGCCAACCTGTAGAGTGTATGTGGAGGAGGCGGTGTCATAACGGAGAGCGAAGCGCGAGTCCCTGATGATGAGAGTGGAGCCCGTGGAGATGGGCAGCAACTCTGTCTTCCTGGTTCTGTCTTGCTTCAGCTGCAATGGAACAAGTATAATGTGAGCACATAGTCATCAGCGGTGAACTTGAGGTTGAGTAAAGGTATGCGGCTCACCCATAGGACGGGGTAGTCTTGGGCATACTGCACGGAGCACTCGAGCTCCACTGTGCCGCCAATGTCCTTGATCTGTTCCTGAGTGATGTGCGAGATGGTAGGGGACCTCTGGCAAAGGCCTGCAACGACACAAGTAATCTTTAAAAGACTATAATCTTGTAAAGTTAGTATTATTTATTTAGCATATACATATATTTTTCATCGTATGAACTAAGATTGTGCAATCATACTTTTAGTAAATTTTAGGTATATATGGAGGAATTAAATTATTTAATTTTCCTGTATGACATTTAATACAATCATCAATTGAATGCTATTCAGATGAAGAAAAATCCTCGATACAATTAAACCACAGAATACATGAATGATTAGAAAAAGTTACGAGTAAACTATAATCAAGAATTTGAAAATGATTTACAGCAGGATGTGATTCACTGAAGAATTATTTTCTAAATAATACCACAATCGGTGAGTGGAAATGTAAGTTACTAGTTAGTCACATTGAATGATAGTGAATGAATATTGGTCACTGCTCGGTGAGTCACGGGATATGCATTACCAATTGAAAGGACCAACAAACCATTTTAAGTGTGGTCATTATTTGTAGCATGGATTCATTTAGAACATCTGTGGATGCGTGAGACTGCGTGCCTGGGGTGAGATCTTAACTTAGGGGGCAATGGCCAAGAGTGAATAAGTCTGTTGTATGACAAGCATTCGGCTCCCTAAATGCAACCGGCCTATAATTTAGTTCAAAAGGCACAATTGCATCCAGAGTATACTGTGAATGACTTATTTTGAATTGAATGATACGACTTAGTGTCCTGGAAATTTTCTAACAAACTTGGAGAGCATGTTATTAATGATAACACTTGCGAGCAGAGTTCTCCTTATAAATATACTATTGTAAATATAGTTAAGTGTAATCCAAATATAAACTGCAAATTATTGATATAGAAAGATTTAATTTTAACAAAATATTAAATTTTGCTAGAAAATTACACCTCAATATTTGTTGTTATTAAATAATAGGGATCTTTTGTACAAGAAAATTTACAAACAAATAACAGTATGAAATAATTGTGAACTGCAGATATAGCACAACAAAATATCCTCGATGTTTTTTTAGACTAGGAATAGGGTAAAAAAATATATTTTTTAAAGGTGGGTGCAATACTTAGTTTGACCGAGACAAAGAAACATAATGTGCTTCAAATTGTAAGCATATGCATACAATTTATTCGTCTAAGAGACCTATCAACAAGTTTATTTTTGTTTAAAAAAATTATAATTAGTGATACAATACAAATATATTCTTAGCATGATTGATTTTAGAGGTTCAGAAGTTAGTTAGTTTAAAAAAAAACCTTTTATTCATTGAACATAAATTATGCTGTGAACAATATTAAATCCATATTCACGGTTGATACACGAATTATAATATAAGATATACAGAATAGATTAATAAGTTGTTTATGTTAAATAGTTCGTCTCGAGCGTTGCGCCGTTAGGATAGGCCCGGAAACATTATTTTTATAAATAGTGAAAGACTCCAGGGGAGGAAGTAACCAATTAATACAAAAGAGCATTCAAAACAATATAAAAGACGGCAGCGGTGCATCCGTGCTCGGCCAGGTGTAAAAATTATGCATTGCCGCATGAAGGGAAAGATTTTTTCAGTACGTAAATCAATGAAACGAAAGACTCCATGAAAGCGATCTGATTTTTTAAATAAAATTTTGATTCATGATTAAATTATGTTACTCAAAAATGTTAATATTAGGCTCACGCATTCAAGCGTCACCAAAACAAAAAAAAAATGTTTAGACAGGTGTGCCGATGTAAAAGAAAAACGCGTTTTTACTATTTCATAATAGCAGTTGAGGAAAAATATAAATACTTGTGTTATACAAAACTTTACGTTAGTTAATTATATCATTCAATGCTTTCTTACTAGCAAAATGGGTGTGACACCTTTGAGATGATTTCACGCAAACATGATGTAAACAATATAAGGTGGTAAAGTAAACGTGATAACCTAATAAATTGTAGACAGAGCTGTATTTATTTAGTTTTCCCGGTGTGAATTGTGAAGAAATAATAAGTTCTACGACACAAATTATATTATAGTGACTCACCGCAATTAATTAAAATGCTAAATATCACAACACCGACCAAACGCACAACCGCCATTTTCGCTTGTAAAAATGTAACTGTGATTTCATTGGTCGTCGATGGAAGAGCCGCGCACTTAGAAACGCAGTGCTACCACCCTAATCATAAGCTAATCAAACATCATCAAATAGTCCACTACTCGAAAATAAGACTTATTAAATTATATAAATTTAAAGATGCACATAATTATTTTATCTTATAAGTAAATCAAAAAAATATATATTTTATATCATCGTCACTTGAAAATCATCGATTATATAATACTCGGTCGAAGATTGCACGGTTGTTAGGTTGTCAAAATGCAAATATCTAAAATATTGTGACAGATTCAAAATTTGCACCTGTACATCATTTGTGTAATTGTTTTTTTGTTATTATTAAATCATATATTTTTGTTAGATTAATAGCACTAAAATCACTGATTCATTTGCATATCCGTTTATTGTTTGTTGTTTTAGTACATTAACGGTAAGAATTGAGTCATACTAATTCAGTTTATAACCTCAAACTTAACGATTGCCGCTGATAAAAATATTAATTTTGTATCATTGTTTTTAGAGATGTGGCCCATTGTGATATCATTCATAAGAAGCAATGCTCCTTACTTGACACTCCCATTTGCAGCAATCGTTGGAGTCATCGGATACAATTTAGAAAATATAATGTCTGATAAATATACCCCATATAATCGTAAGTAAATTTCTCGTTCAGCACTGATTTTATTAATGTGGGAATATTTAAGAGGCAGTGTTGAGATAATCCCTCATCTTTTCTTCTGTTTACCCTTTTCGACCCATGATATGTTCTTACATTATTGTCAGCAGAATCTGTTTATTGTATATTTGAAATATTTCTTAATATTTTTATTTTTAACGGGAGTTCTCTCTTTTCCTTTTCTTTGTTTCTCATTTTATTCATGCATCTGTCTAAGATTTCTCAATTTTTAAGAGTTCAAAGAGTAAAACAAGCTTAAAAAAAAAATTTATGTTGTGTGATGTAACAATACTTAAAATTATATTATTTTGTGTTTATTCTCAGAAGCAATTCAGGAACAGAGGCTTGATCGTCTAACTGAAGAAGATGCTCTGAGAGATCCTACAAATGTAAAGAAATTAAAATATCAAGAAAATGTTCTCGGAAAAAATTTGTCACCTTCTCTCAAAGAAAAAAATTAAATTTTATTACTAGTTGTAAAATTGATCATAATATTTTTTACTGTTAATGTAACTTTTAAGATTTTAGTATGAAGAAATTTATGCATTTACATCTTACTACGGAATTCTATAAACAAAATGTTTATTCATGTCATTTGATTTTGTATATATTTCCTTACAAGGTATCTTTTTCTTCAGCTCTTTCGTTTATTTCGAAATAGAGGCCTTTAGTGGTTCAATCCACTTGCAGATGTGTTAATGTATCTACGGATATGCTTGAAGATGTCAAAAAATAAAAAGTGGGAACATCACTTAAATATTCTTATAATAAAAATAATATGCTAATACCACTCATGACATTGACCATTGTCAATCTGTTTAACTATGTCGTCTACGTAGTAGGTTAAAAATATATATAGTAAATGAAGCTCATGAATAGAAGTGTGCAGATAAATCCTCCTTATCCGAACATAATTTTCGAGCTGAATTCACTTTTTAACATTTACTTAGACGAAAATTATTTTTAATTCAACAATACCTTTTACTCACACTAGCCCAACTGCCGGATCATTCGCGGAGTTTTTCATCGACCTAACATAATCAAAAATCAAACGGTTAAATTTATTTAAACACATTATTTACTGGTATCGTTACGTCAACGACATTTTGTGTTCATGGACAGGGACAAATAGACAGATTGTTTTTTGGGTCAGATAAATAATCTTAGCGTGAGTATCAAATTCACTATGGAGAACATAGGAAATTGCTGTAAATTCTGAAGCTCATAACTTCAACATTTACAGAAAGCCATCATATAGCGATATCATAAATTCAACGTCAAGACATTACATGTCTCATAAGATAACCATTTTCCACTCGTTAGTGCACCGGCTATGCATGGTCCCCTTAGATCCAAATGGCTTCAAAATCTAACAACCAATACCCAATTGTTCACTCACTTGCAGGTTATTTAAAAAATCTTAACTCAGTTTGATAATGCAAACGTTAAAGTACTCTCGGTCAAAAATATTGAATTAATAAAAGAGTGTTATGCAAGTGTAAATTTTATTGTACTTTGTTATTGTATATTTGTTGAAATGAAAATTTTATTGTTAAGAAAATATATGAAATTAAAAAAAAATGTATAAGCTTCCGAATTTTTATCAAGTATTCTCCAAATGTATTCCCGCACCATTGTTTATTGTGAATGAAGAAAAGCTTGCTACGGTAGACAATTAATAGGGAAAAGAAAATAATGGACGGTATCATCCTCTAAGCAACTATAGGTTTATGTATAAAAAAATAATTTAACCTATGAATTCATATTCACATGGGGCAGCTCCAATATCTGAAATAATTTTTAATTATTTACTTTCCACAATATCAATAAGAAACAATTATAGCATCATGGAAACTCTCATTCATTTTTTACTTAATAAAAAATAATTTGTTTGAATATAATTTATTTTTGAAAAAATGTAATATTTGTACATTTATTGTTAGTGACTGTATACGAGTACATTATATATATATTAAAACTTATAAAGAACACAAAGAAATATATTCATATATACACTATGGGCGTAATAATAATAAATAATTTTAATCATTGGAGCTATGAAATAGTAAATCTTTTTATTCAACAAATATGTGACGTTTTAAATTTTATTATCTGCTAACTAATCATATATCGGTGTGTGAATATATTTGTTTGTTTTCCTTAATAAGTGATTCTATATTTACGCATACAAGTCATCGTAACACAATCAGATCAAGTTTTGGACATAGTTCATTGATTTATCACAATACAACATTTCCTCACAACATTTACAATAGGTATAAGAAATGACAAGAACGATATGTTCAAGAGATCATAAGATATATCTACGAGTTTGCCGATATATCCCAAAACACATCACAGCAAATATTTCAAATAATATTAACATATATACAATCGCGGATCAACCGCGGTCGAGAGTAATGTTGGCAAAATAACACGAAACCATGTGAATATTGAAAACACCGACGGATCCATAAAAAAACATGAAATGTTCAAATATAATAGCGATCGATGCAATACGTGAAAATAAAATTTGATGTTTGGGATATAACGGTAATTTTTCTATCAATAATAATAGATAAAAGAAGTTTTAAATTTAATATCTACCTTTGAAAGCAAATGGAAATAATAAGTATACAGATATGCAACTGAATATATAATAGATTAATGTTCTTTCAATTTCATTCCCTTGGTTAAAAGCTCTATCAATAGTTACAAATATTTACTCTTATGACCGTAGACCGTAATGCTAAAATATGGACATGGCCTCATCGGTATTATGAGCGTAGTCGTTATTTTTACAGTGACTGCGAAAATACGCCGGAATCGATACGACTTCAAAAAGTCATATTTCACTTTCGCCCAGATATCCCGGTCGGTTTTAAAGAATCAACATTTTTCGACGATAGTTCTCTTTCAATAAAATTGTAACCGGAAAAAAAATATTTTGGTACAAATATAAATTACGATTTTACTTTATACGAATCCACGTTTATACTCTTTTAGAACGGTCTATGCGTATAAGTTAATTATATTTAAAAAAAATTGGATGATTATTATCCATAACATTACTACTTAGCAATAGGGAACATTATGTATAAGAAAATTCAAATGTAATATAATATCTCATATAGATCAATAAGTTTGAATATATAACCCTATTATCACAACTTTACAATATGAAATACATACTGTATTTCTAAATATGTGGTAGGTACGGTCAAAAATGTTGAGATCAACGGTATTCAATATGTACTAAAACATTTGCAATATTTCAACTTTACTCTGGAGTATTTTAAACCCTGAACTGCACTCGTTTCCAAGAGTCAGACTTCCGTGGCATATCTCTCTGTACCGGCACATACGTTATTACTAATCACGGGCAACGTATTACCCGGAATATAATCCCCCACGACTGGACCTGTCTCAATAACTTTATTCAAAAGATTATCTTATACTGTTAATAAGCGAGTAATGCTGAACTGCACAACTTTTATTGTAATGATTTATTAAAAAAAAATACTCGACAAGTAGGTGGCCAGATAGGATTCTTAACCAGCAAAGCTTAATCACTCGCTTTTGAAAAATATCTAAAAAAATTTAAGGCGCCTTCGTCTCGAGTGTAACTAATAAAATCAAGCTTTACAAAACATAATAGATGTGCAGTTTTTAATTTTTTCCCGCTGAATATTTCATGCAAAACGATGATATGCCTAGTTTCATGTGAATATATTATAAAGTGCTAATCGAATAAGTGGATGGCATGTGATTTTGCATATGAAATTTTTATTTTTACTTATTTTTAAACTTCAGACACAAAAGTGCGCACTTTAAGTGATCCTAAGAAAAACAAAGTAGTTATAAAGATATCAACATTGCAAATATGCAATCGAACCAAAATCAGAGAGTGAAGTGAAATATTTAATCTTCTTAAGGTAACAGCACTTTAATCTATACAATCGTGATTTTTGTACATATATTTATAATAAGTAGGCGTATATTTTGCTTCAGTATTTTGTTTTACCATTCGACCGACTTGTTACATCTAAGCGAATTCTAGATAGATAAAGCGACACGATGGTAACATTATAAGAAAAATGTTCGACACGGAGCATTATAAAATCTATAATGTATAATATTATTGTCACTTAAATTTGGAGTGCAACACTCGATCTATTTAACTTTAGTTTGACTCGTCCCGGTAAGGCTGTTCACTACTCACAGTAGTTCGGAAAATATATCCACGCTTGATTGAAACTTCCATCCATCCAACAAATCAGTACAAAGGTATTTTTGCTTTGAGAGGTGTTGTAAAGGTGAACGCAGGTGCTATATGTTAGTCACCCCGATGTCAAGAAAACATTACCGTAGCACCAGTCTAGAATAGAGTTCAATTGAGGCTCGTACAAGTTTCAAGGTCTCGAATAGCCCGAATTATTTTCTCGTCAATAAAATACAGTTGTACTATAACGCTAGCATTTTAAGAAAACTACATTAAAGTGAGCGAAAGATCTTGGTTTTATTTGTTTAAAATTTGAAGACAAATCTTCGGCAGAACGCTACTTTTCATTATACAACGAAACCGACATCCTAAGTTCTCCGCGAAAAGATTATGAAACCTGTCATTGAGAACGAGGAGAGGCCTTAAAATTTTATCGATAATAAGGCGAGCACACAAAAATATTAATTGATGTGTGATGCATCATACGGTGCACCTGACCTATTCCAAAAGTGGTGGGTCGATAACTATTTGGAAATAATACTTTGTATCGTGTTCGGAGTGTAAAAAACGATAAAACAGAAACACTTACGTGCTACGAGGATTTATAAGATTATTTTAGCATTAAAGATTTGAACTTAGTAGTTCTTGATAGCAAAAGCGAATAGTTTTTAATAAGTTTAGCATCAGTTTCATTCGCAGGTACTACATTTATCACGCAATATAATAATGGCCTCAATCATAGGTCATCTCATCAAGACGTAAATAGTAAATACCATATTTGAACCGATAATATATTTGTACATATCTGTGGCGTGCAGTCAGGAAAATAATAAAGCATAAATACATTAATATTAATTGAAAATTTACGAAGAACACAAACGAGGGATCTACTCCTTGATTTCTAGGCGTGAACCTCACGTTTGAAGTAATATGAAAATAACTCTCACCTTTTCGGAAATGAACGATTTTATTCAATTTTAAAAGCTAAAACTACATTCAAAATACTTTCTTCTACGAAGGCCACTATTATTATTAGGAATGAGTACATTGACAATCTCATTTTGCAACGGTTCATGATGTGATTGGTAGTTGCAAGTCCACTGCACGCCACTACACATTATTTGGTTACAAAATCTATAAATAATAGAAACATCATTACATAATGTGCAACACTGATTTACTAGCCATGTACAAAGATTTCTCACGGCGACTCATGTGTACTATAAATTAATACTTTATTGTCTCTATATTTCTTTGAATGTTATTGTCAGCTTTAATTCAATATGTTGCACAATATTGTTAATATCTTTCTTCTTAATATTTCTCTCTCTCGATTCACTGAGCTCGTTTATGTTGCCTGATATTTTCTCAGAATCCTGAGGAAGGGTCAGTGGAATGTAACAACGTACTTAAAAGTATTTCACAATCATTTAAAATTTATTTAGTTAAGAAAAATATTAGATGGCAAAAGTCGTAATCTCAACCATATATAATATATATATTGCTGGGAGACAGCATGATCAAGTTCAAGATTCAACCCTACTCGTAAAGCAGCAAATAGTGATCATTCTATCAAAACAAGCCCCGTTTCCAATAATTTTAATACCCGTTCAGAAGTCTTTCCTTGAATGAAAGCCTTTGAGCGTTTTCATGACGTGCTCACTTTTACTAAACGTGCACATTGTTTGTTGCAAAAATATGCTTGTGATGCCAGATAAACTGGGAAATCAAACGCACCAATAAAAAAAAAACATAGAATATGCTGATTTTTAGTTTAGTGCTATGGGAGTGAATTTTATAAGAATATGAAGACAAAAACGACACATTAAACCACTCGAATGCACTATCACACGTATGTAGTCTGTATCGGACGTCAATTGACTTGTCTGTTACTTTATGAACTGTTTACGATCCATTTTATTATCTACATACATATAGGATTGTAGGTTCAATAAATATATCATATATCACCAGTGGGTATGAGCATTTGTTAGAAAAAGATGTTGGCGTGTTTAAATTATCCCGAGTATGCCTTCCGGTATCAAAGGAAATTACTCAAACGACCCTTATATAATCAATAAATAAATTACGATAGAATGACAAACTATAACGGCATGGTTTATTCAAGTGTTGTGTATTTATTGGTATTTAATTGTTAGTCCAGTCAGATATTCTTAGCCAGTGTTGGTGTCTTTCGTCTATTTTCAAAGATTTTGCAATGATTATGGAATAAAAAAAAAACACGTATTATAAATAAATCTATAAATTTTAACATATTTATACTAATTAATATTGTGAGCAGGGTCCACATGACTCTCCTCAATTATCACATTTTTCTAGTCCTTCCGTGCAATTGATCACGGGGTTTGGAAAAGTACATTTATTTTTTTAAGTTTTAAAATTTAAAGAAGCTTATATATTAAACAAACTACGATAAATTTATTTTTTTCTTTGTATTAAAAAATTAACTAACCGACATAATGAATTACCTAAGGTTAGGTTAATTTCCTTTTCTAGCATCGATATGGATATTATGAACGACATTACCCAGACAAGGCAAGATTGCCGAGTTAGATAGATCACTCTTAATATTATTACTGATTAGTGTGAAAAAAAAGTGGACATACAAGAATTCAACTGTTTCATCATTGAATATCTTTTTAGAATGAATTTGGCATCACATTATGATGAGATATATAAAAAGTCACATTTTTTCAAGTATCCATTCGACTGCGTATTACCAGGTTATATTTACTGTCTGGGCAGAGAAAACCATCAAGGGCGAGAGCTACGATGAACTGATGTGCAAACGTCACATCGACAAGGTAAATAATACGTCACAAACCGGCACACAACGATAAGTGAATGCACAACACAATCTTAATACATGCTTACACAATTTTTTACCAATACAAAAAGAATTTTTCTTTGTGACTGATTTTAATTCTACACCTCCGGAGGTTTGGCAGATTGCAGATTAGAACATCTCGTCTCCGTCCTCCCACGTCTCTCCTGGTCATGAGTGGCCCACGTTAGTACAGAGCCCGGCATCGTCACTGGCGGCCATCTCCGGAGACAGATGAGTCATTATAAAATAGCCCACATCGTAGTTATTCCAATAACTTGTGTGCGCCGTCATGGCGGACAAATAATTGCTGCCAATCCCGGTATCTCTGACGCTGTAGTCTATTCTGTAAGGTAAAACGTCTTCAGGGTTTATTTCTTTTTCTTCTGGATTTTTGAGTTCACTTTCAGATGGCGGAGATTTGGGCGGAGACTTTTCTTGATTACTGCCGATTGTCGAATCTTCAATGTCATTTTTCTTTGGTGCGTTAATATCAAGTTTTATGTTCAACAATGCTTCGAGTTGCTCCTTTGTTTTGGAGCCGACTATATCATCAGGCAGGCTTTTTAATATTTCAGGATCCAGCTTTTCCGAATCGTTCACATCTACCGGTAGACTTTGGTTTGAGGGGCAGGGAGGTATTGGAGAACCGGTATCTGACCTTTGCCACGGATGCTTCACGTATGACCATATTCGCCATGGACCTAAATATGAAAAGATATTCTTTTAATCCCTATCACCAGGAAGCGCTTTAATGTACAGAGCTATAAATAATTTAATCAAAAATTACCTTTAGCTGGAGAGGCTTGGGCTATTGGACTGCTGGCGTATGCTGTATAAGGAGGAATACCCACAGGTGGCTGCGTTGCATGCCAACGGGAAGCCAACGGTTCCATCCTGTGTCCAGCAATAATGTGTGTGAATTTTACAATAAAAAGTGTTTGACAGTTTTGGCGACCATTGCTGATGAAATTGATTCTTGACTGATCAATGAATATTTTTTGATATTTAAGCTCTGGTGCTGGAGTCATTTTCAAGGAAAATCGTTTCAATAAAATTGTCTTATATTGGCATATTTTTGAAAATGGCTTCAACACAAGATCCTAAATGTTAAACAAATAATCTAAAATAAATATGTCCAGTACATTTCTACTTCCAAATACAGCACAAATTAATTTCAAGGTCATTCGAACTTATAGTGTGAAATGAGTCTTATGGAACCATTAATTAAAACTATGTTTTGGTTAAATTATACTATCAAATAATATTTGATATCATGAGGCAGACAATACAATAAAATGTATAATAATAGTGCAGTCTTACTATCTAGAAAATTCATTATGAGATATTGATAGAGAACCTGTAAGCCACTGGGTCAGACAGGTGGAAGATGTTGTAGAGACGAGGGGTGAATGCCGCAGGCAGGATGCGCTCCAAGCTAGGCGTAGGGTGACGCATGGCTAGAAAAACCGACAGCGGGGATCCCAGGCAAAACATCTGCTGCAAGGGGAACAGCAGTCCCGGACGTGGACAACAGCCCTGCTGCGACTGCGCCAATCCGACCACAAATACATTATTATATGACGAGATGCTAATATTGATATATGAAACATCTCATTTTAAAAACTTATAACATCAACAAGTACCAAAGAAAATAATCACAACTCACTATTTCTGCGCAACGCTCGCAGCCGATTTGGTGGTCGATAATAATGTCGTAGAGAATAACGCAGCCCAGGGAGTGAGCCACAGCACTAAAGTGCCCGCGGTATTGTGGGTTTCGCGCCATAAACATGCTGTATAAGCGGTTCAGCTCGTGTCGTAGGTCGTCTTGCACCTGGGATTTTAGAAGACTATCAATGTTGATTCATCTATTTGCCTAGAGCAGATGAGGAGAAGCAGCATAAGCATCACAAAACATCCCTTGACTCTACTCGTCTCAAAGCAACATTCTGTAATAATTACGATAGACCTGATTTAGGTCAGAGACTTTCATGGCAGATAAGCTCTTAAGTTGAAAACATGGTGCGGAAATGTACCTGCTTGCCATAGAGCGGACTAGTGTAGTACATGACATCCATGGCGGCATCGTTGATAGCACGGCGCAAGGCGGGAGCACCGGGTGGGGCAGCAGCCGCCAGCAGGGTAGCTGCCTCCCCGCGTTCCCCTGCTCGCCACCTTGCGGGAAAAAGCTCAGCTCGGCCTTGACGAGCACCCGCCCATGGCTGCTGGACGCGTAGCCAATCACAATTAGCACGAAGCCTGCATACAAAAACTGAGATCAGACACCTGGAGATCATTTTGATGTATAATATTAAATACAAGAGTATCGGTGAATTAAACTATACAATAGTTAATTACAAAGCTTTCCAATTGAATCATTTTGTATAAGCTTATATTATTTAGAATTCACAAAACTAGTTTTTTTTAAAAGGATAAAAAGGAAAGAAAAACATCCTAGCATATTAAATATTGCAGATGAGCCTATCCCAGGGATAAACAAATTTGATGAAGGATCATTGATTTACTGAAACTTGAAAAGTTGATTATCGCAGCTTATTATATTACACTAAATTATTTATTATATATCCACAATTATTGGTTCCTACATTCGATGATAGCCAACAAAATAATGAAAGGGCGCAGACTATGTGAGCCGAGTTAAGATATTACCAAGAGAACCGGCGAAGAGGGGAATGGAGGGGAAAATGCCAAGTGCTGAGAAATATTGCATTATTCGACAGTATCTGTGCTTAATTTTTTATTGGACATTTTATAATTTGAATTCTAGATAGATTAATTGACAACATTATATCTAATGGGGGAATATTATGAATAAAAAAAAAAGTATAAATATGTTACTTTGTTGAAGCAAGAGCAGTTATAGCTTGAAGGAGGGCAGGACGGCGACAGTTTGACCTAAACGGGCCTCGGCCAACAGAATACTCTCATCAATCGTGTACAAGTTATCATGTTACTACACATACCAATAAATACAGCCTTCGACTTTCACTAAGTGTAGTTGGCTTAGATTATTTGGAAAGTTAACAAAAATATCTTAAAACTGTTTTGAAAATATTTGCAGGCAAATTTCAAAAGATCTTAGTAAAAAAAATCTAGCCCCATTAATATTTAAGCCTCCTCTGAAATCCAAATTTTGTTGGTTATGAAAAGTTGTTTTATCATAAATGATATAAAAAGTTTTGTGAAACGGTCATTGAAAGTGTGTCTGAAGTTGGAAAGCTACCTCAAGTACGTGTACTTACGCGTTGGTGTTCCGTATGATGCGACCCGCATCCATTTTTTGTCCGATGCCGTGTATTACGAACACAACGTGAGTAATATCGGGCGGTCGTTCGGATAGTGATGCAAGGGTTCGGTAGCCTCTTCTCAACCGGTATCCAGTAGCTGATGGTGAAAAAGTAAATACGTCCATTTGTCATTATAGGAAGTTCGTTCATATTGATTCAAATTGGTTTATCAAGGCATGTGGTCTCACATTGGTAGAAGCCCAATTTTTGAGTGACACTGCGCACCAGTTGGCGAGGAGCGCCCCCCCAGTATAGGTACAGCTCGTGGCTGGACATCCACTCCACATGAAACTGAGGAAAATGTTGCGAGTGCATGGCGACTCCTGAAAATATAATTTTATCACTGTTCAAGCAAAAACTAAGAATTAGTACTTATACTAAATAAGTAAAAAAAGCTCATTAAGGTACCGATGATGGTTTTTTTAAAACACACCTGGAAGAGGAGGTGGAGTTCCATTAGCATCAGAAGGAGGCTGACCGAACAGGCGCAGATGTTCAGTTTCTAGAACATCCCCGTGGCAGCCTTCCAACGGCTGCCAGCTGCCATCGTAGAAGTACAAACCCCTAGAAATAAAAAATTGTAAAAAGATTGAGTGTTATTTCTGTATATCAGATAAAAGTATTCTGCAACTATTCTTAGTATTGCTTAAGAATACTTCTAATTGGTTACTGAGAGTTTTACCTTGTAATAATACTCTGCTCTCCGGGCCAATAGATGGATTCACATGTCATCTTGGAAAGATCGACCTCGTAGGTACCTAAATAAAATGGAAACTTATTAAACTTAAGTCTTGTACTATTGATTTTCCAACAATTCGAAATCACCATTCATATATATTTGTAAGATTTATATTTATTCCAAATAAAATAAAGCTGGTAAACGACCTCCACGCACGACTATCTTATTGGCTCTGCCCTCATCATCGCTGTGGCTCGGCCCAAGGTCGGCAGGTGAGGGCGGGCTACGCCGCCCATCATTGTGAGGATGGCGGGGACATTGCACTATGGATTTTAATTCCTTATTCTTTGCTGTGTTATGACAACAGCACGTTTCTCTGTAATTTAAAATAAAAAAAAATATTTAAAATATCTTGAGGAATAAGAATAAAGGTAGAATCCAGGAAAAGTAAACAACTTACTCAAACTTGAGGGGTTTAACTGCAGTTGGTTCTTTAGTTGTTTTCTGTGGTGGTTTATCAAGATCAGAAGAGCTTGAGTCTGGATGAGGGCTCTTATCAGGTTGGGCATCTGTCTTGGTGGTTTCGGGTTTCAGTATGTGATTTTCATTTACCTGCTGAGCTCGATATGTGTTTTCAATGAGAATTGAATCATATCCGTTGAACTCACACCATACTTTATCATCAGTGGGTTTGTAGAACCATCTCACCTATGGAAAAATTTACAAAATCCATGTTACATAAAAGAAGTGACACATGTAGTTCTATGATAAAAATTATATGTAACGCAAGAGCGATTCAAGACTTCTTGGTTTGGTTTTTGGTAGACTAACCAATAATGTATAGTTTAGAAAACGTAACATTTGGATGGATTCGCAGGTTCTAGTGGCCGATGTTAATAAAAAAAGGTTCTTCACTGCATCCTAGTAATTAAGTTATAGTGTTTTGATTATGACACTGAAGTCATCTTCATGTTGAAACAGAAGACAAATACACTCATCTAGTCATAATGGTGATAGAAATCAGCTTTAAATTGAATGCTCTACTCTTGTGTTTATTGAATTGGAATCTAAATAAGATCAAAACTTCATACGTATAATGTTTTCCGGAGTCGAAATGTCAGTCTTATATGATTATTATTAATACTGTTGAGCATGTGCCTGTCACACTAGGTAATAATTTTAAAATATGTATTAATGTCAATATTCAAGAATGGCGTTGTAAATCATGCATCCCATGTTAACTTATATTACCTCCTCAGGTAGGAGAGGCACCACCAATTCGGCGGCTTGTTCGGGACTGGGCGGCTCCCAAGTAGCCGGTGCCGTAACGAACAGGAGTTCATCTTCATCCCGCGCGCGTTCCTCATCACTCTCTACGTCAGGCACGCTAGAGCTTCCAGCCGCGGCCTCCTCCGACCCGAAACTTGAGAAAGTGTCTGCCGGTGGACCATACTTCTGCATAATTTCTACATTTTCCGGGTCACTCGTCGGGTAGAATCTTTTCAGCAGCCTCTGATAGTTCATGTTCATGGCGACATTCGCCGATTGTCAGAATTTTATAATTAGAACACCAAACAAACAATGACTGCAGTTGTTAAAAATTTATAGCAAATAAATGACGACTAATCTAATTATGGATTGAATGGAGTAACCGAATGCAGACGTAAATACTACTAAATGTATGAGTGTGTGTGAGCATGAAAGAAAACATTTTGTTTATTGACTGCGTGAAACGTCAAAATTGAATGTTCCGTCAAAATGACCCATAGACAATAGAGTGAATCCAAAGCGATGTCAGATTACACAAAGAAAAAAATTACTCAGTACTTAACCATGAAAGATCTACCTGATACCGGTTTTAAAGTAGTAAATGTAATTATATCAATACATATATTTTTTAAATTTAAGTTGGATCAAAAGTTTTAAAAAAATGTCTTTCAAATATAATAATAACGCTTCGTTAATTTAAAATGCTTTCTTATATATTTTAGCTTAAATCTATTCACTGAGGTAAAAAAAACTAATTTTTAATATATTAGAGCCACTTTTTGCGTAAATTAAAGAAAAGCGTCAATTTAAGTCATTCTTTCAAAAATTTCCTCACAAAATAAATAATTTAATGAAAATACCATACCAGCTAACAAAAATATATACTTAAAAGCTAATAGTTTAATGGTTGTATTTTATTGCTTGCAACACTGATCCGGCCACCTCAGCCCAATTACTTGCAAATAAAAGCTTCATCTGTCAACTTCCGAAATATCGTCAGTTTGTGATTTTGTTTAAGCGTTTAAATTGTACGACATTTAAAATTTTTGCCTTTGATTACTAATAACAGTCGGGAGAGTTCACGGTCCGTCGTACAGGTAAGGGAAAATTCTTACAATCGTGTCGGTAATTTCAACTCGTACGCCAACATATTTATATTTCAAATCTTTTTGAGTGGTCTTGATTATTTGTTTCGTGGGCGTTTCTGTATTTGTTATCACTTCTGATAACATGTTACTACACTGACGGTGAATAGCAAACTGTCCATTTGTTTTTCAGCAGTGATAGTTTATTGTCGCAAGTTTTTGTTTCTGAATATTCTGCTGAGCCTACGCCGATAGTTTTTATCCATTAATTTTATTTACAAATGGACGTGCACGATCTAATTATTCACAATTTGGCGAAAAGAATTAGCTTTCCATCTATAATCGTGCGTAATTATTGAGTTGTTGCTTATTTCTTCATTTGACATTTTGAATTTTGACAGCTGAAGCCACAGTATAAAGACATTGATTAAAAACCTGTATTTAATAATGTGATGATTTTATATAATTGATAATCCTGATCATCTAGGGGATACCTGCCACTGGATCCAAGATTATTAAGTGATTATTATATGTTAATAATCAAAGATGTACTCTATTTTTCTTCTGTCAAAGTACACTTTTCAATTTTAAAATAAAATTATTGATGTTGCCTCAATGGTTGTGTTTGTAGGACATGGAAGGTGCGCAAGGTGCCGTGGCAAGCGGAGCCGCCAAGCCACATGTGAGTGAGAGTGTATCTCTTGCTGACCACAGCCTGCTGGTGAGATCATACTTTCATCATTAACTTATCTCATTTTCTAAAACTTCTTTTAAAACTATTGAATAGTAACACATACAGTATTTTCATTGGGAAATTGGGAATTGCAGGTAGATATTTCAGATGCGCTGAGCGAGAAGGATAAGGTGAAGTTTACGGTGCACACCCGTACATCATTACCAGTGTTCCAGCGCTCTGACTTCTTTGTAGTGCGTCAGCACGAAGAGTTCACTTGGCTGCATGATCGCTTTGAAGAGGACGACAAATATGCTGGCTTCATTGTAAGTAATTTCAAAAATACATCCATTCTTAATAAACAATTTAAAAAAATATTGTTTGTCGTTTTATAAACTTACTACTTGTCAAGCTTTATATTGTATTAAACTTAAACAAAATAAAATTAATAAATTTGACGCCTGTGTAGATTCCACCGGCGCCCCCAAGACCCGACTTTGATGCCAGTCGGGAGAAGCTGCAGCGCCTAGGAGAAGGAGAAGGGGCTCTCACCAAGGGGGAGTTTCTCAAGATGAAGGAAGAACTTGAAGAGTCAGTTATATATCTTTTTTTATTTCTAGTTTCTGTTGAATATCACAATACCTGTTCATTTTCACTATTACTGAACATTAAATAAGCTTTATGGATATGCACGTTCATAATGGATATATATAGTTTGATTGATATTATATGCTGATTAACTGGAGCGTGTTGCGTGGTTGTGTTACAGTGAATATCTGGCGACATTCAAGAAGACAGTGGCTATGCATGAGGTGTTTTTGACACGGTTGGCGGCTCATCCCGTATTCCGCAATGACTCAAACCTGCACGTGTTTCTAGAATATGATAAGGACCTCTGCGCCAAACCTCGACGCAAGCTCGACTTCCTCGGGGGTCTGGTGAGCTAAACCAATTTGAACTTATAATTTCAATTGCATACTGAATAATTTTAAATTTACGGGGCTATCAATTGAGTCTGACTCCATTGTGTTATATCGTGAATTGAATTGTCTTAGGTTAAGTCCCTGGGAAACACGACCGATGAGATATACCTGAGTGCCACGCTGCGAGATGTAAATGATTTCTTTGAACACGAAATGACCTTCCTGTGCGAGTACAATAACCACCTCCGAGAGGCCACGGCCCGCGCCGACCGCATGACCAGCAAGCACAAAGGTTTGTTAGGCACTATTTTGATTGTCAGAAAAATTGTACAGTAAATGCATCATCAGTTCTAAAAAAAATTTATATTGATGAATTTTTGGTAGCTTGCCGTTGATCTGGAATATTATCGGAATAAAAGAAGCCAAAGAAAATTAAAACATATGAGTGATGACTTTAATGTAGAATTGTTGGCTCTTCCACAAGCTGCAGTGAAATAATAGACCCTGGTATTAATATGTTCAAAACTTTGTCAGTTCAAATGTTGTATTTTCAGAGGTTGCGGATTCCTACATCAAGTTGTCCAGCTGTATTCTGCACCTTGCCACACTGGAGCAGCCACCCATGGAGAGGTTCCTCACTCGCGTCTCCGAAACCTTCGAAAAGTGCCGGGTGAGCCTAAATACCACACACTTGAAAAATTTTGAGTATCACTGCTAATTCACAGAAATTGGTTCCGAGTGTGATGATATATAATTAATTTTATGCTGGTATTTCATGTTGCTAGATATATTTCAGTGGCACTTCTTCAAGACTATTTTTATAAATAAAAGTTGCACCCGTGTTGTGTTTATAGAAAATTGAAGGCCGAGTGGCGACAGACCAGGATCTGAAGCTTGCGGATACATATCGCTACTACCAACGAGACTCACACGCCGCCAAGTGTTTGCTAGTGCGTCGTCTCAGGTATGTCACATAATACTAATTACTTGGTGGTTGGTGAAACTAGTCTAGTCTAAATAAAAAGTGGGACCAACACTAATAATACTCATAAAATGGAATTCTTGACTGATCATATTTGTGTTTAATAGTGTATTATTCTTTATAGATGTCTCCAAGCATATGAAGCAGCCAATCGGAGCCTAGAAAAAGCTCGGAAGAGTGCTAAAGGGAAAGATGTCCACGCAGTATGTTTTTTTTTTTTTTTGAACATTCATTAGTTTTGAAGTGTTTTATCACATTTTACACTTAGAGTTTGCTCTTGAAAACTCGCGGTACAGGCCTGGCTGATGTGTTGTCGTGTGATCTGTAGCTGCACAACTGACACGTAGAGATGTCCAGATGCTGGCTGTTCGAAGTCTGAACTGCAGAGTCGTCGGAAACCGATAGGCTTGCCTTCACTTTTTGGCAGTACGCTCTGGTGGTTGATGCCGTCTACTTCATAAGCTTGTCTAGGTCAAATCTTGACCAAAGTCTATCAATTGGCAAAAAGTAAATAATTAATAACTGACATGAACATTTGATGTAGCAATTTCTTTATTATCACTACATGTATATAATAAAAGTACTATATTTTAATTGTATCCGCTGCAGCCTTTGGAAGTACAAGAGGTACGTGCCCACTGTAAAATTTGGTTTACGATATTTAACATTCCTGCTTCTCTACTGATGTGCGCACTTTAGTAGAGTAACGGGCTAGTTAGAGCGGAGTTGTTAGTTTCCTTTTCTCTTATCACTCGCATTCTACACTTTTTCTGTAATCTACTATATCAATACTCTATCCCTACCTTATCGAACAGATTAGTATTTGTGGATAGTTAATCGAACCATGCCTAGAATCATGATTTTGATAGATTGATTAATATATGTTGGTCGTATTTGATTTCTGTGTAGATGTGTTGTGTACGAGGCTAGATTGTTCATGTGTATTGGGTTGCAGGCGGAGCAGGCTCAGTCGGAGGCGTGTGCACGCTTTGAGGCCATGTCAGCGCGCGGTCAGGAGGAGTTGCAAGACTTCAAGACGCGCAGGGTGCAAGCTTTTAAGAAAAGGTGATATATTCATTCTTTGTATTGATTAATGAATTGGGAAATAGTTACGGAATCATTTTTAATGGTTTGCTTTGAATGTGAAGTTCCAATGCTCCTGTATTGATAGCACCATTAATAGATATTCTTTATGGTTCGGAGCGCAGTCTGGTGGAGATGGCAGAGTTGGAGATCAAGCACGCGCGCGGGCAGCAGGAGCTGCTGCGGCGCTCGCTGCTGGCACTGCAGGAGTGCCAGTGAGGGTGCAGGGGGGCGCCCCTAGCACGCCGCTCCTCCAGTGCCGCTCCTCTGACGCCCGACGGTGACGAGCAGGGTCGCTGAGCAACTGTTACGATTTTGAAAAAAATGCCACACAAGGCGACGATTACAAAATCTAATCCGATATTTTTACACAAAAAATTAATATTTGTGACTATTGCTACTGTTTCTCTCTAGGTAAGAGGAAAAAGTAGATATTTAGTTTTCGAGTCATTCTGCCTTGCAGTGATAATTTAAAATATTTTTTTTTTTGATATGCTAATTTCTTTATGTTTTATATAATAGAAAACAGTATGCGAGTATTGTTTTCTGAAATATTTTTGTCACAATTGTCTGTCCGTGAGCAGGTGCGCTAGATAGACAAATATATGTAAGCTGAAGATGTTTATGTCTGTAAAATATTGTACGAAGCAGTCGAAAAGTACTAATTGACACCAAATGAGTATTCAGTTTCTTATGAGATACGTTGTGTTTAAATTGTGCTGCAATTTTGATAGTCATTAATTGTTATGATTGCATACATTAGGATACTTGTTATAGTCTGAGTATACGGTCGCACGTGACGCTAGCTGACTATACTCTTTCCTAACCTCGAGCTGCAAATCAATTGTGCATTGTATATAAGAATATTGCCGCCGCGTGGTATAAATGAAATTTTTACAACCCGCTGCCGTTTATTGATATTTTTAATAATTTAAAAGGTTCAATATATGGCAGTAAGAGCCCTATTTTTAAAATTAATATAAATTAATAATCGGGTCCACTAATGTGACATGGAAGGTTTCGCAGTCAACAGGTTAGGGAGGACCACGACACGGAGTATCTACAATATCATTCAGTAGACTATATATGGTGAACCTAGCTTATGTATATTACACATATTATGTTTTAATTCTCCGTGAAATATGAGTAAAATTTTATATTATCTTAGTAGAGTCGACGGTCGATGATGCCTTAAAATTGAATTGTAGTCTCTTTGCGGATGTTTTGTGACTCCGTGTCTTTGAGAGGCTTAAAAATCGTTCAGCAATAATTGCTGCCTGGACAGCATGACCAGATTTCTTATATAGTAGTTGCCGTACTTTATACTCGGACTATAACGTGAGCAAAGTTTTCAAATGGAGGTCGGAATACTCTAATTCTAATTTTATATAAAAAAAAAAAAAAACTACTTTTAAGATGAACTTGTGTATTTTGTAAAAGGAGAGGATAGCCCGGGGTTAGAGATTTATACAGGAATTGCAGGTACCCAATCAATTTTATATTTTGGAAGAGAATACAGGCTTGACTGACCGTCCGCTCCGGAATAGACTAAACCGTGGAGCTAGCTTGCGTACAAATTTATTTTAATCAAACGTAATTTAATTAGTTTGAACTCTGATAACGGCAATAATAATTAATTTAGTAGATTTTAAAATTGTAACTTTTAGCACTCATGGCTCAATATAAATCTGAAATATTATAGATCCACGTGTGTGCTAAATCCACGGCAAATTTTTTGTAGTCGTGTTTTCTTATTCATAATATATTCTTACATGCAATTTGATTTGGCGAGTTTCATCAAACCTGTTGTACGTTTAATTTTTTTTCTTGTTAAATTTGTACCAAGTAGATTTAACAGCCTGTGCCGGTTTCACCTGTGGCCGTGCCCGGGTCAGGTCTAGGACGGTTAAGACCTGAGCGTGTAGAGTGCGTAGATTGGAGATATGGTAAGATACGCCCGACCTGGAGTTTTGCTGCACTGTACTTGCTGAAAATATCGCATTACGTTGCATTCGATAGATCACAAGTGAACGTAGAAATATTAAAATATTAAAAAAATATACAGTTTGTTGACTAATATTCGCAACATATTATATTTATAGCATAGTATTAATCCTATTTCTTACGGTGCATTTTAAAATATGTATCTCAATATATTTATGTGTGGAGCTTTCTATAGTTTTTGCACTTCTTTAATTATTTAAAGTATTCGCTGATTATTTCAAGTTTAGTTTCTGCACTCGTCGGTTATTGCTTGCAAATGGATTGGAACGGATTATCAAAAAAAATAAATTAGACACGATGGACTGCCTTGATATTCATACCTTTTTTTACCTGCTTAGAAATTCAAGACGTTCTACTCTATTCTCAATTTGTCTTACTAATAAACGTTAGAAATATCTGACCCATCAAGTACAGAGAATAATTTGATTACGCATAACATTTGTTAGTAATATGATAAGTTTATTGGTTGGAATAGATTGTACGGTGCAGTCGAACGATCCGGTGCGGGTGTATTTTCTCAGCATTCTCTGCTCTGATATTCCACGGAGTCAAGTTTGTAGTTGTAACTCATCGTCTTAATGTACTATTTTACTTGATAATATTGTATTTTTCTGTTGAAGATATATTTTTAGTGGATAATTTTGATATAAGTACATGCTATATTTTTATACTCGGCACGTGAGAGATTCGAATTCCATTTTTGCTGTTGAAATAGATGAAATCATTATAGATAAGTAGAGCTCGGTGCGGCGCTGTTGGTGAGCTTGCATGTTCATTCTCGGAATAAAAACGAGATAAAATATAACAGATTATATATTATATTCCATGTTATGTGATGGTTTCTGCTGCATATATGATTGGAAGAAAGCGAGGTTTGATATTGTAATTTTTCTTGAGTGTCATAAAAGTGAAGGTTCCATTATGAAAGACTTAAAAATTGGAGGAGAGAAATTGATAATTCATTTTTATAATAATCATCCTTCAAACGTTTATTTTAATGTTAAATATCCAATAGATTAAATTATACATTTCCAACGGTGAATGTATTGTAATATTTTTTTAAAACTTTACCTTTAAAACGTATAGTTGACTTGTTGTTTTTAATTTTGCTTGAAATCAACACGAAACGATTGAAAGATTATAAAATTATATATTCCATGTTGTAATACCAACTGACTATGATTTTAAAATAACTTGAATTGCGGAAACACGATTGCAAAGCGGAGTATTCCTGTAGTTTTATTTTTGCTTTCGGGCCGCGGTGTATTCGCTTTTGCACCCTTCGCCCGTTTCGATTTGAACTAAATCAATTTCTACTGCTACTTTTTAACAATCGTAATAGTCAACGCACATTGTGAAAGGATGTATCGTGGGGAAGAATTTTTTTGTTGTTGCTGTTAACATCCGTAGCCGATTAATACAAGACGATTATTTTGTATGAAATTTCAAATTTTTAACTTATTGGCACATATGTGCTGTAAGTTTTGAAATACGGTGTGTATAAAATATAATTAATTTTTCATAAAAGCGGTGAGCACATTTGCTTGTGGGAGCCATCCATATTGTCACGGGAACGCTGGATTATTGTATTGACAAGAAATGAATTAATTTTCAGAGCTCTATAAGAATGAATGTATTTTTGTCACCTGGAACTGGTTGTGTCGTTAGTCTGGCCTTCCTGTGAGAATACAATGCAAACGGAGTAATTCCAAGAGTGGACTCACATCCACGACTTCATGACTTTTCTGGCTTCGTTGTATTCCATTTTTGTGCATTTCTTAGGCCATAATATGTATTTTTAGAACCTACTCTATTTTTATATAATTTTGTATCGTAGGCTAAAGAACTGCGCGGCGCCAGGAGCGAGCGAGAGGGGAGCGAGTAAGACAGCCGCAGCTGTCTCTCGGGATATGAGACTTGAAAGTGTATCTTTCCAAGTATTACTCGAAGTGTACACAAACTTCAAGTAATATTATATTTCCTATATTTTTAATGTACAACAACAGCACGCAAATTTTGTTTATTTTTATTGCATATCATTAACGTTAAATAGCTTCGATTCGGTTTCTCGAAATATTATAATTTTTTTTTAGGTAAACAGAAGATATTGAATATGATTTAATAGTGTTTGTAACATAAGTGCAACGATGAATTTTAAAAAGGCTCTAATAGCTTAAAGATTTTTTTTGTTAAATAAAAAAACTGCATTGACTGTCACTTGTGTGATAAAAAAATCATTCTCACACTGAATATTGTAAAAGGTAAAATGAATTCTCGTGACAAAGAATGCATTTAAAGTAACATACAAATTTTTTTAGACCAATCTATCTTGAACGCATTCTTTAGCATTTGTGTTCATCTTCAGATTGACTGATCAAAACTGACGGCAACAAACTTTGTAAAGACTCCGGCAAATGCTCGGGACACTGAACAATAATTGAAAATTCTAAATGATACCGTTTTAATCGTAGGACTCGTAGTTTTGTCTGCGATATTGGGTTCTTATATATGTTTGTGTAAATAGTTTTAAAAAAATGTAATCGTAATACTGAGTATATAATACAAGTACAATGAATTGAAAGCCTTTAATTACACTTATGTCCGAGCAGCTGCAATCGACGTCTCATCCAGAGTCGGTACATCAGATCAATAGAGAAGCAGTGTCGGTCACTAGCATTAATCGAGATGTTTGAATCTTTCGAGTTTGGTTGATCGTTCAGTTTTGACGGGTGAGTTTGGTCAGCCTTTTATTTGGTTTAGTGGATATATATTACCTTCATGATCAAATATAAAAAAATTAGTCCAACAAAGTTATACCTATTATTCTTTAGTTTATATTTTGATAGGTGAAAGAATGTTACGATATCAATGTCTCTAGGCATCTTTATGAATGTTCATATATTATAAAAGTTATGATTGTAAATAAATTTATATACCTAGATTACGTGAAGAGGTTGAGATCATAAGGATGTAAATCACATTTGTACGGAGCTTATACACTTATAAACATAGTGCCTCATAGCGACTTTTATGCTATGATTTAATTTTTTTGAGTTATAAATACAGTATTATTTTTCGTTTATCTGCTCACTTCTTAGGAAAATGTTACTTACACGTCTGGATCCAACCCATTTTATTTTATGTCCCGTTTTAAATTCTATGTTCAATATAATATAGCCGAGAACATATCATATGAATCGCTGTTTTTTTTTAATGCATTTATACTTGAAATAATTATAACAAACAAACGCCACGTATCCGTGAATATTTAATTATATTCATTAGCAGAATGAAGTGTTTAATAATGTGACAATTATTGAAATGAGAAAATAACAGGTTTTAAAGCTGTGCACTGATAATGGTGACAGTTTTTTTACTCATGGGAATCTTGGCTGTTGTTATTGAAGATAGTGGATGGTACATCTATAAACGTATTGTTTCTTACAGAAAGAAAATATTTTATGGGACTGAAAGAAGAAAACCCTACTGTTCTTTTTTGAGTATCAACTTATCAGCCGATATGGAGAGGTCATGCTCCGGCTGGAATGAATCGAGAAAGGCTGATTTTTATGAAGAAGATATGAAAAGTAACTCAGTGGGTTCTAGAAGTAATATATAAAGACCCGGGGACTACGCTATTCTCCCTAAGAAAACCACGAACAGACAGAGATATGTTAAGTTATCGTTACCAACCTCCTCCGAAGAGAGGCACCTGAAGAAGAAAAATCAATGAAAACTCACTAATTGTCAGATTTTTTTAAGTTTAATTTTGACCCGTAAATTTAAGGACCAAATTATCTAATAAATGCTAAATTATATTTAGTATTTTTCCAACAAGGGATCCAGTCAAGTCTCCTAATTTTTCTATGAAAAATTATAATTTAGCATCATTTTAATTGATAATTTTATAAATATGTCAAATCGTGAAAGTCAACTCGCTGCATAATAAAATATTGTCGGAAACAATGTTGCTACAGTAATTGAATGGGTAATATTAAATCAATGGGTGGCGAGCAGGTTGGGCTCCTTTCAATGTCACAAACTACCCACACCTGTCTCCTGATTTCCACCCTCTATTGTTGTGGTCCTGGTTGCCATGACCGCGAGTCAATATGTGAGGTGACCATGCTTCCTAATTTACCGCCCCATCGCAAATAATTGGCCTCTTTTAAAATCGGTTTGTAAACTGAACTATTCATTTATAGTTCTTACTATATTTATATTAATTTTTAGATTAATGTCAATCAGAATGCGTTTTTATTTACCCATGCAGGTATTAGTATATTTATGTGATTAAGCACATTTTTTCATACATTGAAAACAATTAAAGAAAACTCTCAGAAAATATCATCGTGACTTGTCACGATCATCGTATCACGTATCACGTATCATCCCTCACAAGTCACGATGATATTTTCTGAGAGTTTTCTTTAATTGTTTTCAATGTATGAAAAAATGTGCTTAATCACATAAACTTACTATATTTGTCAATCTCACGCATGAAATCTCTAATATGATTAAAACCAAAAAAATATATTTATAACACCTTTGATAGAAAAAATACATTACAGTTATTTTGATTTACTAACGTTTATAAAGTATGAATAAAATTTAAACTTATATTTTAACTGCGTAATTATTTTTATTTTGTATATCAATTATAAAAGTGCTGAATAACATTGGGATATTTTTCAACCCTTAATTGCATACCGTTGCCGATCGGCAACAAATCCTAAAACCTTTTTTAAAACCCCATAAAAACGTAAATCATCTTTCAAGTCTTTCTGTTCACAGAATACATCGTAAATTGAAAGGTTTTTCATATTAATTTTAATTACATTAGAAGTATGCGTGCGTATGACAAAGTTGATAAATTTTACTGAAGCCATATTGATATCTCTGAGAACTTCAGAATTATCTCGGCAAAAAAATATTGTCTCTAAGAGTTTAACGAACAATTTATAATATTTTCTTTTGGTCACCCTAGTGTCACCCTTAGACCATAGCGTCTGCATTCTCTTGAAAACATTTGGTCGTGCTGAAGACTGTGGTGACAGCAATTCTTGGCTATCTCAGCCGTGCGGTGATGCAGTGGACTGCCGGACATCGGGGACCACATCCAACTAAAGTAATAAGTATAAAAATTGCCACAAGGACTACCTACTCAATGAAAAAAAAACACATTTATCCATAGTACTTATTTTTGCTGGAAATGCATGTCTTTCCAATTAATTATAATATAAATGAATTATAAAATTACAATTTGTCAAATCTAGTTTAAACACTTGTTTCGTTGGTTTAAAAATATAATAATTCGTTTTTCAAGACGTGGTTTATTGTCACTACATCATTGAGTATATTTATAATCTATAATTTATACGTTGTTTAGTGGTTTTTATTTACACGTTGCCTGGATTTTCTATAGAAGAGGGGAATATCTAAAGTAAATGCATAAACCCAAAAATCTACTGTATAATATGAGCCTAATGGTTTAAAAACTACGATATGTGTATTTTACTGAATTATAATAAAATAAAATAAATTTTACTTTAACGTAAGTACAACCAAAGTTTTTATATCACTTTCAGGTATAATGTAAAAAGAAGTCGATCGTAGAGTTGTTGAAGAAATAGATACCGTGACATGCTTGTAGTTGGAGCTGGAAGTGCCGGACTCGGTTATGTTGCACGTTGTAGCTGTGCTGGGGGCACTTGCGTGCGTTCTGCCCACTGCCGCTCCCAAATGGGTGGAGGGTCACCTCAAGACTTCACAGGTTTGTTCTACTCGTATATTCTTTAAAGAAGAATCTTCGGGATACTACGCACAACTGAATATATAATTTTTACTTTGGTCGTAGAACTGGGCTTTCCTCGCGAGATTCTGCTTTCTTTCCTATGACGGTCAATTTGAGTATCAAATCGAGTTTAACCAAGAGATAGGGATTCCCAATCTTCTCTTGTACTATGATGACGAGAGTCAATGGCCCAGCGTATACCGCAGCAACAAGGTACCGGTGTCTTCTCGAATAACGTAAAACGGTATCTGACCAAAACATTAATAACTATTTATATTTTTAGACATGTGCCCAGCGAGAGGCCGTTCTCAACAGGGCGGGGCAAAATCAAATCATTCCACTCTCACAGTGGTATCCAGAGAACGATCTGTCCGGCTGCGTCATGAAGCCTTTGGAGGATGAAACTCCCACCAAGTAAGTTATAGTTCTGCAAGATGAAATTTTTTCACTCACAAAGTGATATTTGTGATTAACATAGAAATTTTTTAATTTTCAGGACAACTCCGAATCCAAGAGATAAAAATAAAACCCAAACAAGACTGACGACAACAAAAAAGCCCCAAATTTTTCACGATCCCAACACGACAACTCAAGATCCTCGCTACTACGACCAGTTTCTGATCAGCACCACTGCTAGCACTGTAGGTGTGACTCCGATCTCAGACTCTTCCGCCGCTTCTTGGACCAGCACCGATTCCCATCTCGAGCTTCTGGACGAGCCGGTGACGGAGACGGTTGAGACCGATGATGATGTTCAGATTGTGGGTGGTTTCGTGCAGGCGGTGACAGTCGGCGTGCCTATCAAGAATCATTCTGATATGCAGCTTGACTTGAGAGATGTAGAGCTATTGTTTGAACCGACGGAAAAGGTAAGTCAATGAAGATATAACCGCTGTTTTATTTTGTTGCTTACTAATTTATATATTTTCAAAATCTTAAGAATAAAGTGTCTTTAGTAATAGTTTTTATTTACTATATAAAATGCAGCGAAGTCATTCAGTACTCAAGAAACGTTCAGCGGCAGCGGCGTTGCGTCCATACGAGGCAATGCGCAGCCGCAAGTTCATCCCTGCTCCACAGCGGCCGGCACGGGCGCCTGGTGCACGCCTCACTGTAACGTGTCGCCACGCTCGGCGCTTCCGTTCTGTGCGTGAACGATGGTGGTTCATCGCCATCAGCAATTGTGGTGAACCCAAAGTACGTTAGCTTTTATACAAGTGGATTTTTGTGTGAACTCATTCTTGTGCCTTATTAAATTTTTATAAAAATTTCAGGGCTTAGACATTAAGTATAGGTTCCTAATGACTAACGGTCCAGTGGGAGATTATTGGCATGAGCACTTCTCCGCTGATGAGTTCTGTAAGTATGAATACTGTAAAGTAATAATTACGTTGTGTGAGGTATTGCCTTATTTGGTTTGTGATGTTTGTATTACGAATATTTGACAGATGTGCTGCCGATCCTCATGGCGTTTTGCTTTGCGTACGTGCTTATGCTGATCGCGCTGGTCATGTGCAGCGTAGAGCTGAAGACCCGTCAGATGCTGCATTCTACCTACAAGCTGTTCCTGTTTTCCGTTTCGCTACAGCAGGGAGGTATTGTGCTGCAGTGCGCTGCCTGCCTTAAGTACGCCGTCAACGGCCGCGGTGCTATCAGCACCAACACCGTGGGTGAGTGCTGAGTATCTCTTAATCACATCGGTATTAAATTGGTAATCAAGTGATGAGATGCAATGCGAGGTGTGGGTTGCAGGACAGCTGCTTTGCGGGCTGTCAGAAGTGTCATACTTGCTGCTGCTGGTGCTCATGGCAAAGGGGTACACCATCACCCGCGCACGCCTCAAAGTCGCCTTTACTATCAAGCTCACCGTGTTCACCTGCTGCTACCTCATCACCTACATCTCTCTCTTCATCTACCAGTCCCAGGTCTGTTTTCCATGTTTACAAACTTCTCAAGGCTTCTTAACAATAAAGAGATTATAATGATATTGTGAAAAACTGTGCAGGTGTTTGATCCCGGAGAAGTGCTGTATTTGTATGAGAGCCCGGCGGGCTACGGACTCATTGTGCTGCGCATCTGTGCTTGGTTCATGTTCGCGTACGCTATTGTCTTCACAATAAAAAAATACCCCGAGAAAGTAAGCAAAGAAATTTCATACCAAACCTGGATGCATTGATTAAATAAGTGGATTTTACTTGAAATGCGGTGTCGTTATAGAGCATCTTCTACTACCCGTTCTCCCTGTGCGGCACGCTGTGGTTCTTCGCAGGCCCACTGTTCATCCTGACGGCCAACAACTACATCGATAAGTGGGTGCGAGAGAGTGTCGTCATTGCTGTTTTACTCTTCATTACGTTTTGTGGGCACATCTCTTTCTTGGTAAGACTGGCTGAATTTTAAAAATTCATACATTGTCGAATTCTAGGAGAAACCTGGTTGGCGGTGTATTTATAGTTTCTATTGTATTTAGTTGCTGACGCTGCCGGTGTTTGCTAATAAGAACTTCCCGTACCACGTGCGCACCACGCAGATCGGTGTTATGGAGGTGGCCGGAATGGCGGCTGGTAATTCTACCGTGGACCGCTTCTCCCATAACATCTATACGCCGCACGCCCACGCCGTCATCATTCCGCTTTCCAGGTACTAACCGACAATGCTCTTCAAATTAATTTAATCATGTATATGGATGTTTTGGGCACACCCTGAGGGTTTTAAAAATGAAGGTAAAACACTGTTGCACCTATATGGTTTTTTTTTTGGTCTACAGGAGAACAGAGCAGTTGCTCGGAAGCGTGAACCAATCTGTCCCCAGCGCCCCACCTTTGCTGGGCTTAGACTCCCTGCACTCCTCCAGAGATACGGCAATCAGCTACATTGGAGTCGAGTCTCCAACTATTGAGCACGTCGGCCCCAAGCTGTCTGTCTCCACCCAGCACAGCAACGAAAGCGCCTCCAGTGAACACCTAGGGCCTCTGGCCGAGGACCGCTCCGACAGCATGGAGAATCGTTTCGTCCCAACAGAGATCGCCGAGCGGTTGCGACAGAACGGCATCCCGAAAAAAAACGAGGACTTAAAGACGGAGCAGCCTTCCGAAAACGGCAACGGCTCAATATTTTACATCGATAATCACGAGGGAAAAGAATATTCTTACAAGGATGACCCCGATTATATAAAGGATATTAATAATCCATTCCTGGTGGGTGCAAGCATGCGAGCGCGAAAGGGAGCACTGGAACCGCTGGTGAGAACTTTCCTGCGGGCACCACCTCCGCTCTGGTCACTGGCGCGAAGTACCAACGCCCCGCCCTCTAAGCTTCAGGGCACTGCTGTGAGGAAAACTGCCGCCGACTACAAGTTACAGGGAGTCATCGGTCAGTTGCTAATCAAAATATGAAAAACCAAACACAACATCAACTGACGCATCAGTAAAGTATGGTATTTATTGTACCGTTTTAGGAACCTTCCCTTTGCCACATATTCCTCGCAGCGCTGAGCGCAGGCGAGCGGAGATGGCAGCTCTAATGGACGAGCCTGCGGAACCTCCTGTCAGCACGCAAGCAGACACTCACGCGGAGCGGACCGACTCGCCTCCCGCCGCCACTACAGAGGGGCCGGAGAGTGCAGGTCAGGACGTCTCCGAGAGCAGCGAGGCCAGTTTGCAGATCGCGCAGGAGCCTCTTGAATGTGCGGACGAAACCGTCCTCGCTCTCTACCCAAATACCAAGTAGAATGTTTCAAATTTTCTAATTTTGAAGAAGATATCATTTATAATTATTTTTAATGCACTGCACTAAGATGTGAAAATAATGCATACAAAAAAAATATATTACGCAATCAACAGAAATTATTCAAACAACTTTATTATATTTTAGAGCCCTCGGCAAATTTATGCTGAAGAAAACAATAAAATTGCAACAGTAAATTTATTTATGAGGTAGTTCTCAAAAGTTATCCGTAACGCAGACCAGTTATTAAACTTCTTATAAGCTGAATGTCTAAATCTTCATGTATGAAGCGTGATTCCTGTTTCGGCGTGGAGTCGGTACACCTGAAAAAATATTATTTTATTCTTGAATAAAAGCGACAAAATAAATTTTCTATTGTGCCGACTTTTTTCCACTGTTAAGTCAAAATTTTAAGAAAATAAAAACTGTGTTTTATATAATTTTTTTGATTACCTTAGCCTTAATACATTTGAATTATCAATGCTAATGTTGCAGAGCTGGGTAAACGGTAGATTTGTAGCAGGATCGCAGCGTAGCAAGTCAATAATGATAGGCCGACTGCACTGATTGGGTCATTGGTTATGTATAATCGAGAGATGGAGATGGTGTCGAAGAGCGAGGCTGAGGGGCGTCCGAGTGCTTTCGGTGAAGGCGGCCAGGATCAAGACGCCCGAGAATGTTGACGTTAATATTCGGCAATTACAGTATCAGGATTTCAGCGTGAGGTGGTTTACGATTCAGCGATCCCGTTCTGGACGCGTTTGCCCCGAGCCATGCACCGAGCAATTGGCTAAGGATATTTATAGGTGTGTAATTTTAAGTTAAAATACCTTTAGGTTGAGATAATACTTTTATAAAAAAATATAGTACAATGTATTTTAGTAATAATAAAGAATGAGTACAAATATAATATGCCTGCTTTATTTCTTACTGTTTTGTATGAATAATATTTTTTTAATAATAGGTACATACAATGATTAAATATTTTATATAATATAAAAAGGAATGTCATTTGTAACATATCACTTATTTGTAACGCTAAAAATCATTTTATTTCAGTAAACGTTTTCATAAATTAAACATGAAATTAAAACAGATTTTTCACGAGTATTAAGAGTATATATTTACGCTTTATATTTATATATGTATATATTTCGCAGATCGCAACGATCAATGTAAGAATTTTACAAATACATATTGAAAAATGAATTTATTCCGATTTGTAATGTCGGCTATTATCAGTTGGAGATTGACGCAAAACATTTCTGCGACTACGTTACCCTTTGCCGCTATCATTTACACTATTTAATTTTATTGATAATGCAACGGATGAAATGGAAGAAGTGCGAGATCGGCGTAAGCGACTACTTATTCAAGTTGCCTCCAACTCGGCTAACGATGATAAATAAATTAAAGGTATTTTGAGTATTGTCTTTCTAATTGCAACTGATACACCTCAAATTGTGACAAATCTGACTATCTTTATTTAATATCTACTGATATGGTTTACAATTTCCAAGGACAGTAGTCGAGAGGCAGTGCTCAATGTGTGCGAATCGAGAGTCGATTGCTCCGTCATCAGCAGACCCGTCATCCTTGACTTAAAAATGAAATGTAATAGCACCGTTCCCGAAGTTCTGAATAAAGTATTTTGAGCGTTCGTGTCGCATAGCAAATAGCATTTTACAAATGTATTGTAAATATTTTCTAATTTATTTACGTGACTAGATTGCACTAAGATATAAATTCAATAACTACGCGAGCATAATTTAAATAATAAAAAAAACAAGGTATTGCTTTTACTAAAATTTTTTGAGTGTTGGCCAAATAATGAATCGAATGAACTTTTTCATAGGAATCGATTAAATCGAACGGAAACATTGAAGCGGTGAAGAATGAATGTGATTTTAAGCAGCAGAGTATGATCGTATTTATATTTTAATATGCCGAGCATATACTGTTAAACTAATTATAAAAAATGAACGATAATTATACTTCATGAAAGAATATGTTTCACCGCAGCGGAATCTACTAAAAGCTTCCTTGATTACCTAATAATACGATGGTATTTCTGATTCAGTCTTGTTGGAAAGCCGACAGCGGATCTTGGGTGGTCACCTCAGCGCTCGAGAGAACTGAAGCAGACTTCGGAGCCGGCTTTTTCTTAACAGCCGTCGATGGCATCGCCGCTTCTTTAGCACCTTCAAATAAAGTAATTCATGCAGTTTTAGATTTCTGTACCGTAATAATTAAATTAGCATTTTATTCCCGCCTCGTCTACCATTTTTGATATCGTAATTTATATTTAATTTGTAAAGACGCAATGGCATTACTCCCGTATCGATAAGTTAAACTGTCTTACCTATTTTTGTTTTGAATAGATCAAACTGGTCGCGGTCCTCGTCTCCAAAGAGACTTCCCGGCTGTCCTGCAGAGGATCTCGGTTTGAAAATATCCTCTCCCTCGTCCTCGCCGAACAGACTCTTCGGATCAGTTTTTCTCGCGCTGCTGACTGCAGTCTTCTTGTGTGTGTCCTTTTGTGATTTCTTAGCGTCTTTGGATTTCGGCGCAAACAGTTCATTGTCGCTGTCGGAATCGCTGAACAGGTTTTTTGTCTCGTTCGATTTCTTGAAGCCTCCTTTATTTTTAGAAGAACTTTCTGTTTTAGAAGTGTCAACTTTTCCAAATAAACTGTCGATGGAGTCTGTAGTTTTTGACGAAGGCTTGTGGGAAAATAGATTCACGTCGTCTTCCGAATCCCCAAACATGTTATGCGCTTTTTCTCTGTTGAATAAATCTGTTTTTTCTTTATTGGGAGCAACTTTTTTACTACCGCTACTGAACACGTCAGTTTCTTTTGATTCTGATATCGGCTTTTTAGCTTTAACCGACTTTTTATTATTATCTTTAACAGTTATCGCATCAGTGTTAATTTTATTGGCAGAGTTATCCTTTCTGAAAATGTCAAAAAGATCTTCAGTTTCAAGGTCATTCAAAAAGTCTAATTTAGTTTTATCTTTTACAGTGTCTATTTTCTCTTTAGAAGATTCTTTCTTAATATCTTTATAAGCGTTATCTAAAGTTTGTATAGGAGGAGGAAGATCCAACGATGCTTCGGGTTTTTTTTCATATTTTTGTGGTAAGGTCACGATGGCTTTGCTTTCTTCTCCTGTTGGTGAGTTTGGAAGTGAAACGGTAAAATCTGCTTCATCGTGCGCGGCGTCTTCAAATGAAAAGGATATATCTGCCGCAGATTTTCTGATGGCCTCGTGCCTGGCTCTTCGCGATGACGGACGTCTTTTCACAGGGATTTTAACTCTTTCTTTTGAAATATTATTACTCAAGATGGAATCTAGAGACTGAGTTTCTTGCTCAAAGCTGACAGCTTTTACGATTTTTGAGGTTTTCGGGGAATCACTGTCTTCTTCGGCCGGAACGTTTTCTCTTTCCTGATTGATATCTTTGATCAGCTTGGGGGCGATCCCGGGGATGAGAGCTTTCACATTGATGTTGAGATTCTTTTGTAATTTTCCGATGGATCTTCCAGGAGATAAGTTAGCCGACTTGCTTATCTTACCCCCGTCAGTTTCTTCCTTGGAAGCCTTGGATAATTCCTCACGGATTTCTTGCACAGTAGAGAATGCTTTCTCTTCAATTTCACTTTCTTTATCTAAGTCTCCATGTGGTTTATGTGAATTTGTGTCTTCATCTTCTGTCGGTTTTGTACTTGCCACAGCGGGTTTAGCCGAGATGTCGCTGGGTTTTGAACCATCAAAATCTGGCTCAACGATAGAAATTTCATTGTCAGCTGCAGTGCCATCAATATTTAAAATTTCTGGTTTAGTTACACTTGTTTTTGCTTTAATTGCAGAAGTATCCGGTTTAGTCGGACTTATATCTGGTTTGACTAGGGAAACTTCTGGTTTAGCAGCACTTACATTTGGTTTGATAGCAGAAACTTCCGGTTTAGGGGAACTGACATTTGACTTGGTAGCATAAACTTCCCGTTTAGTGGTATTGGTATCTGATTTCACAACAGAAATTCCCGGTTTTGTTGAACTTATAGCCGGTTTATCAAGTGACACTTTTGGCTTTTTATCGTTGATATCTTCTTGTTTTATCTGCGACTTAACGACAGAAGGTTTATTATGAATTATACTCGGTTTGGCACTAGAGACTCCTGGTTTTTCACTAATAATATCAGGTTTGGTCGGGAGACTACCCGATCTGAGAGTATTGTTATCCTGTTTAGTAATAAAGCTTTCTAGTGTTCGACTATTTTCGTCAAGTGTGTCTGTAGACATTTGTGGCTTAACCGTGGCGATATTTGTTTTAGCAACGGAAATCTCGGGTAATTTTGGCTTGTTGGCAAGAATATCAGGTTTTGAAGTTGCTATGTTCGGTTTAGAAGTTATAATCGGTTTTGAAATGGCAGAGGTTAATTCACTTTTACTTTGGTCTGTTTCCACTTTGCGATTACTATCAACAACTACACTTTCTTTTTTATCAATTTTTACATCCGACTCGTCGGTTTTCATAATGGACGAAAACAAATTACCACCGTCATCTGTGTTGCCAAACAAAGTTTTATTTTTACTAGATGAAGGATCGGTGACTTTTTTTTCATTATTTTCTTTTTTGATAATATTGACCGTTTTAAAATATGGATAGTCGTCGAATAGACCAGGTGCGTCAGTCGGATCAGCGAGTTTCGGATTACTGAATATATTATCATCACTGGAGTCCGCCTTGGAATATATTCCTGATTCGTCATTATCCTGGTATTCAATATCTGGAGGCTCATCGCTGAACAAATTTATATGTGAAGGTTGACTACTTATGTCTTTATCGTGGAAAATTCCTTTCTTTCCTTTGTCATAGTTCCTAACAGATGAGAATAAATCATCACTGTCATCATCGTCATCAAATAGGGAGTTGATGTCTCTGCCGTGAGCGCTTTTGGTTGCCGTCTCTTCTATGGGAGGGGGCACATCATCGAATAAGCTGTTAGTTCTTTTAATTTCTTTTTTTCTCTCCGGTTCTTTCTCAATATTTTTGGGCGCCGTTTCAAAATCTACAGATGCTTCATTAGTAGCATTGTCGTGTTTTTCTAAATTTGTTTTTTGTAAGTCATTTTCTCTTTTTACTAAATCTTGCGTTTTGCCAGATTTTTTTGTCGTAACGTTATATTCACGATCTACTTCTTTTCCTGCGTTTACTTTTGAAATATTAATATCGATTTGATGCCGAGGTATTTCAACTTTCTGTGTTACTTGAGGAGAGTCATTTTCATTTTCAGTGTCGGTGCTGGAAGAGTCTCGTCTCCTCTTGCTGATAAGAGAGGCGGCCATGATCTTAGTGTTGTCTTCAAGCGTGGTCACGTCTTCGATAGGTTTCTGCAAAAACCAAATCAGAAGTATTCATATTTGAAATAATCAAAAAGACTTTAGCGTAGTTAAATATAGAGATGCAAAGACTTGTTTGAGACTACGAGGCGGCATCGGCCCACCATGGTTTGTGGATAACCTTTAAATGAATTTATTATATTCATCCATGCATTCATCAATTTATATTCATTTAGTATCGTAGCCCTTGCATCTCTGGAATAGTCACTATTCGGCATTACCGTAGCTTCTTTACCCTCGACAGGGGCGGTCTGATTGGCAAGTGGATTCTGTGAGGGCGGCAGGCCAGGCTGGCTCAGTTTGCTCCCCTTCTCTGCAGCTTTTGTACTTGTATTGGCCATCGGCTGCAAAATAATAAATATTGTTAAAACACACAAGGTCACATTATAATATATTTATAACAAATAAGATGAATAAAAAAAAAGTAATAACAAACCTTTGTTTTTTCCGAAGGCAAGGACTTTTTGAGGGAAGCAAACAGATCATCATCATCGCTCTCATCAAACAGCGACGGAACATTCTCTTGTTTATTTACATTAGCGGACAAAGTCTGCTTAAACGCGGTCGGTTTTGGTAAGGATGTCTTGGCAATGTTCTTCCCCCCAAAGAGACCAGAATCACCATCATTGTCAGAGTCATCAAACAAGCCTGAAGTATTCGTTTTCGCAGTACTATCGGCAACAAGTGATGATTTGACATCTGGATTGATAAATGTTCTGATGTCATCATCATCATCATAGTCATTAAAAATACTATCATTCTTAATCGTAGGTTGAATAGAAACTTTACGATCCTCTATCTTATTTTTACTGAAAAGATCACTGTTTGATTGTTTTTTTACTGTACTTTTTGTACTTTCTTTACTATCGTCAAACATTCCGGCTTCTTTTTTCTTCGGTTGCGGCTTATTTGTTGCAGTACTGAATAGGTCTTCATCATCAGGTAGATCGTCAAAGAGCCCTCTGTACTCCGGCTCTGGCTTGTTTCCGAAAAGCCCTGAATTGAAAGAGCCGGGTTTCTGAGGATTTTTCGAGGATGGTTTCTCTCCGAAGAGACCGTCTGAGAGAAAATCGTCTTGCTCATCTTCATCTGCAAACATGTCACTCGGCACGTCATCTGACAGCCTCTCTGCCTCCAGTGGAGGCGGCTCATCCGAAAATATGTTTCCTAGAAGATACAAAAAATATTGTTGATTGTATTATATTGCAACAATAATACAAAGATTAAAATATTTTATGTGATTTAGAAAAATTTATATACAGACAACTACGGCAGTCAGTTTACAAGTTTTTGTCTGATAAGAAAGAAGTGATTGATATACAAGTTGAATGATTGAGATTACTGGAGTCACGTTGTGAAGTCGGTCCCGCAGCAGGGAAGAAGGAAGGCGGGCCAGGTGGACGCGCAGAAGCCGCGGGGGCTGCAGGGGCTAAGGAGACCGCTGGACCTCCCAACTTCCTGGCCAGTTCGGCCGCGAAATCTGAGGCACTGGCCGCCACTATCTATTAATTACAATAAAATTCTGTTAAGTTTAAGGTTTAATGATATAAATTAATAATTTGGTTCAGAAGTGATAATAAATCTCTGACTTTTGAGATACTCTATATATATACTCTAACAGATCTATGCTTAAAAATAAACGGTTGAAGCTCCTTGAAAGTTGATCACCTGTCAATAACGCTATAAAAAGAAGTAAACTAACCTTTGGCTCCGGAGGTTGTAGTGGATCACGCTCTGTCAGACCGACGCTGCTCTCGGCGGGGCTCGGCTGCAAGTAAACCAAGTCCTCAATAATATTCTGCCTCTTAGCGAAAATTTAAATATAGTATTTCTATGTGTTAAAATTTGAATAAACTTTGATAAAAACTAATAATTTATTAATTGATCAGAATTTTCTCATATGAAGACATAAATATTCTTAAATTTTCTATCGCAAAAGTGTAAATTAAAATAAAAGCGATTCATGAATAAACAAAATGTAAAATTAAAAGCACAGCAGTTGTCATGAAGTTCCCGGGACTCAAAATACAATACACAGATTGTTCAGGAACAGGCAGCTAGGCAATCACAGGATAGTCGTACCGTGGATGCTGGAGGCAGTGAGAGGCTCTCGGCCCGCGAGTGCAGCTCCTCAGGCTCCTCAGGCACTTCTCCAGAGTCTGATTCACTCCCAGATGAGCCTTCCTGTAGTCCTAGTGGTTCAAATAAAGACGATTAATTTGCGGCAATAGTTTTACGGCACAATATGTAGGATTTTTTTATATCCAGAAAAATGTGTAAAAGTGAATACACTGAAGGTTACATATTATATAATATATTTAATTTGTCCTTATGTTAAACAACAAATAAATTAATACCAATTCATACAAATATGCTATATAAATTATAAGCTACTCGTATCATATAAAATATGGTACAAAATTGATAAAGTTTGCCCTTCAATTTTTAAACGATAATATAATGACACATACTACAACAAATGTTCAGATATATTTGTAGTGATATACAATAAAGGCCTAACCGATCAAATAAATGAATGAAGTGTTTACCGATATGCCACTTCCTCTGCCAGTCGTGTGAGCCGATAATGTAGGGTAGCGGGGCAGACTCGTAGCAATCCTGCGGTCTCAGCAACACGCTGCAAAGTACAACGTACAAAATCCTTGGGACCTACGTGACCTTTACACTACGGCATATCGGTTTGCAACTGCGCACTGTGTGAGCCTTGTATTTGGTTTTCATTTTGTATGTCCTTTTACTTTGTTTTATTAAATGTTTTTCTTCTAATGGACGTCAAAAAACGACATCAATATATATAATAATGATGTTTAATTTTAGTAATATGATTAGGCACATAAGTTCACACATAGAAGATGATTAAAGAAATTCTCAGAAAAATATCATCGTGATTTGTGTGGGATTTGAACCCACATCCCCTGGCTTACATGGCCGGTGTCCTGACCCTTGTACTAACGAATCCAAATCAATCCAAATTCAATCCAAAAAATAGACATACGTTTAATTTTAGCACATGCAGGGATATTTTGAACTGGACTGGGTACTGGACTTGCGAAATCCCCATACCCACCATATTTAGAGAGAGAGATAGTAAGAGCTTAGCTCCCAAGGATGTATCTGACCTAAGTCAGTCCCATTGGGAAACCTATGGATCGGTGCTTTGAGACGAGTGGAGTCCAGGGATTTGCAACCCTCAGGGCGCCTTTTACACAACTGTAATACTCACACAACTTCCACTCGATTGCCCTACGCAACCAGATCTGATAGGCCACAAGAAATGAGATCATTAAGACATTAATGGACTTCGCTGAAAGTCAATAGTTTATAAAGAAGGTGTACTTTTCTGTGATATCCTTTTCATCACTGTCAGAGTCGCTGTCACTATCCAGTGAGACGCTCACGCGTTCACATAGTCCCTCCAGGCGCCGTACACTCCTGGCTACTGCTTGTCGATTCCGCTCGGCCGACTCCTCGTTGTCTGCTCCCTGCTAGAGATACCCACATATTATTCAACACAATTATTACATACTAATTAATGATTTCATATTTATTTTTTATGATCATTGTATTCATATTGGAAAACAATTTAACTTTAAAAGCCAAACTATAAAAAATCTTAATACATCATCTCTTATGTCAAAATTAAGAATATTTATACCGGGGCCGGAGTTGGAAAACTTACTGGAGTAGCAGGTACAATATTCGGGGCTGGAGAAATCACTGTTTCGGCCTCGTCCTCTTGCACACGGCTTTCTACAAACTGTGTGTTGTTGAGGGCCATGAACCTAAAATTCAACATTTAATATATTCAAATTCACCAGATACTTTGACTAGAAGGATATTTAAATAATTAATACCACACCTGTTATTGACATTTTTCAATGCCAAGGATGCATTGCCTATATCCGCTAGTAGTCGCTGGAGCTGTGATGTGGTATGTCCACTACGCTCCAATACGCCCTGCAAAATTTCAACAGTAATGCTTTCAGAAAAAGGTTCGCATTGGTTTATATTCTAACCACCGATTAGAACTCACAGCGTGGGAAGAATTCAACAATGCCAGCAGACGGCCATCAGCGCGCAGGCCCCAGCTCCCAGCTGCCTCTCGCAGCTGGCTCGGCTCCCACACCTCCTCCTGTTAAAAAGCACTTTTCTAATAAGTAACATATTTTGGAAAATATATACTTAAATTATCCGACTTTCTGCAACTACTGTCTCTTACAAGTCGTCTATTTATCAATCAAGCGGATGACAACTCATCGCAACATGGAGGAGCTAAATAGTTGTTGTGAAATAAAATAAAAATATAGTTATATTCGTTTCTTTTATACATATGATTATTGCGATTCTCTTTTAGAGTTTGTAGGCACTCCCCTGCGGTCCTCTTGCAACCGTAATTTAAGCTTAATTATCAATAAATTCACGCCAGTGATTCCATCAATATTAAATGAATTTCAATAGGTTATATACACAGCGAACTTGATATATCAAACAACCAAATCGACGGATGTTTTATATAAATAATACAATTTTAAAAAAATACGTAAAATCTTACCATGGTTATTACAAAAGTTCAACAGTAAAAATAGCGGGATAATGAAAACAAGAAATTTTTATTATGTTCATGTCAATATTGCCTTGACGAGGATAATGATATGACAGCTCGAAGAAACGTCATTTCACGCTCGTAAATGTTTGTATTTACATGTAGCGTGTTCGTAAAAGGTTGTTAATAGCCCTAAAAAAAAAAAAAAAAGTTATTTAAATATAAATGATTTGCCTGAATTTTTCTCTATTCCCATTTTAAATTAAAAAAATATATTTATTTATTTATATAAAATAAATAAATATATTTAAAAAACATAATAATTTTATCTTTTTTTTTTTGCGTACTTTCAAAACTAAACGCAATATATTTTTAATTTAAATGGGACTGGAGAAGTATTTAAATAAAAATTGATAGACACAATATGATGCTTATTATACAATAATGAAAATCTCCTGTATACTTGTTTTTTTATTTATTTTATAATTAAAAATTATATTTCAATCATTGTAATTAATAAATAATCTTTCATATAGTTGACTCTTCTTGAATGATTTGATTCTTTATATTTAGTAAACTTAATTTGTTGAATGTCCGATTGATCTGCTAGTGAATATTTCACTGTGGTATATAGTATAATAATTTATGTACTATTTCAATTGATTGATTGATTAATGCTTATATTGTTAATCAATTATTTTTATTTGAAAAGAAATATTTTTAGTGTTATTCCTGATTTTTATTTGCTTTACACGACTAGTTTCGCCAACTTTCTATGTTGACAAAACTTATCGTCTAAAACAAATAAAAATGTGGAGAATCATTATGATTTTTTAATGGCCATTTTTTTTATTAAATAATACAAATTATATAATTTTATTCAAAGTTAACGAATTCTTCATTATTCCTCGTATATTCAATTGAGCTATCTCTGACGTTCTCTTGTGTCTTGTAGGCCATGACCGACCTCCTTGACTTCACAAAGTACACAATTGCAGCCAAGACAATGAGGAGCAAGCCGATACTGTGTATGGTAACCATAGCAACGAGCGTTTTATTTTTTTCATTCAGCGATACAATTTTATCCATAACATCATCATTGATAAGCTTTGCGACAGTGGCCGAGTTGAGACTGTTGGAATTTTTATTGCTGGAAGTCTGTTGGGGTACTTCATTTCTTTTAGTATCTTCGACAATAGCGGCTGTTGTGACTTCAGAATCACACGGGTTTCCAGGTAGTGGTTCAAGCTTTAAGAACTGAGTTCTTGTACCGAGATACATATTCCCCTTTGAATCAAATCCCATCGCCTGTGCACGATCATATCCTTTGACTCGTTTGGCATAGTAAGAATCTGGCTTTATAAAGTAAAGTCCGTCATCATGACATAGATATACATAGTCACTTCTGTTATCCACGACTATCAGATAAGTTGTTGTAGACTTTACCCCTAAAAATAAAACATTTTAACAGGTGTATAGTATTAATTCTTTTTCTACATATTATTGCTCGCTCTGACAAAAATGTTACACAAGGCCCTAGCAACAGGAAATGATTATAAAAAGACAAATAAAAAATCCTGCAAGAGCTATGATAGTTGTACATGAAATAGCTTAATAATACTGTTAAGTGTACCTGATATTTTTATACTTTCGTGATGTCCGTGACGTAAGACATGGGGATAGCGAAGCAGGCCCGTCTCGACATAGTACATGTCTCCCTCGCTGTTGAAGGCGATGGTCCCTGCTTTTGGCACCACAGAAAGTTGCTTGATCTCCTCGTCATTTATATGGTAAAGCGAGTTATAATTGTTAGTCGCGTATATCGATCCATTTTCTACAATTGTCATTTTGTACATTACATGTTCCTGTTGATGGACACAATTAAAAAAATTTAGCATTTATTAAAAATTATGTGTAAAATTGAATCATGGTTTTGAAGTCAAGGTTTTGTAACTTAGTGACTGTATATCAGTTTTCAAATGTTGCATTTAATTTATATTAAATGATTATCAATGTTATCGTAGAATCAATATTACCGCAGCCCGGAAGAAAGTAGCAGTTGAGGTTTCATAGTTGTACTTGTATATGCCCTTGGTGGTACTGATTAGGATGTTCCCTTTTATGTCCATCACGCAGTCCTGAGCCATGCCGCGGGTGAACCCTGTTAATAAATTCACATTAGCTGCAAATTACAGGCTAAGCACTCCCATTTGAATAGTGTTTTTTTGAACTCGTAATTTAGATTTTTAAGTTTTTCGTGTACAAGTGCGATATTTAAAATATCAAAAATTATTTTAAAAAGACAGGGTAATTTGAGAAATGTATGCACTTAAATAAAACCTATACAATCTATATTTATAATCAATAACAATATTCTAGTCAATTTTCATAACTAGAGACGATAGAGATCATTGTAAAATTATTATTGTTCTATGGATTATTAAAAAAAATTTTAGTTGCTTAGAAAAATATAATATTTATATATCATCAAAGGCTATCTGGAAAAAATTAAGCACACGTTACAATTTTTAACAAAGGATGTTGTTCAACATCCTCTTATGGACACGTTATGCTAAATGTATAATATTTTAAATGTAATATTTTTATATATTGAGTAAGTGCTTTGCAGGTTTAGAGCAAAAAAAGATCCTAAGATCCAATTGTAATATTATATATACAGAGTGTATTTTATATTTCAATTTTAAGCTATTTCATCATTAACACTTTCAAAGTACTGAAAATTTTTCTTTACTTAGTATTAATTAAAGACATATAATGATGAAAAAAAGTTATGAGTAGTAAAAAGGCTGTTTATAGCTGAGCTTTTTTATGCTTGATAATGGATATAATTTATATCTTCAAGATTTTAAAGTAGCACTAAAGCACTGTTCGTTGCAATGATAAAATTCACGTTATTTATTACCTTTGATAATTTCTGGCGTTGTCTGGTTAATTTTCCAAATGTACATATTTTTGTCCTGGTCGGTTCTGTAAAATATGTTGCCATCATCGTCGATCACTATTTTATTGAATAGTGAGACATTGAGAAGTATAGAGGATCTATAATATTTGTTTCCAATGTATCTGGAAGATTCACAGTCGGCATCACTAATCTCTTCTGCTCCGACCAGTAATATTATTCCACTGAGATACAAAACAATTTTTAAGGTATTCATTTTCAAACCTGTAAAAAAGGGGATTTTTTATATGACAGTAAATAATATTATTATTAAAACTGAGTCTATGTATCAAATAACATAAAAGATAAAACAATATGCTTAGTTAAAATAATAATATTAATTTAAAAAGGCTTTACCGTTTATGTACCATGTCCCAAAAGAGTTTACGGTATAAATATTTTACTACATATTAAAAAAAATAAAATTAATACTCTAAAATATATAAATTAACGTTATCGGTAAAAATATATTTTCAGCATTTTGGCATTGTTTTGTAGACATTTATTTATTTTTAAAAATATTTTTTTATTGTCAGGTACAAGGATAAGTTAAATAAATAGTATTTTTAATATTTTTTCCTTGCATTTGATAAAATTTCAATTTAGTATTTTAATACTTATCAGACCAGCACGAGCCGGTAAAAATTTTCAATTTCTTTTCAATAACTAAAAAATTGGTAGAAGAATCACGTTATATCTTTTATATGAAACATTGAATTGAAATATAATAAAACCGCACACTAACTCAGCACACCCGACAGTATTTTATGATCGATCGGAGAAACTTATTTTATAATATTTACCTGTTGTAAAATAAAAGATGTACTTCCACTAACTTTTATAGACTAAATGTCACACTCAACAGAAATTAACTACGAGCCCGGCACAAATCTAATCATTATCACATTGTGTTCTGTCCACTCTCTCCAGGGCTGGATAGGCTAAATATATTTTTTCAGCGTGAAAAACGGCTTATAATTCATACTAAAAAAAATAAATCAATTGCACATGTTTATATCTACCAACTCATATTAATATGCTGTACTAAAATCAATAATACTTTTTACAGTTGCTGAAGGAAAAAAATATACCATTTTGGTACGAGTCAAGCATTTGAGTAAAGATTTAATTGAAAAACAACATTTTTATATCAAAAAAATTCCCAATTTAATTCATTCAACCTTTAGCATGAATTTTTTAATTTAAATATGCATCGGGTAAGTTATATAAATAAATGATATAAATTAACGGAAAGTCCGATACACTGATTAATAAAGTTTTAGTTGAGTGTAAGGATCATTAACAAATGTAGAGAAATGTGAAATTATTAATGTTAATTTTAGGAGCTGACAGTCCTGGAGTCCCGTGTGGTCCTGGGCGCACCCGAGCTGCCAGCCGGAGGCTTATGATAGTGGCGGTTGACATTGATAATTCTACAACAGGAAGACCAACATATTTGTTAATAGATAGTGTAGGTGGCCTGGCGGACTGCATTAATAGATAACAATTAATTATGACGCGTAGTTATTTTTATGTATAATATCTAACACTTAATCGTGTATTTGACTTTGTCACGGGAAACCTTATCTTTGTATATATATAACACATATATAGATGTATACAATTAGCTTGCGGTATTTTATTTTAGGTGCATTTTTGTTTTTGTTTCTAGTGCTGCAAATTGAATAGTCTACAATTTCTTATCAAAACTTCTAGGCACTAGTTTTTCTAACTATAAATGATATTTAATCCATCGGAAATAAAGTAATATTTTTATTTATCAAATACCCTAAACCATAGGTTCTCAAACTTTTTTGTCCCGTTGACCCCTTGTCGAGTTTTCCTGTTTTTCATATACCCCCTGCCTTGCTAATATTGAATTTATACAAATTCATCATCTTCAAACATATTATTGACATCTGATATTGAACAATTCACTTTCATAGCGTTTACTGTACAGTGGATTTAAAAATAAAAAAGTTAAAATAAATGTCAAGTTAAAATTAATTAATTAATTAAAAACACACAAAATGCAAATATAGTAACATTCACTAAAAAAAACTTTTTCCTTAAATCTCCTCGCCCAGTGATTTCCAATCTATTTCTTTTTTTTTTTGTAAGAAGATTGGCAACCGCACTGAAACCCCTTTCCACGAGGTATGAAGATGGAAAAGGTATCAAAAACCTTCTTGCGATAGTCCGTAATGCAGGATAAATAGCAGGTATATCTCTCTAAAGCCAAAATTGCGGATATCCCTTTCTAAACTGCACCTTCAGTTATTCATTAGTGCTTATTCCGATCAGTTCTTCTTGTAGTATGACTTCCGATTCTTCAATGTCACCGTATGGATTGATAATCCACTGTGGTATTTTGGTGATGACCTGCTTAAATGGGATCCATTCTCGTAGACCCCCATTTACAGTTCATGGACCCCCAATTAAATTTTTCACTGTAATCAACCCCTTCAAGGCAGAATCAATATAAACCACTTTGAAAACCTACGATTTAACGGATCACTTTTAAATTATATATCTTGTAAGAGATAATAATTAAAATGAAATAACGCAAATATTATTTTGGTTTATTTATATCAAGTATCGGTAAATAAGTATAAAATTGAGTAGATAAGAGTGGTTCAGCGTCGAAAAGAGAATTATTTCCGGTTTAAAACTATATTTCAGTGCCGGGGTAGAAAGCGAAGGAAGATGCCATCGCGCGCAGTCGGGGAGAGGGTCAGGGTCTGCCACTGCAGAGGCTCTTGTGTCTGCTCGCAACGCGCTACACGGAAACGCCGCAACACATGAATGATGGCCAGACGAGACTGCAGCATGCCATAACGCTCCCCTGAAAATATCATACATTTATAACAAGTAAAGTCTCCTATTTGAATATTATGGTATCATAATTTTAAACAAATTTATTTTATTTACATCAATGTAATAAATGTTAGACAACCTTTTCTGTAATGAATTTGTGAGCATTATTGAATTAATGAAAGAATAAAAAAACCTGTGCTTCCAATAAATTACGGCAGTCAAGTTAGTCAGTCGGTGTTTAGCTTTGAATATTACCAATGCATTTCCGGGGACCTTCTCCGAAGGCCAGAAAAGTGAAAGGTGTGATGGGTGTGTTTGGAGTCTTGCTGAAGCGCTCAGGTTTAAATGCCTCTGGCTCGGGGAAGTACTGTGGGTCGCTGTGAATGCCCATCAAGGGAATGTACACGAAGGTGCCCTTTTCGATGACCGTGTCGGAGTTCGGCACGTGGTAGGTGCGCGTGCACTCACGGTCCAGGAAGGGAAGCGGCGGGAACAGTCGCAGCGTCTCTAAACATTCAACATGACAATATTAGATGAAACTAATGTGCGGTATTAAATTAGAAATTGTCTCATTTCCCACTTACCAAAGACGCACATTTCAAGATATTCCATTTCCTGAAGTCCTTCATACGTGATCTCTCCGTTGTACTTAGCCAGAGTGCTGATGATCTCCGCAGTCAGCTTATCCTGAAAGTCACAATGTAGATAGTGATACGCCTCTTGTAAGAGTATCTTTTAGAATAATATATAATAATAGAATAATACTTGGAGCTCGGGATGCAGAGCAAGGAGGTAGAGCAGGAAGGACACCGTGGTGCTGGAAGACTCATTGCCGGCCGTGAAGAAAACTGCGACCTGCGCCACTAAACTGTCTCCACTGAATTCTGTATGAAAAATGAAACTTGTAACTTTTGACATTTATTTATCCGGGAACCGGTGTCATTTGAACACGAGTATCTTGACTATCGCTGACCGTAATGATTTAGTGAGCAAATAACAATTTTGAAACATACTTTTAAAGAGTTATATTAATGACTATCAATTATCAATCTATTTGATATTTTTGACCGAAATTACTTGGTGGAATCCCATTATAATATTTTTAGTGTTGTTTCAACGTTAAATTTTTTGATGCGACCAGTTTCACCGTCACGCTAGGTTTGCTTTGCTTGAAGACGCCAACCAAACATGTTAGCAAACAAAACCTACACTAAAGATTGCAAACTGGCATTGATTCTTCATTTACGTTTCAATTTCTGTGTTTTGTTATCGTCCAGATGATTGAATATTCAATAAAGTTAAGTTACCCGTGATTTGTAACAATAAATTTATGCACCCAGTAAAAATATTAAAATTACCAATATATTTATGGTACAATCAAGAAAAAATATACCAGGATGTTAGGAAGGTTAATATTTATATAAACTATACATATAGTTGAGAGCTAACTTAAATAGCATCGTTTAGAAATTTTCAGTCAAGCATAGAACAGATGTTATTGAATGATTTAAGAAAAACTCACTGATGGTGTCGTCCTCTTGGGTCTGATCCTTGAGGGCGATGAGGGTGCCGATGAGGTCATTCCGAGTTTCCTGGCTCTTTTCTCGGGCTTCTACTGTTCCCCAGAACACCTGCCGCAGCCAGTCTGCACACTCTTTCTCAAACACGCAGCTCCTGCATTTTACGCGTAAATGTTTTATATATTAACTTCTCAGTCCGTTCATATTTTGTGAAGCAAATATAGAAAATCAAATAAGTATTACCTGTAGATTTTTGCAAAAGACTGCATGAAGAAGATAGACATAAATTCAACGGCCCTGAAAAAGCGGAAGTCCAGCAGTTTTTTCCTGAAGATATTGAAGGGCGCTTTGTCATTAGCCAAAGTTCCAGCTTTGAGCCCGTATGCCGTGGTTGCTATGACATCCGTCGTGAACTTGGCAGCCGTCTCCTTCATCTCTACAGGGGAATCCCCGTGTCTCGCGATGCACTCCTCCAAGTCTTGCCCGATCTCGTTCATGAGTCCGAACATGGTCTTCATCTTCGATGAGGAGAAGAGGTGGGTGAGTTTCATGCGCATATACTTCCAGTGGGGGTTCTTCCCGAAAAATAAGTTGTCAGATCCCAGAGAGTCGTAGTTCCTGTCAGCGTGGGTGGAGCGATCCGAAAAGTTCGCAAAATCCTTGACCAATATTAGTCTGGCTAACTCTGGAGACAGAATAATGAGAGCAGGACGTCGAAACACCCAGATGCCTGAAAGTAAGCATTCGATGCATATAATAAAAATTAAATTTAAAGATAATATTTACTTTGGGTTTTAGATAATAATTAGTATTTATTCTTAATTATATACTCAAATTTTACTAGGAAATATGAATGTTTACTTCAATCGTAAATAGGCGTGAGTTCGAATCCACAGTTTTAACAAATAGGACATATTTATCATTGATAGACCTGTGAGATCTGCAGTGGGAAAGCGCCGCTTGGCGGCGGCGTAGAGATCACGGAACATGCTGCCAATATCGGTACGCAGGAGAGCCCACGACCCAAAGTTTCCTACGATGGGCAGTGGCTTAAGGGCTGGCACTCGGCGAGCGTGCCAGTGCCCGAATGTCCATGTCAGGTATGCATAGAAGCCCGCCAGCGCGCCGCCTATCGCCAGGATGCAGTTCCAAAGTAGAAACTCCATTTTGGACCTGAAAGTAAATGCATATATTATATAAAATTTTCCACGTTTAGAAGAATGAGTGCCATATTATCTCGAGGGGTCAAATGTTTCTTCGAAAATAAAACGATAAGTAAATACTTAAAAATACATTGTATGCATTATTTAGGAAAAGTCGTAATATTTGATAGCGGTGTGATAACGTTTAAATATGTAAAAGTTGTACCGAAGCCTGAAATTTAATTAAAATGACGCCTTCGTTAGGTTTATTAGTAAATCGATATATTTTTATATCGACATATTTATTAAATATTTAATAATAATCATTGGTAACCCAACAGATGCATATTTTTAAAGATAAATAATTTTTTAAAATATTTTGTTTGTTATATGGTGAATGCCGATTGTATGACTTAAAAAATCAAGAGTTATAAAAATAAATACTATGTTGTAAAGACTAGATCAGGTACTAATTAATGATTAATTAGTGATATTTTTAATTATATAATAATATCTCGTTTTATATAACACAGTCATTAAGTAAACTATAATTTAGACATCGAATTTTTTTTGCAGGCATGTTATTATTAAACTTGTCAAAATTTAACAAGTGATATAGTTATCGTTTTTTATGTAAAAATGATTAATGATTGTGTCAAATTCTTGGGTTTTTAATTGGTAAATTAAAAATAAATAATTATTAATTATAGAAGCGGTATAAATCTCTTATACCACTTCTACAATCGATACTAACGAGTATCTCACTCGTAGAACTATTAATACGTTTATTTAGATACATAGAAAGAAAGTATAGAGAGAAATGAACTCAGGTATCGCTTGAAAATAAGGCTTCAACATCTTGAAGAGCACAACTTTTCAAAGAAAATTATTTATAAATAAATGGTATAAATCAGATATGAACATGAGCGTTTAATTTGATATCATGCATATGATTTACACGCTCGCGTTTTATTTTAATTTTTACCGTTTATTGTAAAGGCAGCTTATAATTATGCCGAGGCGATTTACTTGGCTATAAATACGGAGGCTTATTCCTTTATGAATCGAAGATTAAACCGAGATTGGTAAATCCTTTTCATATAAAAGCTTTTCCAGATTGTTTACATGATCGTGAATCGGTACTAAGATTAATTAAAATTAGCAAGAAACTCTTCAACCCAGATCAGATGAAACTAAGCCGTGAATGAATCTGATGCACTAAAAATGCATCAAACGAGTTATATTTTTGATTACTTAATTGAGCAAAAATATGTAAAAGTAAAAAGACTTACTCTGTACGGAGAAATTCCAACCCGCACCTCTGAATGTCCTCTTGTTACTGAATGCTAATGTTGATATGTTATTTAAATTAATAGTGATACCAGTTTGCCTTATCAGCTAATAAGTATAATGTCAAGACATTAAAATATCATATTGTCATCATTTACTTTGAGATATAATTCACGTAATTATAATATTGATTTTAAATACAACACATTTTGGGAATAAATGATTATGTATAAGTTTCAAGGGTCAGAATCAAATGAGTATAAAGTTTTGTACAAAGATTTATACAAAATATATATATAAGATTTCACATGGTCACTTTTATATATATATATATATATGCAAAAAGTGTATCGGGTGAATGTGAATAGTGACCGTTATTGCGATATGCTGCGAAAATGTTTGTTGCAGAGTTGCAGGAGTTTCAAGGTTTCAACTCAAGACCGTGGCTCCAACAAGACGGGGCCACTTGCCATACATCCGATCAATCAATTGAAGCTGTTAATGGATTATTCCCTAATAAGGTCATTTCACGTAGAGGTAACATCAACTGGCCCTCTTGACTATTTCGTATGATACCTGAAAAGTAGGGTTTATGAGAATAATCCGACGAACCTAACGGAATGAAACAAAACATCAGGTCAGAAATGGGGCAGCAATATCGAGGGCTATGTGTCAGCGTGTTATCAGCAATCTTCGTTCCAGATTAGAAGAGTGCCAGCAGCGTAACGGTCACCATTTGGATAACATCATCTTTTCGAAATAATTTTCCATTTTGTATTCTTATAATCAACAATAAAAAAAATACTTGATTACTAGTAGTTTTTGTTTTACTGAACTAACAAATACCCGATGCTCTCTTTGGACACACTGTATATGAATCAGTAGTGCTCGGCAACTAAATTACAAGGAAAGCCTGTATTTATAAGTTGTCAAAATGTAACGGCAGATGCCCACGTGTTTTATTTTACGCATGCAAATTCATTAATGCAATAAAGAAATTTGAGCAAGACAAGCCTTTTGGACTTTCGTGATATAACTGAGATGAAGTCCGTTCTCATGAATTTGCAGCATATACTGAAGCACTAATTATGGACCAAGGCTTATTAATTAAGAGGATTGAACCATGAAAAGGTCTTCGGAAGAGGATTCGGAGTTGTCGGTGCAACTTCTGACAAAGATTTCCATGGATTATAATTTTATAGTGAATTTTCAGCGAGAAAACTATAACTTGAGTACGGCTGCATAAAACATGTTTAAAAGAAAAATAAATTAGTACAAAAGCACATGAATAGTAAAATACAAATTTATTTCATAACAGTCACTTGATATATTAAAATAATAATATGATATTTTTGGCATAATCACACCATCGTAGAAAACTATAATAAAATATTGGATTCTTTCAATAAAATAAACTATAAACATTAGTTAAAGGAATATCCGAGACAACTACTCCAAAACTATTTATCTTTATATAAATACTAGCTTAAGAAATATTCAAGATAATAATTGATAATCCAAAACTATCTGTCCTTTTAAACATTAATTCAAGAAATATTCAAAATAATAACTGATAGTCCAAGGCAACGTATTTATTTAATATTAATATATGTGTATTGGAAGTAAATCAAGAATAAGCGATTTGATGAGACATAATTTTTTAGAAGTCGGAACTGATGCAGTTCTTTCAATGCATCTTTTACTATATAAAAATAAAAATAAAAAATTGTGGAAAGTCATCTCTAATGATAGCAAAACCGATATTTAATTTAAATTTCTTAAAATGATAAAAAAAAACACCCTGTGGTGGTTAAGTCATCAAAACGATGAAGTCAGTTGCATTAATTCAATGGCATGCATTCAGCGTCCAGGCGGCGTGGCCAGTCCAGGTTAACGGAGATGACATCCAAGGCGAGGATGTCCAGGTCCCGGGTTAGGATGGAGCTCAGACTGGGGACGGTGCGTCCGAAATCTCCGTGCACAAACTCCTTGATGTATGTACCTGCCTGCGTCTCCAGCTCCAGCAAGAACATGTTGGGTCGTCCTGGAATATTTAACACCGAATCATAGGATTAATGCTTACTTCAATGCTCTTTACTCCCGAGAACATTCAATTAGTCAAGGCATATAACGGCAAAAAAGACTAAAAGATGCAAAAGTGGTCACCTTGAACGGGGGCCGCAGTCATTTTCAAAATTTTTCTGTCTCTGACGAGAAGAGGTCTACGGTGAAGGACTCGCATGGGAGTCTTCTGTTGAATGATTACGGTGCCGTCCTCGCTGTTGCTGAAGGTGTTCATCAGCCGGAGGTCTTCTTCCGTCAGTGTGGCCGAAGCCTTCATTTCATTTTCTGTTAAAACTTTTTCTTTTGATTTGGGAAGTTTGATGCAGAGCGCTCGGTATGTTTTCGATTTCGTTTCCTCGCCTTTCTTTAGAATTGTCAGCTCGTCTCTGAAAAAATTTAAGACGACATTTTGATATTTGTGAAGAAAATACAATTTGATGATTATTTAGAGTTTTAGGAAATTCAAACCTGGACACGAGTTGCAAGTCCGTAACGGCAACTAAACCGGGAGCAGCCATGGCGGCCTGCGCCTGCTGCAGTTGCTGCGGAGAAGGAGAGGCGCGCGGCTCTAGCACCTCTACGGCGAAGGGCCGGCCCCGCCCCAGGCAGCGCACGTCGACATCCTCGCGCCCCGATGACAGGAACTTAAGCCGCGAGCTCGCCTCTTCCTGTGGGATGCTAATATGAACAAATCGATTAAGTATTCAATAGTGAAATATATAAAAAATAATTGACTCGTTCAGCAATTCAAGCAAGCGATATGGATATTGGATAGATATTATATTTTTTCCATAAGATCCTCTCTCGGTTTGTAAGTGGATTGGAAAAGAATGAAAAATATGAAGATTCATTCTTTTAACCTCTTGGCTGCAGATCGATGAACCGATCTATTTACTTGAGCAAAAGTTGATAGAATATTTTTATTAGGAAAACTTATTGATAAAATGAAATCCGGCAAAACCGGGCATATGATTTTTCTCCGAGATCATTATTATCGAAATGAATATCATCACAAGATAATTATGAAGAATTAGTTTTGGGAAGCCATTTATTTGTGTACTTTGTTAAAATCTATCTTGCTTTGTAAAAATAATCAAAATAGTGCGTGTAATCTATCTAATAACGAGTAAATTAAGATTGGCGCGTCGGCCGTGAGAGGGGAGGGGCAAGTCGTCTTATCTTATCTGCTCTTATCCATTATCTCTAGATAAGTATAAATAATCAAATTTGGCATTAAAAAAAAAACAGGGTTCGCACTCGCAAGGCACACATCCGATGATTTTATAAATTTTTGTTTGTCTTCCGAGTTTCTTGCTACTTATCTACTGAGCGACAGTCAAATACCAAATATCAAACCACTTTCTTCAAGTTAAACCGAAATGATAAAAATGTTTTAGTTATCAGAATAAAATGTTAAAAATTGCTCACTTTTAATTAAATTCTAAGAGCCATATTTAAGTGCAATGAAGAATTGCGTATGATTAATTTTTTTTGTTCTTTTATCTTTTTTGGTGCCGTTAGTGCGTTGTTGTGAGCACCCTGAATATCTCTCTCACAAAATATCTCTCTCCGTACCTGGCAGCGTCACCTGGTGGTCGTTATCATCGGTTCACAATACAGTTCATAGAAAACAGTGTATTAATAATCAAGTCCGTAGAAACTTCACAATTAGTATGAAAAATATACCATGTGGACATAAAAGAGGGTATTGTGATAAACTAACTATTCAGAAGTTATTAGATTGATTTTAAAACTGAATATTCAGCGCTAAAAATATATACGTTAATTATCAAAAGCAAATTTTTAAAAAACCTATGTCTATTTCAAGGCATGTAAATCCGCGTTATCAGATTTTATACTATGTAAATATTCTGTGTTACTAAGTGATACCGATTTCAGATTATGACAATAATATGCATGAAGCGAAGATACTCCTACTTCTGACGGTGGCTCTGGTGTCGAGGAGCAGTCTAGCGGCTGACCTGCTGAGAGACAGCTGCGGCAATGTCAAGCTGGGAGACAGTCTGCGCCACCTCGAGATCAGAGCCAACGTGACTTCTCAAGGCCGCATCATCCCGGACCACCAAGGCGACTTGTATTTCATTAACAAGGCCAAACCGTACATCTTGAAATCGGGGAGAGAAACTCCCATTAAAATTAAAGGTCAGACGTTAATATTTAATATTGATTGCTACTAATCAAAGTTTTGAAATCAAGTGTTAGTTAGTTGGACGGACATGACCAATAATTGTGCGATTTACTTATTATATTAAAGTATCTTTTGTTCATATTTCAGCGACTGTTATGGATATTGGAACAGATCCTCGGACACAAGAAATACTTTTCTCACACGGCGCTAAGCTTAGCGCTTTTACCAACGGAACATTCCATGAAATCAAGGTATTCATTTAGAACAATTTTATTGAATAGGTAAATATAACTATTGAATACTTCGGGATGATGAGATAAACGTTGTACCTCGAAGGATTCCTCAAATAGGCGTGTTTTTACTATACACACTAAACATATAGTATTCATAAGCTCGGTGTGTTCGTAGGTCTCCGACGTTCCGATCTAAATACATTGCTTATATATAAGAGTAAGGTACTAAAATATTTTTTATACTTCAGAATATTCGGATGCAAAGCTTCACAATGAGAGAAGACGGAGCCGTGTATTTCTCCGATGCAGAGAAGAATGTGTTTTTAGTGGATGCAGAGTCTCAAGAGCTGCAGAACGTGCCCGGTCTCTCGAAGGGTTCCCATTTAGAGCTGGTCAAGAACGGAGACGTGTACTTTGTGGACGAAGACGATTACGCCAGCGTACTTAAAAAAGAAGCCTTCTTCCCCAACAGAATATCAGGTGATTATGTACCTTCAAGACGAATAGCTCAATTTATCAATATATAAAAGCCAGGTTGATGCATTTTGGCCGGCTCATAATATTTTTTGTAAATCGAATATGATTTACGGCTTTGCTTACTTTTTCAGGAATACCGCAGTCTTCCACAACACTTATCGTTGAGGATAAAACTACCAACATAGTTTATGTATGCACAAAAAAAGGTCTATTCATCATAAAAGACCAAAATTTAACTAACGCCGAATTATTGTTGGAATCCATTCCTATTACCTCTTTGGGGTTCAACGAGAAAGGTGATATATACATGGGGATAAATAAAGAACTCATCCTGCTAACGGCGCCTAAAGACGAACTATGCTACATGCCCGCCAATAAAGATCAATCGATTGTACCAGAACTACAACACGAAACGACAACAATACTTGAAGATCTTAGCACAGTAGAAACAGTAGTACCCGTAATTTATACGACATTAACAAACGCTATCACAACTATATCGAGTTCGACAGAACTGTCAAGCGAGTCAACGCTCGTTTCGTCTTCAATTGCCACAACTGCATCAGTGCCCATAACCGTATCTTCAACGATAACGATACTCCCCGAAACAACGACGCAGGAAAATCAGATCGTAGCAGCCAGCTTCAATATATTCTGGATTCCATTGATAGTGGAAGCCGTCATTATACTAGCTCTAATAATAGTGATCATCTATATTTGCCGCAAGATGAGAAAGAATTTGGAATCTAACAAGAAGAAAGCTGAAGAAATTGAAATGATGAAATTTACTTTATAAGCGATTGGAAATTTTTTATACGAAGTGAAACATTGAAATTTGTGATACGGACATAATGTTTTAGTAAAAAATATATCTAAGGTAAAAATATTATGTGTGAAGAAATCGTTTTATATTTCCATATTTTTAAAATACACAATCAACGATAAATGACTTTTTTTATATTTCAAAGATAATTTCTTTTTCATATTCTACTAGACTTTTCGTGTAGATATTTTTTAATGAGATAAACAATTTTTTCATTCTAAAATATGGACAAGATTTCTATAAAATTGCTGCATCATACTACACAGCAATCGTCAACTATTTTGAACAACTGGATAGTATAAATTTATGAGAAATTAGATCTATCTTTTATTATTATTATACTGGTATAAAATACCTAAGAGCTAATGACACCACAATCCAAATAAGTACTCATTAAAATAAAAGTAAATAATTTTTCAACTTAAAATCTGTACTACCTACATGAAACAAATGTACTAAAAATTTTCTGTATATTTTTCTATATATATATATATATATATATAGAAAAATATACATAATAATAATATATAATTTTTCTATGGGAAAATATACTCACTAATCTCTGCTCTTGTATCAGAAAAAAATACTTACTTGAAAACTTTTGAAATAGGCTCGAAGAGAATGTCTTGCACCGAGGATTCCATGATTCGTTTGCCATCCAACAGCCACGGCGTTTGAGATAGCTCACGAGAGAACTTTTGATATCTGCAAAATTATATAATTTATATAATTACAATACTCTCTTATCAGGTTTTCATGTTCTAACCGATTTGAGGTCTGGTGGCTTCCTAGGTCACTTATTGGCGATAAATTATAGCTGTATTGGATGTCGGCTGACTTCTCTGTTACTTTAAGAATTGACTATGGAATACATGATATAATTATCAAAAAAGAGAGACCAAAACTGAACAAGGCGGCATGGATTTTTAGCATCTCCGAATGAGCATGATTGTTACCAACCGTCCAGCTACGAAGACAGAGGTGTGGCTGCACTGGACACTGGCACACTCAGCAGGACACCGACCGGGCAGCGGAGGAGAGGGGAAATGGCGGCGAAAGTCAGTGTTGTCGAGTTCAGACAGCATGACTTCTATGCTCTTTTTAGTAAACAGCTCTCCATTAAACTTGCGGTGGGAACGCTCGCGTTCTGCAAACGTCTTCGGCAACATTGCGCGTAGTGTAGCCAGTTCCTGCGATAATAACATATAGGGTTGTTTAAAATATTATAATGATATCATTCATTTAAATAATAGTGGATATTATATAATTTTTTATAAGCATATTAAGCAGCTTCATAAATTCAAATTAGACTTTTATTTTGAGTTTAATTTTGGTACATTTTTTGGAACCTTAACTCAATTTGGTATATGTCTATCCATGACAGACCGGTTTATTTTTCAATACTCCATATTCAAAGAGCAATTATGAAGAGCCAAACGGTTAGGAGATTACAATCATGATCGTAACCTACGAATAGCTTGAAGTCCTTAGAGAATATTAGAGAAGAATTCAGCAGCATATTACCTGTACATCGTGCTCATACTGCATGAAGACCTGGATGAGGAAAGGACACACAGCTCCTGAGTCCATTGTCTTTTCTACAGCGGCAGCCATCTTGGGTCCAAATGACCATTTCCACGCTTCCTTTAGTGACGTCACATTATCTAAACAACAAAAAAAAAATATTTATCTATAAAAACATTGTAAATATAAAAAAAATAAACTTTTAACTTTTTTAATATTATTATAAACTGTAGAGTACATATTATAATTACATGAAAACTTAGAAGTTTCAATAAAAAAATATTTTCGTAATATTCTAAGATAGCAATGAGATATTACGCAGTTAAATAAATATGGATTTGGTTATTCATTTTAACATGCTTTATCAGAACTCACTTGGTTTCCAGTTAGTGAATTCCTCTTGAAGATAGAGTTGAACGGAGTGCTCTCGTAGCAGCAGGCTCATGGGGAAGGACAAGGCGCAAGCAAATGTATTACTTACATACCTACAAATTCAGATACTTATTATTGAATGTTCATGGATTTTTTTGTATTATTTCAGAAATATACCTATCTGATTTGCAAATGAAACTCACCCGCTATCGTTTACTGTTGAGATGACTTTAGAAAGGACAGGGGTCCAGAATTGCGGCTGCAACAAGCCCAGGCAGCATGAACAACTGACGAGGCGTGCCCTCTTCCTCATAGGCTCCTCACTATCAATGGATACATCAGCCGATTCACAGACATCTGCTTGACCTTCTTCAATAAGCTTCAACTATATATAAAAAAAAAAATCATGGTTTATTCGTTTAAATAATTCATTATCATTTCGTAACTTATTAATGTGCGTTAGAAACAAAAACGTAACCCTCAATTTTTGGAAAACTACTATATAGTAAAAATATATTATTTCATATTTCAAATACGATAAAACTAATAGAATTGGAGCCCAAAATTTAGGGAAAAATATCTTTTAATATTCGGAAGGCTAAATTATAAATATGTTTTGAAGCAATGCTAATAAAAACATAACCTTACTTTTGTAAAATAAGCATCCACATCTGAATAGAATTCGTAGTTTTTTGATCCTAAGTGTCTGAGAATACAAATATTACAACAATCAATTTTCTTGAGAGCGCTGTAAATTTCACGTTCACTCATAGTGTGATCTTATTTAATATTTTTATATAAAACTTAAATAATTCAAAATAAAACTTGACGTTTCTGTGTAGCTGAAACGTGTCTATGGTCGTATTATTATTTACGTTACAAACATAGTCTCCCTTGGTATGACTATTGCTTTATTAATATTATGAATAATATTATTGCCTTAAAAAAAAAATTATACTTGTAATGATGAATATAAATCATAAATAAATAACAAATAAAAATAAAAAATAATAAATATTATAAAATATAAATGTAATATTAATAATAAATAATAATCATGTTTAAAAATAAACGTATAAATATGATTAATAAATCATATTTATATTTTTAGAAAAACAGTAAAATACATTTTTAGTACTGGCAATGGTTTTCTCAATAAACAACGAACAACTTCACCACGCCTTGTCTGTTGTTGCTACAGTAAACGTCACACACTGGTTATTTGTTTTTATTCATTTAAAATATCAATAGAAAGGTATTTAATCCACCAAACTATTTCTTATTATTTCAGTAAATTTAAATTCAATTACTTATGAAATATTTTTTTTAAATGAATGTTGAATTCATTTGTTAATTCGCATGACTAATGGTCGATGGGTGTAACCTGTATAGGAGGGCTATAAAATATATTTTTGTGTTTCAGGCCGCAGATATGAATTACGGACGAAAAACTCCGTCGACCTATAGGTCGACACCTTCTGTATATTCTCACTATACTGGAAAGTAAGTTATTATTTACATTCTTATAAAATATAAATAATATTCTTCAGTAGGTACACAAACTGCCAATATTATGTTCTACTTACAGAAATTAAGTGTAGCGTTTAAATATAAGAAAACTCAAATGATGAAAGATTTTACGTTTCGTTTTAAAAAGTACACAGTTTATTTTCCAAGCTCAGTCATAAGATTTATAAATAAAAATTTAATTAATTTTTTGAAGAATTTTTTTACCTTTTTGTTTTGGAATTTCAATAAATTTTCTGTGCTCATTTATAACTAGTATAAGTACAAGGTAATTACTTATTATGTAAAGTGTATACTCAACTGAATGTGTTGAAACAATTTTAAAAAAGCAAATGTGCTTTGTCGGGAACACTTGCTTTGAATGTTTACTTTCAAAGATAATTTTTTTTTAAATTTGCTATCTTTGTTTATTAACATCTTATTTAGATCCTCTACGAATTTGAAATCTACAAAGTCCATGCGCTCTATCCGCATACCCTGGTACCAGCGCCCCATTGTTCACAATGCAATCATCCTGGATATTCAGAGAGGCTCTCTTCTAACCGGCATCTTTTCCATTGTGAGTTTTTTTTTATTCTTCCTTCAATAATATTTTCCGTTAGTAGCATAAAGATGTTCTGTAAATGAACATGAATTTCGATGGAGGTTAAATCATATTTCAGAAATTCATATTGTTTTATTGCAATTAGTTTTTCAGCTTATTATATTATTCTCAGCATCAAGCTATTTATTTTTGTTGAAAGACTTTTCTGTATTATCTTTACGAAACATTCTCTCTTATTTTCCAGTTCATGTCGCTGTTCACAATGGGAGTGTCCATCTTTGACATTTACTGCCTGGGCATGGCGGCTCCCGGCTCCACCCACTATGGCTACTATGTCATTTCATTTGAGTTTGTGTACGTCGGCAATATTCACGGTAATCAAAAATATATTTTATACTAACGGTATTACTGAAATTATTGCCCTTTCAGCATTGATATAAAAGTGCATATTACCACATTGTCTTTAGTATGATTAATATGTTTATTTATTTTGTTTCCAGTCAGAAACGCCTTGATCGTGTTTGCCCTGTTTTCTCTACTGGGAGCCATGTTTGTCTTTGTCACGAGTATAATGCTCGTCAACGCGCTGAGAAAGGTATGCCACGTCAATTTTTACATCAAATTAAAAACGTTTAACAAACATCCTATGCAAAACAATATAGCTATTTACACTTCCACTACTCTGTTACAAAATGAAACATAAATATTAATATTTTGGTAATTTATTTCCGTTTGATATTTATTCTAAATTACTCAATTGTGATTTTGGTTTCACTGTGGAAAGAATGACAACAAAACTGCTATAATTTTCATTTGCACAGTTCATATTTTTGAGAAAAGATACTCAACGGATTTTATTATTGTGCTGACTTCTCATCAATTTAAAAATCTAACATCTCTGCATCAGGACTGGGAAGTCTTTAGAAGACCAGGGCTGCTTTAAAATTTCTATAAACCTCTTAAGTCTATCGCTGTTTTTAATTCAACAACAGTGGCGAAGATATGTTCACATGCCTCGTAGATAGTTCTATGGCCAGCCATCTGTCCATCATTGTCCACCGAACTAATGATCATCAATGCTCTATTCGAGTGATTCCACCATATCGTGGTTCGTTTATAATAAATTTAATTATTTAAAAAGTTGTCATTACAGATAGATGAAACTGTAAAACAATATGGGTAGGATTTGATTTTGAGATTTGATATAAAATATATGATTTGTACACGTCCTGTGAGACTGTATGACTTAAATGGGGTTCTCCAAGACCTCGTGGTCTAGCATTGGTAGCGGGACCAGTGCTTGTGGGTGTGTTGTTGATCATGTCACTCGCTGCTTACCTCTCATTTATTTTTGCACTCGGCGACATCGGCAGTGCGAGACCGCGACGGGCCGCAGACATTTCAAGGTACTCGTGGCAAGACACTCCATCATCACAGATAACCTATGTTGTCTTTATTTATGCACAGCTTTTTTATTTCTACACTCGATGGATATTTTTTTGTCTTTGTACTTTTCGTGAGCTTTGTTTTTTTTTTTATTTACATTTGTATGGATCCTTCACTTGCAAGCATCTGCATCATTTCATATTTACAAGTGGTGAGCCTTTAAGAAGGAAAGGGAAGGAATATTCGTGTGATCAGTTTTCTATGATACTTGTTATTGCTGGCATATATAAAAAAATAATTATAAATTATAAATTAGTCTCGGGCACAAACATTGAGAAGAAACTCTTTGATAAAGGTTTTCGTAACCTCAATTGGTTCTGACAACTTTGAACTGCATGCTTAATTGCTTCTATTGTTTGCGGCCTTATTATTAATTGTTAAGTCTATCTGAGCTAGAATGTCTCCTGCTCTTGGAGTAAAAGAAAAATGTAATAAAACAGATCAAAGCATTGCACTACGAAGAAACTACCTACAATACTAGATTAAATGTATTTACCTATAAATTAAAAAACGTGGTGTTTGTACAATAAGTTATTTTACACGGAATATCTTTGGGATTCCCTACTTTGAAAGGCTCACCCGTTAATTGGGAATATTGCAGATGTCCATTCAAATTCCTTCTCAAGTTCAGTTATAACTATTGTATGCTTGCATCCACAGGAGCACGAGAAGAAAATCCTCCCGTGGATCGTGTGCTTCGGTATATTCATACTGTTCCGCCTCTTCGTTTTCATCTTCACGGCTATCGTGAACGACCTGATCTTCGCCTATAATGTTCTGATGTTGCTCATCTGGATCGTGCTCGTGTCCGTGGGGATCTACGGCTGGGTGGTGGTGTATAGCTTCTACATTGAGCTCTCCGATCTCACCAAGCTCGAGGACTTGGCCCACTTGAGGGTGAGTGCCGTGAGAGTGAAAATTATCAACGGTCATCGTATTGAATGAGCTTTGATGCTATATATACTATTTTTCAGATGGGAACCATGGCATCATTGAACGCGTCCACCACGCACTCGCTGGCAGGCTCGCGGCCGACCACGCCGCACAGCACCGTATCCACGATGCCCGTGGGCTAAGGTGTGCGTCGCATCACGCATCATGGAGATTGTCAGTGTAAATCTCTTACTGGCAATATCACACTCTTAATGACTAGTACAAAATAAAATTACATCTCAATTCAAGTCCACGTCCAGCAGACACACACCGCACTTGCAATATTTATATCATGTGTAAATATAATTGAAAACTTGTAATAATATATGAAATGTTCACTAAGGGTGTGGTAAAATAAATATTGTGTAAGATCTGATTTAATAACGATAGGGCTTCGTATGCATACTAAATACTTATGCGTATGGGGAAGTCATCCGTTGCAGACGCAGACCACATTTATCATGTTCTGCGAGTGTAGTTTTAATTTTTATTAATTTAAGATAACATTCCGCCCAATATATGCCTTTTAGTATTCAATTTTAATTTTTTTTTATATTTAATTGTACGATGCGTTGCCCGTTTCGATATTTTTATATAAAGATTGGGCGCGCAATTACCATAAGTGATTTAATAAATTTAAATCGATATCGTTAGATTTGTTTTACAACAACAACAACATTTTAATTTACAATATAATTTTTAGTGATTTATATAATATAATAGATGAAACAATGTATTTTTATTGTATATTGTATGTGCCTTGTTAAATTGTTTATTATAGATGTACATTCTGGGTGTGTTTTTACCTGTAATGTATATTTCGTACTATTTTAGATTTTATCTAGAAGCTCTGTAGATAAATACGGATATTTAAAACGAACCAATAAGCTGTTTTATGTACAAAAAACGTTATTTTTTACACATGATATTGTTAAGTAATTTTTATGCATTACTGCCAATACTTATATAAAGACGACTGCAGCATTTCCGATTTATACGCGAGTCTTTTGAATCACAAGTACTATAATTTACATTTGTTATTTTTATACAACACATTTAATTGAAATTTAGTTAGTAGGTTTTGCTAAGCGTTAAAAATACGATATGCTAATATTTTATTATTATTACCTATCTTTAGGACCGACGTTACCTTTGAAGCTTTTGAAAAGGCTGGATTAGTTATGTCGGTTGCTCGGTAGTATATCCCGAGGGAAAGTCATACACTTTATTATTGTCAACACCCGGAGTCATACACTTGTTTTATCATATATTCAAACAAATAAAATTTTATATGTATTTTTCACTGCATATTTGCGCCTATCGAAATTTTCACGATATTTTTTAGAATTTTTATTAAATGTATTGTGTAAAAATATAGGGATAGTTATAACTGTTTTATTATGCATGAAAACAAATTTCTGTCGGAATCGCTTACCCTTTGTGCCTTATATGTGTATAAATGAAATATCAAATTACCGGAATCCTCAACGACATTTATTAATAATGTTTTATATTGTATTGAATCATTATTTATAGTTGGATTCTTTTATAGCGACCCAGCGTTTGTGCCGATCTTTTTTGTAGGGTATACACGCCACATTATTACGTCCAAAATTACGATGACGGCTTTATATAATAGTAAAAACGGACATATTCTCGTTTTTCTAAAATGTCAATTGATGTATATTTTTTGCTTTCTGCTGTCGTCGGTATTATTGCATACAAAAGTAAAATGTGTGGCATTACTATAAATGCAAGAAAAAAGTCTGACTTGTAGTTTTTACAATTATGTACCGATCGAGCATATCTAGTAAATAAATCGGAAAAGTTTGATACAATTATATATACCGTTAAATCAAAAAAACTTCCATAAATCAGTTGGGTGGCCTTTTTTTTTGTTCGAATATTTTATTTTTATTTTAATATTAAGCATTACGCTACAGTTGGAATCTCATATGATTATGTAACATTTCATGTACTCCGTCCATTTTTTTTTGTATTGTTTACAGTATTTTTTAAATAAAAGATTTTATATAAATATATGTGTGCTTGTATTTTTATTAAACGCTTTATCACAAATCAAATCAAAATATTTGATATGACGTTCACTATCGAATATTTTCTTTTGCTTTCCTTTATTTGCCTTCATACTGATTATAAATAATTTTTATATAAATAATGCATGTCTCGCAACGCTAGTCAATAGTTTGGTACTTACGAGTTTCATCTACGGCAGTCAGATATAACCAAACTTTTCTAGAATTCAACGTAACAGTTCGTAGATGAAAATCAGCTCGTCATGTTCAATTCTTCCCAAACATAATAACGTTGATAACATGATGATAGAAAAATATGCGGGTATATTTTATATGCGGCGGGATTTATAACTATTCAATGCACACCTGTAAAATGAATATTCATGATTGTATATGAGTTGGAGAAGGGAGAATAAAATGTCCAACTTAATATCAATGTTAAATGAAAAATAATTTTTAATTTTTATTATTGACATTAATAAAAATAATTATATAAAAAAATACTTAACACATGGACGACATGTCACATTTGTATGGACTTTGCTGCTTATTATTGTATTTTTTTGATCTTTAAATATTTACAATTAACACACAGGCGAGTTTGATTCCCAAACAATTACACGTAAGTAAAAGATTTGAATGGAAATATTATCAGTTTTTTTTTAACTTGTTTTAGTGATGCCGGTTACTGTGCATTCTTTTATACTTTACGATAACTCGGCCGCAAGTGTTGTTGCAGACATTAACAACGGATCGTTTTTACAAATCCATTTTACACCAACAGTCATAAATATATTTTTTATATTCTCAATAGAATATATATTTTGGTTTACATAATATCATGCCTAATTAATTGAACATTTCACACACACACATACATACAAACATACATATTTATACATATGTGTGCGTGTAATTCATTAAATTCTAGATAAAAAAACCACAGAGGATAAAATACCATCCCTTGATTTTGGCTATATAAAATTACATAATATAATAATCTCGATGACCATCAGTTATGATTAACGCCCGAGAGATGATCGGTGACAATGTTGTCTGTTAAATTTTTTCCTCCGTGGCTCGTAAAAGTTTCTTCATTTGATATGCTTGAGTCTTTGTCTGATTGCCAGAATGGTTTTTACTGTAGTTCTTATGGCCAGAAACGCCAGAAGATACTTGAGGGTCGTGTGCATAATGAAGAACCTAAAAAAAAAAAAAACTTGAATACACAAGGACATAGATTATTGGGATAAATCAACTCATAATTTGGCACACTGTATATATATATATATATATATATATATATATATATATATATATATATATATATATATATATATATATATATATATATATATATATATATATAATTGTGCCAACCCACATTTGGATTAAAAAAAACGTTTTAAATCATATCAGTAGATTTATAAATATAACCGCTTACATAATTAATGATCATAATCTTTATTTGACATTTACGGTGAAAGTGTTAAGTAAGCAAAAAAAAAACTAGTGTGTGTGGTCGGTAACTGTAGTTTATTTATATTTTTTGCTTAGCTACGAATGCTAATGATCGTTCACAAAAACTAAATGGTGTTATTACTCCCATTTTTTTGTTATATAGTTAAGACGTGTGAAATATGCTAATATTGTATTTTCAAGTTCACTTTTTACGTAATCGTTATTGTAACTGTAAACCCGACCGATTCGAAATCAATAAATTCACACTTAACATTAAAAACCCATACATCATTTGTGATATAAAATACGACAAATACCGATTGACTTATTTATTTAATTTTTTTTGGGACGGACAACAATTTATACCAACTACGGCATTCCTGAAAAGCAGTATATACGGGACTCAATTATTTATGAAGAAATATATCGAATTCTATAATTTTTAGCTTATCATACCTCGCATATCAAATACATAGAGCTTAATTAAAATACTTTTAATAATCACTAATACGAGGTGTATTTATTTTGTGAATACACTCAATCTAAAAAAATATCTCCAAGCAAGCATTATTAGGCTTTTAATTAAATGATAATAATAGCACCCATTTATATATTTTGAGCAAATTGATCCCATTAACTTGTATGATACGTACTTGTAGAATCTTTTCCTTGCGGTGGGGATTGTGGCGTCTTCGTCTTTTAAAAGATATCGTCTAATGCCTAAAAAGTAACCTCTGCAAAAAAATATTTTTTCGTTATTGATTATTGGCTTAAAAATAAATAAATCTCATAATGTCAGAGTTTTCGACTGGCTTTTATGATTCTTTAAGAATAAACTGTTTAAGCAAGCTGTGTCCATTTTTAATGCAAATATCATTACGTTGACTCACTTCATATACTCGGTCCAGGAGATGCTGCGCACATCGCAGAAGTAGAGCTTGCGATCTTCATCAGTCATCTTGGTTATCATCTTAATGACGTTTTCATTTAAGAAGTTCCAGTTTCTTACTGTGAAGAACGCAGTAACATCAGCCATTTTTTCAATGCGCTTGTACAAAGTAAGTAATCTGAAAAGGTGAAATAAATATTAAAATATAAATATACTAAAAACGGTAGCTTGATTAGCAATAGTTCATGTAAGAGAATTATTTTCTACTACTATTTTTTTATTGTATTAATATATAGGAAAATCATATAAAACTTGTATTCAGAGGGTTTTTTCTATACGAATATTTTAATAATAAATTATTCTCACTCTGGTTTCTTGCCCATGCAGATGCTTGCCGTGTCAAAACAGAGGCCTGGGATAAAGTGGAGCAAGACGCGAGCGATGCGGTGTATTATGGGGTTCCGTTGCATGAAGAGGCAGTGGTACCAAATAATGCGGACAGGCGGGCAACCATTGCCAGACTTGCGGGCTAATTCGCACAGCCGTCCCCACTGTAGCGGGTTGTCCGCCAGCACGAAGTTGTAGATGCGTATATCCCGAGATGTCATGGCTGCTCTGTTGCTGCTCGACAAATCCATCAATTAAACGATTAAAATTCATTGTGAACTTTCTTTCATTCATTCAAAACTGTTTATGATCCATTAGTCAACTCGGAAATATCAACTCATTTCTCTAGAGATGAGCTAGAGCTAGGTAGATAATTATTAGACATGACATCCTTACTGTTCACTGAAGCGGTCTGACACATCCCAAGCTGCAGAGATCATGCCGTTGACCGTCATATCCACCGGGACTACATTGGCTTCCATCGTTGGCTCCACTTGCATGGCTCTGGAAATATAATAACCGATTAAGAATATTTTTTCTTCATGATGTTGCAACAAAATTATCCAGGATATATTTTTATTTTATATTAAAAATGGCAATAGCTAACTCTTGTTTGTTTCTATATGGATTAGAAGTATTGATAATGAATAAGTACCTGAGCAAGCCGGTCCCACACGCAGTGATGTATCCACTGACGCCGTACCAATTGTCCACCCATCTTGGAATAGGCTCCTTTACAGATGATATTACTAACAAAAGAAAAGGTAAATACTTTTTTCTAGGTTAAGTATAATATAAGGGTGTTTTAAAATGCGGGGATATTTAACCAGGTAATTTTTTTTATTTAAAACTTTTGTAATTTTAATTTTAAGATAATATTTTTGTTTTAAGTTTTGGGACAAGTTGAGTTATCACAGAAGAAATAAGTAAAATAAAGTTTATAGTTGCAGTAGATAAATGTCCTTGCAACTCACCTATGGATGGTCTATATATTCCTAAAGGAATTCCAACGCCAAACTGTCTCAGATAGTCCTCGGCCAGAGCTTTAGTGAAAGTGTAAGTATTGGGCCATTTTCCAATCAACCTGATGCATAATTCATAAGTCATTAATATAAATATATTTTCAAGCAAATGGATGTATACGGCAGAGTGATATCATCAATATTAAAAAAAAAGCTAAGCCTATTTGATTATAAAATAAACAGCTTCATGAGAGTTAAATATTAATTTATAATATGATTTTTATAACTCTCTGATGGTCGTTGAGGTAATTTGTAACAGTTCTGACTTTTCAGTATCCTCAACAACATTTTGGCATTGACTTTGTAATAATCTAGTGGGAGTTTGCTCACTTGGGTGTGATTGCTTCGACGACGTGTGGTTCTGCTGTCTCCACAAAGGTGAGAAGTTTGAGAGGATCTACCGGAGTCTGATAGAAACGTTCTGCTAGTTCGGTGGTATAGCATTGGCAGAAAGCAGTGGATACGTGCAGGAAAGACTGAAATAAAACGATAAGGGTTTCTCAATAATTAAAAGCTCAAATTGAAAAATATTTCTCGCATTGAGGCAACTCGACCCAAACCTATTATAAAAAATCTTAAATACATTTTAGAGCCCAAAAAATAAATGCGTATCAAAAAATCTTTTTAGTTTTAGAAAAAAGGAGCTCACCGAAGAAAAAAAAACTTACACTGAGGCTTCGCATATCCTTGCACATGTCCAGAACGCTCTGAGTTGCTCTCACGTTGACGGACATCGCAAACGGCATGGCCTCATCAAAGCGTACTGTGGCTGCCACGTGAAAAACTATGTTCACCTGAAATAAGTATCAGGAGGATGAAATAGTTCTTACAATTATTACAGTGGATTGAAAAATATGTCTGAATTTACTATTTTAATGATGTACTGTTGAGACTTCCACGGCAGATAATCAAGCTTTTCATCGCATAGTATGAACGTTGAGAACAAACATTAAGAACTTACCTCATTAACAAGCAGTGCCCTGTCAGCAGCAGAAATGCCCAGGTCGATCTCAGAACAGTCTCCAGAGATCCCCTTGATTTTATCCTTGAATCCCGGTCTGTCTCTTTTCAATCGTGTAAATGCCTAAAAATACACATACATAAAAAAATGTGTTAGCATTGCTTCGCAGTAAACAGTTTCAAATATAATTGCAATGTAATCGTATGTATTATAATAATGCTCTACGTTAGAGCAAAACAAAAATAAAGCTTAATTGGTTGGGATACCCCACGAAACGAGAAAAACACATCCTTGCATAAAAGACCTTGAACTTGACGAGAATGAACTTGGAATGTCTGGTCTGCGATGGAAATACCACCAGTGGAGTATGATTACCGACTCGCCAGAATAATTAATCAATTATTATTACTTGGAGCGAGTGCACTCCAATTTGGATTCAAACATAAAAAGTTAAAATATAGTAAATCATGCAATCAACACTGTGACTTTTAAATAAGCTCGAGACAAGAACGTGACTAAGTTTGTTTGTGAGATGATCTGTAGTTTGTCGGTATACACGGTTATACATAAGAGACTATACTTCAGTTCGGTTGAACTATACTCACATGAGAATCACACATTTCTTCCACTCGTACTTCTATGGACTTCCCTTTCTTTTCCCTCACCAGGATGTAAATATTTCCAATGTCTAGGCAGGACCATAGCAGCTTCTCCATCAAAACTAAAAGAAAAAGTTTATGTGAAATATTGAGAGATGGGATTCAAGCGTTGATCTGATGAATCGATATCCTGACATTATACCGGTTTACTGACTTTTAGCCAATCGATTACTACTATTAATGTATTTCTGTCCAAAATCACGGAATAAAAACTGTTTTCAAGAAATGATAGATTTTCAAAGCTTGTAAAAAAATACACTTTAATTTTATAAGATATTTTTATTTAAATCTCTTTATTTTTCATTTGGGATGATGATGGAACGGATGATGATTTTATTATATGATAATTTCTAATTAAAAACCAGATTTAAATTATGTATATTTAATACAGCAAGAGCGCTGAAGATCGTGGTATTTCCATATATATTAATTATTGTACTTCAAAATTGATTTGGAGCTTTGTATGGGATAATATAAACAGCCTACACACGTAACAATACAACTGACAACAGATTAGCAACGCAAAAGAGGATACAGTTGGTTAGATATCGCTCGGATGTCTGGCGTTATAAACAGCTTTAAGCCGGCTACACTATTCGGAACCGATTTGCAATTAACCAACAGTGTCCCTTTACTACAAAGTCTTCTTCTTCAGATGCCTCTCCTCAGAGGAGGTCGGTGAACATATTTGTCTGTTCATGGTTTTCTTAGGGTAATAGCGTAGTTCCGCTTCCCAATAGCGTTATCATTCAATACTATCCTTACAAGCTCCCCGCTTTCCCCATTCTGTTGCTTGTGCATGGCTGCGTGTGTAATAGAGTAGTGGACTTGGAATGATTGTGAAGGGATGTGCTCTTGAAGTACCTTGTCGAGGTGGGGGGGGCTCCTGCTATTGTTTCTATAGCCTGCTGCAGAAGGAGTATTAGATTCAAACGCCAGAGCTTTGAAAGGAAAGGATTACATCATAAATCTATTGGGCAGCAGCAATATAAAACTGCGGTGTTGAAAGACCCGGGGACTACACTAGTTCCTCTTAGAAAACCATGAGTATATACTCATATGAGAGGCACTTGATGAAGAAGATCCTTACAAGGCTCTGGGATTTAGATCTGATATATACAACAGCAGGAGCCCCTCACCTGTACAAGGTACTTTCAGAACACATCCCTCCACAATCACTGCTTTATTACCAATCCTTCCCACAGTGAACAACGCAACAACATCCAAAGTGTGCTGACAGTTATGTGGTAAAAATAATGCAAGTGTACTCACCCTTTCCCAGGAAGCCGGTGGCGCCCGTGATGAAGACGTTCTTGCCACTGTAGAAGGCCTGGATGGCCGTGGGCTTGGGGGGCAGCCGCATGTGGTGCTCCATCACCCCATCGGGGTCGTACTCGCAAGGAGTCTGCTGCATCACCGCCGACATGCTCCGGCAGCTCTGCTCCTGCAACCGCAAGGACCTGAGTCTCACCACACCGACACTCCAAGAGCACTCCACTGCGACTCGACCAGTCGCCTTTAGGCTTACTTTGGATTTCTGAGTAACCAAGCCATAGGAAAAAAACTTTTGCACCGACTAATCATAGTATATAAAATAAATATATTTTTTAAACGTTATTATCGATTCTAGCAATCCGAAAAATCACTCATGCTCAATTATTAGAAGGAGCATTATTTTCTTCCATGAATTAATGAAAGACGCTTTGACAAGTTGTGGTTAAATTGTTACGTTTTTGGGGTAGCTTTGATATTTTCGTGTTTCCAAAGAGCAGAACGAAGAAATGTGACGAAACACAATTTACAACAATAATAGTTTTATTGCGTAAAAAAATAATTTGGACACTCGTTTAGTCTGTCTTCGTTTTTCCATTCGCAGGTCGCAAAAACCGTGTTTATTTTCATGTGGCGTTGTTTGCGAGTAGTGAACATTTCGGTGGAAGACATTAGATACACGTTTATTGTACAGTTCTTGAAGATGGCCCCGGTAGAGGAAGTCGAAACAGCAAAAACAACACCCAGGATCATCCAAAAATAATGGCTGTCAAAACTTACATAAGAAAAGTGTGTGGAAGCGTTTGTTCAGGTGAGATATGTATTTGCTTATTTTATGTTAAATTTATATCAAAACACCTTTAAAATAAAGTTAATTTATTTATGATTTAGAATAAGCTTGCTTTTTCGATAGTATTCAATATTTTATCTCAGGTTTCAGTTCCTAATATTTTATTTTTGAGGTGCCTCACCTCAGAGGAGGTTATTGACCATCTCCCTGAACAGTCTGTTCATGGTTTTCTTATGGGAAATAGTGTGGTGGATCCTTCTACACCGAAGTTTTATCTGCTGCCTAATAGCGTCATTATCCAAACCTCGTTAAAATATAAAATATGTTGATAAGCCTCATAATATCATTTGATAAATGACCTGGCGAATTGTTGACTTTGATTAATTATCTATTCCAAACGAAACGTACATCTTAAAGATACAAAAAAACATAATAAAATATACGCCACAGGGCTGCCGAATAAATTGAATATTGTATTATTTTAATTATGATTTGCGTTTTTTGAAAATATATAAATATACAAAAATAATAATAGTGATGCTTGTCAAACATTTTTTGATGTGAACAAAATCCGTAAACACTATGCAAATATTTTTAGCTCATTTTATTTTATTTATTAGTGCAGTGAAACTCCATTTTAATTAAACAGAAAAGCAATAAAGTATTTTATAATTCAGGATATGGCAAAACTACATGATTATGACCTTAAATTTAAAGCGTATATATAATAGTATGGCTGTTGCCCATATTCGTATAAAACCTCCCACTAATTTTAGCTCTTGATCGACCATGGTTACTGCGATTGTCCAACGGGAGGTTATTGTAAATGGTATCGGGAATTACTGAATTAAATTAAATTTTAATATTATTTATTAATTTATTAATAGTTGTTTAAGGGCTATGCCTACAATACGGTACAAGCCATCCCTTTTTCCTGCGCGCAGGTTGTATGGCTCTATTTAGTATGAAACAAAACAAGAAAGTGGACTGAGTAAACTTACTAAGTTTATATTATTATGGCTGCTTTTATAGATTCAATATATTCAATTTGCAATAAAAGATTAAACCAGCTTAGAGATTATTGATACAGTTGACTAGATTTGGAGTTTGTGAACGCAGAAAAGACATGGGAAGAAGTAGTGGACGTGCCATTGATATTGCTTTTCGAGGTCGAGCGACATTGCATATGCGTTGTTAGGCAATCACTTCATTTTTATAATCAATAAAAAATAATTGTAGGTCGACTTATAAACCGGTTTATAACATAATATCCGCAGTCTGCAATTCGCCTGGGAAATTATAAGTTTGGCACAATTTGGGTACAAAATGACACCAAATAAAGTAACTACCCTTTGATCTGAAAACAAGTCCATGGTGTTTTATAATAAATATACATTTAATGATTGCTACTGTGAAATTTATTTATATGAATATTGTTTACTAAGTCACAAAAAAAAGAAGCCTAAAGAGTACAATATTTTTAATTAAATTTGTGTAAATTAATTTCGCATATTAGTACATTATACAATTAAATTAATGATTACTCGAATTTACGTCAGAAAAAATCACTCAATAAAATTATATTTAAATAATCGCATCAATAAACCAAACTTGATCTGTAAAAATGAAAAGTAAAAGACACAAGTTGGCAGGTGTTTGTAGAAACTTGCTTCAGCATGGCAAATTTACCTTTAGGGCAACCTTTTAGGGCAAATTTGCCCTAAAAGAAGAAATCGACACAAAAATCTAGAAATATAGTGATTTCATTCAATTTTGTCAAGCCTTTTTTAAAAGCTATTTTTATAAGTTTTTTTATTTTGAAAGTGTAAATGAATTTTCACATCTGAATTGTATAACTAGTACATAATACAAAGTCGCCATTTTTTAAAAAATAAAATCAAAGATTAACATCGATTGATAAGATCTCTCTCTCAACGATCCAAACCTGATCTGTAAAAAAAAAATTAAGTTCAAGACACAAGTTTGCTGGTGTTTGTAGAAACTTGCTTCAGCATTACGTCAATGGGATATTTGCCTAAAAATTTGTATAATTAGTACATAATATAAAATAAACAATATTTTTTTATAAAAGTAAAGAATTTACGTCAGAAAAAATCATTTAATAAAATCACTGTGTCAGTGATTAAACATAAAAAAATATTAAGTAAAAGACAAGTTTGCAGGTGCTTGTGGAAACTTGCTTCAGCATTACGTCAATGGAAAATTTGCCTTAAAATTTGTATAATTAGTGCATAATATACAATAAACAATATTTTTAAAATAATATTAAACAATTTACATCAGAATAAAATCACTGTGTCAATGAATCAAACATAAAAAAATTATTAAGTAAAAGACAAGTTTGCAGGTGCTTGTAGGAACTTGGTTCAGCGCGACTTCAATGGGAAATTTACCTTTAGGGCAAACTTGCCTTAAAATGTGTACAATTAGTACATAATACAAAACTAACAATATTTTTTAAATAAAATTAAAGAATTTACGTCAGAAAAGATCTCTCAATAAAATCACTGCGCCAAGGAATCAAACATAAAAAAATTATTGAGTAAAAGACAAGTTTGCAGGTGCTTGTAGAAACTTGCTTCAGCATGACTTCAATGACGCCGATGACGTCAAATGACGGTTTCCAGTTCGCTCCTGTTTCCTGACCGTAACATTCAGCAAAGTGTGTCAGTTGGCAAGAAGTATCGCCGTCCGGTCGAAACTGGTCGAACTTGGATCCCCTGGCCGAAACGAGTCTCTCCTTGTACAGGCCGACAAGGCGGGGCTTGCGCGCGAGCGAGAGCGGGTTTTGCTAGGCTAAACCCAAATTTACCCTAAAACCACACCATGGACGTAAATTTGCCATTGGAGTCGCGCTGAAGCCAGTTTCTACAAACACCTGCAAACTTGCCTTTTACTTAATATTTTTTTTAGGTTTGATTCACTGACACAGTGATTTTATTAAATGACCTTTTCTGACGTAAATTCTTTACTTTTATAAAAAAATTTTGTTTATTTTATATTATGTACTAATTATACAAATTTTAAGTCAAATTTCCCATTGAAGTAATGCTGAAGCAAGTTTCTACAAACACCTGCAAACTTATCTTTTACTTAATAATTTTTTTTAGGTTTGATTCACTGGCACAGTGATTTTATTAAATGATCTTTTCTGACGTAAATTCTTTACTTTTATAAAAAAAATATTGTTTATTTTATATTATGTACTAATTATACAAATTTTTAGGCAAATATCCCATTGACGTAATGCTGAAGCAAGTTTCTACAAACACCTGCAAACTTGCCTTTTACTTAATATTTTTTTTAGGTTTGATTCACTGACACAGTGATTTTATTAAATGACCTTTTCTGACGTAAATTCTTTACTTTTATAAAAAAATTTTGTTTATTTTATATTATGTACTAATTATACAAATTTTAAGTCAAATTTCCCATTGAAGTAATGCTGAAGCAAGTTTCTACAAACACCTGCAAACTTATCTTTTACTTAATAATTTTTTTTAGGTTTGATTCACTGGCACAGTGATTTTATTAAATGATCTTTTCTGACGTAAATTCTTTACTTTTATAAAAAAAATATTGTTTATTTTATATTATGTACTAATTATACAAATTTTTAGGCAAATATCCCATTGACGTAATGCTGAAGCAAGTTTCTACAAACACCTGCAAACTTATCTTTTACTTAATAATTTTTTTTAGGTTTGATTCACTGACACAGTGATTTTATTAAATGACCTTTTCTGACGTAAATTCTTTACTTTTATAAAAAAAAATTGTTTATTTTATATTATGTACTAATTATACAAATTTTAAGTCAAATTTCCCATTGAAGTAATGCTGAAGCAAGTTTCTACAAACACCTGCAAACTTATCTTTTACTTAATAATTTTTTTTAGGTTTGATTCACTGGCACAGTGATTTTATTAAATGATCTTTTCTGACGTTAATTCTTTACTTTTTTTTCAAAAATATTGTTTATTTTATATTATGTACTAATTATACAAATTTTAAGGAAATTTTCCCATTGATGTCATGCTGAAGCAAGTTTTTACAAACACTAGCAAACTTTTTTCTTTTATTTAATTTTTTTTTTTTGGTATGATTCACTAACGCAATTATTTACGTAAATCCGATAGTTAACTTTGATTATATAATATAAAATAATGTTAATTTTACATTATGTACTAATTAAAAGAATATATACGAAATTCACTTACACTTTCAAAAATAAATAACTTATAAAAATAGTTTTAAAAATACGTTTTAAAAAAGTCGATTTCTTCGTATAAAAGCAGGTAAAGTAAAAAAAATTTTTTTAAATTAATTTTTTGTGACATAGTAAACAATTTTCGTATAAATAAATTCACAGTAACGGTCAATACTTTATTTCGTATTTGTTAAAAATACTTTGATTAAATTTTTATTTCTCAACCGCAAACATAATATTGTCAATCTGTACTAAACGTTGTATTTATTGACACTCAATTTTTCAATCCATTATCTGATTAATTGCAAAGGCCTCGAGTTTAATCAAAACGACTCGGAAATAATACAAAAAAATAATTAAATTAAATAAAAAATATTTAAAAATTGACCCCTAACTAACTATACATAATATTTTTAATTTATGCACAAATTTATGAAAAAAAATACACAGGCAGTACTCGAACCGACTACTCCTGGATTTTTGATATTGTGACGCAATCGTCTCGCCCACCGTGACCCCGCGTCTTGGCGAAAGTTTTAACCGTTTATACCATGTGTGTAACCAATTGAAACACGCAACACGCTGTATTATTAATTTTACGTCATTTAATTAATTTTTAATTTTCACTAGTAACACGCCGGCATGTTGATTCTTCTTCTTTGCGCGCCTCTCCTCAGAGCGGATCGGTGATCGTCTCACGGAACATGTCCAACAAAAATATCTTAATATCCGATCGGAAAACGGCGACACTGGCAGCGAGGCGTGTACAACACCGTGCCAGCGAATAAAACTCAATAATTTAATACTAAATAGTATTTTCAAATGGCACAGAAAGCGGTTATTTAAATTTTCAAAAGCCTTGAAAATTTTTTGCTGAAAACATGCATTGGCGAAATTCGGATTTTATACATATTTTATTTCTATATTTATAACAATATAAATTAAATATATTTTACAGATATTTTATTTCAAATACCATTGTTAGATAAAAGCCTCGCCAAAGCCTACTTTTCATGGTAAATAATAATAATTCGCTTGTAAGGTGGTTTTAGTACACCACCTTTGGATTTATTTTAAGGGTGCTTTGGTGGCAGGATTTTGTAGTCTAGTGGCTATCACAGTCGCTTATCTACCTAAGCCGAAATTTAAATACAACCTTCAAAGAAATTAACCTTACTTTTGATATTACAATTATACTCGTCACGTGTATATTTTCCCATCATTTGATAGGATATGGATGAGAAAGCCAACTTCCCTATTAATTATCTAAAAAATAATATTTATATTTTTTTAATAATAAAGCTTTGATTTCTCACTTGTATTGCTTGTATTTTAAAAAAAAAAAAAAATTTATATTGTAGTTTACTGAATCCAAGTTTTGTTTTTTTGGGCTTGTAGAGTAAAATATATCTAAGTATAATTTTTTTTAAAACTAATTAAAAGGTGTTTTATGTTATTGCGTCATAATCGACAGGTGTTAATTATCAAATGATTATTATAAATAATGCTTGCAGTACCTTTGATAATTATAAAATTAATGTCGGCGGAGCATGATATCACAATTTGTAGCTTTATTATATTAAATAATAATTTGTATGTAGATTTTTTTATTTTACTTGTTTCTTGTGCGCAGTTTTTTTTAAGCATTAATATTATGAGATGCTATTTGCAGAAAAGTTGTATACAAAATATATACTCGTATAGGTTGAGAAATATGCGCGTCTTAATATGGAGAAAAATGGGAATTGTGTGGCAACACAGGTTACAAGAACAACTGGCAATATCGATTCTTCCCGGAAGTCCACTCTGCCAACGACGTCGCCGAGGTCGGCCGCGTACTAACGGCTCACCAACACGTTTTCGACAGCCGACATGTGCAACAACAAATTAGCGATCGTATAATATTTTACGACTAAGGATATTGTATATAAATATTGCAACCGGAAATATTGTTAACAAATATAATTAATTGCAAAAGAAATAGTATAATTTAAGAAACCCTAAAGAAAAAAAAAAAAAAAAAATTAAAACATTAAATAAAACTTTTTATGGAACTGATTATATTCATGCGTACAAATGACTCTTGAGTACAAACGGCTTCATTGGCCACAGCGCTCTAGCGATATGTGCTACACCCGGTCAACTAGGGAATGTCCGCAAGACCCTTTATTAAAAATACATGTTTTTGGAAACAATATATTATTATTTGAATGAATGGAAATTCATAAAATAAATTAAGAACGCAAGACATTGATTAATGATTAATATAAAGCTATATTAAGTATGAGTCATTAAATAATGGATGATTTGTTATCATCAATCAAATATCATGGGTTGCTTGTAATATTGAATGAATAAAGACATAGGGATTCATTTTCTGATTACTATTAAAAAGAATTAATTTTCTTACAAGGACTAAAAAAAAAATTATTGAATGATGAGCGAATAAAAAAAAATATAAACTATTGATTAAAATTATAAATTGAGTGATCTCACGGAGGCACGTTTAAACAATTAAATAAATCTAAAAAAATAATTACTACCCGCTGGTTTTATTCAGATAATTATAAATAATGCCATAAAAATGTGTTCGGATCACTGAATAATAAAAATAATAAATAAATGCGTTCGGTTAATCGAATATGTCTTTAAAGAAGGTTGTTGTCAATTTCACTGTACACGTGTTACTTTAGTTTTACTGATACGGCTGTAATCACGACTCAAAGTAGCTGAACCAAATTCCGCATCCATGTTGACTTTCTCCTTCCGATGCCTAATTTTTCTGGAAAATCGGCTTTTCTAAAATAGAATTTACGTCAGCGGCTTAGGATAGGAATATATTCGATGAAATGGACACAAAAAATGGTCGAGGAGAGGCACAAGAAGAAGAAGAAAATAAATATTTATTAAATAAATAAATTTACCTTCGACTGTAAAAAGATTTTCCACTGAGGAAGAGCTTTATTTTGCTATTATCGTAGCCGTTTCGTTTTATTATTTGCACTCAAAAACGTTTGTTTCAAGGTAGTCGGTATGTTGCAACTTTATTTTCATTTTCAGGCGCTCTAAAATGGCCGTGAATATTTTAATTTTCACACCGGTATATTTTATCGATTTATTAGTCCCCAAAACGGGCAAAATGTTAACGAATATTTAATATGATTTTATTTTAATTTATACAAATGACTTTTACGTCATATATATATATATATATATATATATATATATATATATATATATATATATAATTAGTGTTTTTTTTTTTTTTTTTTGATAGCATATATGCGATGCGTAATAAGTAAAAGCGGTAGATACGTGAATATGACTTATTTTAAAACGATTTTTCAGCGTGTTGATTTTTATTGGTGACCGGTTTCAGTCCGAATCGTCGAATGTACCGTATATTACTCAATTAATATTGAGCCCAACCGTTTGTGTCGAATCGAGAAACTTCTCTTTCGACCTCTGATGAGTATCCGAGGCCGATCATGGACTCGGGGTTCCATGGCGAGGAGTTGCAGCACCTGATTGATGGCGATGATTAATTACCATGCTCCGGCCATTACACCATTAAAATTATTAAAATCTCGGACCATCGCTCTGGCCATTTTGTCACAATGATGTAACGCGAGATTACCAAATATTTCTGTACCACCAAGTACCGAGATGACGAGCGTATCGATTGGAAATAAATTATTCTCATGTAAATGAAGAATTTTATTTTTTAGATAAATCTACTATAATAATAGCCATTGTGTGTGCGTGGGTTGGTGTGTGTGTATGTTTCATTTTTTAGTTCTCTATAGAATATCTTAAAAGATACAACGCTGATTTTTTGCACGTAAGTTTAGTAAGTTTTTCCGCAGTTATGTGCCGAATTTCAAGACAATAGGATAATATTTTCATGCATAAACTAATTAAATAAAACTATCAAATATGCTTTATGTACGAATTATATGATTCTGTTGTTCACAGCGAGAATTTCAAATTTAGAATTTGTACAAATAAACAAAATATGATGCTTCTAAGAAATTTCCAGTTTATGTCAGCTTGACACAAGTACCAATTTTATTTTTTAGTTGCGTTAGAAATTATTAATCACATCATTAATAACTTAAAATGCCTTCTAAAAAAATAACACCGTCTAAGCACAGCAAACGTAATTAAAAAAGAATAGCACAATTGAACGTGATAAAGACTGCATCTAATAAAGAACAGTGCAGTGAAAGTGATTTGTTGTTTGTGATACGAAATGTGATATTTCCTAGAATGACTTTGCTTTCGAAATTAATATCCGGTTATTTAAAATATATGTGAACAAAATGAAATCAAATATTCATCTAATTGTCAGCCAAACATATGTTCAAACACTATTGCATCGTTCATCGAATACGTCATTTTATGACGGGCTACATTTCTTGTTAAATAATAATATCATACATATTTGTACGCTTTTGTATAGAGCAGGGGTTGGAAAACTTTTCATTACTCTTTGTCTACTAACATCGTGCGTGTGATTATGTGATCAGTGATCACAAGCAACGTTGTTTTTCAACATTATAATTTATAATAATCATAAATACGTTATTATTTTAATAATATATTTTAATAACCGTTTAATTACAATTGAAAATAGACTCAAGGTTCACGGAGCGTGAGTTTTTGTGATCACCAAAATGCATAAACGTCACTCGGGAAAACACATATTTCTCATATAAAAAATAATTTTTTAAGAAATAAAATATTTTTTTATGTACAAGAAGAAACGCACGTAACTTTCTGTATAATTTTTTTTTTTATTTGTGCTGCAGATTTTTCGCAATAAATTTTTAAAAAACATCAAATATTATGCTTACAATATTGAGGATTGAGTGGCTTACTATATGTGAGGCTTAAGTGGGTTTTTATACTTTCTTTATGTGTAAATAAAGCCTTTGAGTCTAATACTAAGATTGCTTATATTGATTGGGCTTGAATTAATGTTTTGTGTATTGTTAATATAAAATATATTTCCTGGTGAGTGCATTGGAATTCGTATTTATTTCCGACCTCAAGGCGGTTACTGGTTTTGAATAAAAAATACGTTTGTTATGTATGAATAAAATAATTAATTATTTTTTATTTTATTATTCACAAAGCAGCGATACAATCAAACCAGTTTCGAGTGACAAAGCATTTTTTCACGTCTCGCTGAAATTCGCAATGGCTATTATGCTATTTCTAGATATGCAATAAAATTTTATTACTAAAAAAAAAAAAAAAAACAAGCCCTCAGAGTCAACAATAATTTTTTTTTATTTTTTATTGAAAATATAATCATTAATTCGCACACACATATCGATTACTTACCTATCAAAATATTATGAATTTAACACGCTGGTGAATAATGTATGCGGTTTGGTACGTCTCCGGAATTTTTACAAAATCTCAAATCAGCAATGAGTATGATTAAATATGAACAAGTACGCATTTATTACAAATACAGATTTTTTTTTTTTTTATTTAAAGCGACTCGCCTTGTAGCTGATTAAATAAGGTGCTAGTTATTATTTGAAGCTGCCTGTTTCGCCAACACACTTGGTTTGGCATCTTCAGGCAGCAAGTCAAATATTTGATCACTAGAATCGTTTCTTGGGACATGTGAATATTTTGAAGTATTTTTAACTTTTTTACACGACCGATGATTTTTTTGGTTTATTTTATATTTTGTATTGAGAAAATAGGCATTTAATATAATTTTCAGCAGATTTGATATCTTGTATTTAATTTCAGCATCGGTTCATTTTTTTGAACAGGATAAGGAATTTTAAAAAATACACATTTATTTAATTTATAATGCCAATAATTGATATCATCGTCAAGGTAAAGCACATGTTTTTTCCTGTAATTATTTTTTTAGTATGACTTGATAAATCTTCTTGATGATATTAACTGATGTGATATATATGAACATGTTTTTTAGGCGAGTGACTTTTATTAAAATATTTTTAACATTTTCGGAAGAAGCGGTTAGCATTTTCATAATTTTGCTGTTTTATTTTGCAGAAACGTAAAAAAATGTACTTATGCTGCAATTAAAGTCGCTGTTTGATAAATGATTTATCATATTGTACGTTCGGTTTGTTTTCTTCTTCGTGTGCCTCTCCTCACCGAACATGGTCGTATTACATTTTAGGCAGCAAAGTTTCAGTAATTTCATCGAAATTATTCGCTTGGAAATTAATGAGAAAAAAGACATTATATTAAGCTTGCTTAGAGGGATACGTTATAATATATTTGCTCTTAGACAGTCTTAAGCATTCGGCTGTGTTTTCGACTTCCAGCCACTCTTTCATAAATTCCTTGGCCAGCCAGCTGCAGTAGGCTTTTTTGGGCATACAGGGCTCTCTCGCAGTCGACCCATGGTGTTTTAAGGATTGTCTTGAGTGTCCAGGCTTCAACTCTATACGGAAAAACTGAGACGATGGTGAATCCAAAGATTCCAGTTATCATTTACCCAGCTGCCTGAGTGTTTAATTTTTACTTCTTTTGCATCGTCCGCCCGTGACTTTCGACCTATTCGACGTCAAGCACTCGGATGCAAACCTCAAACGAGCAAACATGGATGCGGACAACGGAGTTGTGGGAAGAGCAGAAAAGCCCTGGGCAGTGCGTCAGTGGTTGCTCAGATAATCAAATAAAAAAATAGCGTGTAAATATCACAGGTGAGGCGACAAACACGACGGACCGGCCGAGAAACAGGTGAGTGGAAAATTTTGCAAATTTCATGATCAGAAACTGACTCAATATGAAATAATATGATTAGGCACATTAGTTCATATATATATGATGACTTAAAGAAACTCTCAGAAAAACATCATCGTGATTTGTGTGGGATTTGAACCCACATCTCCTGGTTTACATGACCGGTGTACTAACCCTTGTACTAACGAATCACTTCCGTTTAATTTTTAACAGTCATACTCTACATATGAACCAATGTGCCAATCAATATTTAGTGATTTGCAAGCACTGGACTTTTTGAACAAAGTAACAAGTAACATCTGGATATTATTTTTAAAATCTATTGATTTATCCAAGACGCGAGATCAAGAGATGTGGGTTCAAATCCCACACAAATCACGATGATATTTTTCTGAGAGTTTCTTTAAGTCATCTTCTATATATGAACTAGTGTACCTAATCATATTAGTAATAGTATAATAAACCCGTAATGGGTAATAAATACGCATCTGATTGACCAATCCGTAAATTGATATATTTACACGATACGCATTCTTCATTTGGGAAAGAAATTGGGCTTGAATCATTTATGCGCCTAGATTCCGTCGTTTCATGCATTTTCCTTATATAAATTAGCAACACATATCCACGATTACATAAAACAGAGTGTGTCATATGCAAAGAACCCAGCGATAACAAGTTTTTATAAAACCATCGCACATCAATTTGTATGGAACTTTCGTGTGTAGAAACTCTCCGAAAACCCGAAGGGCTTGATGCTCAACACCGCGAATGAGCATGTAACGGCTATAATGACTACTGTTGTTACTAAATCGGCGTCATTTTCCAGCTGATGCGGTTGCACGTGGAGACGGCCTCGGGGCTCGTGTCTTCACTGCATCTTTCGAAAAGCAAGCTGCGAGCTCTGGTCGTGTGTGATTTATAGACAGGTCCGAGTTTGAGTGTGGATTGAAAAAAATATGGCCATCATCGTGACGAAACTGGCGAGCTCGTAATTGTCGCCGTTTTCGACAAAAAAATGCGTTTACGACTCGCCTGGCATGCCCAGTTGGTATCGTTGCGTTTAGCGCATTAAAAGTCGATTATCCGAACCTTCTGTCTAAGGACTACCGTTAAACGCTGACTTTGCGAGTGGACACGCAAACTCGCAATGCCTTAATTTAGAAACCGATTAGACTACACGATAAGTAGAGCACTAATTAATAATATATTTACTATTGTTTCGTAAGTATATTTGACGAAATTCCTTTGGGAGTAATTTTATTGGACTGTTAAATAATTATCCTGAGTGCACAGTGTTTAATCAAAGCTTGCATTTTACGCCTTCCTCTCCTCACAAGTCTATTGTGTAACAGTTTTTAGATAAAGAATAGATTATATGTACGCAAAAGTTGCCCACACCTGCTATACACTGATTAAGAATATATTTAACGAACTTGAGTGTGATTTTATTGGACTGTAAAATAATTATCTGGAGTGCACAGTGTTTAGGCAATGCATGCATTTTACGCCTTTCTCACCTCACAAGTCTATCGTGTAACATTTTTAAGATAAAATATAGATCTTATGTTCACAAAAGTTGCCCACACCTGCTATACACTGATTAAGAATATATTTAACGAACTTGTGTGTGATTTTATTGGACTGTTAAATAATTGTCTAGAGTGCACAGTGTTTAGGCAAAGCATGCATTTTACGCCTTCCTCACCTCACAAGTCTATCGTGTAACATTTTTAAGATAAAAAATAGATTATATGTACACAAAAGTTGCCCACACCTGCTATACACTGATTTAGAATATATTTAACGAACTTGAGTGTGATTTTATTGGACTGTTAAATAATTGTCTAGAGTGCACAGTGTTTAAGCATATCATGCATTTTACGTCTTCCTCTCCTCACAAGCCTATCGTGTAACATTTTTAAGATAAAATATACATCTTATGTACACAAAAGTTGCCCACACCTGCTATACACTGATTAAGAATATATTTAACGAACTTAAGTGTGATTTTATTGGACTGTAAAATAATTATCTAGAGTGCACAATGTTTAATCAAAGCTTGCATTTTACGCCTTCCTCACCTCACAAGCCTATCGTGTAACATTTTTAAGATAAAAAATAGATTATATGTACACAAAAGTTGCCCACACCTGCTATACACTAATTAAGAATATTATTAATAAGAGCGTGATTTTATTGGACTGTTAAATAATTATCTAGAGTGCACAGTGCTTGAAGCACAGTGTATAGGCAAAGCATGCATTTTACGCCTCACAAGTCGATTGTGTAACATTTTTAAGATAAAAAATAGATTATACGTGCACAAAAGTTGCCCACCCCTGCTATACGGAAACAGATACTAGAATTTTTGATGAAATTCACAGTGAAAGCCGTTTCGAAGTCCCGCGAGTTATGATGTCTGGTCTCCAGTTTTCGTGCAGAAAATAATATTTTTTAATTAATGTATGGGATTTTTTTTTAAATTTCCTCGTGTGTAAAGGTTGCAACAACGCCTTGCACGTGTGTATTAACTCACACCTGATGATGGGGAACTAGCTTTTTATGTTTTTCCAAAAAATAAAAAGCCTTTTTTCTATCTCAATAAAACGTTGAATGATTACTACAACAAAAGACCGAAACAAACTGTCAATTTTCTTATAATTTTTTTTTATTTTATACGAAAATTGGTTATAACACCAAAAATAAAATATAAAATACATATATATTTCTTTTTAAGTCTCAGTATAAATTTTTAATATAAAAAAATATGCGTTTCAAAATAAAATCTTACCTTGGTAATAATGGATCCCAAATCTGCAAACCGCTCACTCACACTTTTTTAAATTGCAAATGTTTTTTCTTATCTTAAAAAATAAAATAATGAATATTAGATATTTAATCTACACATGTGTATAATTTATTAACACGCACACTGTAGCGAAGTGAAACTTCTTTGCGAATTATATTGGTGAATTATAATTTTTCGGTCGCACTCGTCAAAAAAGGTTCACGTATATATAATATATATAAAATATAAT